>OY728146.1:1863628832-1864878832 GCA_963277665.1 Viscum album | reverse complement strand
TGTTCACATGAAGGGGTATGATTTGTGGGACCCCACTGCCTGAAAATTTAACATCAGTAGAGATGTCATTTTTGCAAAATACAAGGTAAAAATGACAATTGATCAAGACATGGAGAAGGATAATATATGAACTATAATAGTTGAAGTAGAGGAAAAATACAAGGAGGAACTAGTTTCCTATGAGGCATTACCAGAGCACGATGATCAAGTACCGTTTGAGTCTGGACCATGACCGTCAACTCGAGAGAAAGGAAAACCAATATGGAACTCAGACTATGTCATTGTGAGTAATATTGAATACATATTTTTGATAGAGGATGGAGATCCATCTTCTTTTTTGGAGGTGACCCAGAGTCTAGATGTATCCTCTGTAGGTTCTGGGTGCAGTAGAAGCACATTGATGGGTGCACCCATCTTTTATATTATCGTTAACAACGATCAATCTGAGATCCGTTAGGATAATAAAATGCCGGATCTTCAGAATAGAATGAAGAACAAAAAGGATAGAGGGTAGTTCTATAACCATAGATAGGATCACCATATATTGTTTGTAATTAATTTAATTAAATGAAAAGAATTACCTTGACAGAATTATCTCTCTATTGATGTTTCTAGTCATGATTCAATGTGATCCATCATTGCGTCATAAAAGACAAGTGTAGGATTCCTATAACAGTGATCCACACATTCTCCACATATCTCTAGATGTCACTGAAGGGTTCTATAGGTGCTAGTGTGGAATAAACTTTTCTTGTGATGTTCACCTTTGATCATTTTGAGAGCTGCTTCCAAAGCGCTCTCCTTGATCCGATAGAGGAGGATCTCTCTCAAAACATGAGAGTGTTCCTGGAGGAAAGGAATTATCTCATGGATTGAGAGAATTCTCTAGATCCATTATGCACAACCACAAAGAATGGATAGATATACGAGAATTATGTAATTTTGATTTTATTACTTAGAATAAAAAATGAATTAATTATCCGACAGCATTTATTTATTTCATTTAATTCTTTGCGAGACCCCATATATAATAATTATAGTTGACTATTATTATCACTTGACATGCACCCAATGAATTACACCATATATTATTTAATTAATTAAATAATATTATTTCTCACAAATCCCCAGAAAAAATACACAACATGTATATTAATATACATGGCGTGTACTATTGTTTTTCTAATTTCTTCATTTCCTCCACCACATTTATTAGGCCTTGAATAATGAATATTTATTTTTTATATAAATATCACTTTATTACTTGCTAATAAATATATTATTCTACCCACAATCGATTCTCTCAAATTACTAGTTTCTAAATAAATGATATCTGACGTCCTTGAATAATTATTAAACCAAAATCAAGAATAATATTTATTAAACTTGTTAAATTAATATTTAACTAAGATACTTAGACACACTTAGTGTGTGACCCTCTAGTCTTCTTTCTCAGTGGAATTAGGAAGAGCCTGGCTAAAGTCCAAGGTTAGAATCTAGAAACACTCTAAGTAACCTATAGATAAAGAAGTTAACACCACAATAACGTATAAACTCTTACAAATGATTACCATGTAATGTAATACCATTGTCTCGATGTCTCGAATCAAGCGAGTTGAATTATAGTGCCATCAACACATGTTCTTGATTATTCTTTCTTTGAATTCTCAGAATTGAACTTTCTCAATCCTCACCATGGTTATAGATTTATTTTGTCTATATCAATTACATCAAAGGGCCTGATATTTCAACTTCCATTATGTAATATAAGAGACAAATCCTTTCTCTCCTAATCTATTAATACAATATTACTTACCACACACCCAATATATCCTACCTCAATGTGAATAATGTGTCATCACAATTTTCTTAAATATATCTATGTGTGCGAGTTTTTATACCCATTAATAATAATCTTAAATTGTAAGGACTAGTACACACATCTGTAGATAGGAACATCCAATAACACTATGAAATGTGGATTTCCTACCAGCGGGTCTCATTCTCATAATATCCTCCTGGATACTACCAATGACGCACACCATGAGAAGGGGCCTCAAAATTTTATGAGTCCTCACCCCTAATGGACTGTATTATTTGCGTCCCTCAAATAACATCATCTCACCATAGAACATATATTCAAGAATAGTGTTATGGAACTTCTGTGTTCCCATTATAGTAGGGATCTTCTATGAGCCTTTAGTGAAACTTCTATCCTCAGAACATTATTACATGAATTCTCATGTAGAAGGACAATCAAGATGTGATAAAGTATTTATTAATACAAGTTATTTATAAAGTTAAAAGTAGTTGGTTCTAGTCCACCAAATCCAATATACTCCCACTTGGACTTTAGCCAACTACTAACAATCTTTACCTGCAAGATCTCACAAGATATTCATGATTTTGCTGAGATAAGACTTTAGTTGTGGGGTCTACCACGTTCTCTTCCGTTGACAATCTTCTCATTGCAACTTCACCCCTTTGATAGAAATTTATCAAGAGGTGATACTTCTGGAGAATGTTCTTTGTCCATTGATGTGACCATTATTCTTTTTTAGGAGCCACCACTGCAATATTATCACAGTACAACGAGGTATGATCTTGACTGCTAGGCACGCCGTCATTCTCCTTGAAAAATTTCTGAATCTATATTTCTTACTTGGATACATTAGAAGCCACTATATATTTGGAATCCACTATAGATTCGTCGATAATAGGATCATTTTTACTCTTCCATCTCACAGCTCCCCCATTGAGGCAGGAAAGATATCCTGATTATGACTTTAGATCATTCTAATCTATCTAAAAACAAGAATCATCATACCCTCTGATGACAAGCTCGTCATCTCCTCCATACACCAGAAAAATATCCTTAGTTCTTCTCAAATACTTAATGATAGTCTTATCAACAATCGAATGATGTTCTCCTGGATCTTCTAGATATATTCATACCATGCTTAGTGAATAGGAAACATCCAGCCTGGTACATAACAAGGAATACATGTTGGATCCTATAGCCGAAGAATATGGGATCTTAATCTTCCTATATTTATCCTATTATGTCTGAGGACACATTCTCTTAGAATGATATAAGCCATGTGACACTAGAACCAATCTCCTCTTGGATTATTCCATACTAAATATCTTTAGTATCTGGTCAATGTATGTAAAATGACTTAGTCCATGCAACCACTTGGATATATCATGAATAATCTTGATCCCTAGATTGTAGGCTGATTCACCTAAGTCCTTCATGGAGAAACACTTTTTCATCCAGTCCTTAACTAATTGTAAGGATGGTACAACATTTCCAATGAGTAATATGTCATCAACATATACAACTTGGATAATAATCACATTCCCATTAAACAGCTTATAAACACATGGCTCACATTCATTCTTAATGAAACCATGTTCCTTTATGGCTTTATCAAATTGAATATTCATTGACATGGATGATTTACTTAATCCATAAATGGATTTCTTCAACTTGAAAACCTGTTTCACTTCACCTGGTGTCAGAAAACCTTCTTATTATGCTATATATACATTTTCTTGAAGGTTCTCATTAAGAAATGCTGTTTTGAAATCTATTTTCCAAATCTATTAGTCATGGTATGATGCTATGGAATGTATGATTCTTATGGATTTAAATTAGGAAACTAGAGACAAGGTTTCATCAAAGTCAATTCATTGATGCTACCTAAATCCTTTAGCAACTGGCCTAGAATTATAGGTGCTAACTTGACCTTTTATGTCCAACTTTCACTTGAATACCCATTTTCATCCAACAAGATTTAAATCAATTGGCTCATAGACCAGAGCTCGGACTTAGTTCTGATACATGGAATCCATCTCAGAATTTATAGCTTCTAGCCATCTTGCAGCTTCTGAGCTCTTTACTACTTCATTATAGGAGAAAGGTTCATCATTTTCCAATAATAATGGTTCAACATCATCAGTGACTAGGTAGTCAAACATCTATGTTTCCCTTACCTCTCTTGATCTTCTACACAGTTCTTGTGTTTCTAGAACCTCTTCCACGGGGGCCTATGGAACTTGTGTATGTAACAACTCTTGTGTATCTTGAGAATCATCTTCATTAAAGTCAATATTCCTCCCACTATCCTTTTTTAGGATGTTATCCCTCTCAATAAATATGGATACTCTGGCGACAATCACTTTTTTGCTTGAAGGGTTATATAGGTAATATCCTATCATTTCCTTGGGATATCCTTTAAAGATACACATTGTGCCCTGAGGTGTTAGTTTGTTGCCTAATAAGACCTTAACAAACACCTCGCATCCCCATACACGTGTTTGAAATGAAATGGGTTTCTTTCCATTCCATAACTCGGGGGAATTCAATTTTCCACCTTAGTTGGAACTCAGTTTAATGTGTATGTTGTAGTTTGTAATGAATATCTCCAAAAGGATAATGGAAGATCTGCATGACACATCATCAACCTCACCATATCCAACAATGTGTGGTTCCTCCTTTTAATAACACTATTCCACTATGGTGTATAAGGATGAGTGAATTAAGATAGAATCCCAAACTACCATAAAAGGTCGATGAAGTGTTGGTTCATATATTCTCCACCTCAATCTGATCGATGCTTCTTTATCTTCTTACCAAGATGATTTTATACATCATTCATGAATTCCTTAAATTTCTACAAAGACTCTTAATTATACCTCATTAAGTATATATATCCATATCTACTCAAATAATCAGTAAAACTAATGATGTAAGAATATCCATCTCTAGATTATACTCGAAATTGTCCACATAAATCTGTGTACACCAATCCTACAAGCTCAATAGACCTTTCACCCTTTCCCCCAAAAGATAGCTTGGTAATTTCACATTATAAACAAGAGTGACATCTATCAGTTGGTTTTTTCTTAGTAGATTCTAAATAATCATCATGACAGAGCTTTTCCAAATGATTTTTTACCTGTCCAAGATGGTGATGCAACAACTGGGTGTTGTATGAGTCATTTGAGTTTGTTTCACTATCAATTTCCAACACATGGTTTTTGTAATTTAATACGTAAAAAATATTATTTAAACATTCCATACCATAACATACATTTTTCTTATAAAGGAATCAACCAGGGCATTACTAGGATGGATGATCTACTGGTTGATCTTCTCCCTCATTATGAAAATTTGTATTAAAATCCCCTCTTTCAGACTTATGTAATTTCAATCTTTCTATTGAATAATTTGTGTATTTGTCTTTGACTGGGGAACCACCTTCCACAACATTGTTCTTATAAATTTAACAACCCTTATTTCCAAACATAAAAATATATCCAACCATATCTAAACATGATACAAAAATTAAGTTCTTGGTAACACTAGGAACATAATAAATGTTTTGTAAAACCAAAAACATCCCAACTGGAAATGAGAGATGGTAATCGCCAATGGTAAATGTAGCTTGCCTCGCACCATTGGTAGCTCGAATATAGACCTCCCCTATGAAAATATTTCTAAATCTACCTGGTACCAATATTTGAATACATAAGTGAGCCCCACATGCTATATCTAGTACCCAATGTGTAGTAATGGAAAGATTAAACTCAATAACGAATGTCCTTTTAATGTACACATGCTTCTAGGAGAAGTTAATCTTCAAGTGGTCTGGCTTGCCACTTGTGAAACACACCACCTCCCATTCCTCACCTAGCCTATGTTTCCTCCCCTTCTTAGAGGGATGATGCTGGAGGAATTTAGACCGTTTATAAATCCTTGGCCCCTTTTCCTTGTCCTTTTATTATTCACCATAATGATTGCAGGTTTGTCATGCCCCATGTCCTTATCTACCTTGAGAATTAAGGTTATAAGTTATGATAGACTCTTATCATTGTTTCTCATGTTGTAGTTGACAATAAAGCTATATAAGGTCTTGGGTAGTGATGATTGGATGAGATCTATACGCAACTCATCTGGGAACTTAATAACTAAGATGTTCAGGCATTCAGTGTAGCTGATGAGCTTAACTATATGTGGCCCAGATGACACATACTCTTCAAGCTTAGTTGTGAACAAATCATTGAAGATCACATATTTCTCTTATCTCACCTTCTCTTGGTAGAGATCCTTAAGGTGATACATCATGCTATATCCATCCATGATTTTATGTTGCTTCAAGAGCTCATTAGACATGGTCGATATCATGAAACATTTGAAATTCGTGGCATCATCCATATGTTTTATATAGAAATATAGTTTATTATCACTGACCTCTTTTCTATCCGCAACTATAATAGGATCCTCTAGCACATACAATTTCATCTCATGGTGAAGGATGCCGCGTAAATGCCACTACCACTCCTGGAATTTGGTGTGGGAGAGAAGGTTTTCCTTCTCAATTATGGTTCAAAATGATATGTTTGAAGTAATTTTTCTTTTCATTTATAAAAATTATGATGAGAAATAATTTAGTATTTTATCATTATTAAAATGAGACAAATAAATAAATTAATACTTATTAGTCTCCCACTATTTTTTAAAAATCCAATATCCCTGACCATTTACTTCGGAATATTATATTTTCCGAATATTCTAGTAGCAAGAATCTAGATTTCCATTTTCATTACCCCAACAAGGGTTTGTCAAGCAACGTGAAAAGTTGTAGGTAGGCATTCCAAATGCGAACTGCATTAACTCGTAGCTCCTTGATCCATGAAGTGGACTCCCCAATCCAGAAATCCTTTTATTTTGGATTTCCTCAAACTTTGCCTCTTGGTCACACAAATCCCTATTGTGGTAGTCAACCCTTGATGTTAATCAAGTCAATTCAACCTAAAACCTTGAATTATAATTCCCTAATTAACAAAATCACCTCAACTAGGGTTGGTCCATCACATTGAAGTATGGTTCGAATTTAACCAAGATTATGGAAGGCTATACTGAATTAATATTTATTTGAGGGATTTTATCCTTATATGTAAATTTCCATTTGATTATCTTTCTAAAATGCTAGTTAATATTTAGTGGGATATACTTAAGTGATTAACCATGTCTAGGATAATATTTACACATAAGCTGGTCTTATTTTAGTTACATCTTGCATGCTTTTTAAATTTATTAATTGTGTGATCGCAAAAACACACCCACAATAAATAAACCATGAAACTGATAAAACTAAAATTAATGGTATGATCATGAGATTTTTTTATTGGTTTGTTTATCTAGTGGTTGATAAACTAACAAAAGACATAGAGGAGATACACCTTGACCATTTTTGGTTTGTGTTTACTGATTTCCACATGTCCAACTTTGTATCTCCTTGGATTGGTTTCACCTTGGCTCCTTTCCTGAGCTCCCTCGACTAACTTGGAAGCTCTATCCATTACATATGATTTTATCTCACTAATAGGTGAAGAGTAAAATGGGGTTTTCCATAAAAGAAACATTGGGAACACATTACCTACATATTAATGAGGGGAAGTCTTATTGGCCAAGAATTTTAATTAAAATAAATAAATTGAAAGAAACCATTCACATACAAAGGCCTTGGTCTATCTCATGATCATCCATACATGAAAAGATATTTACACATATATAAAACTAGAATTCAATTCTTCAATCATTATTTTTTAGGATAAATCATGATCAAATCAATTAATTATCTTTAATTATTCAATTATATTATATTAAACCCTTCTCTAAATTTCCTTGAGATTATCATCCATTATAATTTTAAACAAATAAATTCATTAAAAATTATCCTTTTACATGAAATTTACCTTGGAGGAAACCTATTTAATTCCCATTCATAACTACCCAATGAGTAGGAATGAAAATTACACATATGTTAAATTAGACACATATATATAAAACACCCATCACATGTGGCGACTCAGCTTTACGCTGACACCATGATACATGTATCAAGGGTTTGTATAATATCATAATAAATTTTAATAGATCTGCATAATTTGGATGAGTACACGACATGTAGTTCCAACTACATGACATGTAATATTGTTCACCATCCATCCTAAGTACACACCCGAGGATATGGAGTGTAAATTTACTTTGGACATCTTCGGAGTACACAGGGTGTTTAGTGGGCTAAATGCCGTGTAGTATCTGCACTACACAGTCTCCATATAGGCACGCCGTGTACATGGTACATGGTCCAACCCTAACCTGAAGAGACTAGACCCTAGGTCTATTGGGACACACATAGTGTATTCCAGAAATTTTGTGCCACCTATTCTAGGTTAACACACAGAGTCATAAAAACATAGATAAAATCTAAGGACATGGCTTGGTTTGGCAGACCAGCCCGATTAATTGAACCTTGACTACATGAACTGTACTACCTAATACACACTATGTGTTCTAGTTTTGTATAGAAAATAACCTTTGGTACATCCAAATGAGATCCTCAATTTTATTTTATTCAAAATTAAAAGAAAAAGATCATTTCTATAAGTTCAACTAGAAATAAGAGATGAGGAACAAATGTAAAGATTCAGATTTACTAAATGATTAACTTGAATTGAAAAAACTAAATTATCAAATGTGTAAAAAATAAATTAAAAAATAAATAATTATAATCAATGATATGACCACTCTGATACAACTCGTATGTTCCGAGTGTAGTGGAAGCACATGTATGGGTATACCCAACATTAATATTTTCGTTAACGATGATCAATCCAAGATCTGTCATGATAATAAAATGTAGGATCATTGGAATATAAATAAGGATGGAAAGGAAAGAGGGAAGTCCTGAAACCATATATAGGATATTCATACATTGGTTATAATTAATTTAATTAAAATACAAGAATTACCCTGATGGAATTCCCTCACATTTGATGTTTCTGGTCATGATTCAATATGATCCATCATTGTTTCATAGAATCCAAGTGTAGGCTTCCTCTAGAGGTGATCCACCTATTCTCCATGTATCTCTTGATGTAGGTGAGGGTATATATGGGTACTAGCATGAATGAGTGTTTCCTTGCGATTCCCACCTTTGATTGCCTTGAGAGTCACTTCGAATTCTCTCTCCTCGATCCAGTGGAAGAAGATCTCCCTCGTAACATGAGTGTATTCTTGGAGGAAAGGAATTATCTTTTAGATTGATATATTTCTCAAGATTCATTGTGCACAACCACATATAATGGTTATATCTATTAGAATTATGTAATTGGGATTTTATTACTCAGAATAATAAAATGAATTAATTACCCAAAAGCATTTCTTAATTTAATTTAATTCATAGTGAGTGCCAAGGTCTAATAATAATAGTTTACTATTATTATCATTGGAAACACACACAAAAAATTACACCTAATATTATTTAATTAAATAAATAATTTAATTTCTCACAAATCTCCAAAAAAACTACATAGTGGGTATATCAGTATACACGGCGTGAACTTTTGTTTTTCCATTTTATTCATTTCCTCCACCACATTTATTGGACCTTGAATAATGAATTTTTATTTATTAAATAAATACCACTGTATTACTTGATAATAAATATATTATTTTTCCCTCAATATATTCTTTCAAATAACTAGTGTCGAAATAAATGGGATCATAAATCCTTGAATAATTATGAAACCAAAATTGGGAATAATGTTTATTCAACTTGTTAAATGAATATTTAACTAAGATAGTTGGAAGCACATAGTGTGTGACCCTCAAGGACTCTTTTTTAGTTGCATTTGGAAGATCCTACCTAAAGTCCAGGGTTAGCACCTAGCAACACACCAAGTCACCCATTGAGAATGAAGTTAACACCACATTGATGTATCACCTCCTACTAACGCTTATTGTGTAATATAATCTATTTTACTCTATATCTAGAATCATGTGGGTTGCATGCTAGTTCCATCAACCTATGTGCTCAATTATTCATTCTTTGAATTCTCAGAATTGAACTTTCCCATTCCTCACCATGGAAATGGATATATTTTGGCTATATCAATTACATCATAGTGCCTGAGATATAAACATCCATTATGGAACAAAAGAGAAAAATACTTTCTCTCATTATCTATTAATGTAGTATTACTCGTGACACACCCAACATATCCTACCATACAACGAACAGTGTTTCATCACAGTTTTTGTCAATATATCTTGGTGTGTGAGTTGTAATACCCATTAATAATACTCTTAATTTCTATGGACTAATACACACACCTCTAGATAGGAACATCTGATGACACTATGAAATGTGGATTTCATATTAGAAGGTCTTGTTCTCATAATATCCTCCTGGATACTACCAAGGGAACACAACATGATAATGTACCTCAATGTTTTATGAATCCTCACCCCTGATGGCCTCTATTGTTTGTGTCAGTCAAATAACATCATCCGGCCATAGAACATGTATTTAAAAATAGTGTTATGGCACTTACGTGTTCTCATAATAGCATGGATAATCTATGACCCTTCAGGGAAACAACTATCCTTAGGACATTATCACATGCATTGTCATGCAGAAGAACAATTAAAATGTGATATGGTATTTATTAGTACTAGTTCATCATAAAGTAAAAAGTAGTTAGTTCTAGGCCACTGACTCCAACATCCTCATGGATGGTAGCGATGTAGGATGAAATTGAATCCCTACACTAGAAAAAGTCATGGGATCTTGTTACATTACCTCATGGAAGGAAGGATATCAGAAAAAATGGATATTTAAGAATTAACGGGATGAAAAGGTCCAGGTGGAATGATATCATGCATGAATGGTAGTCAAATTATATGCCTAGAAGAAAGGTGTTTATTTCAATGAAATATTTTCTCCTGTTGTTATATAGATAACTGTTTAGATAGTTCTGGTGATATGTGATACATACAGTTTACATCTGGAGCATCTGGATGTGAAGACTTCTTTCTCCATTATTATCTTGACGAAGATATTTATATGCTCCAGCCATAATGTTTTGAAGAAGAAGGAAATGAGAACTTGGTTTGCAGGTTGAATAAATCTTTTTTACTATCTCAATAAGGCATACATGTATTTTTAAAAGAGATTAGATTCCTATATCATAGGCCTTGGATACAACAGACTTCTTTTAGATCCTTGTACATATTTTAGGGGTCTGGATGGTAATGATTTCATCATTCTTCTATTGTATGTGGATGACATGTTTATTAAAGGCCCCCAACAACGATTGGATCCTAGATAAGAAGGCATATTTGGATAAAGAGTTTTATATGAAGGACTTGGGACCACCAAACAATATTCTTGGGATACAGATATATTGAGATAGAAATAATGGGAATATTTTGCTATCATATAAGAATTACTTACAGAGAGTCTTGAAATGCTTCAACATGAAAGACTGTAATCCAATATCTACCCCACTTCATGTTAATTTAATGTTATCCTCCATGATGATTCCTAACAGTGAAGTAGAGAGGATGGAAATGTCTTGAGTACCATATGCATCACTAGTGGGTAGTATGATGTTCGCTATGGTTTGTACAAGAATAGAAATTTCACATGTTGGTGTACTAGTTAGTCAGTACATGCAAAATCATTGATGGGAGCATTGTATCACACTAAAGAGGATCCTGAGATACATCAAGGAGACCTCAAATGCTGCATTTTGTTATGGAGGAGCATATTTCACTATCAAATGATATGTTTATTCAAATTTTTCAGGGGACTTTGATAAGATGAAATCCACCAATGGTTACATGTTTAATCTTGCAGGAGGATCTATGAGATGGAATTCAATGTTACAGTCAGTTGTGGATATATCCATGATAGAGGCAGAGTACATAGAAGATACACAGGTTTTCAAATAGGAAATTTATATGAGAAAGTTTCTGGAGGAGCTCGGGCATAGACATGAGAAGATTCCATTATTTTGTGACAGTCAGAGCATCATTCACATTGCACGGAATCCATATTTCCATTCAATGATGAAGCACATTGGGGTATAATTTTACTTTGTCTGAGACATAGTGGAGGAATAAAGTGAGGATATACAAAAAATTTATACAAAAGAAAATTTGGAAGATTTCCCAAAAAATACAATAAAATCTGATAAGTTCATATAGTGTATATCCTAGAGTGGCCTTGCAGATATGTGAGAAGCATGTTTAGCAAATATAATGGATATGTGGAAATTTGATTGGTTCTAAATTAAATATCCAAGTGGGAGATGTGTCAACAACATTATATTTGTAGGATGGTGGTTGACCCCTTGTTTGTCAAGGGAGGTGGCCATGGGTGGGGTTTGTTGGGTGGCTGAAACCACCAATTGATCTAGCAGAGAGAGGATGGTAGGGGGAGAGGAATCCAATATAAAGGCATCTATTTCATTAGTTTTCTCATCCAAATCAGCTTCATCCATTCTCATCACCACTAGTAGATCCCATTTTTGAGTGGTATTTCTGAGGCCGTTTTTGCCTTTATTAAAGTGAGATATTTCTTAGTGTTTTATCCTTATAATAGTGAGGGATTATGTACCCACTTTTACTCATAGTGAGATCCTTCTATTTGGCCATTGTTTTTTACCTCTTTTAATTTTGGTTCTTTTTTCCATGTTACATCCAATGTTCATTTTTTTCATTTCACACTTCATTTTTTCTTGTGATTATTGCTACATCATGGTCCAATCATTTTATGGTACCAACAAAGAGATCTGTTACCATGTGAAAAATGTGAAACCTCACAGACCTTCCAGTGAGCATGTGGAATCTGATGAGGAATACGCTACTCAAGTTGTAGTCAATATGCAATTGAACTAGGAGGACCTTTTGACTGTCTCTTTTGATCATAAAGGGAGGAAAAATATTTTTAATGACTCATTTTTGTAGGCTAAAATTTATATAGGTTCCTTTATTAGAAAGGGGACTTCCTTAGTTACCACTGGAGCTACTCATCCAGTTGAGGATAAGAGGTAGGATGCGTCTGCTGAAGCAGAACCCACTGAGGCTATCATTTATGAATAAGGGAAAGTATGTAAGGCATTTTTTTAGGGGGCCTCTGATGGTTAGATAATTGATAGGGTCACTCCACTGAGTTTTGGTAAAAATAATGTCATTTTTCTTAACATATTAAATAGGTCAAATAGTATGGAGGTATTCCATGAATAATTTGCCAATCCTCATGGAGTTCCTATTATTGAAGGCACCGAGACTAGAAACTCTATTTTTAAGGGTTCAGGTTTGGAGGAAGCTCAAATCCCATCATATTATATTTATTATGAGTCATGACAGCAACCTATAACATGGAGGACATGCAGTCATCTGAGAGGTAGGGGTAGTGACCGATCCCATATATGATTTTTTCTTTTTATTTTTGTGAGGTGTCTTGGCACTCATTTTCACTCCCCTTATCTATCTGTACTCGGTTATCTTTTTATTTTCAATAAATTTGGAGCCATGGGCTAGCCCATAGCTCGTAGTGTCCTGCTATAAATACTTTTTAATTATATCAATTTATAATTATAATTAAAAATAATTAAATATATATTTAAATAATTATAAAAATATTTTAAAAATATTTAAAAAGTAAATATATTTATGATATTTATAAATATATATAATTATATATTAATAAACATTTATATATTTTTATAAATATATATAATTATATGGCGTTGAAGGATCTATGAGAGTTTTTCTCTCTTGCTCTCTATGGTGTTTAGGACGATTCTACTATGGGATTAAATTTGGATGGCTAATTTGACCCTCGTAAGGTGTTTTTCAGTCTCTCAAAGAAGGATGTAGGTGTGGTGGTATGTTTAGATCAATATTGAGTTCTAATGATGTCTAATACTTCTAGATGCGTGGTCTGTGAAAATGGGGATTTTGGTTTCAATATTAATTCGACCGTTTTGGGAAGCTATCTGTCTTCTAGAATTGGATGGAGGATTATAAGAATTTAATTATTGGGTGGTTGTCTCCCTAGAGTGTGATGAATTCCTGTAATATGGAAGACTAGAGAAATTACCATCATCATATTTGTGGATTTGGTGTTTGGTGGGTCATTTCAATTGGTATGGGTTGTTTTCATTTCATATTTCCATCATTGTATCTTAAGTTGAAATCATGGAGTTTTGGTTTTATTTATCATAATAATGGAACATTAATATTGTAGGATCGGGACCCCTAGTTCGACTTGGCTTAGGCTCAGAATTCTACTTTTCAAACATGGATCTAGATCAAAGGGTTAAACTGGTTTTTTTGGAACCCTCAGATCTGCTTAGATGTTGCCTCAGTAGTTGTAATCCTGCTTATATTTGACAAGTATACTGTGGCCCCAAGTTATTTCATTATTCCAAAGTTTTTATGGAAGTGGATCTTGGTTATCCGCTCATTGAAACTATTTTCCCTGTGGATAATGAATTCATGTTTGAGCTCTCTTTTTATTTTGAGTTTGTTTGTGATTTTTTTTGAATTTTCAATGCACTGGTCATCTTTTTGGGAAGCATGCATTAAGGGCCAAAATGTGTCAATTTTAAGAAGACCAAGCACATGATTTAAAATTTTAAGTTTAAATTTCCAATTAAAAGATCTGATTTTCCGGATGGAAATAGAGAGCCTACTTATGAGAGGATTATTTATTTTCCAACGATAAATAAGTCTTTTATACCTATAAATACATTTGTGAATGGTCAGTCATATGAAAGGTTCAATTTATCCTAGTATGTGTTGGGAAGATATGGTGATAAGGGGGATGTTTCTCATTATCTTATGCAAGAGAAATTGTCTTTTTTTTGAAGTTGTTACTAGACACAAGAATAGAAACTCTGATCACTTTGCCACTGATAATCCTACTACTAATATTGTATGGAATGATATACATTTTTCACATTCTACATGACTTAATTGGAGAGGCAGGTGTGAGTCCAACAAAGGTGATGATCTTGTTTATGAAGCTGGGGTATATCCTGCAAAACTCCATGAGGAGATGTTTCTACCTAGAGGATAGATTAATTATGAAAATATATCTTTGTAGCACAAAAGGGAAAATATTCTTTGGGTAGGGAGGCCTTCTTAATAAAGATCAGGGATTATCATGGCCATGTGGCCATTATACAAGTGTCTTTATGGAAGAAACTAGAAGCAAATGTAGAAATCTATACTGTCCATAGTTCTGAATTCCCACTATTGCATGATGCCAAGAAATCTAATTGTGTCAAGGAATTAGAAGCATATGTTGGTGGTACCCCAAATTCAATGGGTATTTTTTTCTTGAGGATTGTGTCTATTAATAATTTTGAGTTTGATAAATTTTTTCTCGAGGGTTTGGAAAAATATAGTGTGAAAAACACATCGGTCTCGTTAAACCATGGGAGGCTATGTGGAGAATACCAACATCCCTATGCATGATGATGGTCATGGAAAGGAGGATAGCTATCTAGTTACCTCTATAGTTGATGATGTTAGTGTTGTAAAACTTGTGAAAGAGGTAACTAAGGAGCCTACTCAGACATTACCATCTCTAGTGCAAGATGAACCAAATCTTATTACCACTCTTGGCAATGATACTAGTGTACAATCCACAGATAAACTATGGGTAGTTGATTAAAAAGAGGATGATTTCAAGAGATTTCATGATCAAGGTGGACTATGGGTCACCCCAAAATAGAGGAAAGTCTATCACCCTAGGGGTTTTGGAATATGCTAAAGTCATCCCTCTGTCTTTGTTTTCTTGTGGGAATGGTTTATTTTGTATGTTCTGTTGGTTTAGTGACGCCTGTGATGTACACTTTTTGTCTCAACCAGTTGACTTTGTCTCTTTATCATTTTCAATAATTTTTTGGGGCCATGGGTTTTAAACCTGTGGAATACACCATTTTTAGTATATAAATATATATATATATAATAATAATATACAAATATTTTTAAATATATTTATTTTTAATTATAATTATAGGTAAATATATATATATATATTTAAATAACTAAAAAATTGTAATAAACATATTTAAATAATATATATATATATATAATTATATAAATATATATAATTATAAAGATATAAATATTATGTTTTTGGAGGTACAATTACCTTAAGCAGACACACACTCCACACTCACAGGACAGAAAGGTAAGTTATAGCCCCCAAGGGATAACCTACCCATCAAGCCATATTTATTTAGTACATGTATTGAAGGCCTAGTGGGAATGAATCCCATTACATGGCGCAAAGGCCCAAAAACTAGCCCGATGGCCCAATGCTGCGTCATGCCTACATCACCATCTACCTGCTTCATGACTACATCAACGCTGACCTGCATCATGTCTACATCACTGCCTGCCATCAGAAATTTTCTCCCACCTGGATTTGAACCCCGGTCTGATATAGGATTGGGGAGAGCCTTTTCCACTGATGCAAGCCCCATACTATATAAAGATATATATAATTATATAAAAATATTTATAATTATATACAATTTATTTTAAAGTTTTTATTTATATTTATAAATATAAATATTTAAATAATTATAAAATTATAATAAATATATTATTATATTTATAATTATATATGTTAATATATTAATATATTAATAAATATATATAATTTTATAAATATATATAATCATACAAATATTTTTATAATTACATAGAAATATTTTTAAATATATTTATTTGTATTTATAATTATAAATAAATAAATATATATATTTAAATAATTAAAAAATTATAATAAATATATTTAAATAATAAATATATTTATTTATAATTATATTTATAAATGCATATTTTAAATTATTTAAATATTTATTTATAATTCTATAATTGTTTTTAATTATATTTACCAAACAAGTACTGCATGAAGCAAAGCTTCTAACCATTTATTAAAATGAAAAAAATGTACAAGGGAAACTGGAGGGGGTCAAACAAAGGGGTTTCCCTCACTCATCAAACTGAAGAGTCAAAGATCATAATAGGACTTGTCATTTCCATATTTAGAGCCATATGCTATTTCCCACTCAGATTGGGACTTACCTGTATTGAGGATTGTCATGATATTTTCACTGGCCTTTTTTGACAATTTAGAAGAGGATCGAGTAGAAAAAGTTCAGGGTGTGTTGGAGTAGTCCTTCCATGATCTTCTCTTTGAAGTGGTAGGTGTGAAACCCTCAGTACCAGTCACCTTTTTTTCATGTATGAAGTCATCGTTATAAAAAGCATGACCCCAACTGTATATTGCATTCAAGGTGGGTATTATCACTCACCCCCTCACTATACAAAACAACATTTTTACCTTTGAGAAATGTCTAGCTCTAGGATGGTATCTTGGGTGATTCATCCTCCATATCTTCCCAAATTATATTAGTTCCCTAATGTTCTCTTAATTTATTTATTTCCTCATGAATCCTTGAAATATTTCCACCATCACTCAGATTTTTCATCCCCTCAATTATAAGAGAATATTCTTACGAACACTATTCTTTTTCAAATGTCACCCCTAGAGTATTATTTCCCCATCCTCTTGGGAACATTCTCTATACTTAGGAACCAAGGCCTTCTCTAACCCATGGGTCATCTATTCAATCATCGGATATTACTCCTTATCCATTTGAGTTGAATCAGCACTAACCTGTAATTTTTTTTCAAGGGTAGGTTTCTTGTTTTCAATAGAGGCCACAACATTACATATGGTTTATTTCATCAAATTATTCCTACAAGAATCATCATGATGTCCCTTTACAAAAAAATGAACAAACCACTTCCCTATGATATTTATCCTTGACATGACCTATAATCTGATACTCTAAGAAAAAATCAGAAGGCCTTTCATATTAAACATTTAATTGTATTTATTATATTATTAAAATTGGGTCTTTATCAGTGCCAATAATGATACATTTTATCAATTAATTTTTGAATGCGTTGATAAAAGACTTACCAAATCTTTTAAATAGAACCCTAACGTAGTCCTCTCTCATGTCTTTTGAGCTTTCACAGAATCAAAACCTCATTTGCGCTCTTCCTCAAGCTTCTTGATGTATAAATCCCCTCAAGATCTATGGTATGTGAATATTGATTCTCCTCTTTAATCATGATCCAATCTATACACCTGATCTGATTCCAATCCCACCATATCTCATCACATGAAAAACAACAATTGAACCTCCATTGGCAGATCCATCACTTTAGTTTTTCCTACACACCTCATTTGGGCTTTTTCTACTGCACATACAATTTACATACATAGTTTGTATGATTTGTTCTAATATCAATGTAACTAACAAAATAAATCCAAAATAATGAGCCTTGTGATGCTCAGATCCTCCAATTTTTTTGAACTCTAACCCGCTACACTAATACTGGTTTATCTTCATGATATTACTCTTTAGTAAATTTGATTTTATTTCCAATTGTTGACATTTATAATTTTTCATTGACCAATATGTGAGAAATTGGGAGGAATTATTACTATATTTTGAAAATATTATAACATTTCTCCTATGTATTTGAAAGTGTGATACATATTCATGTTTATATTTCTATTAATTCATCATAAATTTTTAGTATGTTTTATTTCATTTTGTGATTTGTTGATTGTAGTTGGATTTATTTTCTTAACAATTTTTCTTAAAAAGGTGAAATCATTGATCCTTTCTCAACTAAATTTAACTATAACTCATTCAGTTCAATTTATTTTTCAATTATTAATATTTTTTTCCATAATCTAGTAGAAAAAAATCAAGTCAATAAACCATTCGGAAAATAGATTGATGGATTGTAAATAAAAAACATATACCCCTTCTTTTGTACTTACCAAAAATTAAGTAGAATATAGGAAAAAAATAAGAATGAACACTTGTAATATATGAACATGTGTTCATAACACTTCAAAGAACATAACTAAAATATTATCAGAGACACATTATATCTAAAAAACAGTACCAAAAAGGAATTCCAATGTGTGAATATGTACAATATAACCATCATTAAAAAAATGATATTACCAAAGGTATGCTTATAGTTTATCATAAAAAAAACTAGCTTTTAAATAACCTTTAAAATCTATAAGAGATAAATTAATAAGTCATCCCTAATAAAAAATTGTTCAATTTCACTTAAATCCAATCAATACTATATAGATTTCATTTTATCTCTATGGAAATATTAGAAAGAAGAGGTGTATGCCTACCAAATGGATTACAAAGAAGCACTTGGGATTCAAATTAAGAGAATTCACCCACCAATTTAAGCTAATAACCAAACTATAACTAACATAAAATTAGGGATTGTTTTGTTTTTTATATAAATAATGTAACTAGAATATGAAAACAATATATTACCTTGGTATGCGTAGGGATACAATAAAAATCTAATGTTGAAGAATAATATTATAGGTGGGAATATAGGCTTATCTCTATAAAGAATTTCCTTCATTAAAGATTCTAGGGAAGTGGTAATTTATCACCGAGAAGGGCAGATAAATAATTGACAAACTTTTTCATTTACAATTAAACTTTATAAATTAACTTCTTTTATTGATTAATGTATTAATCCACTCACTTACTAATTTCCTTTTTCTTTTCAAAAAATCCTTAATATATGTGTCAAAATGTTGAGTGGTATCTATATTTATAAATGAAACAGGATGAGTGGTATCTATATTTATAAATTCATACATGTGTAAGAAAAAAGATGGTATCTATATTTATATGATCATATTAACTTTCAGTTGAAGGTTCTGGGCGCAGTGGAAGCGCATGGGTGGATGTTCTCACTTGGATTTTATTCATTAGTAATGATCAATCCAGGATCAATACGATGATAAACACCGGTCTCCATGGATCGAATCATAGAAAAAGGAAAATAAGAAGGTTTGTCCCGGAACCACAAACAAGGATCGTTACAGGTTGATTATAATTAATTTAATTAATTATAAATAAATACTTTTTTGGTGTTCTTTCTTCGTTGATGTTCTTGATCAAGTTGTCTATGTGATCCGTCATTGCATCGCAGAAGCCAAGTGTAGACTCCATCTATTGGTGATCCACATGTGTAGCTCATATCTCTGGACGTCGCCAAAGGATTCTCCGGGTGCTAGGGTGGAGAAGCCTTTGCTTGTGTTGTACGCCTTAGATCATCTTGTTCCGATGGAAGAGGATCTCTCTTGGTCTTGAGAGTGTTCTTGGAGGAATAGGTTCTTTTGGCCTTGAAAGAATTATCCAAAATTGTTGTGCACAATGATTCTCTTGTGTGTAGAAAAAGAGTTAGGATTGTGAGCATATTTATAACCAGGTTTGAGGTTGTAGATTTATGACAATAAATAAACACGTTACGTGTTTTATTTATTTCATTGACTCTCATTTAAAACCCCCATGTTGAATAATTAATTCCTTGACATGCGCCCATGCTGATTATAATAAATATCATTTAAAACAATATTATACCCTCAAAATACTGACTAGAAAAACTACACGGCGTGTATTAATAAATACACGGCCTGTACTTGTTTTTCATTGAAAACTACAAGGCGTTTACGTTCAATGTACATGGTGTGTATATCTTTTTTTCATTTATTTATTTCCTTTCCATAAAGAAATCTACACAGCGTGTATTTATCAATACATGACATGTACTTGTTTTCCATGAAAAACTACACAGTGTGTAATCTTTAATACACGACATGTATATCTTGTTTTTCATTTCCTTCTTCCTCCATAATTAAAACGATTTTGAATTCCTTGAATAATTATTAAACCAAATACGTGAATAATCTTTATTCTACTTGAGATACTTGAATACACTTAGTGTGTTACCGTCTAGGCCTCTTTCTCATTGGCATAAGGAGAGCTTGCCTAAATTGCAAGATTACTGTCTAGCAACGGGTTAAGGCACCCAAGAGAAAGATGTTGGCGCCGTATTGACGTATCACCTCATATGAACGCTTAATGTCTAATTTAATCCCTTTTTCTCGATATCTCATCAAGCAGGTTTCATGGTAGTTTCATAAACCTATATGCTCGATCTGTCGTTCTTTGACTACCTGAAATAAACTCGTCGTTCACACCATGGCCATGGAATTTAATGCGACAGTTCTATTTCAATCAAAAGGCCTAGACATCAACTTCCATAAATGGAAGGGACAAATCCTTCCTTGACTTATCCATTAACAACATGTCACTCGTGACACACCCAACATACCCTACTTCCCGCCAACTGTCTACATGACGGTTTTCGTCAGTAAATCTAAGTGTGCGAGTCATGACATGAGTTAATGATAATCTTCCAGTCTAAGGACCATTACACACGCTCGTAGATAGCAATGTACGATGACTCCAAGACATGTTGAATTGATACTGGAGGGTCTGTTCTCATAATCTCTCATCTTGGAGATTACCAAGTGCGAAATACATGAGAGAGAGTCTCTTCTTCTTATGAGTACTCGCACATGACGGTCTGTATACCATGTGTCCTATCATAGTACATCATCCAACCGTATAACTTTACTTAAGAATATTGTTATAGCATTTCAAGGTTCTCATCATAGTGGGGATCTGCCATGACCTTATAAATGCAACAAATATTCCAGGACATTATTATATTATAGTCATGCAAAACAATGAAAAATATATAATAAGTGAACATTCATGTAATCAAAGAAAAAAACAGTTGGTTCTCAGGACACCAACCCTTACAAGCTCCCACTTGTACTAGAGCCAACTACCTATAACTTTTAGTCCGCTAGACCTCACATGATGATCATGTTTCTGATGAGTCAAGGCATTAGTCAAGGGTTCCACCACATTGTCTTCCGTGGAAATACTGCTCACTGCAACATCACCTCTCTGAGAAAAATCCCTCAAGAGATGATACTTTCGAAGTATGTTCTTTGTCCGCTGATGTGACCTTGGCTCTTTTGCAAGTGCCACCGCTGCAGTATTATCACAATAGAGTGTGATAGGATATTTACTGCTCGATACTACAACCAGATATTGGACGAAGCTTCGCATCCATACTACTTATTTAGCTGCCTCAGAAGCTGCGATATACTCGGACTCCACTGTAGAATCTGCCACCACACTTTTCTTTGAGCTCTTCCAGATCACTGCACCTCCATTTAAACTGAAGATATATCCAGTCTGTGACTTCATGTCATCTTGATCATTCTGGAAACTAGCATCTACATGTCCTCTGATGACTAGTTTCTCATCTCCTCCATAAACCAGGAACATATCCCTAGTACTCCTCAGATACTTAAGGATAGTCTTGACTTCCATCCAATGGCGGTATCCAGAATCAGCTTGATATCTGCCTACCGCACTTAATGCGTAAGAAACATCTAGCCTCGTACATAGCATAACATATATGACTAACCCAATGGCAGATGCATAAGGGATCCTTCCCATTCTCTTTCTTTCCTCATGTGTCTGAGGACACATTTTCTTGGAAATATGAATGCCATGTGACAATGGCAACAATCCCCTCTTGGACTGTTCCATACTGAATCTCTTTAGTATCTTGTCAATGTATGTAATTTGACTCAGGTCCAACATTATATTGGAACTATCATGATGGATCTTGATCCCAAGAATATTTGCTGCCTCACCCAACTCTTTCATGGATAAGAATTTATGCAACCATGCCTTAAATGACTGTAAGACAGGTAATTCGTTACCAATTAGTAATATGTCATCAACATATACTATTAAGAAAATGACTACACTTCCACTAAACCACTTAAAGACACAAGGCTCACATTCGTTATTAACAAAGACAAATTCCGTTACAGCTTCATCAAAATGAATGTTCCATGACCTTGATGCTTGATTTAATCCATAAATGGACTTCTGAAACTTGCATATCTTGTTGGCATCCTTTGGAGTCACAAACCCTTCAGGTTGTGTCATGTAGACATCTTCCTGGAGGTTCCCATTAAGGAATGCTTTTTTGACATCCATTTTCCAAATTTCAAAGTCATGGTAAGCAGTAATGGCCAATAGGATTCTGATGGATTTCAGCCTCACAACCAGTGAAAAAGTTTCATCATATTTAATTCCTTGACGTTGTCTAAAACCTATTGCAACAAGTTGTGCCTTGTAGGTGCTGAATTTCCCCTCCATGTCCATTTTCTTCTTGAATACCCATTTATTACCAATAGGATTTACATCAACTAGAGGATCTACCAAAATCCAGACTTGGTTTTGGTACATGGAATCCATTTCAGAATTCATGGCTCTTTGCCACTTGGAAACGTCTATTCCTTCAACTGCTTCCTTGTAGGTAAGAGGATCATCATTGTCCACCAATAATGAGTCACCATCCTCGGTGACAAGAAAACCATATCGTTCTGGTTCTCTCACCTCTCTCGTGCTTCTATGAAGGTCTTGTGTCTCTGGAACAGATTGTTCTTCCACGGGTCTTTGTGGAATCTGTTCTTGTACCAACTCTTGTGTATCTTGTGCCTCGACTTCATCGAAGTCTATCTCACTCCCACTATCTCTTTTGGAGATGTTCTCCCTCTCAAGGAATATGGCATGTCTTGCCACTGTAACCTTTTTGTATGAGGGGTTGTATGAGTAATATCCCCTTGTTTCTTTGGGATATCCTATAAAGATACACTTTGTGCCTCGGGGTGCAAGTTTGTTACTTGAAGAGGCCTTAACAATTGCTTCGCTACCCCACACATGTAAATTCGACAACATGTCTTTGCGTCCACTCCATAACTCATATGGAATAGCATTTATCGATTTAGTTGGTACTTGGTTTAGTATATGCGTTGATGTTTGTAATGAATATTCCCAAAAGGATAATGGAAGACTCACATGACTCATCATTGATCTCACCATGTCCAATAGGGAACATTTCCTCCTTTCACTTACACCATTCCACTGCGGTGTGTAAGGAGGAGTGAGTTGAGATAGAATCCCAAACTCCCGTAAGAAATAAATGAAGTCCTGATTAAGATATTCTCCTACTCCGTCTAAGCGGAGTTTCTTAATCTTATTACCAAGATGGTTCTCAACCTCATTCTTGTATTCTTTGAACTGATCAAAAGAATCTGAATTATACCTCATTAAGTTGTATATCCATATCTACTAAAATCATCAGTAAAAGTTATGAAGTCCGAGAACCCACCCCTTGCCTCAACTGGAAATGGCCCACACACATCTGTGTGAACTAATTATAGAAGCTCTTTAGCCTTTTCACCTTTCCCACTAAATGGGGCTTTGGTCATTTTTCCTTGTATACACGCATGACATACACCAATTGGTTTTAGTTTGAAAGAATCTAAATACCCATCTTGATGTAGTTTTTTCAAACGTTTCTCATTGACATGAACTAGCCGGTGATGCCAAAGTTGGGTGTGGTATGAGTCATGTGAATTGAGTTTGTCATCTGTTTCAATTACTTGGTTTTTGTATTCTAACACATAAAGGCCGTTATATAAAAGTGCCCTACCAAAACAAATGCTATCTTTATATAAGTAGCAACATTCATTTCCAAACTTGAACATGAATCCATCAATATCTAATATGGATACTGAAATAATGTTTTTAGTAACAGAAGGCACATAATAACAACCCTTTAATACCAAGATCATTCCAGTTGGCAACGTGAGGTGGTAGTCTCTGACAGCTACATCAGTAAGTCTAGCTCTATTGGCTTCTCGAAGATCTACCTCACCTCGATCAATCTTCTTGAATCTACTTAGTTGCTATATTTGGATACATATGTGAGCACCACAAGCAGTATCTAATACCCAATTATTAGAAATAGATATATTGCATTTGATAACAAACACACCTGAAGCTTCCCCTTGCTTCCTTGGCTGGGTTCGGTTTTTCTTCCAGTGGCCCTTCTTGCCACATGCGAAACAAACAACATCCTGTTACTTTGCCTCCCCTTTAATCTTCCTTTTCTTGGAAGGCCTTGAAGAAGCTTTGGGCTTAAAGCTCTTCTCATTCCCTTTTCTTTTATTCACCATAAGGACAGAAGGATTTTCACGGTTCATGTCATTTTCCACTTGGCGAATAAGGATAAGATGATCAGATAGAGACTTATCAATGTTGTTCATGTAGAAATTAAAAACAAAGTTTGAGAAGCTCTGGGGGAGTGATGCAAGAATGAGATTGGTACCTAGTTATTCGGGGAGTTTAAATCGTAGAACCTCCAAGCGCTCAATGTAGCCAATGATCTTGACTACATGAGGCCCGGCTGGGGCACCCTCTCCAAGCTTGCTCTGAAATAGAGCCTTGGAGATCTCAAACCTGTCCTGTCTTTCTCTCTCCTAGTATAGACCACAGAGGCACTCGAGCATGCTATAGGAATTCATGTATTCATGAGACTTCGTGAGCTCACTATACATCGATGATAACATCAAACATTTAACGTCGATAACATCATTTAAATATTGATCATAGACCAGGAAATCTTCATCACTTGCCCTTGGGGCAGGAGAATTAGGAAGTGAGGACTCCAACACGTAAAACTTTTGTTCATGGCGTAGGATAACCCGAAGGCGCCTAAACCATTCCTGAAAGTTATTGACGGTGAGGATATTGACTTTATCCAGTATTGATCACAGAGAAAATGTGGTTGATGAGTTTTTCATCTTGATTATACAATTTAAAAGAGCAGATTTATTAGTACTTTCTTGATTACAATTTATGAGAAATAATGAATGAATTAATTAATTCTACCACTATTTTATCAAGTCCCAATGACCCTCACCATTGAACTCGGAATGTCCAGTTTCTTTGAAATTCTAGTGGCAAGGATATATATTCCCCTCCACATAACCCCAACAAGGGTTGGTCAAGCTATTTGAAGGTATTTAGGTAGGCAGGTCTTTGCCAACTGTAAGCTTATAGTTCCTTGATCTATTGAGTGGACTCCCCAATCTGGAAATCTGGACTTGTATGTCCTCAACTCTTTCCACCAATATTACACCAAGTCCAGCAAGGGCTACTTCTCTTGATGTAATATGGTTAATTCAACCTAAAACCTTTCATAAGGGCTTCCTTTATAAAAGTAAGTTTCCCAACAAGGGTTGGTCAGACACATAGTTTTATTGAGTCTTTCCCTTAATCAGGTAACAGAAGGCTTGGTCTAACTTAATATGGTATTGATGTATTTTAGTCCTTTATGCGTAGTTTTCGAATTATCACATGCTTGTTAATATTAAGTGATGCTTGATTAAGTGATTAACCATGTTCTGATAATGTTTATGCGTAGTCCAGTTTTTATTTTATTCCATCTTTGTATGCTTGTTCATTTTATTAATTATGTGATCATGAAAACACATATATAATAAATAAACCATGCAATCAGACAGAAATAAAATAAGATGGCATGATCATGATCTTCTATTTGGTTAGATAATCTAGCGATTTTGATAAGCTATCCCTAACCTAGGGAAAACACCTTGAACCTGATGGTTCGTGTTTTGCATCTCTCACCTGTCCACCTTTGTATCTTCTTGCGTCGGTTTTGCCTCGGCTTCGGGATTTGAACCATCTCCTCTAGCTTGGGATATCCTCCATTACATGGTTTTAAATTAAACAAACCATGGGCACGCATGCCCTAAATTTTATTGGAAGAAGGCTCGTAGGGAAAAAAATTTAAATTAAATAAATTTAAATGAAACCATACACATACAAAGGGTCTTTGGTTTAGCTCATGATCATCCATAGCATGCGACGACATTTACACATATTTAGAATTCAAATTCTTTTAACTGTTCTTTCATTTAAGATAAGTCACACTTGAATTTATTTAATTATGATCTTATAATTAATTAATTCATTATCTTAAATTACTTTCTGAATTTACTTGAGATTCTTCTCATCCATATTCCTTGTATGGGTATTTTTACATTGGAGGAAACCTGGTGAAATTCCATTTCTGGAAAGTACATGGTGTGTAGTTTATAATTACATGGAATGTATTTCTTTTCACCCTTTATCCAAAGTACACACCAGGGGATTTTGCGTGTTTTCTTTACTTTGGAAAATTTGGAGTACACGGCATGTAGATAAATCATACACGGCATGTACTTCCTTGTTACGAGGTAACTAGCCTGACAATCCTGTGTACGCGGAACACAGTTTCTCCTTGTACACGGTTTTACCTGGACCTGATCGGATTTCACGGCATGTTGTTCCAACATACACGTCGTGTATTCCGGTTCCCACGTGCCGTTCAATTATGATCAACATGGCGTGATTAATAGTTAGGCATATTCAATTTATGCAGCGTGGTTTGGCGGACCAGTTCCGGTTCATTGAACCTAAGTACACATCGTGTAGTATTAATTACACGCAGTGTAATCCCATGTTGTATAGACAGAAAGAGCGGCTCGTCCGGATGAGTTCCTCATTTTTATTTTAATCAAAAATTAAAAGGTCGTTTCTGTGATATGAATTGAGAAACGAAGGAGGAAGAATAGATCTCATTTATTCAGATTTATAGAATGATTTATTTCGAATTGAATCAAATATAAATGCGTAAATTATCAACAAAAATTAAATAACTATAATCAACATTGTAACCTCCCTCCGATACCATTTGAAGGTTCCGGGCGCAGCAGAAGCGCATGGGTAGATGTGCCCACTTGGATTTTTGTCATTAGCAATGATCAATCCGGGATCAATACGATGATAAACGCCAGTCTCCATGGATCGAATCACAGAAGAAGACAAAGAAGAAGGTTTGTCCCGGAACCACAAACAAGGATCGTTATAGGTTTATTATAATTAATGTAATTAATTATAAAGAATTACCCTTTGGGTGTTCTTTCTTCGTTGATTTTCTTGATCACGTTGTCGATGTGATCCATCGTTGTGTCGCAGAGGCCATGTGTAGACTCCCTCTAGCGGTGATCCACATGTGTACCTCGTATCTCTGGACGTCGCCAAAGGATTCTCCGGGTGCTAGTGTGGAGAAGCCTTTGCTTGCGTTGTATGCCTTAGATCGTCTTGATCCGATGGAAGAGGATCTCTCTCAGTCTTGAGAGTGTTCTTGGAGGAAGAGTTTCTTTCGGCCTTGAAATAATTCTCCAGAATTGTTGTGCACAACGATTCTCTTGTGTGTAGGAAAAGAGTTGGGGTTGTGAGGATATCTATAATCAGGTTTGAGGATGTAGAGTTATGACAATAAATAAACATGTTACACATTTTATTTATTTCATTGAATCTCATTTAAAACAACCATGTCGAATAATTAATTCCTTGACATGCACCCATGCTGATTATAATAAATATCATTTAAAACAATATTATATCCCAAAAACCTCGACTAGAAAAACTACACTGCGTGTATTAATAAATACACGGCGTGTACTTGTTTTTCATTGAAAACTACATGGCATGTACATTCAATGGGCACGGCGTGTATATCTTCTTTTCATTTATTTATTTCCTTTCCATAAATAAAACTACATGGTGTGTACTTTTTTTCCATGGAAAACTACACAGCGTGTAATCTTTAATACATGGCGTGTATATCTTGTTTTTCATTTCCTTCTTCCTCCATCATTAAAATGATTTAGGCTTCCTTGAATAATTATTAAACCACGTACGGGAATAATCTTTATTCTACTTGAGATACTTGAATACACTTAGTGTGTGACCCTCTAGGCCTCTTTCTCGTTGGCATTAGGTGATCTTGCCTAAAATCCAAGATTACTGTCTAGCAACGGGTCAAGGAACCCAAGAGAAAGAAGTTGATGCCGCATTGACGTATCACCTCATACAAACGCTTAATGTGTAATTTAATCCCTTTGTCTCAATATCTCATCAAGCAGGTTTCATGGCAGTGTCATCAACCTATTTTCTCGATCTGTCGTTCTTTGACTACCTGAAATAAACTCATCGTTCACACCATGGCCATGGAATTTAATGCGAAAGATCTATTTCAATCAAATGGTCGAGATATCAAATTCCATAAATGGAAGGGACAAATCCGTCCTTGACTTATCCATTAACAACATGTCACTCGTGATGCACCCAACATACCCTACTTCTCGCCAACTATCTGCGTGACAGTTTTCGTCAGTAAATCTAAGTGGGCGAGTCATGACATGAGTTAATGGTAATCTTCTAGTATAAGGAACATTACACATGATCGTAGATAGCAATGTCCGATGACACCAAGACAAGCAGAATTTCTACTGGTGGGTCTATTCTCATAATCTCCCATCTTGGAGATTACCAAGTGTGAACTCCATGAGAGAGAGTCTCGTCTTCTTACGAGTACTCGCACGTGACGGTCTATATACCATGTGTCCTATCATAGTACTTCATCCAACCATAGAACTTTATTTAAGAATATTGTTATATCATTTCAAGGATCTCATCATAGAGGGGATCTGCCATGACCTTATCAATGCAACAAATATTCCAGGACATTATTATATTATAGTCATGAAGAATAATGAACAATATATAATAAGTGAACATTAATGTAATCAAAGTAAAAAACAATTGGTTCTCAGGACACCAACCCTTACATCAGTGACCTCCTAGTTACACATAATCTCACCTCATACATAATATAGATTGATAATAAAACCATGTAAAGGGCATGTCACTATCTCCATCAAAACCATAGAATATCCATTATGACCCCACTCTCATAACCATGGCCTTAGAGGAAGCTAAGAGCTATTGAAATCTAGTCCTCATACCATTTTTTTTTTACTTTTCATGGAGTAATTGAAGGATTTCTTTGATTGATAAAACTGCAATGACTGTCTCAGTAGGAGTGAATGTAACACCACCCCCCTGAGCCTTCTCATGATCACACTATTCAAGGAGTTGATTGTAGGGACTATACTATTACTACTGATTTTTTCATCATTAGACTAAAAAATAAAAAAAAAATTTCTAATGATTTACAAAATCCCTAGTCTGTGAACATTTTTTTAAGGTTAATTCAATTATCCTCATCAACTTCATCTCATGAAAAATTATTACAGCATTTTGTTGCTTGAGACTCACCCCCATCTATTTTGTACATGCACCTTTGTTGTTTGAACTACTCTAATAAATTTTCATCCCATACAAGGTACTTATGATCACATTTGATGAATTCAAGGGATACCACCTACCACCAATGGATTAATTATTTTCTTAAATTCAATTAACCATTTCCTTCAAAGTATGTAAAAATAATTTGAAACACTCAAATGTTTGGTTCCCCTTATTTGAAAGGACCCTTTTTGTATATTTATATATTTTGTTAAATATTAATATTACCAAATAAAATAGGATTTAAATAAATAAAAAATGGATGGATTCAAATCATATGACAAAAACATATAAATATGGGGTGAATGAGTTCCTCATGTTTGAAAAGATCATGCGTATGACCCTTCTAAAATCTTTTGTCCATGTTTATGCTATTTTTATTCACAACTAATTAGTCTAGAGGATTTATAAGAACAATTGATTTGTCATGAAATATATTAAGGTTATAAATGTTGAACTAAACATGGGGAAAAGGTGAATGTAGCTAGTGACTAGGATAACACTAGGTTTTATGGATCATCTAATAGGACTACAAGTGTGGTAAATAAAGAAGACCGTATCAAGGATGTGATTACAAATGTGAATGATGATAAATATTGCATTGAGTAAATAATAATGATTCTTGAAGATAAGCTTAATGAGTATACAAAATTAATTGAAAAGCTAAAGAGTTGTGTAAAGAATATATTGTATGCTTTATTTACTAAATATGCAAAAAATTTCATCTGTTCTAAAGTTGTGTAATTTAAAATCTAGATACAAATAGAGTGATGTCAGTTTTACTAAACTACACGATCTCTTGAATGATATGCTCCCATAATATAATGAGAATCCTAGCCAAACATATGACACTAAAATAATTTAGTGTTAAATGGTTATGATCTCTAAAATAATGCATTCCCATCCAAATGATTATATCCTAATTTTCAAGTATGATAAATCCATTAAATAATTCATAAAGTGTGGTGTTTCCTAATATAAGAACGACGAATCAGGTCTTATGAATGTTTTATGGTACTTTACAATCATTCCAAGGATTAGACACCTATATAGAAGTGATGATCATATAATGAAATTTATGCAACATGTAGATATAAGAAATAAATATGGGAATATTTATAACCTTAAAGACTCTCCTTAGTGGAAGAGAATTGATCATGAGTAACCTGAATTTGGAAATGAGCAGAGAAAATTTTATATTTTTCTATATATAGATAGAGTGAATCCTTGTGGGTTTTAAAGTAGAAATCATAGTATATGGCTAGTTATGATGGTAAATTATAACCTTCCACTATGGTTATACATGAAAAGAAAATACATTATTTAATCTATGCTTATATGAAGACAAAAAAATGTAATGATATTGATGTATATTTGGATCTATTGATCAATGATTTGAAATTATTATGAGATTAAAGTGTTATGTTATTTTATTCCTAAAAAAATTAATATTTCATGGTGAAATATATGTTGTACAAGATGATAAATGATTTTCTTTCTTATGATAATTTTTTAGGATATAAAATTAAAGGAACTAAAGGGTTTCCCATTTTTGAATAATGTACAGAATCAATTAGGTTGAAACATTCATCTAATAATAGGGTTTTGGGATATCATAGATTTATACCCCAAATGAATATGTATCAGTGTTGGATAATATCATTTGATGGGAGTTTAGAAGAATTAACAACACCATCTCTACTAATAGATGATCTACTATTTGAGATAGTAAAATTTATTGAAACTTCTTTTGGTAATCCTTTTTTGAAAATCAATATGAAAACCAGTTGAAAAAAGTGATTAGTTTTTTTTTGAATTTTTATAATGGAATTGTATATTCATTACGAATTTTACTTATTTTATTCATGTTGAAAAAATTTATGTGATATTATCGTTGGAATGTAACTAAATTCACCTGGGGAAACAAAGGATGGAATTATGGTATGGTTAGATACGATTGACATGGGAATATAGAAAGTGTTGGTACCGATGAAGGGTGAAAACATACTTTTAGTTTTCCTACTGATTACAATATTTCTAGATATGAGTGATATTAGTTTATTAAATTCTTGAATTTTTCAAAGGTTTAAGAAGGTTATTCATATAATATCAAGAGTATCATGTCAAAGACTAATTTAATGTTAATGGGTTTAAAATCACATGAAAGTTATGTTTTGATGCAAGATCAAATGCAGGTATATTTATGTTTAATTTTACCTATGAATTTTCATCATAGATTAGCAATGATATATTTATTTTTCAAAGTTATATGTTGAAAATTTATAGTCCCGATGAAATTTCAAACTATGGAAAAAAAATTTTCCATCAGATTATGTTATATTAAAATGTTCTTCCTTCCAGAATTCTTTGATATGATGGTCCAACTGGTAAGATAGATTCTACCATGTGGTCCATTAAATTATAGATGGATATACCCCCCTTTAATTGTATATAAATATTTTGAATGGTTATGTAAAAAATTGAAGTTGTCTAGAAGGTTGTATTGTAGAGTGATATATTATTGAGGAATCCATTGAATTTTGTACCAACTTCCTGTCTAGTGTGGAAACATTGGTCTACCAAAATATCATCACATTGGGAAGCTTGTGGGTTAATGAATTTCTGGAATAGATGTTGTCACAATCACTATTAATAATTGGGAACTATCCCACCTTTATTTTTTTCATAATAGTTTAGAGGTTTCCCTATATATTGAAACCCACAAATAAATTCCCAAGAATATAAATATATCCTGGGTTTAACTTTGAATATAAAATACATATAATCAATAGTTTATTGGATGGTTTCAATACCATTGAAAGAGTCACCTAAAAACCCAGATTCATTTTCATAATGAATTATATGGATAGAAATAGGACCAAGTATGCCTAAATTATCTTATAACGATTATGTAATTAAAAATTATATGTTCTATAAAAATGAAGACGATGAATTCAATGCCATGAAAAATAGTGGAGTTACACTTATGGGAAAAGTGATGCACGTATCTAGTACAAAGGATAGAAATCCAATTTATGTGAATATTTTGTACTTTGGAATTATCAAAATAATATGGGATTTAGAATATACAACATTCAAAGTGCTTATTTTTCAATACAAGTGGGTTGATAATAGGTGTGATATTAAAATAGATAAATTGTGATTTTTATAAGTATATTTTTGTAAGGAAGGTCCCAAATATATACCATTTATAAAGGAATCATAGGAAATATAAGTATTTTATGTTCTAGATCTTGCAAACCAAAAGTGTTCAATCGTTCTATTATGGACCAAATACTCTAAATGGATAGATGAAAATTCAACTGAGGATGAACCTTTCATTGGTATGCCACCATAATTTCGCATTGGTCCCAATGTAGATGGGGGTCTTGTATCTTAGAGGAGAGAACAATTACAAGATCTAGATTCTTTATAGAAGTGTTAAATACCTTCAACCTTAAAAAAGAGAGTTCAATAATCAAAGAGATATTATATATAATAGAAAACTTATAATAGGTCATGTGAGAGTGGTGATTAACATATCTCAAGAGTCAATCATTACACTAACTATTCCAATTGATTAATTAGATATTCATATGGCCGATCAAGCTATTGGAACATTTGTAGCAGGATCATTAGATCTTGTAAATAAAAAATTCAACAATAAGGTATTCATTCCAATATATTTTCCATGAAAAACCATTAAAAATTAATGAAACATTTATTAATTTATGAATGTTATTATTTAAGGATAAAGGGAAGGAGTGAAACATAAGTTTGAATAAAAAATCTAAAGGATTAAAAAACCAATCTAAAATATCTTTATAAAGTGTCTTTACCCTACTCGATCAAATTCTGCATTTACTAATATTAAAAGTTCATGAAGATACAAGGTTACAATGTTTAAATAATTTCATATTTGATTTTAAATAAATATTGTACAGTAAGGCTGTTAAAAAGTATATTTCTCTTCAGAATGTAAAATAAATACTTATGTATGAATGGACATGAGTCTCAGTTTTAAATGTTTACATGAGTTGTGTTTTCAAGATTTGTTTTTACAATAGCTGATCTATTATGTTAATTATGAAAAAATATAATTCAATTTTTTTTCATGCTTATATATAAATAATATTTTAAGGAAAAACCCTATGAATTGAAAAATGAACTAATTAGTCCTTATATGATTTCTACATAATAAATCTCATTTGAATCAAATAAAATTGATATAATAGTGTAAAAACTAGTTTTAGTGTTTGAAATAAAAATTACAGATGATGTAATATTCTTATTACCAATGATGTAGGGGTAAAACTCTACAATTTAATCACATAATATATATTTTCATTCCTTTAATTACTTATTCCTTTTTTCTGCATCATTGGTTACACATTAGAGTCAATTTGGATACTCCAAAAATTTTTTTTCTTGATTCACTACATGGATACCCAAAAACCCGACCACACATGATGATTTTTATCAATTTTTAATACACTAAATGGAAAATTTTAGAACAAAAAATAATTTTTTTATTATATTTTAATAAGAATTGCGTTATGATAGTGAGGTGTTTAAATATCATCAAAATCATAGAATGAGGATAATCTATGATTACAATGATCCTATCAACTTCTACAAGTGGATAATTATTAGGGTATATATAATAATATTTCACTATCAAAACATATATTAAAAAAAATTAATTATTTTCTTTAATGTCTATGAAATGTACAAAACAAACGAGTAGTAAATATTATAAGTGTGGAAGTTTATGAAACATATCATATACCATCAAAAACTTGAATCCCCAAATATGAATTTTTAAAGATAATTACAATTTCATTTAAAATATTTTTTAATACTTTGTTTATTTATATTTTTCCAAAACTACTATGTCTATAAAAAGTTCTTGTATTAAAAATAGTAAATAGATTTGTTTAGAAATGAATGGGAAACATACTTGTGGAGAGAATGTACACATATATCATGAAGAAGCGACTTCCTAATACTTATTTAGTTGATTCTCTCATCATTTTATCTACTTTATTTCCTTATTAATTTTATCTGATACTTATTTTGTTAATTTTCACAAAGATCATGAAGGAATTAATTCTTTAAAAAGGATTATTCACTCATTTACTATGATCATGGTCTCAACAAGGATGAAAAACTCACGATGATGAAATTTTATTTTTATTCTCCAATGTATTCAAATTTATGGGTTATCAATCAATAATATTTTTAGACAACCCAAAATTTTTAATGAGAATTAGGATAAAAAGACACAATGGAATCAACCATACCTCAATATGATAGATGGTGTACCTATTATGAATGAAATTGTGTGGTTTCAGTTTAAAATAAACATTTTATTAATGTATCATTTAATATTTATGTTTAGTTTATTTCTTTAATTTATTACCAATATAAGAATTATTTTCTTATATAGGTGGATTATTTTTCTTGAGTTGGGGTGTATTATTTGAAGATTCTCGTGCTCATGATAGATTTTACATTGAAGACACAACTATGATAATGGAAAAAATGGTTCAAGAATGTATAAAAACATCACGAACATGTTAATTTCCACTACTTATTTAGTTGAATTTGTAATCATTTTATCCACTATTTTTTAAGTTATTTTCCTTATCATTTTTATCTAATAATTATTTATTTTTTCATGGATATTTTGGGAAGTCATATTTTTCTTTCAACTATCTGCAATAAGAAAGAAAAGAGGGAACAAGTTCTTTATATGGTAGAGGAAACCCCATGCTACCAGAAACATGAAGTGTTTCTGGTAGCAGGGGGTTTCTTCTTCCCTATAAGTGGAACATATTCTATCATTTATAGATTGTTATGGATAATTGAAATAAAAAAACACCACATACTCAATCAGTTTCACATCAATCTAATACATAGTATGCTCGGTATGACTCAAATTGTATCTTTTTAGTTTATAGTTTACATTTAAGTTTAAAACACACATCACATACTCAAAAATATGAAAACGCATTCATATTATTTTGATAATATAGGATAATGATCCATAATTAATTTTTGATGTGTGTAAATTAGATACACCTCAATCTGACACATGATGTATCCCGTATGACTCAAAGTGTGTCATTTTATTTAAAATTAACATTTTTGTAAAAGAGATAAGTGACATAATCAAAATAGAGGAAATGAATTCATATTATTTTTGTAATTTGGAAATTTGATATATATGTCATTTGTGACATGTAAAAATCTATCACATCTCTATCCAATATAGGGTTTCCCTGATATACCTCAAAGTGGTCGTTATCAATCTAAAATTGATATTTTTGTTATAAACATGTGTCACTCCTTAGAAACCAATAAAAATGATTATACTATCTTGATAATTTAGGAAAAGCATTCATATGTCATTTGTGACATGTATGAATTAGATACACCTCAATATGATACATTATGTTCCTAGTATGACTCAAAGTGCCTTTTATTAGTTTCAAATTGACATTTTAGTTCTATACTTGCATCGCTCATGGAAAAATGAGTAAAAATGCTACATTCAACATGATAATTTTGGAAAATTATTCATAAGTAATATTTTATGTATAATAATTAGTCTCACATTTAAAACCAACACACGATGTGCCTGTTATGACTCAAATTATTTGTTTTTAGTTTAAAATGAAATTTTTGTAAAAAATACAAGTGATATACCCAACACCAAAAAAACAAATTCAGATTGTTTTGAAACTATAGGAAAATGATCTGTAACTCATTTGTAACATTTAGGAATTAGTAGCACCTTCATCTACTACAAGATGTAATTGTAATGACTCAAAGTGTTTCTTTTTGTTTAAAATTTACATTTTAGTAAAAAAGGAAAGTGACTTTCTCAAAAGTAAGAAGACCCATTCTGATGGTTTTGATACTTTAGGATAAGTATATATATATGTGTCATTTTTGATGTGTAGGAATTAGCAGTATCATACACAGTGTTCCTAGTTTGATAGAAAGTGTCTATTATCAGTTTAAAATTTACATTTTAGTTTAAAACGTGTGTCACTCATCAATAACCATGAATATATGCTTTTATGGTGTTGAAATTTTAGGAAAATGAAACAGAGGCATTTTTGATGTGTAGGAGTCAGTATCACATCAAAACGACACACGATCTAATTAGTATGACTCTAAGTGCATGTTTTTAGTTTAAAATTAAATTTTAGTAAGAAATAATGTGACATAGTCAAAACTAAGAAAACATATTTATATTATTTTCATAATTTTAAAAAATGATCCATAAGTCATTTTGATGTGTAGGAATCAATCTAACTTCAATATGATACATAATATGACCGATATGACTCCATGTGTGTCTTTTTATTTAAAATTGACATTTTAGTAAAAAAGGAAAATTTCATAATAAAAATGATAAAAAAAATTCAGACTATTTTTATACTTTATTAAAAATATCTATATGTCATTTGTGATGTGTTGGAATCAGCCTCACCTATACGATACACGGTGTGCCTGATATGAATCAAAGTGTCCATTATGAATTTAAAATTGACATTTTAGTTCAAAACATGTTTCACTCTCTAAAAACGATGAAAACACTCTTCGATTGTCTTGATAATTTAAGAAAATAATTCATATGTAATTTTTTTTCATGTAGTAATTAGTCTCACATAAAACTGACACATGATGTAACCAATATGACTCAATGTTTGTGTTTTCATTTTAAAATGAAATTTTGGTAAAAAATAAAAATGACATACTCAAAACTGATTAAAAATGTTATTATTTTCTGATACATTAAGAAAACATTAAATAATTTATTTTTTATATATAGGAATCACCCTCACCTCAATCCAATGCATGATGGGACCAGTATGACTCCAAATGTTTCCTTTTTATTTAAATATGACATTTTAGTAAAATAAAAAAGTGACATAATCAAAAATGATAAAATAAATTCATAGTGTTTTAATAAATTATAACAATGATCCATGAGTCATTTGTGACTTGTAGGAATCACACACACTTCAATCCAATACATTGTATTCCCGGTATTACTCAAAGTGTCTATTATTAGTCTAAAATTGATTTTTTTGTTTGAAACATGTGTCACTCACTAAAATTTGAGAAAAAATTCTTGGATTATCTTGATTACATACGATAATTATTCATAAGTATTTTTTGAAATGTTGGAATCAATCTCATATCAAACCGACATACAATGTGATTTGTATGACTCAAAGTGCATGTTTTCTGTTTAAAAAGACATTTTAGTAAAAAAATAAAAGGGACATACTCAAAACCAATAAAAAAAATTCTTATTGTTTCTATACATTATAAAAATATTTTATAAGTAAATTTTGATATGTAGGAATTATCCCCACCTCAATCTGACACACAGTGTGACCAATAAGACTCTAAGTATGGACTTTTATTTAAAATTAACATTTTATTCCTATATTATTTCATATAATGTTTAATTTATTTATTTTTAGTATTACTAACATAATAATAATTGTTAAATTATATAGGTGGATTATTTTTATGTATATGGATTAGTTTTTTCTGCAACTGATATCCATGATCATGCTTTTTTAAGAGGGTGTCAGGTTCCAAAGACAATGAAACACTGATGTTTTTGAATTTTTGTGATAGTACTTGAAAATGTAATTGTAAAAAACATTTTTTGAAATGTTTATAATATATTTTTTTCATGTACTTGTGATAGAATTTTTATTTCAATTAAATTATTAATTTCCATGTACAGGTTGTTGCTGTAGTATGATATAATTCAAACAACACACTATAGTAGTAGGTTCTTTATTCGCTCTAACAAAATCATCGATAAAGGGTGCCCTTTATTAGTGAAATAAATAGCGTTGATAAATGGGATCATTTATCAATGTTAAACTAGAACTGATAAAAGACCACCTATATTAGCATTTTTTGTACTACTAATAAAGGGGTCCCCCTTTTAACAGTGCTTAGTACAACAACAATTTTTTAGTACTGTTAAAGCCCATTTTGAGCACAATTAAAGTGAAGATCTATGGTAGTGGAACCTTTGGGATCTTCAAAATTTTAATAACCTAGCTTGGCTATGGTTTTATCCTTGGTTGATGATGATTTTGAAGCCTTCCTCACCTTTCAGGTGTATGTGTGAAATTACTTTTCTTGTAAACCCTATGACTTTAAATAAATTTACAATATAATTAACATAATTATTAACTAATAACAAAATTAATATTAATAATAATAACTGGTTAATATATTTAAAAACATAAAATTATTATTCAATACCATAATTACAGATACATTATTAATTAACTAAGATGATAAATAATAAGAAAAATAATTCATTAATATGATTAATAACTTATAATTCAATATAAACAATTAACAATAAAATCAATAATTAATAATATTCATAATTAATTAATATATTCGATTATAAATATTTTCGCGATCCCCTACTCAAAATCCTATTTGGTCCCACTGTAATATGAGAGTAACTACTAAAGACCATCTAAAATAAGCCATGTCATGAAAACAAGAACCAAGGGTATTAATCATAATTATGAGATGTATTATCAAAAGGGAATATTTTATAAAGTCACTATTAGAAATTTGGATTTATCTAGTGCTACCATTTATCAGTGCATAAAAAAGTGCTGATAAAAGGTGCTTTTATCAATTCTAAAAAAGTGCAGAAAAAACTACCCCTTTATCACTTTTTTTACCATTCATAAAGGTTTGAACTTTATCAATGCCTTTTTTAGCAGTGATAAAAGATTCATTTGTCAGCGCTTTTGTTAGAAATCATAAAAATATGTCTTTTATCAAAACTAAAAAACTGTTTTCAACATTGATAAAAGGCATATTTCATGAAAAAATTTATATATCATTAAAACTCATATTAATTTATAAATATATTAATATTGATATAAATATAATATATTTTATAAAATATGATTTATATAATACAAAATATGCATTAACAGTAAGTATATAATATATTTAGTAGAAATAGTTTATCATTTAACTGAAAATAATATTAATTAAAAATTTACTAATTATTATTGAGTAACAGTCATTTAATAGAAAATTGAAGATAGAAAATCTCAATAAAGTAATAATAAATCTTAAATAAGTTGAAAACATGAATCAAACTTTAAATGGTCATAAATTTTGATCCGGATATCCATTTGAGACCTACCATATATCAATTTAAAGAATGTGAAGAGATATATGTCGTGATTACCCATGGGAACCCGATCATTGATTTATATTAAAAAAAGGCCTCAAAGGCCTCCAAACCTGAGTTTTTTGTTTGGGTACACCCATTTTTTAACGTTTGATGAAATTTCATTCTCATTTAAGGGGGTCTTGTTATCTTTTTTTGGATGAGACTCAATTTATAATCAAGTCTCACACTCATATGAAAATCATGACATTCGAATTTTATCATTTTTAATATTGTACTATTATTTATAATTAAATACATACACACACATATACATATTTTTATATATTTACACATCAAAATTTAATTTTGTAAATAAATTTTTATACAAATTTACACATAAAATATATTTCAAAATATACCAACAATAAATAAATAAAAAATATCCATTTTATTTCAGGAAAAATGTATTAATATTTATATAACTATATAATGTATAAGTAATGTTTATATATATATATATATATATATATATATTTGTGTGTGTGTGTGTTAACAAACATATATATATTTATCTATATATTATATTATATATATGTACATATATATATATATTAATATATAATATATGTAAATAAATATAAATATGTATAATTATATTTATAGAAACGCACAAATATATACATAAATAATTATATATTTATATATATGTATTTATAAACACACGCACACACAATCATATTTTATAAATTTATTTAAAAATAACTATAATTTTAAATTTATATGGATAAAAAACGTAACGAAATATATATAAATAAATAGATATATCAAAAAATAGAGAAAAAAATATAGAAGAGTGTAAAGGTGCAGATATGCATGGGGGGGGTATCAGGTTCGAAACTAGGTGAAGGCAAGGGCATACAGGGATGGGCAGTAGGTGCTCTAGCACTGATAAAAGGGGTTTGGTCACTCAAGAATTTATAAAAGGGGCATGGGACACTTACACTGAAAAAAGGGTAGGGAAAGTCTAGACCTTCATTGAGGGGGGGGGGGTCTCCCCCGCGAAATTGAAAGAAAAAATATATAATATTTTTTGACTTTTATAAACATTGATAAAAGGGTCCATTATCAACTCTTTTGTAAGAACTGATAGAAGGGGGCCCCTTTTAATAGTGCTTAAATAAATAACTATTTTTTAGCACTGATAAAGTATTTTTCTAGAAATTTTAAAATCCACTTATGTAGTAGTGAGTGAATATTTATATAAATGACAAACTCACACACACATATATTTTAATGGTTCAGACCATACTAGCTAGTTAGTTGGTGAGGTTTGGGTGTTGGGAATACTAATAGGAGGTTCCAGTGGAAGCCCATGGAGTTGGAATTAAAATTTAATCTAGAGAAGCAGGCTATAGAGTGAAGTCTTGGATCAAGAGGGGACCTTGAGTAGGTGTTGTTTTTCAACGTAGATATTTGGGATGAAACATTGTCAAGTGTCTTTTGGAATGGTTCTGGCCCTGCGACATGAAGCCCTGAAGAGGTCAGATTTTGAGGTTTTGTTATTTTGTGGGGAGTTTCATCATGACCTTGTGTTTTCAATATAGTGAGTCTGTAAGTAATATTCTTGTGTAAAAGATGAATCCTTTTGGACATAGAATTTCGATGTGTCCAGTTTTGTGCCTCTTTAGACTTGGGGCTATAAATGACGTGATGTTAGAGGTTTCCTCATAAACATTTTCTAGGTTTACAGAATCCAATCATTGAATATATAGTGGATCTTGGATGCAAGTTTTTTTGAATGGGGGTAAAATTATGTGTTCCTTGGTGTTGTATCATAGTTTCTCTTAAGATGGGCCCTTTGCAGCATGGGTTAAATTAATCAAACCACAGTCCCTTAAATAGAAGCCTCAATATAAATTTCTACCACCCTTTGAACTCTACCATATTTCCACCATTCCTATAAACTCTTAAGTGAAACTAGAGTGGTTTTGTATGATCATTCACACCATCCTCATTGGATCTAAACCATATCCTGTAGGATCAAAATAATGATGTAGATGCTCAATTTACAAGAGGGTGGTGAATTGTATACTTTAAAAATTCCTTTGAAACCATTAAAGTTAGTTAAGAATAACTGTGTTTTCCTTAAGCAAAAGAAAGAGCTAAATTTAACAAAGTTAAACTTAATCAAATTCACAACACCTCTAATACCAAATGAAAACTTGGAACGAGAATTCGAAAGTAGGTTCTGGAGATATGGTTCCGTAATTTGAAACTTAACAAAAGATTACAATATGAGATTCCACCTTAAAGCGTATAGAATCTAAATGAAACAGAGTACAAGTAAGGAAGTATAATAAAGTTATACTTTCCTTATGATACAAAACGCAGCAAAAATAAACAATTAGTAAAACTACAAGTAACAAGATATAAGTCTTTTAACCCAAAGAGAAGGGTATCCAACAACCTTGGATAAAGGTCCCTTGATTTATACTTTCAAGCAAGTCTGTCTTACCCACACCAGGGTAAGCCCTCGATACGAAGATCAGAGTCTCTGTCTTGCTATCCCCGCAAGCCCTCAACTTCAAGGTAGTTGGTCACCTATGTCTTCCTCAGCAAGGAAGCCCTCTAATTTCATGGTAGTCGGCACCTCTGTCTTCCTATCCCCGGAAGTCCTCGAATGTAATCACCAACATTCGGAGTCGCACGAAGCAAAAACTGAATTAGCGGTTCAGTACGCACAAGGCATGAAAAGATTTCTCTCTCTAGAAATCACCTTAGCAGCGTGTGGTCTCTAGATTCATCAACTTCCTTCTGTCGATCTCTTTCAAATGAGCTCTTATATATAGGTAAGGTCGACCTCCTTCCCAACAGTCATATTTTCCTTAAAAATAGGAGGGACCTGTACACGTGTCACTTAGCCAACGGTTAGTTTATAACAGAATAGATGACATCGTTTTATAACAAAACAAGTGTAACAGAATGTACGACACCGTTTAAAATCTAACTCAAAAGTTCGGAATGAATGTTCGGAGTGTAAACAAAAATAATTTTTCGGAGTCTAAACAAATACGGAGTGTATAAAACAAATATGACCAGATTATGTTTAATAGGTGAATTCGGAATGAGAAATCAGAATGAGAATTCGTCATCAGAATTCGTAATGAGAATTCATCATTAGGATTCCTAATGAGAATTCCTCATCAGAATTCGTAATGAGAATTCATTGTCGAACATCATAAGGATTCGTATCCTGAATCTGGAGTAGAACTTAATCAGAGTTCGTATCTGGAGTTTGGAATGAAACTTTATCACAGTTATCATCTGGATTTCGGAGTGAAACTTTATTACAGTTCTTATCCAGAATTCAGATCCTAAAACAGAATACTTCATATCAAAGTTTCAAACAATTATGAGAATATAGAAATGAATCCGAATCTTATACTTAGGAAAAATATGAATGAAAATATGATAAGGATAATTTTTCTTACAAAAGCGATTTTCCGTATAAAAGCGATTTTCCTTATAAAAGCAATTTTCCTTATAAAAGCAATTTTTCTTATAAAAGCAATTTTCTTAAAGATAAGGTGTTTGTGATTTTCAAAACAAGAACGAATGAAAAAGTCATAAGGAAAACCTTATTGACTCAAAAATCTCCCCCTTTTTTGAAAGCACAAACATCCTTACAAAAAAGAAATTTTAAGAAGAAAGAAAAACATTAAGGCTTATCTCCCTTTGCTTTAAGGATATTGATGAATACGACTAACTCCCCTTTAGGATTTGAAACTCTAAGGATCGTATTCTAGATTTCCGGAGTGAAATTTCATTATAAATAATAAAGTCTTATTTGATGAAAAACTCCCTCTTAGATAAGCTCTTATTAGAGTTATTTTTCCTTAAGGATCTCTTCCTTCTCCCCCTTTGTGATTTTCAAAAAGAATTTGCGGGAATGGAAAAAAAAGTACCTAATTTTTTTTTTAGTAAAAATAACAAAGACGAGCAACCAAAATTTTCATTAATTTTAAGGAATGAAAGATACAACAAAAATATCAGATTTAACTATTCCATATCTTTTTCCTTCGAAATGAGCCCCTTAGGAATAATCTTGATCTTTTTTAGGTCCTTATGATCTTCTTCAGCTTGCTTCTCTAAGACCACTATTCTTGCAATTTGGGCATCAATCTTTTCTTCCTGGGCTTGAATCTTTTCTTCCTGAGCTTTAATATTTTCTTCTTGAGCCTTCAATTTCTCTTCAAACTCAATCCGATGATCCCTTTCAAACTTCCTGTTTTGAGAGACAGAATTCAGCTTCCCATTCAGATCTCTGACTTCTTGAATCCGAAAGTTCTTTTCATCTGTTAGCTTCTCTTCAAAGGAATAAGTCAGCTCATTTATCTTCCTATCCTCAGTTTCAAAATCATCTTTAACATTGTCTTGAAATTCATCAAATAGCCTCATGTATTCTATAGTTTTCCTCGAACAGCTAGTCATCCTCTTGCAAGATCTTTTGTGGGCTTCATAGCCAACAAGAAAAGATTTGAATTCAGCTTCTATCTCGACACACTTATCCATAACCATGGATACGGAATCTGATTTCTGATTCAGATCATGTAGGAGCATTTGGCATCTTGAATCTATAGTCGAGATGGTCGGAATGGAACCCACCAGCTTCTTTAAAGACTGAACAACAAAATCATGCCCTAACGAATATGACTCCGAATCCGAGACTCTTCTTGGAGAATTTTCTTCTTCAACTAGGTCAATCTTTCTCTTTGAAGAACTACCAACTTCATTTCTCTTCACCACTACTATGCTTAGAGTATCAGCAAGAATTTGCTTTCCCTTGTCTCTTTTCGGAATATAATCCTGTTCCGGAGTTCTCTTTTCACTATCAGAAACTTGAACAATATTGTCTTCTTCATCAGGAACTTTATGAGCACAAACCTCTACATTCTCCATTTGAGAAATATCTTGTAGAAGTTGTTCTTCCTCTACATGATAAGCTACTTCTTCTTCTCCTTTCTCTTCTTCCATTTCCAGAGTGACTAGCTTAGAAGACTCAGCTTCTGAGGTTCGGAGTGACAAATGTTCGGAAGGAGTCCCCTTATAATCATCTACTTGTTTTAAAACATCTCCAGTTTCACCTCTTCCTTCAGGAACATCTTATACTTCTTCTACTTGATCAATATGATCTATTTCCTCAACAGTCTTAGCTACTGCCTCTTCCGGAGCAACAAAGTCTCTTCCTGGAGTCTCAGGTAGAGATTCCAATGAAAAAGATCTCGGAACAGGAATTTTTGTTGAAACTATCTCGTTAAACTTTAACAAAGCCTGAACTACCTCATCCTCAAACATCTTCTTCTTGAACTTCTTTTCTTTCACTTGTTTTATGAGCTCATCCGCAATTATTTCTTTTAAGGCCTTAGCCTCCGCAGGGTCCAAGACAAACTGAGGCTCCCCTTGCACTCTTTTTTCTTTGATCTCCCTCCATTTAGCAACTACCTCATCTGGGTAAGCTTTCTTCTTCTTTGGATTTGGAGGTGCGGAATGAACTTCCTTAGACTTGGGATTCTATGCTTCTACTTGCACTTCTTTCAACTCTCTCTTCCTTACCGGCTTAGAGGATTCTAGATCAGTAACTTTCAAAACTATTTCTTCTTGAGAAGGTGAATCAACAAACTAACCAGTCTTCTTGTCAAAAGCTACATCCATTCTTTTAAGTGTACCATCACTCACCAGCATAATCTTGCAAACTCTTGGCTTAGACTTGCAAGCCTCCTTGAAAGACTCAAGGCACCGAACTATCAACTTCGAGAGGATTGCTGGATACATTATAATCTGAGCTCTTAGATTTCCTTTCTTCACATTCTCAAGAGTGATAAGAATGTGCTTCATAAAATCAAACTTCCTCAGATTTATCAAAAAATCTAGGATATAGATCTCACTCTTCTTTAATCTATCTTTTCACCCTTCCTCGGTACGATAAGGCCTTGTACCCATAACTCTAGAATCTGGAAATTTGTAGATAGAGAAGCAATCTTCAAAGCCTTGTCATCTGCCAGTCCGAGAGTTTCTAAAGCTTTTTCCTTGTCGAAGCTACCTTTTGAATCCGGCAACACATGAGATATGAATTCAGCTTCACCTTCATTATTCAGCCCTACCAAGCTGGCTGCCTTGGCATATGAAAGCTTATAAGTCTTACTATAAGACTTAAAAGAAAACTTCTCCCTTCCATCTTCCTTAAGAAAGGAGACTGTTTCATATAACTCTATAAGAAAATCTGAATACACTTCATCTTGATTCCCGGGTTTTGACACCGAAACATCTTCCTAACCATTAAGATTAATATTCTTGGAAATAAGAGAGGCATACTTGTTGAAGAAATCTGGATGAACCAGCCTCTCTCTATATACTAACCACTTCGAAATCGGATTAGAGGAAGACATTTCTTGAGAAGCTACTTCCACAGACATTCGGATCTGAAGACCTCTGAGAAGTTTGGAACGGAAAAATTTGAGGTTCGGAATGGTCTTAAAATAGAGAGGCAGAGCTTCGCGACACTAGAGCTTGAAAACTGATGTGGGACAACCGTTTGGGGTCCCCTTTATATAGGCAACGAGAAAACGGTTCAACTTCCACGGTTTATCGAACAGTTGTGATAAGCTGAGATCAGATCTGATGGTCGAAAACCAATTCTCTTGAATCCGATCTTTTGAGGTTTTATTAAAACAAAGAATTAAGAAAACTATAATCTGAAAACAAAATATAAGAAAATCCCAGCAAGTAAAGTATGATTATGAAAACTTGAGTAAGGAAATCATACCTTTCGGATTGGCTTAGGAAGATTATTCGTAATTGGTAAGATTCTTTCGAAAACTACGAAAAAATCTTTATTACGAAAAGATAAAATTCGAAAAAATCACTACAAAAAACAAACTCAGTAAGAAAAACTCAGTACGAAAATTTCATTACAAAATTTGAAAATGAAAAACATATTATGAAATATTCGGTACGAAAATCTCGTTATGAAAATACTAGTACGAAATTTTCCATTTCGGATTTTTTCAATACGAACATTTCCATTCCAGAAGTTTTCTATACGAAAATATCCATTCTGGAAAGTTTTAGTTCCGGAAATTCCATTCTGGAATTTTAGTTCTGAAAAGTTTGAAAACAAATTTTGAAAAACTTTGTTAATCTAACAATCAAATGTACCCCCCTATTGAAAAGGAGTTTATTGCTGTAAGGAGACTTTTTCAACAGAAAGTTTAATTAAGAAATATTACCTTACGGTTATCATTCCTAACTTCTGTTTAATATATTCAAATCTATCAGAAGGCAAAAATTTTGTGAAAATATCAGCAAGTTGATCTTGTGTTCCAATAAATTGAAGAATAATATCTCCTTTAAGTGTGTGATCCCTAAGAAAGTGATGCCTAATATATATGTGTTTTGCACGGGAGTGATGTGAAAGGTTCTTACTAAGGGAAATGGCACTTGTGTTATCACACAAAATTTGAGTTTTAGTAAAACTCAAGCCGTAGTCTATGAGTGTGTGTTGCATCCACAACACTTGAGCACAACAACTTCCAGCTGCTACATATTCAGCTTCAGCAGTGGAGAGTGCTACAGAATGTTGCTTCTTGCAGGACCAAGAAACTAATGAATCTCCTAAGAAATGACATGTTCCGGATTTACTTTTTCTATCCATTCTACATCTACCAAAGTCAGCATCAGAAAAGCTTTTTAGGATAAAATCATTTCCAGAAGAATAAAATAATCCTAGATCCATGGTTTCCTTAAGGTAGCAAAAAATTATTTTTACTGCCTTTAAGTGAGATTCCTTAGGATTGGATTGATATCTTGCACATAAGCATACTGAAAACATTAAGTCTGGTCGACTAGATGTTAAGTATAGTAGGCTCCCTATCATACCTCTAAAAGATGTTTGATCTACTGGTTTCCCAGCTTCATCAAGATCTAAGGAGTTTGAGGTACCAATAGGAGTACTTATACTCTTAGTGTTGTCATAACCATATTTTTTAAGAAGACCTTTAATATACTTATGTTGAGATATGTAGGTTTCTTCTGGTTTTTGAGAAATTTGAAAACCAAGGAAAAATGTTAACTCACCCATCATACTCATTTAAAACTCATATTTCATTAGACTTGCAAAAGAGTTGGTCAAAGATTGCTGAGTTGAACCAAATATTATATCATCAACATAAATTTGAACAATCAAAACATTTTTCTCATCTTTCTTTATGAAAAGGGTTGGATCTGCATTTCCCTTAACGTAGTTATTTTGAAGCAAAAATCCAGTGAGTCTATTATACCATGCTCGTGGGGCTTGTTTAAGGCCATACAGGGCTTTGGTAAGTCTAAAAACATAATCAGGATGTTTTGTATCTTCAAATCCAGGAGGTTGTTCAACAAAAAATTCCTCTTGAACATAACCGTTAAGAAAAGCACATTTCACATCCATTTGTAAAAGTTTGAAATTAAAGAATGCTGCAAAGGCAAGTAGAATACGGATAGATTCAAGTCTAGCTACTGGAGCATCGGTTTCTTCATAGTCTATTCCCTCTTGCTGATTATAGCCTTTAGCAACAAGTCTAGCTTTATTTCTTACTATGACTCCATTTTCATCACATTTATTTATGAAAACCCATTTTACTCCAATAACAGAAGTTTCCTTAGGTCTTTCAACCAAGTTCCAGACTTTATTCCTTTCTAATTCATTTAGTTCATCTTGCATGGCTTTGATCCAATCATCATCACCTAAAGCTTCATCAGTGCTTTTAGGTTCTAATTGGGAAAGAAATGCTAGATGTTCTACTTCATTTCTTAAGGAACTTCTAGTCCTTATAGGTTGATTTACATCACCAATGATACTATCACTGGGATGATTCTTAAGAAATGCCTGATTTGGGTTTTGAAAATCCTGTTCATCAACACAGGGTAGAAAGTCTTCTGGGGTAAATGTTTCAGGAATATCTTCTTGAACATTATCCTTATCAGAATATCCTTCTATCAAAGGTTGATAATCAGTTTTTTAAAACACATCCAAGGATGTAGGCTGGGATGGTTTAAAAAAAAGGACCAGACTCATCAAATTTTACATGTACTGTTTCTTGAACAGTACAAGTATTTTTATTAAAAACTCTATAAGCCTTAGAAGTTGTGGAATAACCTAAGAAAATTCCTTCATCAGATTTTGGTGCGAATTTATGTAAGTTATCTTGGGTATTCAAAATGAATACTTTGCAACCAAAAACCTTGAAGTAAGATAGTCATGGTTTTCTACCATTCCATAACTCATAAGGAGTTTTATTAAGAAAAGGTCTAATCAAAACTCGATTTATAGTATAGCAAGCTGTACTTACAGCTTCAACCCAGAAATGTCTAGCTATAGAATATTAACTCAACATGGTTCTAGTTATCTCTTGAAGAATTCTATTTCTTCTCTCAACTACACCATTTTGTTGAGGAGTTATAGGTGCTAAAAAATTGTGAGTAATACGTTTTCTACTACAAAAAGTTTCAAAATCAGAATTTTGAAATTCTCCCCCATGATCACTATGAATAGTTTTCAATGGAAGGTTTTTCTCATTTTTAATATGAGCTCTAAAACTTTTGAAATAAGAAAAAGCGTCATACTTCTTTGCTAGAAAATAGACCCAAGTAAATCTAGTGTAATCATCAACTAGAACAAACACATAGTATTTGCCTCCAATACTTCCAGTTTGTGTTGGACCGAAAAGATCCATGTGAACTAACTGTAATGCATCGGTTGTTGAGACTTCACCGATTGATTTAAAACTAGATTTATGTTTCTTTCCATATTGACAAGGATCACAAACTTTAGAATAATCAAATCTAAGCTCCGGTAGATCCTTAACTAGTTTCTTCTTAGAGAGTTTACATAGGTTCCTAAGGTTACAGTGACTTAGTCTTCTATGCCATAACCAGGAATGATCTTCCATTGCACTTAGGAAAGGTAAATCTTGGCTTCTAAGGTCTTCTAAGTTCAAGGTGTAAACATTCTCTTACCTATTGGCTGAGAGAATAAATTCTTCCTTGGAATTGTAAACTAAGCACTTATCATTCCAAAAATTCACAAGGTAACCTTCATCACATAATTGACTTAGGCTAATGAGGTTGTGCTTAAGACCCTTAACAAAAAGAACATTTGAAATCAAAGTTTTACCAAGAAGAACAATATTACCAATACCAACAATCTCTACCTTAGCATTATCTCTGAAAGTGACCCTTCCTCCTTTCGTTTTGATAATATTTTCAAAATAGATTTTGTTACCAGTCATGTGCTGGGAACATCCACTATCCATGTACCATGTATTGTTGCTGGTACTCTCTTTATTTTCCTAAAATCAAGAAGAGAATTAGACTTTCGGTATCCAAACTTGCTTGGATCCGAGATTTCCAGATAATAAAATTTTAGGTACCCACATTTTCTTAGAAAAAAAAACTTTGTGAAATCCTAGAGATTGGGTTTTGTTTAAGGAACAATTCTTTGCCCAGTGACCACCACATTGACACTTGGTACAAAATGGGGCACTTTGAGGAACAAAATAATTGTTACTGAAAATTGGTTTTGCATGGGTATAACCAAATCCATATTTATTTCTTAAAGGTCGTATTTGGGAACACATTTTATCAAAATTTTCCTTACCATGGGTAAAGTTTGATAAACACTTCTTTAAGGAAAAAATTTCGGAAATGAGTTTTATAACCAAGTTTTTATCCTCAAAATCATTAGTTTTAGAACTAGAGTTAGGCTCGAAAACATTTTTCTTAGAAATTACTTTTTCTAATTCTTTAGAAAGTTTGTTCTTCTCAGAACTTGCTTCCTCAAGATTTTTTGAAATACTTTCAAAATCATCATTTTTCCTATCAAGATATTTAGAAAGATCTGATATTTCTTTTGTAAGAATAGAATTCCTAGAGTTTTCCTTATCAAGTATCTTATTGAGTTTTGAATTCTCAATATCAAGAAGTTCAGCAAACCTAGAGACTTCTTCATAAGTAGGTAAAGTATTTTCTTCATCAGAAGAGGATTCTTCATTAGAAGAGTTATAATACTTACTATCATTAGAATTTAAAGAAACATTGGTCAATGATTCAGCATTTCAAACCTTAGCCATAAAACAATGATTATCAATAGGTAATCTGGCTATAAGACCAAGATTCTTATGTCTTGAAGATTTATAATCAGAAGATTCATCTGAAGAATCACCACCACTGGCACTCCAGGTATCATTAGCTTTCAAAAATTTCTTAGCTTTGGCTTTATAATACTTATTTCTGTTCCTGTCTGAATGCCTTTCTTTCCTTTCTTTCTTTTTAAGCAAAGGGAAATCTGGTCTAATATGTCCAGCTCTCTTTCATTCATAACAAGTAACTTCTCCATCTTTCCCATCTTTCCTTTCCTTTTTCTTATACTTGGATTGAAAATTTTTCTGGCCAGCTATATTGTTCATCCTTCGAGCAAGATTTTCTAATTCATTTTCTAATATTTCACTCTCACTAGAATCTGACTGAACTACCATCTTCTTAGACTTGGATCTGGTTAGTGTCTCAGGAGTCTTATATTTCATATGATTTGAGGTTGTTGTAAAAGAAACAATACCATTTCCATTTTTCGTTTTGATGTTGTCAGCATCTCTCTTCATTCTGGTTTCATATTGGAGAAGAGTTCCAAATAACTCATCAAGAGAAATTTGAGTGACCTTCCTGTTCTCATCTATAGCAGTTATTTTGGATTCCCACTCATTGGGCATGATATCAATTATCTTATCCACAAGAGCTTCATCATCTAAGCCTTTTCTCCCATAGACTGTAGACTGTTGAAGATAGTCATAAATCTCTGTTGAACATTACAAATTGGTTCTCCATAAAGAAAATTGAAGCCATGATATTCAGCTCTAAGCATAGCTCTCCTAGTCTCAATCACTTTAGAAGTTCCAAAGTGTGTAACCTCTAACTTCTTCCAGATACAATTAGCTGCTTCACAAGAAGAAATTTGGCTATATATATTTCTGGTCATTGAACAAAGTAGAGTATTGCGTACCTTATAATTGAGTTGATACTCTTTCTTTTCCTGGTTAGTAAAAGTTCTAACTTCCTTGTCAAGAATTTTATAATCTCTAGTAAGCATAAAAAAGTTGTCTACTCTAGTATTGATAACAAAAGTCTTCATTCGATCTCTCTAGTACTCATAGTCATTGCCATCAAATATTGGTGGTCTTGTAGGATTTAGATTATCAATAGAACCAACATTAATTCCTGCCATACTTATAATAACCTTCGGCACACAAACTTGTTAGTAGAAAAGATTCATAATAACAAAGTTCGGAATGGGAAAGTTCGGAATGGGAATGTACAGAATGATAAAGTGAGCATGAAAAACTTATACGTTAGTACAAGTATTTCAGACACCTCCTCTGATACCAATTGTAGGATCGAAATAATGATGTAGGTGCTCAATTTACAAGAGGGGGGGGGGGTGAATTGTATACTTTAAAAATTCCTTTGAAACCTTTAAAGTTAGTTAAGAATAACTGTGTTTTACTTAAGCAAATGAAAGAGCTAAATTTTACAAAGTTAAACTTAAGCAAATTCACAACACCTCTAATACCAAATGAAAACTTGGAAAGAGAATCCGAAAGTAGGTTCTGGAGATATGGTTCCGGAATTTGAAACTTAACAAAAGATTACAATATTAGATTCTACCTTAAAGTGTATAGAATCTAAATGAAACCGAGTACAAGTAAGGAAGTATAAGAAAGTTATACTTTCCTTATGATACAAAACACACCGGAAATAAACAAGTAGTAAAACTACAAGTAACAAGATATAAATCTTTTAACCCAAAGAGAAGGGTATCCAACAACCTTGGATAAAGGTCCCTTGATTTATACTTTCAAGCAAGTCTGTCTTACCCACACCAGGGTAAGCCCTCGATATGAAGATTAGAGTCTCTATCTTGCTATCCCCGCAAGCCCTCAACTTCAAGGTAGTTGGTCACCTCTGTCTTCCTCAGCAAGGAAGCCCTTGAATTTCAAGGTAGTCGACACCTCTGTCTTCCTATCCCCGGAAGTCCTCGAATGTAATCACCAACATTCGGAGTTGCACGAAGCAAAAAATGAACGAGCGGTTCGGTACGCACAAGGCATGAAAAGATTTATCTCTCTAGAAATCACCTTAGCAGCGTGTGGTCTCTAGATTCATCAACTTCCTTCTGTCGAGCTCTTTCAAATGAGCTCCTATTTATAGGTAAGGTCGGCCTCCTTCCCAACGGTCATATTTTCCTTAAAAATCGGAGGGACCTGTACACGTGTCACTTAGCCAATGGTTAGTTTATAACAGAATAGACGACATCGTTTTATAACAAAACAAGTGTAAGAGAATGTACGACACCGTTTAAAATCTAACTCAAAAGTTCGGAATGAATGTTCAGAGTGTAAAAAATAATAATTTTTCGGAGTCTAAACAAATACGGAGTGTATAAAACAAAGATGATCAGATTCTGTTTAATAGGTGAATTCGGAATGAGAATTCGGAATGAGAATTCATCATCAGAATTCATAATGAGAATTCATCACCAGGATTCGTAATGAGAATTCCTCATCAGAATTCGTAATGAGAATTCGTTGTTGAACTTCATAAGGATTCGTATCCTGAATCTGGAGTAGAACTTAATCAGAGTTCGTATCCGGAGTTTGGAATGAAACTTTATCACAGTTCTCATCTGGATTTCGGAGTGAAACTTTATTACAGTTCTTATCCAGAATTCGGATCCTAAAACAGAATACTTCATATCAAAGTTTCAAAAAATTTCGAGAATATAGAAATGAATCCGAATCTTATACTTAGGAAAAATGTGAATGAAAATATGATAAGGATAATTTTTCTTACAAAAGCGATTTTCCTTATAAAAGCGATTTTCCTTATAAAAGAAATTTTCCTTATAAAAGCAATTTTTCTTATAAAAGCAATTTTCCTTAAAGATAAGGTGTTTGTGATTTTCAAAACAAGAAGGAATGGAAAAGTCATACGGAAAACCTTATTGACTCAACATATCCATGTGACATTTATTTCCTATAATCATTAGCGAGTACCCTCTTACTCATCCTTACCTTCTCCTTCATTCATTACCCAGAGAAAGTTGTGGATATAAGACATGGTTGGATAATGTGGGTTGTGGTGTGTCTGTTTTGGAATGTGATGGACGTGGGATGATTTTTTCTAGGTTTTCTATATTCCCCTAGCATGGTTCTTGTCTTTTGGGTATCTCTTTACCACATTTTCTATTCAGAATGACTCAAAAATCTCCAATTATGGTAAGGAATCCAAGCCCTCTATTTTTTATGTCTGTGGTACTAGCAATATTTTATTTTCATTTGGGTTGATATTAAGGATTGAAATAGAAAGGAAATGAATAGAATTAATTGAAATTAAAGGGGAATAAGTTCTCTCACATGTGTTTACAAGTTCTCTATTTATTACTGTGGATCCTTCCTTGAATCTTAAAAGATACTATGATATTTTTGTTGTTTATGATATAAAAAATTAACCCCTATTGTGATTGATTTTTAGAACTCTATATTCATAAATGTTTAAGAACTTAAACATGGATATGGAATAGTTGTGTTAAAATATTGAAATTTCTTAAAATTTCTCATGAAAGAGATGAAGAAATATTTTGAAATCCACTATTAATATAAAACTATGTAAACTATGGGAGATGAAGTCTATTTTGATGTATTTTGATGTGATTTCTATAATTAACATGGGTTTGTGTGGATCTTGTGAGATTTGTTAGTGATTTTTGTTATTGATTTAGATGCAGAATAAATTGAGGCAGTACAAATATGGTTGGATTGGCATGGGATATGTTAAGGAATGGTTTGTAGTGGATAGTTTCTAATTGATGTCTCAAAGGCTTTGGATTATTATGTGGTGGTGTATTTTGTTATTTTTCCTATAGATATAGAAGATGAATTTGGATGATAGAATTGGAATGAAGTGGGTTGAAATTAGATAAATGTGGGATGGAATTCAATATGTGATTTTTTAAAAAGGATGGAGGAAATACCTCCTTTATTATAAATAAGAAGTAAAACAAAGGGTCCAAAGAGGAAATGTGAAAACAAAGAAATATTACCAAATCATAAGCAACCTACCTGTATTTTTTATCAATCTTTCACTTAGTTTTATTTCTTCCACTCGAATTGCATACCAGTCAACTCTTTCACATCTGTGCCCCCAACCTCTAGATATTCCTGTACATTAAGGAAGATCTTTAATCCCTCAAAGTAGGGTCTCATTATCAGTGCATTCAGAGTCAGATCTTCCCACCAGCTTATATTTTATTTTTCTAGGAGAGGTGTCCCCTTACATTGAAACCATCATCCCATCTACATCCATTGATCCATCCCGAGTAATTTTATCATAGTTTTTTGTTTCTTATGTAACATCTTAGGGAACCACTGAGAACCTTATATTCTTATAAGAAACAACTTGAAAACCATCATTATCCATGTTATATTTTTAAGAAGTAGAAAAAATTTTAGAAGAGACTAGAGAATTAACTTCTAATATTTTTTTACCCTTTCAGTTACTTCAAGCATCCATCATCTCCAATGATAGGTGATGATCTATCATATTTTGTATTTATTCTTCATTTACTTGTTCATTCAATTCATTGTGACTGCCTGTAAATTGGGGAGTCTCCTAAATTTTTGTTTTCTGAAAGTCAATACTTTTTTCTTTCTTAGAAGTATCAGAATAATTGACATTTGCCTCTTTAGAGATTATGACAGCCGAAGATTTATTCTTCATTGGAGACTCCACTGAAATCCCCTTGCCATCAGGCTCTTTAGAGTTAGGAATAAGCACATTTTCCATATTTAAAACTAGCTCATTATAGGAATCTCCATCATGAAAAATAGGTTTTTATAGGTCTTAATTTTTCATCTTTGACTTCTTTTGACATAAATTGGATGAGTGGTCTCTCATCCGACATCCCTCATTAGAAATATTCTTCCAATATACTAATAAATAGTTCCAAAAAACCGCACATTCAATATATAAAAGGGGATTTTTTTTTCATACTCAACATGAATTTGGATGTTATCATAAAGAGTCTAAAGGATTATCTTTTCAATTAGTGTTGATCTATAATCAATCTTCACCAGCATCCTAGCATAGTGTTTGAACTGGGCATCTTTTATCTCCTTATTGAGGTGAATAGGAGTCCCAGTAGTTGTTCAAATGTCATGAAATATATTCGAATTCCAATGAACCTAATTGAGTCCATGCAGAAGACCCCAAACATAAAATAGGCATTTAGAGCATGTGAGACATTAAAGACTGAAGGCCATTCTCGTAAATGAAGCCAACTAGGTTTCAACAATAGGAAGCCAATGCTCCGTGCTCGAAACATCAAGTCATTTGATGGAATAAAACCATGAAAAAATACCCGACCAAGAGATTCATATTTCTAGTTAGATAAACCCCAAAAAATATAGATAATTCATGTTAAATATTCAAGATTTTAGGGTTGTTCACCTTTAGGCAAAACAATGCGTACAATCAGAGGTTTTTTTTCCAATTTCGATTCTCTCAAAAAATTCTCTAGGGTTGGCTTCAATGTGATATGATAAGCCCTTACAAAGGATTATATCCATACAAGAATCTTTTAACAAATCCAATGAACTGGATCCACCCTATCCGACCATATAGATATATCATCATAGGAACCGTATAAAACATCACCACAAGACATATCAATCTTCTTCCAAACATCCCACTACATTGCATCTGGGGAAGAGGCCTTCATCATTGATACATCCTTCTGGCTGATAGACTCCTCATAAGAAGATATAAAGACCTTAACCCCCAAATCATCTTCAGATATCATGATAAGACCTGAATCTGGGATCGATTGAGAGTGAACCAAATCTATATACTTCCCCGCTATAGGTCAAACAACAAAAGAGTCATGTAGGGTGATATCCACCAAGAATAGGTTGGAATGAAATTCTTAGTGGATGAAATTAAATAATGGGTGTGCTTGAGAGTGGTTTATCATTAAAAATAGAATTGGGGGTTAACTAAATGTGTTTTTTAGTAACTAGTAATACTTGAAATGGATAAATTTTATGAATAAATAATGGAATAATTTCTTTTTTCATTTTTCTCATGTGTGAGTTATTTTATAAAGATGAAAGAAGTTGGTGGAAAACATAATGGGATGATGTAATAACATTGTGAGTTGTTTTAGGTCCATTTAATATTAACCAAGTGGTTGGTATTTTTTGTAAATAATATCATTGTATATTATTGTGATTTCTAATGGCATACAAATTAAGTACAATATCCTCAGTAACACCCAAATGTTTTCGGTTTTGGGAATTGATTCCAATATCCAAGTTGGTGAGGGAAGATAGATGAAAACCCATATCCCCTGATATCCATTTAGTTGTGGTTACTATAGATGAAGTCTTAGTTGGTGGAATTTGTTTTAGATGATGGATCATTTGGTCATAATTCCAAGAGATGATCTCTTAGTTGGCAGTGATGCCTAAATATAATGGATCAGTTGGCGGAGATAGCTATAGATGATGGGTTATTTGGTGGCAATTCCAAGTATTGATATCTTTGTCAGTGGTGATGGATTAAGATGATAGATTACAGGTTGGTGGTAGTGTTTGATATGATGTGTAGTGGGGGCCAAACATAGTTGGAGGATGGAATTAGGTGGATTTGTATCATGTTCATGATATCCAAAAACCCTAGATTTGTGATTGGTATATGGAAGGGATAGAAGCACATGATGTTCAATATTGGGGTGTGAGAGAAGTAAAACTATGGTAAAGTAGTTGTGGGATGACTTATGCCATTATTTTGATACTATTTTACAACTTTGTATGTGTTACATGGTGAGTGGGCCTTGTCATGGTTTAGGTTGGTAAATTGACCTATTTTAGGTGTTTTTAGTTCTATTGTTCTTTAACTAGAGCATTTGTATTCTCTTCTCACATTTTCATGAGAGATATTATGTATGATCCTACTAATTATGGATGTTACGATCACCCAATGTATATATATAAACTATTTTTATGTTTTCTTGAAGGTTTCAAAGACTGAAATAAGAATTTCAATCATGGAGGTTGGACCTTCCAAAAATTCTCTTCCATAGGTTTTGTTTGGTATTCAATTTTGTTTACTTTAATTTTCATTTACTAATATGAAATAAGGGATAATGGTTCTTTCATATTTTGCAATGCTGATTGATTTATGGTTTTATACTATGTTCCTAGGACTATTGATGGGAATTCCACCCATTATGTGTTTCATATCCTCAGTGTCAGTCTCTAACCTAGGGTTTATCTGAGGAAAGATTTTGGGGTCACTCCATCTCATTATTTAAATCCCAAGAAGGGTACTAGTGGGGGGGGGATGATAAATTGATATTAGATCCTTCGGTTATGATATATGATGAATCATTGGTTTAAAAAATTGTATGGTTTTCATGGGATGGAAGATAAATAGTATAAGTTGAGCTTAGATTGTGATGTAAGAATGAGATACTAGTTAAGAAATAGGATTTTAGGCCACCCAATTATCCAATATATGGACCATATGTTTTCTAAACATGATAAGTGAATGAATTTTTCTTATCAGGAAGAGAATTGGGAGATGTACATGTATCATGTTTATTTTTTCATGTTATTAAATGGTGTGATGTCAATAAATTAAAATAAACTTAAATAAATGAATCTTAATAAATTCCATGCTACCAAGATTAGGGTTTCTATTATATTTTTTAGAAATAGTGAAAGTTCATTATCCATGTGTAGTTTATGGAGGAGAGATTCAACATGATGATCCATTCAATCATTGAAGTATCTATCTGACTAAGGATAAGATGTGAAAGAAGAAATTTCTTGCCTTCCAGCATCAGAGTCTGGTGAATTATGAGGGTATTGTATCTGATTTGGAAATGGTGTAATGACAAGAGGAGATTTATATTAGCTATCAATTAGAATTATTACCAATATGAGTATTAGGTTCCATTTCTAATCAACCAGATGTGAATGGTGATGCATTAATGGTGGAAGTTATATCTTATAGAATTGACGAAGGATGATATTTATTTATATTATTTTTAGAAGGAGTTTCATTTAGAGTTATTATCATCAATAATGGAGGTATTGAATAGTTATGAGATTCTCTCAATTCAAAAAATAATCTTCACAGTGTGGGAGATCAATGTCCGGTTCAAGGTCCTATTTTGTTTCAAACATAATATTTTTTCTATATAAGAAGTATTAAGTGTCATATCTTGGGGAGGCATTGAATACAATGAACTAATATGAAGTTACTCTATTTATACTTTCTATACACTAAAAAGTGAAAAATAAGGATAAGTAATTAAGATCATACAGTCATATGGAAGATCACCTCAAGAAGGAGGTTAGTAAAGATTCTATAGGGGAATATATTTAGATGGGGGGTCATATGCATTGGGGAAATTGAGGTTTTTATCAAGTGTGAGTTAACCTCAGAAGTCTATGTTTCATTATTTTGGGGTTAGATGTTTTTGAGCTTCTATCAGGGGCTACTAGTTTCCATGTTACACATTTGAGGGCCATGTTCATTATCAACCCTAGTGTCTAACTACTCATAGCTGACAATGTGGGAAAGAAGGTCTAGACATTTTTCATCCCAAACTCCAGTAGTATTCCTGAGTCTGTATTAGTATCATGGGCCACCTATGGTTGTTTAGCAGCTGAATCAACAGTTTTATGCTTGGATGAAAGGGTAAGGAGGGGGAAGAGTTTACCCCCATAATAGTCATCATCCCCATGGACCTAAACTATTTCATGGCCCATTTCATTATCATTAGTGAGGTAGAGGAGCTTTCCATAGATGGATTAATTCTATTGATGTTCCAATGTTGCAGAGGATAGTAGTTTTAGGAGTTAAGACAAGTTTATCATCTACCTTATTTTCTTCCTTGTTTGATTTTGGAGCTTCACACTCTTTTGTTACACCCACTCTAGTGTTCACATTAGAACTAGAGGGGGAGATACTTTTAACACCCTTGGTGTCATCCATCCTAGATGTAGGTCAGGATATATTTTTTTATGTGTGTTGGGAGTGTAGAATTATGATAGAGAAACATCAATCAATGGGGGATTTCATATTGTTATCTATACAACTATATAATGTCCTATTTTACATGGATTGGTTGTATTCCATGTTTGTTATTACTGATTTCATATATAAGAGAGTCGTGTTTTACAAAAAAGATGGTCCAGAAGTCATTTTCATTAGTGAGTGGAATGATCATATAAGTAGTAGGTGTGAAGAGCCTATTTTTTCTCATTTGGTTGAGTTTTTAAGGGAAGGTTGGGCATTAGAGACCCCCAGAGTTTTCATTGAGTTCCTTGACATATTACCAGATGTCACAAACTGCCTTCTTCAATATGAGGGAAGGGACAACAAGATTCCAAGACCTTCGTTCCTTGAGATTATGGAGAGATGATGACCCCCATGTCCCGCCTCCAATAGTCCTTAGGGTTACGAACAATACTAGGGGTATAGAAATCTCACAAAAATGGGAGGCATTACACTTTTTATAGTAAAAAATATCAGGAGATAAGATGTATCAACCTCAAAAATCTTCAAGAAAGATATATATAAAGAATATAAAATCCATCTCACATGCTTGTTTAAAGTAAAAATGCTATAAATACAAGGAGAACTCCAAAGTAAGTTCCAAAATTAAACTAAGCAACAACATAACAATTACCCCCAATGTCTGAGCTAGTACGGTCCAACATGGTCCACGCAATCTCACTGGAAACCTAAAAATAGTTTTATATACATAGGGTGAGCATACATGTTTACTTATTTGGGAAAAAACAAAGTCCCTCGTGCACAAGTGGGATAATCATATTAATTCCCCTATAAGAAAACAACAGAAACCAAGCCTCACCAAGGAATACTCACCAAATAATGCAAGTCAATTAAAGTCATAAGAAAATCGATATTTGGGTAATCTACACCATTTCCCAATGGTTAACTTCTCATACCTAATGGAGACGTCTGGATGCTACCATGATCTTCCACAAGCCCCACTATCAAAACCTACCCGCACACACCTGGTCCACATACCACATCACATTTCGCCCGTAGACACCTAGGCCTCACACATACCATGCCCTGCTGAAAAACACATGGGTCTCATCCCTAAGATACCTCCAAAACAAACCACCTCACACACAACCAATACCAAAAATCTAGTAATAAACCTCAAGCCATTATAATCTGTCTTAAATGTTTTGGGTGAAGAATTACTAGAAGAGGGAGAAGAGAATTTCCAATAACCAGCGGTCCATCCTTCAACCAGGATATTGGGAAAGGACACCATCCCCAATAAAAAAGGGGTGTTTGGCACATAGTGCTCAACATGGGTGGGGTGTGTATTGAAATCATGAGAAACTACATATATATATTTAGGTACAAAACAATAATCCCAGCCTATGTGTCTCAAAGCAAGTAACCATACTGCAAAAAACACCATTTCTACTACCTCTAAATGTATGTATTTACACAAAAAAAATGTCACCTTATAATTTGATATAAGGAAGCCAAATCATAAAGATCCCTTACATAATGCCCATACAGAATAATGTTAATTAAGTATTAACTTTAGTTATTCCATCTCTTTCTAAGAAACTAATAATAAAAACATATGCAACCATTTTTAGAAGGATAAAATGCACCAAAAACTACCAAGTCAAATGTGGAAAGAGGGACCAAGTTAAGGCATCCATTTTAACACCAACTCCTAAAAACAATAGATAAAACTAGATTGCAGTCCCACTACACACCCCCTTTCCATAAAACCTATTAAACCATGGACAATTTTCATTCTTCAATGTTATTGCACTCAATTCATGCCCTTGTAACAAAATCCAAAAACCCTACTGCACAGCAACACCACACCCAACACACCTATAAGCATGAAATCATGAAAACCCAGTCATACATCCCCGCTGCCCAAACATTTCCCAGATGAAATCCCATTGCCTAAAAATTCCATCCATTCCACAATGAATCAATTTCTCAAACTAAGATACCAACACACCACCCATACCACCCCAAACAAAAATCCCAGAACAACCACCGCTAAACCACTTCCCCGCTGCACACACCTACCACACCCTTCATATAGAACCGACTACTCTATCCACCCCTACACCTATAACTATGCTTCAAAACATAGCACCAAACAAGTCACAAAACCCAAATGAACACAACACATAGCCAGACCTACCAAACATGGGGTATTTTGATATAGCCAACACTATTATTTAAATATCACTTTAATAAGTAGGGGTGATCACCTAAGGTTTTTATCCTAGGGAATCCAATTATTTAATCAAGGGTATAGAATTAACTAGTTTTTTAGTTATAATAATTATTCAAAAAAAACAGTTATAAGGCATCACCCATGTACAGGTAAATACCACCAATGATAATTATTTTTAGAGACCACACGACCACAACATATCACTTCATAAAAAAGGATAAGAAATGAAACAATTGATCAACATAAACGTATCACCATACCCAATTTATTACTTCTCATTATATTTGTTAAATTTGGATTTATCCATTCTCACAAGGAAGAATCATTATACCCACCCTACATGATAAACAATTAATAGAGAGATAATGAAATCCCTACTTGGAACAATAGGCGACCAATGATTCTTCCTTGTTCCAAAATAGGGGGTGTGCATGTAGTAGGAATACTCCAAAGCAAAAACAGCTGGGGGGGGGGGCACATAATAGCCACACAACTATTCTAGGAATAAAATTTCCCCACACACTAATATAAAATATAAGAGAGGACCTCGACTTTAGAAAAAGATAGACCCGATATCAGCGGAATGGGAAATGGTTTCAAGGGCATTAAAGTCAGGTCATGGATAAGACCACTATGTTGGATTATTAGAAAGCCCCTAGAGCATTTGGATATTAAGATAAAATTAATATCCTTTGATATATGCAAACAAGCCTTTAAACTTGATTTATGTCAAATAAGACGTAGGAAGGGAGGAACTCAAAAAACATGGAGAAACTAGAAAAAACAGAAAATTTGGAAAAATGTCGGTAGTGACTCACCATTTAGTGAGTAACTAGTGTCACTATTAGGTGAGACATCATTTTCTATAACCATTCAGTGTCACCATTTGGTGAGCCACCATTCAGTGAGACAGCATTCGGCGAGACACCATTTGGTGAGACACCATTCAGTTCCACCGTTCATTAAGCCACCATTCACTGTCACCATTTGGTGAGACACTATTTGATGTTTTCATTCGATGAGACACCATTTGATGAGCCATTTTTCAATGAGACATCATTCAGTGTCACCATTCATTGAGCCACCATTTGGTGTCATTGTTTGGTGAGAAACCATTTAGAAAACATGATTTTTTGAAAAATCTTGAATTAAGTAACTGTAACCTTGTAGAACAACCCAAACTCTGAATTTCCCAAAAGAAATTTCCCAGAAGGGTATGGGTCAAAACATCAAATACCTCTCAAACTATTCTCATCCACTAAAATTAAAAACTAAACCCTGACAGAGGAGGGGTTCCAAAAACCACCCCATTAGATATCTCTTATGGATAAACAATATTCTATTGTTCGAATGATGGGGAGAAAACCTCAACATACAAGAAAACCTCCCTGAAATATACTACCCCAAAAATCAAATAACACCAAAAGCTACACATTCCAATCATATGAATCAAGGGAATTTATTCCCCCATGTCAAGTTACTATCCACTTTGGGTAGCACTGACTTGGCCACACAGGTTCAATCGCATCCAAATTAATGCGTCTTGATTGGGGTCAGGTCCTCCCCTACTCATATGTCAGGTGTTTATCATATACCACACAACAAGGAAACAACCCATCCTATAGAAAACAACGTTTAAGCATTACATCAAAAATAAAGACACATGAGAAAAACTCAAAATAACTCTATGTACTTAGAATGCATCTGCGTCTCTCACTCCCAAGTACTCTTATCTAGGCCTCCATGTCTCCACAACTCACAAACCAAGGGAATGGACCACCCATGAAACACTTTCTCACAATAATCCTAGATCTCCATTGGCCACTCCACGAATGTTGCATCATCCTCTATATCCAACTCTCCCCAATCAATGACATTGGAGTCATCACAAAGATACCGAAGAAGGTGGGAGACATGAAAGACATCATGGATCCCCCCAATTTTTTGTGGAAACACCATCTAATATTCCACCTTTCCAACTCATCCCAAAACCTTGAAAGGTCTGATGAACCTAAGAGAAAGCTTACTCCCACATTTGGACCTATACTTCCAATGTTGAGGGGGAACATTCAAGAATACATAGTCCCAAACCTTGAACATCAAGGGCCTTCTCCTATGATCGGTATACGACTTCTACCAGTCCTGTTATACCTTCATCCTCTCATAAACAAGATACACCTTCTCTGTCATACTCTGCACCATGTCTAGAGCCAGAGCAGCTGCCTCCCCAACTTCCCTCCAACACAAGGGTGAATGACACAGTATTCTGTATAAATATTATAATAGAGCCATGTCGATGGAATAGTGATAGTCATTATTGTAACCAAAATAGAACAAGGTTAAATGTCTCAAACAAGACCCACTAAAGTCTTCAACACATGCTGGAAAAATGTCCTCTAATGTTTGGATGGTCCTCTCTGTTTTTCCATCAGTATGAGGGTGGAAAAAAGTGTTGAGGCGTAACTAAGTGCCAAAGGCTTGCTCCAATTTACTCCAGAATCATGACATGGAACATGTTTCTCGATCTAAGACAATAGATATTAGTGCTCCATGTTGTCACACAACCTCTTCCACATACCTCAGTGCTAAAACATCCACTTTGCTCATCAACTTGATCTCTAAGAAGTGATCCGACTTCATCAACCGATCCAATACCACCCAGATTTCATCACATCCACCCTGAGCCCTAGGTAATCCTGTTACAAAAATCTATTAAGATATCATCCCACTTACACTTGGGGACATCTACGGGGTGAAAAAAATCACCAGGAACATGGTTCTCAGCCTTCACTTTCTGGCACACCAAGAACTTTTTCCAAAAACTATACCATTGCCCGCTTAATCTCGGGACAATAGAACTCTTCCCTCAACCCCTGGTACATCTTGAAAACTCCTGGGTGTACTGCTTGGGGTGAGCTGTGGAACTCATAGAGAACCCCCTCTTTCATTTCCAATGGGAATAACAACTTCCCATAGAACAACAACTAATTCTGACCATCCTCTAACCATCCCTCTAGAGAATTTACCAAGTCATAGCGATCTCACATCACCTCTTCTTCTGAGTATCCCCTCTAAGACTCCTCCACCTATCACTTCAGAGATTACTGAACCGTTATATTTAATACATAACCTCTACCACAGTCCATTCCTACATCTAAGTGAAATATAGAAAAATCCTCTGTTTCTCTCCAAGTGTCTGATGATTCCCAAACCACTTCCTTCTGGGACTTACTTCTCAATGCATCGACCACATCATTCCCCTTTCCTAAGGTGCAGGAGATCTCAAAATCCTAATTATAGAGAAACACCATCTACCTCCAATGTTTCAAGTTCATATCTTGCTACGAAAAGATATACCTCAAGATCTTGTGATTTGAGAACACTACAAAGCACTCCTCGATGACATAATGCCACCCTAACATTAGCACAAACATGACTACTATAAGGTATTGATCATGGGAGGAATAGTTACATTCATGGGGACATAACTACCTAGACCCATAGGTGATCAATCTATGTTGGTGCATCATCTTAAAACTCAAAACCAAATGGGAAGCATCACCGAACACGTAGAACATCACTCATTCCTATAAAAATATAAGCATTAGGGTACTGACCAACTGTCCCTTTATATATGTGAAAGATGATCTATAATTATCACTCAAAACAAATTCTTGTCCCTTCCAAGTCAAATCATTCAATGGGTTTGCTACCTAATAGAAATAAGGTACAAATCTCTAGTAGTAGCATACCAGACCGAGAAAACAAAATACCTCTACCACATTCCTGGGTGTTTCCCAAGAAACAATAACCCTAACCTTTGAAGGGTCGACTACAATGACCTACTGAGACACCACATTCCCAAGGAAGTGGACCTCCCTTGTCCAAAACAAGAACTTAGACATCTTTCCATAGATATGGTGGTGCAAAAGGATCTCTAAGAAAATCCTAAGATGCTTGATATGATCCTACACTAAACATAAGTAGATCATAATTTCATCGAAGAAAATAGTGAAAAAATGGTCTATGATGTCACGAAAGATAGAGTTCAAGTTCCCCATGAACACAGATAGCATGTCCGTAACATAGAATGACATAACTCTGAACTCGAAGTTCCTATACCAGCACCTAAAAGGAGTCTTCAAGATATCACCCTCCTTCATCCTCACCTATTGATACCCAGATTGTAGATAAATTTTGGAAAAACAACTCACTCCCCTAAGCTGGTCAAAAACGTCACATAACCTTAGGAGAGGGTAACAGTTCCTGACCATTACCTTGTTTAACCTCATGTATTCTATACACAGCCTCATAACACCATCTACCTTCTTCAAAAACAAGACTAGAGTACCCCACAAAGACACACTGATCCAGGTAAATCTCTTCCTCATCAGATTGTCAATCTAGATCAAAAACTCCCACAGCTCAGAGGGAACCATCCGATAAGAATCCATCAAAATCAAAGAACACCTGGTGGTAAGTCTATCCTGAACATAACGTCACATTGAGGGGGGGTAGAGACACAACCTCCTAATTAAAAAATTCAAAGAACTCCCCAAATACCCTGAGAGTCCCTACCATCTCTGTACCCATTAATCCCACTAACACCTCAGCTAACAAGGTAATAAGAGGCTCCATTTGCTGGTTTTATACCCAGCAGATTCACTTGCCTATAAAAGCTACATGTTGTCCTTTAATTTCTGAAAACATGACTCTTATCTAGAAGCACAAGATAAGAGCATGAACCAAAAAAACCATTCAATGTCAAGGGTGAAATCATATAGGTACACCTATAACAGGAAGAGATCCCACTAGATTGGTGCGGCCCTAACATCTGTCTACATCTTTAGAAAACATCAAACAAGCTGGCCTGGACTCCAATTGGTGTACTCAACACCAAGGGAAAGGAAAGTATCTCTATGTCAAATCCCAAGGTCTGGGCTAGAGTAGGTGCAAAAAATGATTTTGAATCTCTTAAATCTAACAAATCCCAAGAATGAGTGCTGAAAACATGATCGTACCTTGAATGATCTTTGGACCTACAGAAATTATTTCCTCCACGGCATGCAACATACCACACCCAGCTCCTCCACCCATCTTCTATCGATCACCTCCCAAAACATTCCCTAGTCAGGGTCCCTGAGGAGCACCCTAAGGTTGGCCTCATCCTGCACTATCCTCCCATGTTAGAGTAGGGCCCGCTATCATTGCTGCTGGAAAGGCCTGACTAAAAACTACTATTGAGGTGGGTGCTGAACGTGGCCACCTCCACCATACTGAGCTCGAGGGGGGGGGGGTGGGAATTTACCTATAGGTTCCCATGACCTCATCAATAAACATACCTCATCCCTAGGATCGTGGGAAAATGATAAGGACCAAAGGGTTGGAACTAAAATTGTGGGGGTCGGCTCCCCCTAGCCAAAACCTAGAAGGCCCTGATGTTGGAGACTTGTTGCTAACGACCTTCCCCTTTGAAGAACTTAGCTGACTTCCCTCCAATGGTAGACCTCCTCATGAGTGTATCCTTTCCAACACATCATCCTTCTTTTGAACCTCTGAGTATGTCAGCTGGGTGAAGGGCATTACTGTATACTGAAGGGAAGGGAGGAGTGCCTCCTCTAGGTGCCTCGCCTGAGACTCCTCATCTGAAAAGCGATCTGGAGAAAAATTTAGGTGATCTTGAACTTGATCCCCAATTCCATCACAAACAAACTCCCTTACTGGAATGAGAGTAGCTCCTTCCTCTTCTCATCCTTCATCATGGAAGAAAGGAATTCCACCCAAGACACCTTCTCAATGACATCTCTTGAAAAATTGATCTACTACCTCTCACTAAGGAAAAAAATCCAACACCAACACACTGCTCCCCTCATATTTCCCGCCTCTGGAGGATCCCAGTGCTCTATTGGAACCTTAATCAAGAAAAAAGTGATAACCAACTCCTCAAGCCCACTCTCCATCTCCATTTCCGAGATGCTTCCATTGTATGTTTCTTGAGTCTTCCACTGATGGCACAAATCATCTTCTGCCACTGGTCATTCTCTACTGGATCAACACTCTACGGATCGGATAGATTGGCATGCTGTTCCCCCACCACCTGAGCTACTTTTTGATGAAGACTATGTTCTATAGCTAAAAGGTAAACAAGGAAATCCTATGCCTGAGTAGTATGGAATTTATTTAGGATTCATTTGAACTCATTGATGTTTTTAATTTCCTAGAAACACCTAATAAAAACAAGAACACAAGTCATTATGATGCATGTACGTTCTCTAGGGTCTCTACCCCACAATCGGTGTAGCCTCACTTGGTCATTCGTTAATCTTATAGTCCTTGCATCAGATCATGGGAGGGGGGGGGGGGGCTCAAATCCCATGTCCTAGTTGGTATTCCCTTGCCTATGTCACACTACAAGATCACCTAACAATATTTCCCTATCGACTCATGCAATCCTCACCATGCCTAACTAAAAAAATCATCCTATGTCTCAACCTCACTATGATACCATTTTTGTTACAACCCACCATATTCAAGATGAGGGAAGGGAAAACTAGATGCCAAGACCTTCCTTGCTCAAGATGAAAAAGAGATAATGACCCCCCCGAGTCATGCCTTTAATAGGCCCTAGGGTGGAAACCAACACCAAGGGTATAGAAATATCACAAAAATGGGAGGCATTACCCTTTTATAGTTTCCATGATTAGGAGATAAGATGTATCGACCTCAGAAAACTCTAAGAAAAATATATATAAGGAATAAAAAATACATCCTACATGCATGTTTAAAGTAAAACTACTAGAAATACAAGGAGAACTCCAATGTATGTAAAAAAAAACTAAGAAGAAACAAAAAAATTATCCCCAACAACTAATCTAGTAAGGTCCATCATGGTCCACATAATCTCCTTTGAAACCTGAAAATATTTTTTTATACGTAGGGTGAGATTATAATTATAATCAGTTGGGAAAAAGAAAATCCACATGTGAAAAAGTGGGAAAATAATACTAATTCCCCTATGAGAAAACAATAAAAATCAATAGAACCTAATAAGGAATACTAACTACCTAGCCTTACCAAGGCACAATCACCAAATAAAACATGTAAAGTAAAATAAAGTAGTAATCAAATCAATTTTTAGGTACCCCACCCCACTTCCCACTAGTTAACTACTCATCCCTAATGGTGAACGTCCTGACGCTTCCATGCTATTCTATAATCTCCTTTGTCACAACGTTCCGGCACACACCTGGGCCACATACCACATCACATTTCACCCGCTGACACATCAGCCTCAAATATACAATGCCCTGCACGAAAATACCTAGGCCTCATTCCAAAGACACCTAGAAAATATACCACCTCTCACACAACCAATTCCATAAATCTGGTAATAAAAATCAAGCCATTACAGCCTTCCCAAAAAGTCTTGGGTGACGAATTCCAAGATGAGAAAGTAGAGAGGATCTAATAACCAACCATCCATACTCCCATCAGGATTTTGGGAAAGGACACCCTCACCCATAACAATTGGGTGTTCATCACATAGTTCTCAACACTGGTGGGGTGCATATAGAAATCACTAGGAACTAGAAGTATATGTATAGGTACCAAACACTCATCCCAACCTAATGGTTTCAAAGAAAGTAACAATCCCACACAAAAACTAACCTTGATGCTACCTCTATATACATGTATTTACACCAGTAAATTTCATTTCATAAGTTAACAGAAGGATGTCATATCATAAAACTCCCTTACATAACACCCATCCAAAATAACTTTAATATAACATAAAATTTAGTTATTCTATCCCTAACTAGAAAACTAAAAGACACAACATCTGAAACCATTTTCAGAAGGATATAATCCACTAAACACTTCCAAGTAAAACAAGGAAATAAGGACTAAGGTAAGGCATCCATTTTAAAACCAATTCATAAAAAAACAGATACAACCAAAGTACAATCCCACGACCCACCCGCTTTCATGGAAACATGTTCAACCACTACCAAATGTCATTATTACAAGTTATCCTGCTCAAATCATGCCCTCAAAACCAAACCTGGAAGCCCCGCTGCACCACAAAACCACACCTGAAAAACCAATAATCTTGAAATAATGAAAACCCAGTCATGCATCTTCACTACCCAAACGTTTTCCAGATGCATTAACACACACAACAAGTCCATCCATTCCAAAAAAAATCAATCTCACAAACTTAGATACCAAAACACCACCCGTACCACCCCATACACAAAGCCCATAGCAACCAACTCTAATCCATAACCTTGTTTCCCACACATACCACACCCTTCTCATAGAACCAACTCCTCTGTCCACCCTTGCACCCAAAACTGTGCTTCCCACTACAACACCGCACAACCCACCCAAGTCACAAAACCCAAAAGAACATAGCACATAGACACACCTATCAAACATGGTGTATTCATATTTGGCCAACACTATTCTTTAAATTTCACTTTGATAAGAAGGGGTGATAACACAAGGTTTTCATCATGGGGAAACCAATTATTTAATAAAGTATATGTGATTAAAAAGAGTGTTATTTATAGATATTATTCACAAAAAACAATAATAGTTATAAGTCATCACCCATGAACTAGAAAATACCACTAAAACCATGATTTTTAGAGACTACATGACCACAACAGATCACATAATAAATAAATATGACAAATGAAACAAGCAATCAACATCAACATCTCATGGTCCCCTATTTATTACTTCTTATTATCTTTGTTTAAATTGGATTCAACCATTTTCACAAGGAGGCATCATTATAACCACCCTTCATAATACACAATTAAAAGAGGGATAAGGAAATACCTACTTGGAACAACAGGCGACCAATGATTCTTCCTTGTGCCAAAATAGGGGGTGTATGAGTAACATTAAAACTCCAAGAAAAACTAGATAGGGGGAAGCACAAGAATGAAACTACCATGGGAAGAAAAAATCTACACACACCAATAGAAAAGATAATGGAGGGCCTCAGATTTAGAAAAATCTAGATTCTATATCAATGGAATGAGAAACGGTTTCAAGGCCATTAAAGTCGAGTCGTTCCTAATACCATGCTATTGGATTATTCAAAATCCTCTAGAGTTTTAGGATATTAAGATACAATTAATATCTTTTTAAACACCATTAGAAACTCCAAAACAAGCCTTTAAAATCTATTTATGTTAACTAAAATGTAAGAGGGGTGAAACTAGAAAAACTAGGAGAAACTGAGAAAAACTGAAAATTTGGAAAAATATCAGAAGTGACTCACCATTGGGTAAGTCACTAGTTTAACCATTCAGTGAGACACTATTCGGTGTCACCATTTGGTGAGCCACATATCGGTGTCACTATTCGGTGACCCACCGTTCAATGTCACCACATGGTGAACCACCGTTCGGTGTCACCGCTAGGTGAGACACCGTTTAGTGTCATCGTTCAATGAACCACAGTTCAGTGTTCCATTTTGACGAGCCACTATTTGGTGTAACCATTCAATGGGACATCGTTCAGTGTCATCGTTTAGTGATCCACTATTTTGAAAACTATATGTTTGTAAAACTACCAAATTAAGACACCATTGCCTCATAGAACACTCAAAACACTAGATTTTCACAAAGGAATATCCTGGAGGGGTTCAAGGCATTACACTTGATGAGGTTGTGACTCCAACTTTGGAAATGATCTTGAATTTGGGATATATTTACAATAAGGAGCATCATAAATTTATAGGGATTTCTATCATATATCTCCAAATAAGATTCACTTATTGAGGATACAAATCAATGTCTTGTAGTGTAGGGTATTCATTTGAACTAATGTGTCATCGTAGGGTTATCCCATGTTGTCCTCCAAGGAGTACAATTTCTTGAGGCTTTATGTAGACTATCAGAGGTTGAATTAGGTAACTATCAATAATATTTACCCCCTCCAATGTTATATTATCCATCCAACCACTAATTTTTCTTGTTAGTTTTCAGACACCAATTTTCAGTTCTAATTTCATCAGATAATGGTAAAGGAAGATGATATCTTAAATAATAACTTATAGTGAGGATATCAACATATTAAGTTCCTATTCATGTTCTTTAGCACCATTTTTTTCATGTATCTCATAAACTTCAAGTTCTTCGAGTTCCTGGACCAATTCCTAGTCGTGTTCATCTATGAAATTCTCATATACTCAAAGTCAAGGGATGAACATATTGAAAACCTTAGAGTTTTCCAGCAGGTTCTTCGATGCCATTGAATATATAGTAATCTATCCAAGTCTACATTTTAGAAGTGGGAGTTTCACTTCAGTGGAAATGTAGAATATCTATAGGGTGTGGTTGTAGATCCATCAATGATTGAGGTTGTTGTTTCTTAGGAGGCATCCAATAACATGACCAAGGTTCATAGATTCTTTTGTATGATGGGATACAGATAGTGGTTTGTGGTTATGTTATATTATATTTTATTTTCATTAATGACTATAACTAGGAAGGACCAGACCTTTATCTTGACTAATAATTGAATGTTAGCCTTTATCAATATGATGGAGGTGTTAATTAATTCCCTAGAGAGTTGGTTTCCTAAAAAAGTTACAATGTTCGATGTCTTTTGAAATGCTTATATTTAAGGCCTGGAATGTGTCTTGATGAAAAAGATAGTGGTGATATCCTATAGTTCAAGGAAGTGTTGTCCTGGTGAGTGTGACTATTCAAACCATGATCTAAAATTAGTGGTAGTATTGATTTTCAGATCTCATACACCCTAATACGATTTTAATGTTTAAAAAAATTTCCTAATTAATATTTGTATTCATTTTCAAATAAAGTAATCATTTTTTATTTTTTAAAATTTTTATATAATTAATAACTCTTATTCATTTTTATAATATTTTTTATATCTATTCATTTTTTAATTAAATTTACCTTATTATTAACATTCATTCATTTAAAAGTATTTCTTCATTAATATAGCTATGTTATTTTTAACATTCACTATACATCCTGTTCCAACTACTAACTTTGCCTCTACCTCTCTTTCCACCTACCACCTCCTTCTCTACCTCCTGCCTCCACCTCCACCTACCACCTTCCCTAAAAATATCTCATGGTATCATTGTAAGGTAACCTCTTTCCTCTTCCTCATACCCCGTCCTCTACCTACCGTCTCTTTCGCTGCCTTTGCCTCCTGTTCCCTTTGTTTTCTCTACATTTGAAGGTCATTGATTTTTACTTATAGGTATTTTATTTGATGTTAATAGATTTTTGGAAAATTTATACCTAAATTTTATTCTATACATTTCAAGGTTATTGATTTCAAATCCTTTATTACTATTCAAGGCCAATTTTAAGGGTACGGATGTTACATGTCGATGTTTCACTTTCTTCATTCATATTTATGTTAATATGTACAACAGTCAAATACAAGGATCTCTAAATCCATATTTGAAGGGGTTTGTATTTCAATATCCAACTGGCCCTCTATTTTTTTAATTTTTTATCCTTTCCCCAGAATATGCCACCCCATATACCATTTATATTCATTGTGGATTAAATTTTTTTGAAACTAAACTGTTGGGAATTATATTTTTTTAGAAAATGAATGTCTTGCAATAATTTCCAGGGTCTATAAATCAAATGTAGTAATATCTCAAACATATATTGTGTTTCAGATAGCACATGTTGTTTTATTTTATATTTGATTTCTTTATAATATTTACTTTACCTCGATTCATGTTTTTTTTGTATTCCTAGACTAATCGTGGATCAGTTAATCTATAGATTTATTTATCATGACTTTGATATTTCCATGTAACATTCCAACTATGGTCATACTTCATTAACCACTATGTGTTATACACAAAAAAGTTATAGCTCATTAATTACCATCCATAACAAGAGAAACATTTTTACTTAGATACATATATACAATGTTGTATGAAACATTTTTTCAACACTGTTTCCTATTTTGTATAGCCTCATCTATGATAAAAACATAATTTTCAGGTTATTAATGCATATTCTTATGCTTGAAATAACTCTTACATAAGAATACATTAATTTTCAAACAACTATATGAATACAAAATGCATATATTATTTGAAATTACATTAACATTCCGTAAAAAAAATCTAAAATTGTTAGTATTAAATTGATCTGTCAATAATGAATATATTCACAAGATTCCTAATTTTTCGAATAAACGTATTTACCATATTCCTAATTTCATTTTTTTCAATTTCTTCTATCAAACAACCAATACAAAATTTATATAATTAATAAAAAATTCATTTACTTATGTGTGTGAATTTTGTTCTGATTCCTTGCCATGTAAATATTATTCTTTACTTTATCACCTATCAAATATTGGTTTCTTAATATATTTCTTTTTGAGATATCTAAAACAAGATTTTAATAAAAAATATTTTCAAAAAGTGATGATGGGGTAACATATTTCAACTACAGATCTTCAATATCCAAGGAGATCCCAAAATAGTTCACTAAAGAAAAAGACATCAAGAAGATAAATAGGGGTAATAATGACTAACTATAATTTTTTATATGTTTGTGTGTATTTTATTCCATAGGATGTAAATTCCCACTTATAGGAAACCCCTTTATATAACACAAACTCAATGATATTTCTTACATTTTCTTTTTTTAATATTCATTATAGCATTTTTCTTCCCTTTTTATATTGTACATGACTATATTTTTTATAAATAAACAATTTTTTCCACAAGATACTAGCACTCATGAAAATATACAAAACACTTTATTAAGATGTAATAAGATTTATTTACACTAAATTTCATGAAAATTCATGGGTTAGGTACTAGTTTATTATTGAATAATACACACACACAATATTTATTTAATTTATTCAACTCTTAATATTCATTTAAATTTTCATTTAGTAACATTATATATTAAATATATTATGATTTTATTTGATAAACATTATTCATTTTTGATATTTTTATTTAATATATACTTTAATTTTAAAATGTTATGTTTTTATTCAGTAAAATTTATTCATTTAGTTATAATTTATCAATTTTTTATATACACTATTTTTTTAATTAATTTTCTTTCAATTTTTTCATTTTTAAATATATACATACTTATTCATGAAAATTTAATGTTTTTAAAAAGGTATGTGATTTTTATATAATTAATATGTACTCTATTAATTTTCACAGTTATTCATTTATAATTTTTTTAATAATATATATATTCAATAACACTTATTCATTTTTTTAATAGTTTGAAAACTATTTATTTTTTAATTATTAAATTTTACTCACTTTTAACATTCATTCATGTATTATTATTATTGAACGTAGAGTGTTAATTATTTTTTACAATTTGTGTAATTGATTAATTTTAAATAGTTATTTATATATATCTATTCGTTAACATTTATTTTTTTCCTATGTATTCATATTTATTTTAATGTAAATTCATATTTTATTTTTTAGAAAAAATATATAATTAATAAAAATTATCCATTTTTTAAATACTTTGGAAGTCTAATAATTTTTAATTATTCATTTTCAATTAGTTTTAATATTCAAGCATTTAAGATTATATGTTCCTTAACAATGTTAAATTTGTTCTACTTTTTGGAAAATATATTCATTTTTAATATATATTCATTTAAATTTTTTGTAATATATTTTGAACCATTTCTATCTAAGATTTCCAAAAGGCACAAGTAATGATGAGTTTTATCTAGGGTTAAATAAAAAGAGATGATGAAACATGACTTTATCAGTGTAAGAATTCTAACACTTCTAAATATTGGTTTTCTCATCAATTTTTAATACTGATATAGATATATCCTTTTCAGCAATAAAATTTATAACTAATAAAGAAATATTTTATCAGTGCTTTTTATTTTAGTGTAGATAATACCTATCTTTATAGGTGATTTTTGGAATTCACTGATAAAACCCTACCTAATCTTATAAATGTAACCCTTTAAATGCCACTTATTTGCATCGTTCAAATATTTTTCTAAATTCTATCTCTTCTGTTACTCCCCACCAAACTTCTAAAATGATTCAACACCCTTAAAACCTAAGGTATGTGATTATTTTTACTACTCTTTAGTCCATCTTAAATTGTTAAAATATATTTACGCCCCTAATTCCCCACCATATCCATAAGATTTTGACCTTCTTGCACTTCATATTCCATGATCATACATGAACTAGCCATCTGATGCTCGTAATCCCCCTAAGGTCTCATGCTTGTTGTATATGTAGAAATTTTAAATTATTTTTTTTGGATTCTATTTTTATGTTTATCTCATTCCCAGTTCACAATAAAAATATAGGAAGAGTCTTGAAACTCTCTAAACTGATGGAGGGTATCGAGGTGCACCTCTCTAAAAAATATGGTTGTTTGTGATGCTCTTATATATATCATAACGAAGAGGGATTGGCCATGAAATTATTATCTATTTCTATTAAAATTTTCAAATTTTCTCAATTATAATAAAAGAAGTCTAAAGTAATTATTTGTTATAAAACCTATTGATTCATACGTAAATTCATGGTTTGATATGCTATTTTTTCATCACATTGATGTATTTGAGTGTATAATGAATCATATATAAAAGATAATTTTTAGGGAAATATAAATATTTATGATTTCAGTTATGTAAATGATTGATATATTAGGCATAGGTAAATTAAATCTATAATTATAATGAAAATGGTTTTTATAATTTATATTTTTTTGTTACATGAATATAAATTTTATTTGTATATCCTATTTGAAAAATGTGTCTTTGTTCGTGATTAAAAATAATATGAATTCTATATACAAAAATTATGTTTAGAGAATTTGTTTAATATTTCATATTTTAGATAAACTATTTATTAACATTTGAAGTGAGAATGTAAATATTTTTTATTCTAAAATCACATAAATATGGATTTATTTATATAAACAAGAAATGCAACAAAATAGTTCTTCAAATGAATTATTGGGATAATTTTATTTTAAATCTGTAGATGTTTTTTATTATTTTTTATTAAATAATTATAATTATATTTTCATTTGGTGATAAGGAACAAATGGATTTAGAGTTATTGAATCAACAAAGATAAGACTGTTGAGATAACTTTTATATGATTATGGTGTGGGAATACTTACATATATAGAAAAATTGAAATTGTGGAAAACCTTATTTTGAGTTGAGGACTCCCCAAAATATCTTTAGATCTTCACTCAAACTTCTAATAAATTTGCAAATAGGAATCATGAGCATAATTCAAAACATCCATAACTACTTATGTATTATTTAAACCTCACTCCTAGTTTCCACTTTGATATTTTTACAGAGTTGATTCAATTCGTTGGTTCCACCAAGGATGAGTTTTGTTTTCAAATAATCCCATGTAGTTAGTATTATACTCCAATCATTTGTTTTAGATGAGTTTTTCTAGTTATCACACTGGGAAACTTCTTTAACTTGTGTTGGATTTGATTGTTTCATCATCTAAAAAAGGTCATTAATTTTGGTTCCAAAGAACCCTTTCACTGAAACACATCATATACATTCAATTAATATGTAATGAAATTAATGAAAATTAACTCCTCTCTCTTGTTGGACTCCTACCTAGAAAAGATTTTTTTTCTTGAATTACCAACCTTTTGTCCCTCAAAACATCAAATTTAGAACCATGACCAATAAAAACATTTTTACCCTAGGTTTTTTCTTTGCATGTTACCCTTGTGTAAAATGTTAACTTGTTAGGAATAATAAAAAATTACATTAAAATGTTGGATTACCCTTATTCGAAGTGATAGTGCCCATCCAGGATCTATGTATCACAAAGAGGGGGAGTGGAGAATGAATGATATATTTTTCTTTTAATTATCCTCTCTTTTTAAATATAATTCACCTCATGTAAAAGCTATATCACGTGGATTAATATAAAACAATCACATGTCCACAAGAGAACAAGTATTTACAAGGTTTTTTATTCAAAAACAGTAGCTACATCCTTAGCATGGTTTATAAACAATCTGATACCACACAATTTATTAGAAAACTATATTTTTGTTTGAATACAAAAAGTAGGATATACCCTTAAACTTTTGTATCATTATTTTCAATACAATAATTCATTTGATTATTCTAAAATGAATGATGTAATAAATTTTGTGTAACAAGTAATGAAACCTTCACCAGTTGGTTCAAAAAAAGTTATTATTTTTCTGTATCAACCTCTACTTGATTACTATAAAAACACAATTCTTCACTTTACTTACTAGAAAAAGGTAAGAAATTCACTTTTAGACTTTGTTATTAAAACCCAGTCTTATGGATTAGTCTGACTCCTTGGTCTGGTTTCTTAGTCTAGAAAAAATAAAAGAAAATAATACCCTATAAATAATTCTGAACCACTTCTTATTTCCCTAGAAACTTGTATCTGATGGATCAGTCCAATTTGGTAACCTCTGATTAATATCCTCTTTTATGCTTCTTCTATCTAGAAACTTCCTCAGGAATTATCAGTCTAGAAACTCCTCTAGTGAAAAAGCTCCATCATTTTCCCTCATTCTTCACAAGTGAAGAGTACAAGTGTTAGAAATCACAATGTACTTTATTCTATTTATAGGTGTGCTAAAAAAGTAATGGTTAGGAAACTAATTTCACTTTCCTACTCAACTATATTCCCATAAAATAGAATATCATTTAAATTTCTACTTTATATATGATAATTTTAGTGATTCTCTTATCTTATGGATTCTTCTCGAACCTTCACGAATCTTCTCATGACTTCATCCATCGTCAAAATTTATAACCATTCTTCAGTATAATTCTAAACATCATTCTTATGTTTCTTTTAATTAGTATGATACATATTCGTAATGAATATTTATCATTATGATGACCATTTATAAAAACAAAAATAATTCGTCATTATACCAATGCTCCGTACCAACTGAAACTTATCTCATAAAAAACTAAAATTATTCTACCAAACACATCATAGAAACTTTTGAAGTGTCCAACTCACAATTTTATTTTTTTTAGAAAAACTCTTCTAAAAAATCTCTTTTGACAAAACTTTTCAAATTTCTTCAAAACTTTTTATCTTTTCATCAATTGTTCAACAACTTCCTTAGACACTATCATTGGATTTATCCGTGTCATCTTGATTCTGATAGATCAGTCTCTTTATCACCCTAATAGATTGGCATCAGCGATAGTATGATGAGTATTGACCCACTTGAAAAACCAAATATAGATTCTTTTCCCTTGACCCAATTTTAATATAATTCAACCTAATTAAAATGGTTGAAAAACATTATTTATCATCATCCAGTTGATCGGTCTCAGACTTTTTTATATGAATATATCTGAAAAAACTTCAACTTAATTTCTTTTGGAATATCCAACTGATTATTGATCCTTATGAAATGTTCTTCCGAGGAATTGGACAGTCTGATAGATAAGAAAATCTAATGGATAAGTCGATCATGGCTTCAACAAAACATTGGATTCATAAACTTCATCCTCCCCAACTTCTCATCCTTCATAAACATAATCTTATGTCATAAAATTTTCATGACATTCATATCATTAGGATTATTATAAAATCATTTGACATTCATTTGAAAGTTATATGAATTTACATCTTTCCAACACCTTCTATCTTTCCAAACAAAACTCAATATGATTGGAACATTTTTAATTGATTAACACAATTTCTCTCTCTTTATACCATAAATATTAAATCCGAAGTTATTTAAACAAATTATGATTTTGAAAACATAAAAATAAGCAAAGAAATATCTTATTTACTATAGATACATTCAGACTAGGATACTTCTTCATCATGATTGAAACTTACTTTCTGGACCCAATGTGAGTCCAAAAACAACTTCACTCAAAAATAATATTTAGAATAGTAAACTAAAACAAAAGAAACATTATTTTCAAAAGAGAATCTTATCTTCTGAGTAATATACTTCCTTTCACAGGATCATCAAAACATAAAAAGTAATGTTATTTTTTTCTTGATAACAAAATACCAAAAAAACAACACACACTTCTTTCGACATTCAAAAAACACTTTCATCCAACCTGTTCTCAATAATCTCCCATTTTGTATTTTTTCAACCAGGATTCATAAATCACTATATTTTGTAACCTCAAGAAATTGATTAATAATAAAAAATTCTAGTACTACTTGAGAAAACTTTTTAGGGGAAAAAATTATTGATATTAAAAACATGATTTCCAGAATTAGTGGATCATAAAACTTTATTCTTAAAACATTCAATCCTTTCATACTCTTCAAAAAAAATTATTCTTTATTAATTTAATAAAAATGTTTCCTAAAACTATCTTAACAAATTATTAGAATAGTTCACACACTTACATAATGAGTTCACAACATACCCATAACTTTCCTTATATATATACTTCATTAAATGTTTTATCACATATCAATGGATTTATTTTTGAAACAATTCCACGACTTGAAAATAATTTTCAAATAATATATGGGAGAGGGAAAAAACATGTAACCCAACCTTGAAAATAAATAAGTTGGACATGCATGTTCAACCTCAACTTGAAAAATTATTCCTTCAGTAGAGGTCTTGTGAATATGTCTGAAACTTTCTCTGTTGTACGAACATTCTCCAGATTAAGTTCATTCTTATTCACATTCTCTTAAATGAAATGATATTAGATATAAATGCATTTTTAATGATAATGTTTCATCGTATTTTATATAGGGTTTATAAAAATTTCATATTCACATCCTAAGATTAGAGGTAACTTGACTTCAACAAGATTTTCTTCCAAATGAGTCTTTATCCAACTAAGTTGGGTTGCATCTTGAGAAACACCAATATACTTTGCTTCACCTGTGCTATGATTTACTGAGTTTTTTATTTTTATTTCAAATAACACAACACTTCATTATAATGAAAACCTGACCAGATTTGGATCTTCTATCATCAATACTTCCTACCAAATCAGTATAAGAATAGCCAAAAAAATTCAATTGTTTTTGAGTTATCATACCTGATTCTAAATTTTGTTCTTCCTTTGATATTTATAAGAATTATTTTTCCATCCAATAGATGTGATTATTTTGGATTAATTTCGAATATTTACTATAAGGTAAAAATGTAATCAATTTCTTGTCTTGAGGAGGTTAGATACAAAAAACATTCAATCAGCTTTCAATACTCTTTAGAGTCAACTTCATTACCTTATCCATCTTTAGTGAACATGGTTACAATTGAAATTGGTGTGAAAGAATGTTTCTACATTTTCATTTTCAACATATTAATATGTTACTTAGCATAATTTTCAGGGGAAGGAAATATGTGTTTCTTATTTTGTGATATTTTTAACCCAAGAAAGTATTTCATTTCACCAAGCATTGTCATTTTAAACAACCTTTTCATTTCTTTAGAAAACCATTCCCAAGTTATTTCATAATTCCCAAAAAATATAATTTCATCAATATAGACAATTATAATGAGAGACATCCCTTAACATTATTTGACATATAGATTCTATCAACCCTTCCATTCTTGAAGTTCAAATTTCTTTAGAAAGTAACCAATTTGGAATTCTAGGCCCCTAATTATTATTTCGACCCATACAATTGTTTCTATAACATTCACACATTACTTTCATCCTTCCCAACAAAAAATCTACATGGTTGTTCTATATACACTTCTTCATCAAGTTCATTAAATTTTTTTGAATTTACATCCATTTGAAAAAAATCCTAACTTCATTATGCAATAGTTGTAAGAAGGATTCTAATTATTTCCAATGTTTACATTGGATCACAAGTATCATAAATGTTAATATCTTTCATTTTTAAATAGCTATTGCACAATAATATTTTTTTGTTTCTTATCACTTCACCATATTCATTAAACTTCTTCTGGGAAACCCACTTAGTACTAATAGAATTTTTATCATTTGGACTAGGTACGAGTTACCATATATCATTCTAAAGAATTTGATCTGACTCTTAATTCTTAGCCTGAATCCATTTTGGATGCTCAAATGCTTCATTAACAAATTTTAGCTCAAATTTTGAATGTAAATAAGTATGTATAATGAATTATTATGTTCTTCTTGTATAAACCATTTTATTTTGATCACAAATTATGTTTCGATCTTCCACTTAATTCCTCATCTTTGGATGATATTTTTGAAATTCATTCTCATCACTTGAAATAGAATAGTCTGATTCTTCCATCCGTGTTCCAAAACAATTTTTCGCATCCTTTTCATGGTTCTTAACAAAAATTCTTTCACCCCATCCATATTTCTTTTCTACATGAGTTTTTAAGCAACTTACATAGATTTTTTTAAGAAAGTTTACATCAACTGAATAAACTAATATATACGTCTCTTTATTTGAATATCTATATCCTCTTCCATCCAAAACATATCTAGGAAATATTCCATCTTCACCTCTATGATCAAACATTCCAAGGTTTCCACATTTTTTCTTTATGATGGAGGGACTCTCAAAAACTGTTAAGTGTTTAAAACTTAGATTTTTTTCATAAAACATTTCATAAGGATTCATATACGATCATGGAATACAAAAACATAAATTTTTCATACATATAGTTATTCTCATAGCTTGCCTCCAAATGTAATGAGAATGATATATGTCCCATTTAAACTGAACTTCTATTCATCTTCTTAAAGAAACCATTTTTTTTGTGGTGTGTATGGTGTAATGAAGTCTTGTTGAATTCTATATTTTTCAAAAAATAACTATTCATTGTTGTACTCACCACTACTATTTGTTCTCTACTTCTACATAGAATACCCAAATTCCTTCTCCGCACTTCTCCTGAAACTTTTAAAAATATTCAGAGCATCTGAATTATGTTTTAAATACATTACACAGGTAATGTGAGAAAAATCATCAATGAAAGAAATTAAGTACATATCTTCAGGAGTTGATTGCATGATCATTGGGCCAAAAATATCAAAATAGATAAGCTCTAATGGTTGAGTTTAAAAAATATTAACTTTCTAATGCAGTGAGTTTTTTCTTTTCCCTTTCTCAAAAATATCAAAAAACCAATCTCTTATTCTTAAAATATCAAGAATACTGGGGAAAATATCTTACTTCGATAACATACTCATGTTTCTCTGACACATATGTCCCAACCATTTATTCCACAACAAATTTTCTTCTATATTGACTATGTAAAAGGAATTCTAAACATCACCAACTTGAAACAAATTTCCTTTTATATGATGGAATCTTGTAAAAAGTTTTCCATCTTCTTCTCATTTCACTAAAATTCCATATTTTCTGAAAATAACATTATTTTCTTAATCCAAATGTTGTGAAAAAATCAATTTTTTTGTTTTAACCAATCAAAATACAAATATTTCTTGGATTTTAGCTTTTCTTCCCCCAAAATAGAAAATCCAACACCATTGATTTTAAGGGACTTATCATTTCTAAATGTTAATATTCCTTCATTGATGTCTTTCACATTCTTAAAACACTTTAAGTCTCATTTCATGTGAGAAGAAAACCTGCAATCCAATATATATGGTTTTCTCTCATTTTGAAGCTTTGAGAATGGTTTCTACAATAAGAGTATTTCATTGTGCCAGTAATAAAACAAGACACCCTTTAGCAAGATGTCCAATTTGTTTCCAAATTTCACAAATAGTTTCCAAAGGATGAAACCTATTCTAAACTTTCTCACAAAACTTCTCAGATTTCATAAAAAACCCTCTTATAAATCTTCCTTTTAAAGGATTGACTCCCCCTCGAACTTCTCTTTATATAACTCATGGGATAATTGTAATTGTTTGGTTTGAGCCAACACATATTTTTCATATTACAAAAACCTCCAAAATACCTGTAGAACCCATAGAAGGAATTATTTCCTCTGTAACTTACTTACCATATATAATTGTGAACATGATTCTTAGAAAATTTCTTCTTATTTCACATTAGAACGTTCTTGAGTTTCAAACCTTCCATAATCATCTATACTATTCTTCTTCAATTCGTATATTTTCCCAAATGTATCATAAATAGTTATAACTTTTATTTTGGACTCATAATTTTTAGAAACTTCTGAATTCTCAATTTTTTTAGTTTTTTTTCACATACATGAATTTTATAGAATTATTCTTATTAGTAACCTCTTAGGGTTTCTTTTCAACATTTGAAGGTAACTTTTTATCCTTTTTAGTTTGAAACCTTCTATAACATTCCATAACTTCATAGATAGAGTTCTATAAGATTTTAACTCCCTTCTCAATATTAGAGAACTCTTATTGGATAAGTTCCAACTGCTCTTCCATTTCCTTCAAATTTAATTCAAGATGTTCATTTTGATTCTTTTCCTTATCAAGAGAATTCATAATAAAATAAACTTCTTTTAGTAACTTTTGTTTTTCTTTAAGAATAAATTTTTGATTTTTTTCTATAGTAATTTATTTTTTTACTACTTTATTTATTTTCAATATATAAAATATTTCTCTAACATTATTTTAGTTTTATATTTAGATAAAACTCTAACCTAATATCTTCTTCTTCAAAACTACTACTTTCAAAATCTTCTTCAATAACTATATATGTATGTTCTTTCTCCAGATAATTCAATCAGATTTTCAATCTCAACACCACTGTCTTATTATTAATAATATTTATATAAAAATATTCATCTTTTGGATTTAGAAAACTGTTTATCTTTCCCCATGGAAAAATATTTTTGACTTATCATCATGTTCCTTCCATGATCGGCTTGGCTTTATATCAACATCATCACTATCTTCTTCATTATTTATTTTAGGAAATTTAGCAGAAAAGTGTCCAACGACTCCAGATTCCAAAAAAATCAAGGGATATTTCCATTTATACTTTACTATACCTCTTATCACATTTTTTGAAAAAAAATGATTGAAATTCATCAATATTGTTACATAACTCATTTTCTGATTCAGATTTATCCAATTATACTACTTCAATAATCATCTAAGACTTTCCCTTATTGTATTCCTTGAAGGACATTTCTTGACCAATTATTTCATTTCATAACATTCTCCATTATAATTTCATAAGTAATGATAATACTATGAAGGTCATTTAAATATAGAGTTTCAAGATTTCTATATTTCAGGGATGGAACTTTTGTATCAAACATATTGTGAATAATTCTCAGGATATTTTTAAAAATAGTTGAGTATTCAAACTTCTCATGAAGACATATTATGATGATCACAATATCATCCACCATCATAAAGAACTCACCAAAAAATCCATACTAACCAATTTTTAGATCTTCATACTTCAGTCTCCTGATTTCCAACATGTATTTATTTTCTTTTGTGTTGCCTTTATAAATATTCTTCAAAATATTACCATATAGATTTTTTTAGAAACTACCATTAATCTTAGAAACTCACTTTTATAAAGTGGTGAGAGTAAAAAAAATTCTTATCTCACCCATCAGTCTCATGATTCTTCTTATCCCTAGATGTGAGAGGAACTTTTTCATCAATAAGAGTAAAACCATCGGTAGATTCCTCCAAAACATCATACCCTAGAGTTATAAGATAATAAAACATTAAATATTTCAAAATATGATAGTTATTTACATTGAAGACTTGAATCCCCTTACTGTTCACACTATTCAAATTATCCATAACAACTTTTATACAAAAATTTCAGTAAATAGTAAATGAAGGGAACTTTCACTATGATACCAATTGATAGTTCCCTTCCAGGTTGAATATATCATTAAAAAGGTGAGGTGGTAAATCAATGATGTTATTTTCTTTTAATTTTCCCTTATTTTGAAACAACCATAACCTCATATTAAAGATATATCACTTTTCTAAAATAAAAACAACCACACATACTTAGGAACACAAGTATTTACAATGTTCACTACTCTACAAGAGTAGCTACATATTTAGAATGGTTTGGAAACAATCCAATACAACATAATCCACTACAAAACAAGATTTATGGGTGGATAAAACATGTATAATATACCCTTACACTTGTGTATCACAATGTTAAATACGATAGTGTGTGTGCTTCTTCAAGAATAAATGATGTAAAATAATTTTGTATAACAAGTAATTAAACCTTTACTAGATGGTTCAAAACAAGTTACTATACTACCTTATCAACCTCCAAGTGAATACCTTCAAAACAAAATTCTTCAATTTTAGATCCTACAATAGCTAAGAACGTCACTTTTGGATTTTGTTATGAAAATTCTGTCTGATGGATTAGTCTGATTCCTCAGTTCAATTACTTAGTCCAAAAAACATATAAGTAATGAATACCTTGGAAACAATTATGAACCACTTCTTATTTTCCTAGAAACATATGTCTTATGGATTGGTCTGATTTAGTAACCTTTGATTACTATCCATCCTTATGCTTCTTCTATCTAGATACTTCTTCATAAATGCTCATTCATAAACACTACTGGAACAAAACATCCATCATTTTTTCTCTTTCTCACACATGAACAGTAGAAGATTGAAAAAATACAATGTAATTTATTCTATTTATAGTCATGCTAAAATAGGATTGGATGGGAAAATAATTTCACTTTCCAACTCAACCATATTTCTAGAACATTGAATTTCATTCACATTTCCACTTCATCTTTGACTATTTGAGTTTTTCTCTTCACTATTGGATTCTTCTCAAACATTATCAAATACTCTCAAGACTTCAGCCATTTTCAAAAATTCTAAACATTCTTTATTATGATTCTAATCATCATTTTGATTCTTCTACTCATTAATATAGAATATATGGAGACTAATGAATGCTCATTTTTATGACCACTTGTAAAAATAAAAAAAATGACTCCTCATATCGATGGTCTGTTCCAACTGGAACTCTCCTGTTAAAAAATTTAAAAAATTATTCAAAAAACATCATATAATATTCTGAAGAATCCAAATCCCAATTATAAAAACACTTTGAAAAAACTATTAAAAAAATCTCATTTGACAATAATTTTACAATTTCTTCAAAACATTTTATTTTTTCTTTGATTGTTCAAAAACTTACTCATACTACATCAAATGAATTATTGGTGTCAGTATGTGTCTGATGGATCAGTATTTGTCTCACTCTAATGGATCAATATCATCTCCTATCTAATTAGTCTTGTCCCACTTGGAAAAAATAGATTTTATTTTCTCTTGGTCAAATTATAATACAATTCAACCAAATGAAAATGGTTGACCAAATTGTTGATCATTATCTGGTTGATCGGTCTCCAACATTCGTACATACATCAGTCTAAAAAACATCTAATTAATTTCTTATAAAATTTACAAATGATGATTGATCCTTATAAAACATTCATCTAATGAATCATACAATATGATGGATCATAAAATCTGATGTATTGTTCGATCATTTCTTCAACCAAATTTTGACTTCAGTAACTTCGACCTCCCCAACTTTTTTTCTTCCCAAACTCAAATTTGTTTTATAAAAAGTTACTGAATTTTTGATCATTAGGATCTTCATAGAATCTTTTAACTATCATTGGAAAGTTCTATGAATTTTCATCCTTCCAAAACCTTCTATCTTTAAAACCAAACCTTTATCTGATTCACACCACAAAGAATGGTCGAACACAATTTCTCCCCCTTTATCTCATAATAATTACATCAGAAGTCACTCATAAAAATTATAAAATTCACAACATAAAAATCAGAAAAGAAAAGTAAAATTTATTATATAGACATTCATACTCTCATACATCTTCATACCGGCCCATTGTGAGTCTGAAAACAAATTCACTCAGAAAACATATTTAGAACCGAAAAACAAAAGAAAAGTAACTTTCTTATCGAAATTTCTTTTGATATTTTTAGAACTATGCTTTATTTCATTTGATAATAAAAAAAATAAAAAGTAAGGTGATTTATTTTCTTGATATCAAAATATTAAAAAAACAACAAAAACTTCTTTTATAACTCAAAAACACTTTTAGCCAACTTGGACCCAACCCGAAGTATATATAACTCTCTCCTTTGATTGTGAATATTTTATTTGTATTTATTTATTTTTAATACAAAAATAATAATTCATTTACCTAATAGGATGGATATGAATCAAGAATGGATTTATTATAATTGTATGAAAAAAGAGTATGATGATGGAGTTAAATAGTTTATAATGTTTGCAACAGAACATGTATACAACCCTTCTCAAGTCCTTTGTTTATTTTTATGATGTTGTTATTAAAAAAAATTCATCAATGAGAGTTGGAAGAACATTTTATTTGTATGGAATAGATATAATATATAAATTTTGGACTATACTTTTGGAGAAATAAAATGTACCTACTTAATGGGATGATTTTGTGATTTATTAATCAATTGATATGAAATAATTTTAAATGATAATGTATATCATATGGAACAAATGAAAATAAATGGTGAATATTTACTTCAGGATTGTCCAAAGTAATTTGAGAATATAAACAATTATGTTAAGAGTACATTTTATACTAGTTGTGTCAAATATAAAACATTACTTACTATATTGAAGTTACATAATTTGAAATCTAGTAACATATGGAGTGACACCAACTTTACAGAACTTCCTGGTCTCCTGAATGATGTGATACCATAATAAAATGATCTTCTTTGAAAAAAGTATGATGTTAAATTAAATTTATGTTCAAGTGGAATGATCTATGAAAAAATCCATGCATGTATAAATGATGTCATATTTTTTGTGAGGACCAATAATCATTCAAAAAATTCTTAAAGCGTCGTAGGGATCGATACAAGAAATATGAATCAATTACTTCAAAATTTGTATGATTCATTCTAAACATTACAAATTTTAGATTACTATATGGACATCAATAAAATACTAGAAAATTAACATGGCATGAATATACCATAATTGAATATGGAAAGTGACATCATTCATCATGATCTCCTCATTAGAATAAAATTAGTCATGAGTATACTAATTATGGAAATCCGTCAAGAAACCACCATATTGCAGTATCTACTAATGTAATAAATCATTTTGGTGTATAAAGTAGTGTTCATAGTACATGGACATTTATGTTAATAAGTTATAACATTCCATTAGGGTAATGTATGAAGATAGAATAAATTATTTTGTATCCATTTAAATATCGACGAAAACAACTAGGAAGTGACATTGATGACTATTTGGATCTATTAATCAAATATCTAAAATGGATGTGGGATACAAGTGTTACAAATTAAGATTATCATAGAAATTAGGAATTCATATGGAGATCAATTTTTTATGGGATGATAAATAAATTTCCTAATTTTTGAAATTTTTTAGGTTATATGATTAAATGAATTATGGAGTGTCACATTTGTGAAGAATGCACACACCCATTTAGTTTGAAACATTCCTTGGAGAATTTATTTTTAGAACATCAAAAATTTCTACCCTAATGATATAAATATTTATCCTAGATGATATCAATAGATGAGAATATAGAACATGGTACAACACTATCTTCACTAACGGGTGATCAACTCTTTGAGAAAGTAAAATATATTGGCACTGTTTTTGGAAAACATCTTAAAAAACCTTATGAAATCAGGTTGGAAAAAGGGATTAATTTTATTCATATTACCCTATTGGAATTTTTTTTATATTATACATTTTCTGAATTATATATATATAGAGAAAATATTTTTTATTGTATTGTTAGAACATTACTAAATGTTCCTGAAAAAAATATGACATTAAAGCTAGATTAGACATGGTTGATTTTAGGATAAGTTAAGAGTTAGCAATAGTGAAGGGTTAAGGAAACAATTTTCTTCCTCTAGCAGATTATACCCTATCTAGACAAGAAATATTTCAAAATTTCAATTTCATTAGTTTTATAAAATTTCCATAGGGGAATTCATTAAATATCAAGAATGTTGTGTTAAAGAATAATTATAAGTTACGAGGTATAAAATCACACAAATTATATATTTTAATTTATTATTTAGTGATTTTTAACTTTATGTTTCATTCTCCATACAAAATTATAGTATACATTAACCATAGTTTGATTATTTTTAAAATCGATGTGCAATAAATTTATAAAACTGATGAATTATTCATTCATTATTAAGAATATTACAGTCATATTATATAAATAAGATATGTACATATCAATATCATTATATGATATAATGGTCCAACTATTTTTAACTTGGTTATAAAGATTCAACTATTTGATCATGTCCATTATAGATGGATTTACCCCATTGAATGGTATATGATGATTTTGAAAGGGTACATTAATAATCAAAGTCATCTGAGTGGTTGTATTGTAGAAAAATATATTATTAAAGAAGATATAGAATTTTATATCAATTACCTCTTAGAAATTTATAGAAAATTCTCCCAAAATCTCATCACATCAGTTTCCTTATGGGTGAAGGGGTTTCTAGAAGAGATGTTGTTACAATTACAATAATAGAGAAAGTGAAATATCACCTTTAAATTTTATAAACTAGTGTATATGTTTAATTAAAAGTTAATTCCAAAATAGTAATTATTAGATATTTCAATCCATCATGGTTTTAAGGATAAATATCAAATACACAATATCAAGAGTCTATAGGATGATTTTGAGATCATATTTATAAGGAGTTATTGAAAAATATGAATTCACTCGTTGAATGGATTTTATGTCTCGCTGGAGGATGAAATTAAAATGTTATAACTTACATTAGTTTTGTAATTGATTGTTATATATTCTATACAACGGAACAACATAAATATAGCATGGTTAAAAAAGTGATGTAATGCTTGTGGTGTAAGTGATGCACGCATTCGATTCCAAGTATAGAAATTTAATTTATGCGAATATGTAATATCTGAGCATCATCAAGTTGATATATGAGTTTAATTATACAACATTTCAAGTTCCTCATTTCTATTTCAAATGAGTTGACTACAAGACTACAATGAAAGTTGATGAATTGGGATTCATGATGGTTAATTTCAATGTGGAAGGGTATAAGGAAAATTCATTCATAATGGCATCATAAGTAGTGAGAGTATTTAATGTCTCATATCCTGAAAAAATAAATGTCCAATTTTTTTATTTGGGACTAAAAAACTATCAGGTTAGATGAAAATTCAATTTAGGATGACCCTTTCATTGGGAGGTCATAATCATTTCACGAAGGTCCCAATGTAGACAATTTATTGTACGTTATAGGGGGACACAAAGAGGGGATTTGGATACTTGATAGAGGATATAAATCAATTAAACCATTAAATAAAAAAGGGAATTGAATGAGTAGGTTAAAAAATCAATATACTATGAATTTAATCATAATATAATGTGTTTTTTACTAACTTTATATAATATAAATTAATTTTTTTACTACTAATGTAGAAAATGGATTCTACATATGATTATGTTTCCAATATAGAGGAAGAAATAACTATCAATGATAAAAATAGAGAATTATTATGGTATCACCCAAATGTTGATGAAAAAACAATTACCTTATAGAATCACCATGTTAACTAAAATTATCAAGAAAATAAGAATACATAAAAAATTTGAGGTTGGTTGGAATCAATGTGGCTAACATGTTGACCCCAACAAGGAAATTATCATTAGTTACACTCGGATCATAATGATAATGCATGTTATATTTGATATAAATACATGGAATAGTGTTGTCCTGGTATTGAAAATAGCCATATGAGAAGATGTTAAGGTAACATTACAATACACTTTCTTTATTTTACAAAAAATTTAAATAATTAAACATAGATTTACATTTAATTATCCCTTGTTGATTAATTTTATTATATATTATTTTTATAAGAAATATGTCTTAATTGTATCTATATAAGCTCATAGAGGCTTCTAGACACTTCTTATAAAGTATCACCTTAGAGATGTTTAGAGGAAAGTAAACCCCCACACACCAATTACACATACACACATTATAAAATAGGAAACATGGAAAAATTTCATTAGTTTTCTCCATGAAGAATAATTAAAGGTGTATTGTAATTGATAATATTTTATTGGAAAATATTTAATTTATCCACTTTGATTCAAGGTTTTAAATTTAATAAATGGTGACAGAGCCACGAAAACAAGCTATGTGAATAAAAACCAAGGTACCCATATTATAAAACAAATATGGGATACACTTCTCTTGAGAAGAAAATGGAATGTATTTTAAATCAACAATAAAATATTTATGTGATATGAAAAAACATATGTTCCTTTGTTTATATATAGATTGATGAATCATAATCTAAATCTAATTCCATCCCATGTATTGTGTTATGGAATAAGGCCCACATAAATAAAGAGGGTAAAATAGTTTATGAAATCATAAAAGCAGCATGGGAATCATGTGAAAGTTTGAAATACTAGTAAATTTTTATGCTTTATGAAAATATTTAATATAAATATATCTTTATGTTCATATGTGTTTTATATAGTTTAGAAACAATAATTATCATTGAATGTACCTAAGGAAAACTACTTTCAGTATCTTTGAATAGGCCAGAACGATATGTCCACATTAGAGGCATAGGCTTTAGAGTCTCACCATAAACATATTTCGATAATAATAATACATTAGGAGATACATATGAGATGATGAAAATCATCCAAGCATAGATATATTCATTGAAAGATATTTTCTTCAAGTCTAGTTTTGTAGAACAATATATGCAAAAGGATAAAAGAAAACCAGTAGTGGAAGAATGATCATTACCTGAATATCTAAATGAACCCACTAGGTTTGAGTCTAGACATAACCTTAACTGCACGCCTTACCCATGGTAGTTAATATTTTCATTATTCTTCCCCATAAATGTGAATAAAACAACTTATAATAACATTATATTTCATAAATTCTGTAGGGTGAAGTCGAATGTGATTTAAATCTATCAACACCCACACATGGACTTATTGTCAGGGGGTATAGTGCACAATATTCTAGGAAACATTATACACTATAAATGACCACCAAAATATCACATGATAGTGGGAAGTGAAGTATCTCACAAGCAGAGTACTGGGTTTCCATTATTCTTGATGATATAAATGTTACCATGGTTGATAATGTTATTATAATTCTCATTTAATTTCTATAGAGTCTTATAAAGATACACGAGTGTTGAAACATCCTTATTTTAATGCTCAAAAATCATGATTTTTATGTTTTGAACAAGTATAGTTTTTATAAAAGTCAGTCGAATTCTAAGTAATTCTATGATCAAATATGGTAAAGTATTGATCTTATTAGAGTTTAAGAAGACATTTCAATAGTTTAATCATATTTACCAGTGGAATGTATCTGCCATTAGAATCTACAAATGATGGATCTACCTTGAGAACATTTACAATGAGTTCAAGAGTTCCATTGTTGGATGTGATAGTATACTGTTCGTTCAACCAAATCTACCAATGGACTACATCTTCCATTAAATTCTACTATAGTGGAAATATATCATTATTTTAACAGAATCTACTGATGAGAAACGTCTACCACTGGAGAATCGATCACCTATTGATCCGCCATCAATGTTAATCTACTACTCATCCATGCTTCTTCCAGTCTTATATTCCATTGGGTTGATGTATAGCCTAACTAGATATACCACCCTAGTTGAACTATTTCTATAGAAAATATACCATCCAAACATCAATCGATGGTTTGTGCTACTACCATCCTATGATACCACTAGATGAAATATACCATTTGGATATATCTACCACCAGTAAGGATCTTTCTCCAGGGTGCTACTATTTCTGTTCATATTCTTAATTCAAATTTAATTGCTTCAACACCTAGTGTATGGAAATAAATTTCTAAAGTATATTTTAGAATCATTACTTGTAAACCACTCCCTGAATGAATTAAATATAAGAAAAAACATTACTTTTGTTCTCAGTAAAAGGATCCATGATTTTTTTTCGTTATTATGCGATGTATAATTTTTCCTCGAGAGGTATATATTCACATAATCCTTTTCGCACATACATATGGAACTATTTGTAGAAAAAAAAATCCAATATCAATATTGAAAGACTAAAAATAAAGGGATTTTTCAGAATTCTATGGAACACTGTCATCCAACACATTTTGAGAAACTTTTTTGAGCGTCTTCAATGAAAAATTAAAGACTCAAAACAATTAAATCATTATGGATTTAATTATTTCATATTATCTATTGATTTATTTCTTTCTCTTTCCATTTTTTTGTGCATTGTGTTATTGTACTTTGTTTATTTTTGAATGATGTATCCAATGCTTAAACTAGATAATACTTGATATTATCCCAAACTATTTTATTTATGTTTCCATGAATAATGTTGCAAGAGGTCCTATGTGTCTTGGAATATTTTTTAATCCCATGTAAAACTATGGAATATGATTTAATCTAAGAAATCCATACGTGTTTTTGATTGTAATACTCGATCTAGGGTTTGGATCAAGGTTTTTTAATTAATTTCTTAGTAGAAGGTGATTTCAAGGTGAAGGGTATTACATATCATCTTGAGAAAAAACCACTTGTTTTATTCCCCTATGTGATATATTGCTTTATTTTTTGTATTTTAATGTAAAAAAAACATATGGAATCCTGTGTTTTTATTATATAAACTTTTCATTACATTGTACAAAACATAGCTTCCTTTAAAGTTTAGTTTTTGGTAAAAAGGTATATAATACAAGAAAACATAAACAATGCATCTAATCCACTTGAAATGCTTCATCATAGGTTTATACTATGTATAATTACTACTTTTCATAACCATGGGATAAACATCAAATGAAAGGGTGAGCATAAGGCCCAGTAAGGGAATGTAAGGGAAATGTTTTACATGTGATCCTGAGAAATATAAACAAGAACATGAGGAATATCATAGAGGCATGAGAAATAGACATATAATAATAATAATAATAACGTGAATCATATCATAAAAATAAGGATAAAACATTCAATTTTTTCATTCATTAGAATATTACTAAGGTTTTTCGTGGAGGTGTCGTAAAAGTTACCAAGGTTATTCACCAAGGTTTCGTAAACCATGTCTTCTATAGAGATTAAATTATTTACCCATTGAATTGGAGTTCTATTATGGTGAACAACTCATATGTCTTAATTTATGAAATTATTATATATCCAAATAAAACATTTCATAAATAACCCATGGAGAATAAATGAAATCAGTTTTATATAAAAATTATGCCATTTTAAAAAGATCTTAAAGACAAGGTATTTATGTAATTTATAACCCATGGAAAGTGTATGAGGGTTTTATGTATGTAAATTATAAAATAAAATATATAATTTTTACATATTGGTGAATACCCCTAGAAAATAAAGAGGTTTTGGTATTCACATAATGAAAATAAAAAGGAATTTCTTGAGGATATGAGAGAAATGTTGAGAAGAAAAATTGACAGCATAACAGGTATAAAACATGGTTTTAGAAAATGGTAAAAGGAGTGGGGAAAAAGTTATCCCATTCATAAAAAGTAATTATTTTAATAATGGGATAAAATAATTTATATTTATGTACTTATTTGGAAAATTGAAATTCATACCACATAAAGAGGAAACCCGAATGGAAAAGAGAAGTGGATATTTCGATTACCATGAAGTGTAGTTCCTAAAACATGCGGATTAGGGACATGGGAGATCTAGGACTCCTTCGAAGGACCCCTTGTTAATTAAAGGTATCACATATCCCTGAATGAATAAATTGGAGTGAAAGGAAGAGGATAAATGGGTGGCTATTTTATAGAAAATGTGGGAGATTTGTTAAATAATTTCTAAGTAAACGCATTGGAAACCTAGGTAGTGGTAAATGAAGAACCATGGGATTTTCCATGGTATTTTCCCATGGAATTGGAATAATGGGATACCTTTTAGGTTGTTTTATTATAAAATATTTGTCCATCATTTTATATAAATTATTTTTTCTAGGAAAATTAAAGTTGTAAAAAAATAGCAATTTTAAAGTTAAAGTTTCCATTTTAGAATTTGGAAAGTAAATTATATATTTGGAAATTGATTAAAATATATTAAAATACATTATATTTATAAAATAACACATTTGAATTTGTTTTTTTTTCTTTAATTAGTTATTACATCATTATAAAATAATTATGATGTCATTAAACATATCAAAAAACTCAAACTGTATTTTTACATATCATGAAAAATAATGTATTTTAAAAAATTCTCATGAATTCACACTAAACTATTTTTAATTTTAATATTTAAAAAATGATATATATTTTATCATAATAAATATGTATATATGACAATTTAAACTTTTAAAAATAACAATACATATTTATTAAAAATAATAGCAGATTGAAAATGCATAGTGATATTTCTTACACTGAAAATAATGTTTTATCATTTATAATTAAATAAGAGTGTTTTTCCATACTATTTCATTAAAATAAATATTATTCATAATCCATTAGTTTATTATAATAATTTATATCTTTCTAAAAATTACAATTTTTTTGAAAAATAAATTTATGAAATTCCATATCATTTTAATTAAGAAAATCCATTTTTAAAACTAAATTAACAGAATAAAAATTTTATTTGTAAAATGTAATTAAATGATACTATGTCCTCCACACAGAACCCTTTATTACACCCACATATGACCTAAGGGTAATGTGTGAGATGGTGGTATATTCATGTGGTGGCTAGAATAACATCACTCCAGGGGTAGTTTCCACTAACTAGAACTTCTACCATATGCGATTTTTTTTCAAGATTCACTTGTTGAAGATTTTATTTTGCTTTTTCAAGAGAGAATGCTATTGATGCTACCTCCATCCCATGATCTCAAAAATGGGCATCGTATGACATGACTCTATTGGTTTATTCCATCATTTCTTCTTTTTTATTAATTATACTTTGTCATTTCAACTTATAAACACTAATTATTAAATTTAATTTATTACTAAGCATATAGTAGTCAATGGTCTTATTGAACAATAGTCATAGTTGACCTATGTACACATATTGATTAAAACTTGATGGTCACATTCAAATTAAACTCACTTCATTATTAAAGTGATAATGTTTTGTTGAGTTTCCAAAAAAATATAACTCCCATTTTCTCAGGAAATATATATAATTCAAAAAGTGAAGTACGTTACATTCACCCCCCTTAAGAAATTTCATCCCCAAAATTTCAACTCGTTCTCTCAGTTGAGAAGAGTTGTGGATACTTTGGCCCCAATATATCCTCCAAATCCCACATGACATCTTTTTATTTATGGTTCCTTCACAACACTTAAATGAGGTGGGTAGACTTGTTGTGGAGAACCTTATCTCCACGGTCCACGATCTCCGCCATCTACTCATCATAAGAGAGGTCATGTTCCAGTTGTACCACCTCAGGATTCAGTATATTTGGTGGTTCAGGTATGTACTTCCTCAAGAGTTATATGTGGAATAAATTATGAACTTGAGCTAGACTTGGTGGATGTTCTAGATGATAAGACACTGATCCAATACAGTTAAATATTTTATAGGGGCTATTGTATCTGGGGATAAGGTTTCCTTTCTTCCCAAACCACATAACTCCCTTCCATGGTAAAATTTGAATGATGACTTTTTCACCAAATCCAAACTCCATGTCCCTTTTACAGTTTTCATTATATCTCTTCTACTTACTCTTAGTAGCCTTTTTGTGTTGTTGGATGGAATGAGCCTTTTATGTCACCTCTTACAAAAGATAAAGCCCAATAAGATTTCTCTTAACAACTTCATCCAAAAAAATAGGGGTTATACATCACTTCCCATATAGAACTTCATAGGGTTCATTTGAATACATGAATGGAAGATATTGTAATACGAGAACATAATTAATTGGAGATGTTGATCCAATAAATCTTTAAACTTCATTGAGAATGTTCCCATCCTTTACTTGAGTGTATTAATATTAAATTTATATTTTCCATTAGTTTAGGAGTTATAGGTCATACTAAAATTTAATTTAGTACTCAGAGCATGTTCAAGACCTCTCTAGAACATTGATGTGAACCAAGGATCTTGATAAGAAATGATAGAAAGTGGCACTCAATGCAACCCCACCTCATACTTTATGTAAATTTTGGAAAGTTGGTCAAGATATAATTCTTCCCAAATAGGGATAAATGGCCATTCATTGTTATATAATCCACTATAACCCATATTTCATTGTTTCCTTTGGATTTTTTGGGAGACTTGTGAAAAAGTCTATTTTGATATTGTCCCATTTCTACATTGGAGTGGATATTTTTTTCAATTCCCCATTAGGATGTTTTTTCTATACCTTGCTTATTGACACACTAGGAACCTCATAGTGAAGTTGGAAATGTCTCTTTTCATTTTATCCCACTAATAATGATCACAAAGGTCCTTATACATTTTCATTCTTCTATGATTTATATAGAAAGTATATTTATTTTCTTCATCCAAAATCTCCTTCTGTATTTAAGAAAATGATGAACCACATAGTTTTGTATGAAATATTAGTATAACTTCATGATCAATATTGAAATAAGGAAACTTCCCATTATTAATAGTCTCTCTATTATTCTATAATAAAGGATTTTATCTTTGATATTTCTTGATCTTATCTAGTAATTATTGTTGAGACATCATTTGGGATAGAGTTTTTGATTTCGCTTCCCTTTCAATTCCCATGTCCATTTTCCAAGGTATTTGATCAAAGGATCTCATTAAATCCTCATCATTTCTAGCACAACCTGGTCTTTTCTACTTAATGCATCAGTGAATTTGTTTTCTCTTCTTGGGTGATAATTAACTGAACAATCATAGCCTTTAAGAATTTCCAACCATCTCGTTTGTCTCATGTTCAATTAATTTTGGTGGAAAATATACTTCAAACTATCATAATTGGTGTATATATCACATTTCACCCCATAAAGATAATACATTCATTCTTTTCAAGAGAAAAAAACCACAACCAAATCCAGGTCACGATTAGGATAATTATGATCATATGGATTTAACTATTGAGATGCATAAGCAATCACATTGTCATTTTGGATGAGGATGCACCCAATTCCTTTTAGATATGAATTTATAAAAATAATGAATCCTTCTTTAATAGAGGGTAAGTCAATATAGGTGTGGTAAACAATCTCTTATTGAGTTATTGGAATCTTTCTTAACATTACTTTGTCCAGATGAACTTATACCCTTTTCGAGTTAACTTTTTCAGTGGATTTAAAAGTCGCAAAATGTTTTTCACAAACCTTCTATATATTATGCTAAACCAGGGAAACTATGAATCTCAGTTACTTTGATAGGATAAAGGCACTCCTCCACAACTTTTGTCTTGGTAGGTTCAACTGAGATTCCTTCATTGGTTAAAATATTCCCCAATAAAAAAACTTTTTATTACCAAAATTCACATTTAAAGAACTTTTCAAATAGACTCTCCTTCCTCAGAGTTTTCAATATAACCATAAGATGATCATCATACTCCTCAAAGTTTTTGGAAGACATCCGAATATCATCAATAAAAACCACCAAAACATTATCAAGGTAGTCCTTAAAGAACCTATTCATAATGTCCATAAATATAGTAAGAGCATTAATCAATCTGAAAGACATGAAAAAAAAGTCATAATGCCCATATCTTGATCAGAAGTTGGTCTTTCGAATAATTTATTTCATCACCCTCAATTAATGATAAAGAGATCAATGATCAATATTTTAGAAGAATTGATCCCCACAAAGCTAGTCAAATAAATGATGAATTCTTGGAAGACGGTAATTTTTCTTTATTGTGATCTCATTAAGTTCTCTATAATCAATGCATAGTTGGATTGATATATCTTTCTTCTTCATAAATAAAACATGTTCTCCCCAATGAGAAACATTTTATCAGATAAACCCCTTATCTAGAAGATCCTGAAGTTGTTTCTTTAATTCATTCAGCTCCACATTTTCTATTCTATATGGGTTCATTGATATTGTCTTGGATCTAGGCAGGAGTTCAATGAAGAACACTACCCATCATTATAAGGGAGGTCCAAGTAACTCCTCATAAAATACATAAATGTATTCTTCAAGTATGGGGAAATTTTATATTCATATAAATTAATTTCCTTCTTCATGTTCACTTATCATTTCCCTAAATTGGGATATAGGAGGTTCTTATAGAGAAATATTAGGTTGTGATATCTCTCATTTGAAGAAACTTATAGCCTGTCTATGAAATACTATTATGATTTCCTTACTTCTATAGTCGATATTATCATTATACTTTGAGAGCCATTCTATCACTAGTATAATGTCTAATTTCTTTATTGGAATGACATCTATATTTTTGATGAGACTGTTCTCTCCAAAGTGAATACTAGAGTTTCTAGAAATAGTTAATGGCTGGATAATCCCTATAAGAGTCTAGACTGGTAGCTCTACTTCTATAATTTTAGGTATTGATTCTATATTTTTTAAAAACTCGGAGGAAATAAAGGAATGTGTATAACTAGAATAAAAAAAGTATGTTTTAGCTTTGTGAGAATAATTACAGTACCTATAACCACATCATTTAGAGCTTAAAATTCATCCATTGTGATCTAAAAATTATGACCTTTCTCAATTAGCCTATTTTGAGGTAGATTTTGATTCTCCCCCATTATCTTCAGATTTGAAAAGTGTGTATAAAAAGGACCAATCTATCCAAAATTATAGTATTGGACTTCATTCTGGGCCTTGACTATATTCCCATTGTCATTTGTGTTGAGAATTTGAGGCTTCACCTAACTACAATAGTTCCTAGATGTATGGCCATATCTTACACACTTGTTTCTTTTTCCACTCAAAAGAAATAAGTTCCAAAATTGATTTTCCCTCATTTATTTCATTTGTGATGTTTCACTTTCTTTCCTCCTCTTCCATGATCAAAGTTCCTCCCCAATATTATCACTATTTATCACTTCTTTTCGTTCGATTTTTTCGACCACTATGTCATGCCGAACTCTAATTCAATATTCATAGCACTTCAAACTATATCCTCATAGTTTTCATAGTCACTATGGGAAAAATTATTCCCTATATAGGGTATTAGTCCACCGAATAATATATCAAACATTCCATTAGGATCCACGAAAATTGAGATGTGTAATCGAAATGTCTTGTAATGTACATCACATAGCTTCCCACATATTCATTTCCTTCTACTTCACCATAAGGAATTACTTCTCTATTTTTATTCTCATTGAACAGGGAAAATATTTATTGAAAAATATTCCCCTAAACTCTTCCCCCTTCATAGAATCCATATCACCTCTTAGATTTTTGTTTTTAATCAGTGACCACCACCGATCGACTTCTCCATCAATGTGGTAAATATCTTGGGTGACTTTCTCTTTTTCAGAAAAACTTAGTACTAAAAGGATATTTTCTATATATCTTATCCATTTTTTAGTAATCAATGGGTCGGTAGATCCAGTGAAATAAGGTGTTCATTGATGCATAAAGGACTCAAGGAAAAGTTTTTCCCTTCAAGGTGAATCCGGTCTCTCAGCTTGATTGAAGTTCTTTTTCATTACTCGAGTTAGTTGATTCATCATTCTCTTGATGTTTTCCATTATAGCTTCCATTGGTGGGATTCCAATGCATATTCTATTGTTATCACTATTTATTCACTTCCTCCTACTTCACAACATTTTCTAAAAAATATAATCATAGTGAGAAACATATTTCTATTAATAATCTTATAAATATAATAGAATTTTATATCTTAAAACATTAGTATTAAATATGTTATTCTTTAACAACAATTACATTTTCTATAAATCTATCATAATGGTTTATAAAAAACCTATGATCAACTAAACATATACCCTTTCAGAGTCAAAATAAGAGTATAGAAAGGCCCATTTCCATGCACCAGTTCCTGTTTGAGTCTATGTCAATGTAGTGATTTCAATTTTTACCCCCATATACATGAAATTCTAAGCGACATCCATTTTTTTGTATCTAGATAGGGATTTATTTGTTCAAAAACCACTTAATTAATATTTCACCAAAACACTAGGATGTTATCATATATTTTAACTTTTCCGTATAGTTATTCCTAATGTTTTAAAATCCTAATTTCCATAAATAACTAAATCTTACTTTGATACAAACTATGTAATCCTAACTTTTTAATATAAAATTTTCATTATATCATACAAAAAATAGGATCTTTTAAAGTTTAGTTTCTTTGAAAAAAGGTACATATTAAATGAAAACATAAAATATTATTCTGATCCAATTGAAATTATTTGTCATAGGTTCAACCAATACATAAATACTACATCTAATAACTTGGGGACATACATCAAAGTAAAGGGTGAGCATAAGGTCCAGTAAATAAAATCACGTGAAACAGTTTACATGTGATGTTGAGAAATATCAATAAAAACATGAGGAATATCATCAAGGAAAGAGAAATAGGAATATAATAATAATAATAATAATAATAATAATAACATGAATAATAACATGTAAATGTGGCTACCTCATTCAATTTATACATTCATAAGCATATCACCAAGGTTTTTCATTATGGAGTCATAAAAATTACATATGTCATTCACCAAGGTATCATAAAACATGTTATATCAAGAGATTAAATTATTTAACCAATGCATTGGAGTAGTATCATGAAGCACCTTGAATATGTCTTAATTAATTTGACCATCATAGATCATAATAAAACATTTCATAAATAACTTATGAAGAAAAAATGTAATAGGGTTCATTCAAAAATCATGTTGTTTTAAAGAATTATTAAATAAAAGATCTTTATGTCATTTATTACCCACAGAAAGGGTATAATGGTTGTATGTATGTAAAATCCAGAAAAAAAATAATTAAATTTTACATATTGGTGAATACTCATAGAATATAAAGAGGTTTGGGTACTCATATAAGGAAAATAAAAATGAATTTCTTAAGGAAAAGAGAGAACTTTTGAGAGGTAGAATTGGAAGTATAATGGGTATAAAAAATTGTTTTAGAAAATGATAAAAAGAGAAGGGAAATTAGTGTCACACTAATAAAATACACTTAATACCTTAAATTAATAAAATAAATTAGATATAAGAACATAGTTTGTAAATTTAAAAGGAAAACCACAAAATGATGAAACCTAAATGGAAAAGAGAAGTGGGGATTTGCCTTAACTTAAAGAGTAGTTCCTAAAAAGTGATGATCATGACCTTGGGGGAATGAGAAAACTTTCGGAGGACTCTTCGGGAGGTAAAACTATCATAGATTCAGAGATAAATAAATTATAGTGAAAGGAAGAGGATAAATGGGTGGGTGTTCGTAAAAAAAGTGGGGGATTTGTTTATTAATTTATAAATGAAGGCATTGGACACCAATGTAGTGGTAAATGGAAATCCATGTTCTTTCCCAAGTTAATAAATATCTAGGACTCCTTTTTTATTATTTTAATCCAAACTAGTCATCCATAATTTTATATTACTTTGTTTTTTAATTAAAATTAAAGTTGTCACAAAATATCATTTTTAAAGATAAAGATTCCATTTTTGAATTTGTAAAGTAAATTATATATTTTGAAATTTATTGAAATATATTCAAATAATTTATATTAATAAAATAAAAAAATTTATGTCCTAAATTTCTGTAAATTATTTATTACATCATTATGAGTAATTATTATTTCATTAAACATACCAAAAACCACAAACTGGATTTTTACTATTCATGAAAAAATTAATGTATTTTAGAAAATTCTAATTAATTCACCCTAACCAAATTTCAATGTAAATATTTTAAAAATGATATTTATATATTCATAATAATTATATATATGACAATTTTATCTTTTAAATATAAAAATCTTTATTTATTAAAAATAATAGCAGATTGAAAATGCATAGTAAAATTTTCGACACTTGAAAAAATAAAAATAATTAACCATTGATAATTAAATAAAAGTGTTTTATCATAATATTTTATTAAAATAAATATTATTCATAATACCTTAGTTTATTATAATAATTTATATATTTATGAAAAGTTCAATTTTTGTGCAAAAAATCAATTTATGAAATTCTATCTCAATTTTATTAAGAAAAATCATTTTTAAAAAATAATTGGAGGAATAAAAATTTTATTTATACAATTGATTTACCTATAAATAAGGACTCAACACATAACCCCTTATAACACCCACGTACGACCTAAGGGTGAGGTGTGCGATGGTGATAGATTTATGGGGAGGCTTGGATAACAACGCCTGAGTGGTAATTCCTACTAACTTGAACTTCTCCGATAGAGGATTTCATTAAAGCTTCACTTCTGGAATCCAGGATTGGTAAAGTGAAAATACCAGTGACACTACCTCCCCCCAAACTCAAACAAATGGGCTTTAAAAAATGAAACTCTACTATTTAATTCCATCATTTCTCATTTCTACATTAATTATCCATTGTAATTTATAATTATAAAAATTAATTATAATAATAAAATTAATATTAAGAGTATAGTTTTCAACTTTAATATTGAAAAATGGTCTTAATTGACCAATGTTTATATAACGGTCCAAACCTGATGGTCACATTTCAAATTATACTAACTTCTTTTTTAAAGAGAAAATGTTTTGTTGAGTTAAAAAAATAATATAACACACATTTTATCAGGAAAAAAATATCATTCAAAATTTTTGGGTCATTACACTACATTTTATAATTAAATCAATAAACAAAAGTTTACTTTTATAGTTAGTCTTAATTTATGTTTATTTAAAAAGTATATTAAGTAATTCTATTTCGAAAGTTAATGTGATTTTGAATATTTTTTTAACTGATCCTCTATCCCAATTTGAGAAATTATTTGAAAGATAAAACTTATAAAATTCAACATTTTTGATTAAGTGAGTATTTTTATTAATTTTTAGTATTTTTTAAATAATTATTAATAGAAATGTTATTTGGAAATCAATTCACCTCCCTCTTGAGTTACCCACTCCGACCAACATTTGGTATCGTATGTTTTTTCAAATATATTTTAAAGTGTGATTTAGTTTCCTTTTAATGGTTTTAAATTTATATTATTTACAAATTTAATTATTTAGGGATAATAATAGAGGGCTCTGTGGGGCTAGGATTTCACCACCACCTCCATCTCCTCTACCTCGGTCGACGGTAGTTCTGCTCCTCAACGCTTCTCAGTGGGCTCTCCTCTTGATCCTCTCTCTGTAGCGGTGTTGTTTCGAGATTCATACTTCATCGGCGTCGAAGGTCAGGTCCCTTCATCTGAAGGGTTTGCAGGTTCTTGGAACGTTGTGGGTAGTAACCAACCAACAAGCTTCTGTGATGTCGATGGTCATGTTCTTCGGTGGGATCACCTTCAATGGTGTCGTAGTGTTAGTCTGAGGCCGAGTTCTGGTCTACTGTGGGCTGAAGTTGCTGGTACGTTCTCTGCCTATGAGTGCTTCGGGTGGCTCTATGGCCTCCTCATTTGAGCAAGATGGTGGCGACAAGCCTCATTTTCTTTCAGTTTAGTTTGTGTCGAAGATCCCTCTGACATCCCCTTTGATGTTTAGGATCTTGGTGATGGGATTCATCCATTGATTTCATGATTATGTTGAGTGATTTTTGTTGTCATAGTGAATTCTATATTGGTGTGATTCTCTTTTGGTGCGGTTTTTTGGTCTATGGAGTGTTGATTGGTTCATGGTTGCACTGTAGTGGATGCGGATTGTGGTGTGACATTTGGACGACCTGGAATTTCGTATTATGGTTTCTTCATCACCTTTTTTGATGATCTCTTTAGGTCATCTCACATAGTTGTAGGGTTTGGTGAACTCTGACTGGAGTTTGCTGACTAGCTTGTGGATTTGGTCTAGTGTCGATGGTCACCCCGATTGGTGCTCAATGAGAATAGTTTTGTGGTTTGTCCAGCTTTTCTAAAGTTCATGTTTTGTGATTTGTGGTACCTCAACTTTCTCTTGAGGATTCCAACTCCAGATATGAAGGTATGTCAGTTTGAATGCTTGATTGGATTGTCCATCCACTGTGTTTGTTTGTTGTGAAGCTTTGTATTGTTTTTATTGGGGAAGTGGGAAAGTAGGGATATGGTGAAGTGGTGAAATGGTGAAGTCATGTATGGTTTCTCAATTTTTCTCAAAAGTGTTTTAATTATAATAAAATATAATTTTCAGTCAGTCACTAATTAGCTTCCTTATTTTAATGGCACAAACTATTCTCAATGGAAGATTAAAATTAAAATTTATTTAGATAGTATGGTTTTTGATATTTTGACAATAATTGATGATATATATGAGAATCCTAAAATATCATGAGTTACTTGGAGTAATTATACTAACACTAAATATGACAATAATTATAAAGCTATGAATTATATATATTGTGCTTTGGGTGAAGATGAATTTAATATAGAATCTTCTTATACTACTACATTTAAAGTTTGGGATAATTATTTGTTTCTCATAAAGGAACATATATGTCAAAGAAATGCACCTAAAAAATTATACTATTAAATATGACCAATTTAAGATGAAATATGATGAGTTTTTATCTAATATGTATCTCAGATATAATGATATTGAGAACATGATTCACTCACTAGGGAAACTAGTTTCTGATAAATATCAAGTGATGTTCTCATTGAGGTGTTTACCAGATAGATAGAGAGGAAATTCATTTTCAATATGAGAGTCATGTGATTTAATTATGATGTATATTAAGTGATGGATAGAAAATATCAATATATATGGAGAGGAAATTTCTGTAAATGGAGAAGAAGATGATGGACCAAAGAGGAAATATATATCCGTCAAAATACCTTCCTTAAAACAAAATAGAAGATCAAATCTAAAAACTCAAGAGATGAAGAGTAACATGTTGATAGTGAAAAAGAAATAGCCCACTTGTCTAGAAGATTCAATAAGTTGTAAAAAATAAGTTATTCAAGAAACCCAGTTATAATGAAAAGAATGAAAATAGTGTTAATTGGAGAAAATATTGTAAGAAGTATGATATTATAAATAAAATAGTCCCTTATGGATGTAAGATAAAATTCTATGTAAAAGTTTACTATCATGAGTTAAAATTTAATAAGAAATATAATGATAAGGATAAAAGGTATAATAAATCTATTAAAGAAATATAGTGTTTTTTAGAGAATAGATCATGTGATGACATTTCTAATGATTAATTTTTTTAATACTATAATATTATGGAGGATACCTTCAATGAACTTAAAGATAAAAATAAAATTTTAAATAAGAAGAATTCTCTGACAGCTATTTTTAAAACCAATCATACAATAAAAAGGGATAAAAATGTTAAATTTATAAAAGACAACAATAAGTTAATATTATCCAATGAGAAATTAAATTAGTATTTGGAAATATATACCATTTTAATAAAAACTCTTACCTATATTCATAGAGATTAAACTACTCCCAAATGTACTACTGGAATTTGTTATTATCTGAGACAAAGAAGTATTGTTAAATATACTTTCATTCCATGTTCTAATTCTGCTAATCCTTTTATTAGTTTCAATTATTCTAGACATAATTAAGTGTTTATTTTCCTAATTATAATTTATAATTATAGGAATCATGTTAATCAATTATTCATTCTTAATTTTTTGATTTCTAATATTTCTTGAACCAAGATGATTTGGGTAATAAATTAATTTTTGGTTTAGAATCAATTTTATAGGAAACTTTCTTCAAAAGTTCTAGTAAGAAAAAATGGTATCTTGGAAATGGATGATTAAAACACATAACTTGGGGCTATTCATGTTTCAAGAACCTGATCAAAGTTGATATTGGACCGATCACTTTTTGTGACTATTGCAAAGGAAAAATTATCGGACTTAGTCAAATTGGAAATCCCAATACAGTTTTAATTTCTAATGGTTTATTTATAGATGGATTAAAGAATAATATGATTATAACATCACATAAAATTAAGGATGTTTTATATGATAAATTTGAAAATAAAACCTGATATTTTTTTGATACTAAAAATACATTAGTTTTCACTAAATTAAGAAATGAAAATGTTTATGCTATTAATTTAGATTCCTTATTTTTTCAATAAAGAATATTTTCTATATGAATCTCACAAATAATCTTGTATTTTTAATATAATATCGGACCATTGTAATATTCATTCACATAGAAATCCGACTAGGAAATGGTTTTTTAGGGATCTTCTTAATTAAATTTCCCAAAGGATAAAGTCTATAACCCAAGTCAAAAAGATAAACAATACAAAATCCCTTTTAAATTAATGAGATAAGTGTCAACTTCTCTACCACTAGAGTTGATTCACATGGATTTATTTGGTACCTCTAGAGTTTTTTGATTAAATGGGCTGCACTATGTTTATGATCAAGTAGATGACTGTTCTAGATAGACTTGGGTATTCTTTCTAGCTCAAAAAGTAATGATTTTTCATATTTTACCAACTATGTTAAATATGTATAAAATATTATTGGACTTATAATTAAAACCATAATAATTGATCATTCACATGATTTAAAAATCCATATTTTGAATCATTTTTCTCACAAAATAGCTACAATCATAATTTTTTTGCTCATAGGACCCCACATTAGAATGGTATATTGGAAAGGAGAAATAAGACCCTTTTAAAATCAGAAGGACAATGATAAATGAGTATGACTTAACTATTTATTTTTGGGTAGACATTTTTAATACATCTTGTTATATAATAAGTAGAGTTTTAATTAGAAATATCTTAAAGAAACCCCCATATGAATTATGGAATGGATGAAAACCAAAGGTTAATTACTTTTGAGTTTTTTTGTAAAGTATATATTCTTAATAAAAATGATAATTTTGAAAATTTTGATTCCATGAGAGATGAAATATTTTTATTTGGTTATTCATCATCAAGTAAATAATATGAGGTGTTTAATAAAAGAACAAATATTACAAAGGAATCTATACATGAGAAATTTGATAAAAAATACACACATAAATTAAAAAATTTAAAAAACCATGTGGATGATCCTTCAAATATAAACATAGATGTCAAACCATATTACAATTCCATGAAACAAATAGAAAAATTATCATGTTTTTAGGAACAACCTAAACTCAAACCTATAGAGGACGGTGATATAACCAATCATTTTCTTCTTAGGACTGTTATGACTCATAGATACCATCATCTAGTTTTTATAGTTATAGATATGGATATAGGAATAGAAACTATAGATTCTATTAGAAATAAGATGGAACATCAGTCTTTATTATCACAACATAAACCTAATAACATCAATGATGCAATTAATGACAAATATAGGTCGATGGAAATTCAAAAATAACTTAATAAAATTTTCATAAATAATGTTTGGTAAATATTAGTTAGACCTAAATAAACTCTGACCACAAGCACTTAATGGGGTTTTAGAAATATATTTGATGATTTATGCACCATAGTTATAAATAAGGCTATATTGGTTGCAAAATGATGTTTTCAAGAAGTTGGTATTGAATATGAGGAAACCATTGCACCAATTTCTAGACATGAATCCATTAGAATGTTGTTTGCCTATATAGAACATTTGAATTTCAAACTATATCATATGGATGTAAAAAGTGAATTCTTAAATGGTTATATTATTGAAGATGTTTTTAGAAAAACCCCTATGTATTTTAAAATCCTAATTTTCCAAATCATGTTTTTAAATAAAAAACCTTTATATGGTTTAAAATATGATCCAAGAACATGGTATGATAGTATTATTTATATTAAAATTTATAAAGGATTACCTAAAGGTATAGTTGATCCTGATATATTTATAGAAATATTTTCCAATGATATTCAAGTTGTTTAAATATATTTTGATGATATAATTTTAGGATCTTCTGATTATTCTCGGTGTACTGGTTTTTAAAAAACGATGCAAAGTGATTTTGAAATGAGTCTAATGGGTGAGTTAATATTATTTCTTGGTTTTAATATTTTATAAAAATTAATATGGAATTATTTTAAATAAAATTAAGTACATTTAATAGCATCTAAAACACTTTGGTTTAGACAACACAAAAATTAGTGATACTCCAATGAGTACAACCTATCAGACAAATATTGATTAAACTGAAAAGTTAGTGGATAAAACTAATTATAGAGGTATAATTGGAAGATTTCTCAACATAATTTCTAGCTGACTATATATTATTTTTAGTCTATGTATATGTTCCCATTTTCAATAAAATCATAAAGAACCTCATTTACATGTTTCCAAAATAATTTTGATATACCTAAAGTATACAACCAATTTTGAATTGTTCTATTTTAGGTGGGAATCATTGGATTTAGTGGTTTATTTCAGATATAGATTATGTAGTTGTATGTTATACATAAAAATCACCTCCAAAACATGTCACTTATATATGAAATTCACTAGTTTCATGGTGTAGTAAAAATATCTGTTGCTGTATCTATTGTCGAGGCTGAATATATAGCTTCTAAATGTTTTTATGCACATATTTTATAGACTATGCGCACTATACTAGATTATTAATATCAATGTATAAATTTCCTAATAATTTGTGAAAAAATTGTGATCAATATCTTTAAGAATATTTTATATCATTCTAGAAGAAAACATATTGATATAAGACATCACTTTTTGAGAGATCATTTCCAAAAAGGTGATATACCTCTTGGGTTCATTATTACTGAACATTAAATTACTGATATATTTAAAAATCCCCTGAATTATTATATATAAACTATATAATACATATAATAGGAATGATAAACTTTATCTAGTTAACTATCTTTAGATTTATGTTCTTATGAGATCCACCATTGGTGATCCACCGTTGGTGATCCACCATTGGTGATCCACCGTTGGTGATCCACCGTTGGTGATCCACCATTGGTGATCCACCATTGGTGATCCACCTTTATTGATCCACCATTGGTGATCCACCGTTGGGGATCCCCCATTGGTGATCCACCATTGGCTATCCACTATGGGTTATCCACCATTGGTGATCCACCATCGGTGATCTACCATTGGTGATCCACTATTGGTGATCCACAATTGGTGATCTATTGGTCGAATCTATGTTTTATTTTATAGAATTCCTATTTTATATGTTTAAATTTTTATTAGAAATGTTTATGTACATTTTATACTATTCTATATTTATAAATTGATAAATCATAAAATTGAACCTTAACTATAATTTGCAGAACATTTTCATTAATGCCTTCTTTATAACCATTCTGTGCCCCTTCACTCTTGACCTACAACCCTCATGATTCACCCTTATTCCTTCGATTCAGTGACATAGTGAGAGTTAAGCGTGATTTTGCGTCATCTTCTGAAGTATCATTTCCCACGAAAAATTCATGAGGATAATCTAGTTGTGTTTTTGTATTTAAACCAAAGAATCTTCAACTTATGACTTGAGTATTTGTTTTTATGAAAGAGATTGATGTTTAATGGATAATTTTAGGAAAGTATTTCGTATTAAATGTGATTTATGAATAAGGATTGATTGAATGGTATTCAAGTAAGAATAGAAAATTAATTCCTAGGTTGGTTCATTAATTTTATTAGTGTGAAGAGTATTGTTTTTGGGAGAATAAATATTTGATTAAAGATGATCCATGGAGAATAAGTTACCTTTTTTCAAGGAAGTGGGTCAGATGTTTAAACATACCATAAAGAAGTATTTTAGATGACTTACAAGGTTCTATTCCCAGAAATAATAAATTATTTTTATATAATAATTCTATTCTGGTGTTGACTAGAAATGGTGTAGTATAATTAATTTCTACATAAAATATAACAAACCAACCAGTTCAACTTGAAAAGAAACCCAAAACAACTTTTCACATAATATAGGTAAAATAGGAAAATGAAAAAACAATCTTGAATATAAGAATAAAACATGTCACTAGAGTAAAAAAAAGAAATATATGAGATAAAACAAATAAATACAATCCAAGTAAAAATAGGCTAAACCAGAAAGTAATCCAAATCTCTTAGGACCAATAGTCACCTCTAGACCGACCCAAACCAAAAGTAGTAGCAACAAGAGAAGCTAACATGCTAAGATATGCACATACCTTTACCTAAATCCTTTAATAAAACTTCAAAAAACATCAAAATCATTAATTAGGGTCTTATCCAAAGTTTATTAGGATACCACCATAGATTCTATACAATCTCTAATATCAATAATGAAACAATTATATATTTTAAAACAAAATAGTTTTTCAAAGCGGTTTCAAAAATTAAATAGATTTTCAAATCATTTATCTTTTTGTTTTTATAAAATCCTTTCATATTATCAAACCATAAATATGAAAATTAGAAGTGATAAAATAGGAAATCATATCTATAAAACAATAGGTAAATAATGAAACACATATCCATAACATAACCTATCATCTGAATCGATGTGATACAACATCATATAAAAACCTATGACAAACAATCCATTAAACAAATCATGCTATAAATAACTAGAAATGTAAAAGAACCTAAAATTTGGGCTCTATACTATTGGAAAATATATAATAGACATTAAAAATACTAAATAGGTATATCATTGGATCCAACTGATATCAAGTCCTTCTAGTCGATATCACAAAATGTTATCTCCTAATGGTGTCTTGAAAACAATAAGGCTAACTGTGTCTATTTCCCAATGATCCCAAGGTACCCAATGTGTAATTTTTAAACATCATTTCAAAACCATGATAAAAATTTTATAAAACGTTTTCAAAGAAAATCCAATCCGCTTCAGAGTTTTAAATCCCAATTCCAAATTAAGAAAATACAATTTAAAAGAAAACCAATTTTTGGAAACTGTATCATATCCAAGAAATAATTTAAAACTACATAAAACATATAATCATAGAATAATAAAAAATGAATTTATCATGAACAATATACAATTCATCATATTAACCCATTATATAGAAACACATACCACAACATGGTAGAAACCCATCTGCCTTCAACAATGGTGACCAAAAACCAAGAGAACGAGCTTCAAAATACAAGGAACTCCAAGAAACTAAAAAGGAACTATAGAAAATACTATCTGATCACAAATAAAAACACCATCATGGAAATAACCACAGTCCTTACCAAAAGAAAATAATATATAGGACTCTATTCCAAGAGATGATTAACCTAACCACAATGGTGATCAATCACTGCATGAAGTTATCCATAAGGGAAGGAATCACCCAAAATATCCTATGAAGAGCATTGGTCATGATAGTGAGGATTCATAGTGATTGAATGAATAAAAAACTCATAAGGCACCCTAAAAACCACTTCTCATGACAATTACACACCATGTATTCCCATTACATGTAATGTAATCCATGAATACAAGAATAATTGAAAAACATGTATCTTTTTTATTAAAAACCTATTATTTTCCATTAAATAATGTTAAAAATTTAAAAAATATGTTAACCACTCGTTTTATGTATCAAATTCTTGCCTTCTACCTAGAGACTATTACATGACACATACTCCCATTACAATGCATGTAATTGCCAAAACGAATAGAAAAAATACAGGTTTAAACAGACAAACTCCAATAAAACCCTATCTTCTCGTATCCTTCCAATTTCTGTTTAAGTATAATTCATCCAATGAAAATAGAATCCAAAAGGAAATGTTGAAGAATAACTAATGTAAAGGTAACCAGACAGTACAATCTCCCCACTATAAATTCTATCTTCTCCTAGAAATCCCTTATGATCTTGGATCTATAAAAAGATAAGGCCATTGCTACCTCATCAACGAAACCCTATCCCACACCTTGTGGATATAATTTACACACTACCATACTACCTAAACTAGGGGGATCATTTGACCATATAGTATTATATTCTGGTGATCCATAATATAAATTGGCGGCTCATCCAATTTAGTATCATGTTTAATATCAATAACCTCCCATCTAATTATATGGAAATTATTTGATATAAACTTTCTCAACTAAGAAACCTGAAAAATGTAGAGGATAGATATTAACCCATATAGTATTCCCAACCAGTATTCCACCCTCCCTAGTCATAAAATGATCTCTAATAATCCCACAAACATTGGTGCCAACTTACCCTGCTTACGTAACTGATGATGTTCCAAGAAGGTGAACCTCTGAGAAAGACCCGATCAAAAAACTCAAACTCAAGTGAACTCTCTATCTGTCCATCCATCAATAGATAATAATATATTCTTAATTTAATCTAGGAAACCATCACCTCCTATAAAAATTTTCAAAACCTATATATGAACCATGATTATCTATCATAAAAAACAATAGATGGAACCCCATGATGCTTCAAAATCTCTCAGACATTCAAGTCCCAATGCTATCCCACATTCCTCGTCTCCTAGATAGGTATGAAATGTACTGATTTAAAGGGTCAATAAATGATCACAAAAATCAAATCCAGCCTACTAGTATTCTATGGTAAAAATACAATGAAATCAATTTAATTCTCATCCCACTTCTATATTGTAATGGTTAAGGGATGAAACAACCCGTCAGGCCTATGGTGTTTTGCCATAATTCTATAATAAGGGAGGAAGAACAATAAAAAATCCAAAATCAACCATAGCATCCACTTACACCAATACTATTGTCTGAAATAATGATATATCTTGGTAGAATCTGGGTGCATGAACCAATAAGAATGGTTTCCACTATCCAATAACTCCTTCGTCAAGTAATATGGAACAACCAACCTGATACGGAAGCCCAAAGATTCACTAGGATACCTAGACCACTCCCTTGTGGTCTCCCCACCATAAATAATTTCACTAAATCATTGGAATGTGGTGTCTATCACCCAATGGATCCAAAATAAATCAGAAAAAGACGATTAATCCTTCATCGAATCCAAATACACCCATCTACCAACTTATTCTACTTTCAAGCTCATCTAGGAAAACAAACTCATTAGAGAAAACTACTCAACTAATTCCATCACAGCTTATGTCAATACTCTGTTTCTCAACACATCAATAACCACATTCCCTTTACCATGGGTTTAAACAATATAAAAATCGAAAGTTTTAAGAGATTGTACTTAGAATCTCTATTTAAAAATTATATCCAACTAAGTAAAAATATATTTTAGGCTCTTATAATAATAATATTCCATAAACCTCTCCCCATAGAGATAGGGATGCCACGTTTTGAGTTCATAGATAAATTCTATAAACTAAATATCATAAGTTTGGTATTTCTTCTCAAGATTGAGTAACTACCATGATATATAATCCACAATTTCTTTCCCATTCATCAAGACACATCCCAATCCTATACCAGAATAATCACAAAAAACACCATAACCCAATCCTGGTTGTGAAAGAATCAATGCTGGTGCTGAATTCAACCTCACCTTCAACTCCTCAAAAATATAACTATCACTTGTCATTAAATTCAAACATTACACCCTTGTGTGTAAATCTATCATCGAAGATGTGATCTGGGAGAAGTCCCAAACAAACAGTTTATTACCAACCAAATCCAAGAAGCTATGGATCACAAACATGTTTATGGGATTTTATTAGGTCATAACTTCCTAAACCATTTTAGGATCTACTACGACACCCCTCTAAGATATCACATGCCCTAGAAACTTCACTTCCTAGATCCAAAACTCACATTTAGAAATATTACCATATAAATGATGTTATTTAATGGTTTAAAGAATGATATAAAAATGGTCCACATTCTCCTCCAATGACATAGAGTACACAAAAATATCATCCATGAACACAACAAAAAAATATCCCAAAAACTGATGAAATATCTAGTTCATCAAATCCATAAACACTAAAAAACATTAGTGTGACCAAATGGAATAACCAAAAACTAGAAATGCTCATATGAACTCTTAAATGTTCTCTTAGGTATATCCTCTTTTTGGATGCTCTACTAGGGGTACCCTAACCACAAGCCCGTCATAAAAAACAAATTATCCCTTTTAAGCTGATCAAAGATATCATTAATCCTTTGTAAATGATAATAGTTTTTAATGGTCACCCAATTCACCTTTTGAAAATCTATACAAAGTCTTAGGCTCCCATTTTCCTTCATATAAAAGAGGATAGGTGAAGTCCCTAGTGACATGATGGGATGTATAAATCCTTTAGATTCTAGTTTCTCAATATGGACATTAATCTCCACAAACTTATCAAGTTCCATATGGTAATATGGTCTAGAAATGGGCATCATACTTGGGAGAAAGTCTATAGTAAACTTGACCTCTCTCTGGGGTCGTAAACCGGAAATATAATACAGAAATACCTTGGGATATACACACACCACTGAAAGAAGTTGACTGCCCAAAATGGTTCAACATCATATAAAAACATCTATAACAACTAGAATGATATTACCCCATCATAAGGAACAACATGAGCTATCCTTTCTGATCTAGAGTCCCACTTACCCTAGAAAACATGACCGAACCCAACGGTAGATAAGAAATGAACTCAATGGTGATAATAGACTATCTAGACCTTAACACTAATCATCTAATCAATTCTAATGATCTTGTTTAAGATCTCAGTATAAAGCACTAAAAATACTGCTCAACCTAAAAGTCTTCTATAATCACCAAACATGAAGGGCATCTAAAATGTTTTTATGAACTCCTTCTTAAAGGAATTGAAAGATCCAACAAGAATGGAATAAGTTATGAATAAAAATCTATCATGTTAATGAACATAGATGATATAAAATAATGAGTATCACCTATATCAAAAAAAAATATCACCATATAAGGTGTGATAAATATTTTACCTATAACAGTTGTTGTCCCTACATCATATTCCTCTAGCACATACTCTGCTGCATAATGTCATCCAGTCATAACAAAATTAACATTTCCCTTGACTTAAGGATCAGACCCACCACCCTTGTAAGTATTAGCATGAACCTATAAACCCTTTAGGAGAGTGGATCCTTCCCTACTACCTTGAGAACACTTATCATGAAAACATTATAGATTGATAAATCATCAACAAAGATGACAAGTCATGGGAACATCTATATAGTTATGCCTAACATGATAACGCCTCCCACACTGGTAGAAGATGACATGTCGATGTCCTGATGAATTTCTTTAAACTAGTCCTATAGAAATCTGACCACTCTTACACCTTCTTTTCTAGCCAGAGGGTACACCCTGGAGAACCACTAAACCAACTAAATCTCCACCCAACCCTGTCATCCTAGTTATGTACACCTCATTAAAGCTTCCTTATTAACCACGTCCATAAAGGTTATAAGGAACTCGAGTATTAACATTGACTAAATATCATTCCTCAGTCCAACTCAATCCAATGAGCCTTTAGGTACTCCTTAGTGACAAGCTCCAGTGTCAGATGTTCAAAATCAACCAAATGGGTAGAATACTCCAGAATGGTAAACTCTCCTTCTCTAAGTTTGGAAACTCTTAGGTTTTCACCACACATAATGTACTAGAGTAAAAATACTAATAAAATATATTCCTAAAGGAATCCTAGGTATGATCCTCAAACAACTTAGCTTTAATAATATATTATAACCATCTCCTTCCCAGTCCCTTAAGCATATACACAAAAAAAGACACCTTAGAGCCTTCAAGAAGATAAAGATCATATCTATCAGCTCCAGAAACTCCTTGAATTCCTATTTTCCTTTTTCACCAAGAAATACGAATAGATAAAACTTTATAAATTTAGATCCATGATCCACCACAAATCCTAGGTTCCCAACACAATCTAGACCTTGAGCATTAATAGGGAAGATAATAGCTTCTCACAAAGTAAGATCCACTAGAGAGTTTACCTGCAGATCCTATCTCACAACTTTCTCTTTCAAATTTGGAATCTCTATTCTTGTAGGTGTTATATAACAAAGAACAAAAACCAATAAGTCATGAGAAAATTTCAAAATCATAGGACCATCTTTAGGTATTGATAAAAAAATATTTAAAAAATTAAGAATTTGAAGAAACCATGAAATCCATTAATTAAAAAGGAACATGTAAATTAAACTAAAATTCCCATAGATTTCATTCAAATGGCCTCAAAATAGAAGTCTTTAACATGGTAAAAGTCACTAACCACCCAATCTAACTCGGTTTCGGTCATGGTAGTGAGCTGTCTAGGCCCATTTTTTTCACATATTATCCAAATTTTGATAGTCATAACCCTTGTATACCCAATACCTAGAACCAAACCCAGTCAGTGTTAACACACTATAGGCTGAGCATCACATTGACACCAAATTATAACAAACCAACCTGCTTCAACTAGACAAGCCACCAGAACCGAATTTTCACATAATATAGGTAAAATAGGATAACATAAACCAGTCTTGAATATAAAAAAACAAGAGATACTACTTGAGTAAAAATAATAAACATATGATAGACCAAAATACATATAATCCAAGATAAAATAGGCTAAACTAGAAATTAAATCAAATCTTGACGTAACCAAAAGTCTCCTCCATACCAACCCAAACTGACAGTAAAAACAACAAGAGAATCCATCATGATAAAAGATGTTGTTTAATTTACCAAAATCCTATGTTACAACATATAAAAATACCCAAAGGTACAATTTGGGTGTGATCCACATACCAATAAGATACCACCATGGTTTCTATAGAAAGTATAATATCAATACTGCAAAAAATAAAGCATATTTAAAAAAAAGAATTTTTAGAAATTAAATATTGTTGTAAGTAATTTTACCTTTAGTTTTAATAAAAGCATTTCATATTCTCAATCAATAAATACGAAAAGTAGAAGTGATAAAAAAGGAAAAAATATCTATACAACAAGAGGAAAAAAAGTAAACACATATCCATGAAATAACCTATCATGTGAATCTATGTGATACAAACTCATATAAAAACCTATGATAAACAATCAATGATAAAAAAATTAGGCTATAAATAAACCAAAATGAAAAAGCACCTCACATTTTGACTATATGTAATGCGAAACTATGTACTAGAAACTAAAAATCCTAAACCTGCATAACATCGGATCCCACTGAAATCAAGTCCTTATAGTCGATATCACAAAAGGTTACATCTTAGTGGTTCCATGAACACACTAAGTATACCTATGTCTTTTTATCAAAGCAACCAATATTACCAATGTGAAATTGTATAAATTGATTTCATGTTCATGCTCAAAATTTTATAAAATTTTCCCAAATCCTATCAAATCTACATCAGATTTTGAAAACCCATTTCTAAATCAAGAAAATTCATTTTTAAAGAAAAACCATTTTTGAAAAACTTTTTCTTTCCACGAAAAGAATTAACATATCACTTCTAATCAATGAAGAAACCCAAAAGGAATTTATAAAGAAAAACATGAAATTCATCAAACTAACATATTGTATAGAAATACCTACCTCAACATGGTAGAAACCTAGCTGCCTTTACCAAAGGTGATTGGAAACCAATACATTGGCATTTGAAAGACAAGGCACACCAAGAAAATTAAAAGGATTGATATGAAATACTATTTGATCAGAAATGCGAACACAACCATGGTCAAAAACATAGAAATAACCAAAACTAATGAAAAAAAGAAGGATTACATACTCGAAGAGGAGAAACCCATCTACATTCGCGATCAATCACTTAATAATGAATTTCAGAAGAGAATGAGTCACCCAAATTCACCTAAGATGATATCTGGTCATGATAGTGTGGTTTCACAGTGGATGAATGAATAAAACACATTTATGGTTCCCTAAAATCCACTAATCAGGATAATTACGCAATTTTTAATCCCATTACATGTTATGTAATCCTTGAAGAATGGAATCATCGAAAAACACACCTCCTTTTTATTAAAAACCTAATTTTTTCCATTATATGATGTAAACCCCTCACACTATGTAACCAGTTAATGAATTATTCCCGAAACACATTACATGATGTGTTCACACATTAAATGGTATGTAATCACCCAATGAAACAACAAAACAATAGTTTTAAACTGAAAAAATCCAAAAAAATCTGTAACTTCACCATTATAGTTATCCCCCCAAATTCTTTTTCATCATTACTCATCCAACAAAAAGGAAATCAAAATCAAAGTTAAATCAAGACTAACAGAAAGGTAATAGGGAATTACAATATAACTTAATGGGGAGTATAGGTTACTATTTAAATTCATCAATCACATGATTTTTCTCTTGATGGTTGAATTTATCATGAGGAGATAAAAATACGTTTTTTGGTTATTCCTAAAAAAATAGGGGATAAAGTAAACTTGTGCAGATATATGATGGGATACATGATGGAGATGATAAAGACCTCATCAAGGTTTAACTCCCTGATTTTTCCTAAGATCATCTCATCCATGTTGGAATCCAAATGCTTGGATAAAGTGGATGAAGAATCTATTCTAAAGTGTTGTGGTTTTTGTTTGATACAGTTTACCTACAAGAGGATGAAGATAAATTGGAATTTGTGGTCAAAGGTATGGGTGGTGGACAATGACAAGATATATGAGCATTTCAGTCCTGTTGAATACACTAAACGACCTAAATAAATAGTTGATTCTAGATTATAACCAGATAAGGTGGTTTTTTACTCTAATGAGGAAGTGTGAGAATAAATAGTTATTTCAATTGAGAAAGTAAGTGACCTAGATGTGGTCAAGGGACCCTATGTTTTCCATGGTACTATTAGCCCCTCTATTTCTCTTACTGAAAGGTATAAATTGTAAAGTAAAGGTGAACAAGAAGAGACTAAAGTCTCAATAAAAGAACAAGTTTAGATTTCTTCTAAAACCTAATGGGAAGTAGTTTAAGATTTAGATTGTTTTAATGGATCTAACAATAGGAATAGTGATGGACATTAGGGATCTTAAATTGTAATGAACTGAACATTTTAAATTATTTTTCTGGGGAAAATGTGTGTTATATGGTAGCGTACCCAAAAAAACTTGTGTCTATTTAATAATAAAGTGTGTATAAAGGGAAATGTGAGCATCGAGATTTGAACATTTTTTGACTGATGGCCAATATGGCTATTGGAAACTATACTCTTAGTAATAATTTTTATGTTATAATTTGTAATTAGAAATTAAAATGAATAATTAATTCATAAAGAAGAAATGATGACCTCATATAGTAGAGTCGGTCCATATGAAGCCCGTATATCTGAAATTGGGAGGGAGGTAGCATCATTAGGGTTTTATCTTGACCAATACCAATCTGAGCTTCAACAAGTGAATCTTGAACAAAATCTCTTATGGGAGAAGTTCAAGTTAGTGGAAATTACCACTTGGGAGATTTCATTCAAGCCGCCCCATGAATCTATCACCATCATGAATCTAACGTCCTAGTTATGGAAGCAACCCAAAGGAGCCCCATACCGGGTTGGTCACATGGCCTCAAGAACATTTCCCCAAATTCCAGAGGATTCCGACTAGCAGTGAGGGCCTTTGGAGTGATAATGGGGAAACTATACCCTTATTAGAAGAGTAACACAATGAAAATAAATATATAACGATAGCCAAAGAAATAATAATACCTTACAACAGTAATCAATGGAAGATTGAAAGAGGTAAATAACTAGAGCACATATATAAATGATTCATGATTCATATGTCTAGGAAAATAGCCGAACAAGTCATAATGCTAGAATAAAGTACTAATCCAAATTACAAAGAAAAAAAATAAAATCCAATAGCATCGAAAGCCTCATCTTTGTCCCATGCTTCCCAACTCCACATCAATCAAGTACATTTAGTAGAAGGGTGATTTCCCATATCTATACCTGCAACTATATGATCTGTTTGGGCCCAAAAGCATGACCCAAATAGCGTGTGAGACTATTCTCAGTAGGAAACCACCCAATGATCTGTACCTAATAGTCAGTGAATATATATGTATTGTCCCAAATTTTTACATGTATTATTTTTAATCTTATATGAGAATTAATTCAAGACCAGGCTCTGAGACGGCATGCAGTTCCAAGGCCCGGTGAGCCTGGAAAAAAATGTTTGATTTCAATTTAATAATTAAATAACGCACACGTGCGTTTTTCCTAAAAAAGTGGAATAAATCCTAAATGGGTGCTCGGATCAAAAATCTGAGGGCACCATTGCGTTCAGAACAGCGTTTTTACCTTAGGCGGGGCCTAACATCGGCCGTCACAGGTCGGTAGTAAAATTTGGTTTTTGGACGCAACCATAATAAAATATTTAATTAAAATATTTTATTTAAATATTTGTTACAGAGAAATCTCTTATCTTTTTAAATGGAGATTTCACATGGGTCTGGGTTACAAATTACATAACCCTTAAACCCTTGGCGGATCTAGAGGCTCTGGAGGAAACCTCCCAACACAGGGACGATGATGCAGCAACCAGATCATCGCCGACAAATGCCGCGAAATACAAGTAGGATGTTTAAATTGTGTTTTCTTCCTTGTTCTTGATTTCTATGATGAACGTAGGCTAATCCATGTACATATTAGTCCGCGGATCGATCGTTCTTGTGGGATGGGCTTTTTTGGGGATTCTGGGAGATTAAATCCGTGATGATTCTCTGTTGTTGATCTTTTCTGCTCCGTTTTATCCTATTAACTGGAGTGGATCAACGCTGTGACGAACGACAATGGAGGTTCGTTCCTCAATTTTTTGTTTCATTGGATTTCTCCAGTTTCTCTCCTTCATGTTCTGCGCGTTCTTCGTGGGGCTATGAACAATGGATTGTTGCGCATCCGTTCGGCGATGCAACGATCCGAGACTGTGGATCTAACCCCGGAGTGGTGTCACGGAGGTGAGACGACGGTTTCGGGATGTGATTCGGAGCAGATCGAGAGATATGAGTTTTCAGGTGTTTTTCTTTGGATGGATTGTTCGACGTTTATGACCCGTTTTGAGAGCCTAAAACACCCGTTATGATGTTCGTGTGATGAAATGAACCAATACCTGGAGTATCGGGACGAACGGACAAGGAACCAAAATCCGGAGGTTCAGCCGCGGTGCGAGGAAGAAGACGACGTTTCTAGAAAAATCCAGACTACATTCCATGTAATATGGGCTACACGACATGTGTTCGTAGGCAGGATTACATAATGTGTACTCCAGGAGTACACAGACACGAGTAGGGTACACGACCATGGACACGCCGTGTATACCCCTCCCTGGCCAGACCCGGCCAGATACACGGGATACCCCGTGTACTGGTACACGGGCAGGCAACACGGACACAGACAGAGGCCGTGTACGGGAGCATGACCAGCATACACGGAGTAAGCCCAGGTGCTCGGACACAGCGTGTGATTCTTCTACACGCCGTGTAGTTTCTTTCTATCCGACAAGCTGAATGACACGAGCCGGTTACACGGGTAGTACCCGGGGTCTAGGAACACGACGTTTACCTTTTCTACACGCCGTGTAGTTTTTTTTACACGGCTTGAACAAATGACACAGGCCGTTTACAAAGGTAGTACCCGGGGACAAGGAACACGGCGTGTAACCATACTACACTCCATGTAAACTTTCCCTTTCGACTTGAGCCACTTGTCTTCCGTGACTTGGACTAGCTTCTTAGGGTTTGTACCCATGGGTTTTCCCCTGAAGGTTTTGGTATCATTTTCTATATACAGGAGTATGATCCCTTCAGCAGGTCTTCCTAAATAGAGTTGTTGGAATCCCCTCTATGAGACTTAGAGACAGATCCTCTATTCATCCCTGGAACCCTAGGTAGAGTTCTTGGTATCGACGTGACCAACTTTACCCGAGAATCGATCCTATGCTAAGCAGATTAGCTCAGACTGAGTTTTCGGAATCACCCCGTGACTTTGTTGTGATCCTCATCTGAGCATCATGTTCTCAAGGTACCTAGGAGTGTGTTCTCCCAGAACGAGTACTTCGTACCTCTCTCTTCAGACCTAGGAGTGTGCTCTCCCGGTTGTATGCTTAGTGAAATCTTAGAGCTGGATCCTTGTGGTGGTATTCGCGATAGTCGATTGTGCATGAGTATATCTGGATATTCTTGTGGTATGTTATTTAGACATATACTGTGTGGAGCTGACTGTATCTTTCCTTTTTGGTATTTCCTTGTTGTATTTCCTTTTTGGTTTCAGGGTGTCCTACTGAGTATTGTTATACTCACCCCTGCACGGGCTTTTCCAGCACGTGTCGTGTCTTGTGCAGACGAGCGAGCCTTTGACAGGATTCTAGGTCGACCAGGACCGGACGGTACTCAGTGAGATCAGACAGGCCGAGGTGTGTTCCTACGACTATAGACTACAGTCCCAACACCTTTCATACAGGTTGGACTTTATTACAGACTTTATTTTTGGTGTGATTGTACTTTTGGCTCAGGGTATTACACTTGCTGTACTTTACTTCTTGTCGTACTCTATCGGTTGGGAATTTTAGTGTATGTATGCATTTCCATTTTTAGTAGTTTTCAATTTTCAGCTTTGTGGGCTTGGAGACGTGTGTGTGCGTGTGTAGTTTTATAGGAAATGCCTCCCATGTTAGTAGCATTCCTACTCTGTGCTAGTCATCAGCCCTTGGCCTATTGGAGGCAGGCTTGGGGAGTTGCGGATCGGGCCCCACTGGGATGGGTCGTGACAGAGTGGTATCAGAGGTGGTTACTTCTACCTTAGGACTCAGAGTCTATGAGTTGGTTTGGGGCAACAATGTTAAGTGTTTCGAGTTTGGATTTCTGTCCAGGGACCCAAGTGTTGGTGCGGGCGGCCGACATATCCATACACCAGGACTCTGATAACTTTCTTTTTGACTTGGAATATGAGAACACTAGTTGCAGGGGAAAATAATGGTACATGCATCATATAGGAATGGGTTGTGGTTTCCATGTCCTTTTTGAGTCAGATCTCTAGATATACTCACTGACTGGGATACATATTGTTTCCTTACAGGATGCCTCCGCGACGCACACCCACTAGGATCCAGCAGATTGATCACGAGGATGACCCCCTCAGTGATGAAGCTTCGATATAGGGACTAGATCCTTTAGTTTTACCACCAGGTGGTGTGCCAGTTATCCCGCCACCTGTGGAGCAGTGTTTAATGCCTGATGTACCAATGGATGAGGAGCGTAGGCTGAGCGCACTCCACGAGTTTCAGAGACAGAGACCCCTTAGGTTTCGAGGCAAGCCTAACCCTCAGGCAGCAGAGGACTGGCTTGAGGCGGTGGCCAGAGTCTTCCGTTTGGTCATGATACCAGCAGACCAGATGGTGATCCTGGCAGCGAGCCTTCTACAGGACTCGACAGGACGATGGTGGAGTTTGGTTATCCAGACTCATGACGAGGTGACTCTTGCATGGTCGGAGTTTGAGCGTCTCTTCAGAAAGGAGTTTTCACCGGTTACCCTGAGAGCAGTATGCATACAGGAGCTTCTTCAGCTCCAACAGGGAACCATGACGGTGTCTGACTATTCATCGAGGTTTACCGACCTCTCATGGTACTCGATGGATATGGTCAGAGATCAGTACTTTAGAGCTCAGAATTTCGAGCAGGGATTTCGTAGAGATATCCGAGCTATCATTTTCCATATGAGAATTCCTACTTATGTTGGGGTGCTCGAGTGGGCTTTGGTTGTCTAGAGCTTCTTGGAAGAGCAGAGATAGCCGGCAAATGTTAGTAGTGGGCGAGCTGGAGCAGAAACCTCGACAGCAGGGAGACAACGTCAGGGACCCAGGCGTGGGAGACATATTCAGAGGAGATCCCAGGACAGGGGATCTGCCGTACAGGGTTCGCAGGGCGTACCCAGTCATCCTTGAGAGTGGTGATGCTACTCATGTGATGGCAGGGGACATATCGCTCGAGATTTTCCAACCCTCCGTACTACTGACACAGGAGCAGTGTATGGACCACTGATGAAGATGCAATGTGTGGAGCAGGAAGATCCATGGGGTGGCGAACATGGTAGGGGAGCTGGGATAGAAACCAGAGGTGGTCGGCATTTTGATCATTTACCACCACCACCCCCAAGAAGTCCACCCCAGGCTCAGGGAGCTGGTGGACAGAGGTAGGGACAGCTGCAAGCGGAAGAGGCTTATAACCCAGGTACTCCCTGAATGATTAGAGGTACTATCTGTGTATTTTCTACCTTGGTTGCCGTATTGACAGACACAGGTGCTAGTCATTTCTTTCTGGCTGCTTGTCTTGTTCGAGACCTTGAGATTCTGGTTGAGTCATTGACTTAACCCTTACGCTTAGATACAACGACTGGAGAAGATTCACATATCACACACCACTGTAGACAATGCGACCTGACCCTTGGAGGTGAAAGTTTCGGTTGGAACCTCTTGGTGGTAGCTTTTAGGCCTTACGATGTCATTTTGGGTATGGATTGGCTATCCATAGTTCATGCCCATATTGTCTGTTTTAGGCAAAGGGTGTTGTGTGTCCGTTGTGATGGAATGAGGTTCTCTTTTGTTGGTGAAAGAGAGACCCAGGCAATGCAGGATGGACTCGTGCATAGGAGGGAACAACCAGTTTCACATCAGTTGGCTAGCCTAGCCCTTGGTGCAGCAGATGTTACGAGTTTCCAGTTTCCAGCAGTATTGGATGAGTACGAGGACGTCTTCTCGGAGGATGTCCCCATGCTACCTCCCTATAAGAAGATAGATTTCTTCATTGAGTTGCAACCCAGGACGACACCGATATCAACGTCAGCATATCGGATGGCTCCTGTAGAGCTTCATGAGCCGAGGGTGCAACTGGACGAATTGCAGAAGAAGGGATTTGTGAGACCCAACATTTCACCCTGGGCGCCCCAGTGCTGTTTTCCAAGAAGGCAGATAGGAGCTTGAGGCTATGTGTGGATTACTGGCGGTTAAATCAGGTGACCGTAAAGAACCGGTATCCACTACTGAGGATCAATGACCTCTCCGACCAGTTGAGAGGGGCATGATGGTTCTCGAAGGTTGATCTACGATCAGGCTTTCACCAGTTTTGAGTACGTGATGAGGATATACCGAAGACGACTTTCCGATGTTTCTACATTCACTATGAGTACTTGGTGATTCTCTTCGGCGTGACGAACTCCCCAGCGGTGTTCATGGGGCTCATGAACTGGATCTTTCATCCCTATCTAGACCGGGTTGTAGTGGTCTTCATCGAAGTTATCCTTGTGTACTCTGCATTCGAGGAGGAGCACGCGAGACACCTAAGGATGGTTCTCGACACACTCCGAGAGCACCAGTTGTATGGGAAACTCTCGAAGTGTCAGTTCTGTTTACAAGAGGTCCACTTTCTAGGACACGTTATCTCAACAGATTGTGTAGTAGTGGACCCAACCAAGGTGGAGGAAGTGCTAGCATGGGATCCACCCCGGAGCGCGGCATAGGTACGGAGTTTCCTTGGGTTGTCAGGATACTTTCAGAGATTCATCCTTTATGTCTCTAGGATTGCATCACCCATGAAAGCATTGACCCGAAAGGGGAATCCTTTCGTGTGGACCGAGAGATTCCAGCAAGATTTCCAGCAGTTGAGACAGAGTTTGACGAGCACCCCGATCTTGAGGTTACCGGAGGAGGGTGTTGAGTACGTAGTGTTCTACGACGCATCATGAACCGGGCTTGGTTGTGTCCTGATTTAGAGGAAATCGGTGATTGCCTATGGCTCACGTCAGTTGAGGCCACATAAGCAGAACTACGCGACCCATGATCTTGAGTTGGCAGTGGTAGTCTTCACATTGAAGATATGGCGGCACTACCTGATGGGCGAGCAGTTTACCATCTACTCTGATCACAAGAGTCTCAGATATATCTTTGCTCAGAAGGATCTGAATTTGAGACAAAGTCGATGGCTTGAGTTCCTCCAGGATTACGACTTTGAGATCGTTTATACTCCTGGGAAGGGGAACATAGTGGTGGATGCTCTCATCAAGAAATCCATTTCGCAGTTTCTGGATGAGGCGACAAGGCAGTTGGCCTCCTTATAGTTATCCTTCATGGATGGAGATGAGGGAGCTTACCTCAGTCGATGGTTGTTACCCCTATACTCTTACAACGATTCAGGGAATCACATCGCGAGGATGCTAGTTGTGAGACTCTACGTGCTCATATATCCACAGGTGATGTTGCTGATGGATATTCAGAAGGTGGGGAGCACATTGTTCTTTTTAGAGGGAGCACGGTAGTACCAGCGACGTTGCGGGAGGAGGTTATGAGGAGTTCCATACATCCCCTTTTTCGGTGCATCCAGGCATAGCAAAGATGTATTAGGACCTCAAATGTCAGTTCTGGTGTCCAGGAATGAAGAAGGGTGTGGCAGAGTTTGTCTCTCGGTGCCTTACTTGTCAGCAAGTAAAGGATGAGTACCAGGTGCCATTAGGTTTGACTCAGCCCCTTGAGGTGCCATAGTGGAAGTGGAATGAGATATCCATGGACTTCGTGACAGGTTTACCACATACATCCAGGGGGCATGATTCCACCTGGGTGATCTTTGATCGACTCACCAATTCGGCCCACTTCCTAGCCATACGGGAGCAGAGTTCAGTGGAGAGCTTGGGATGCCTCTACGTGCAGAAGATAGTCCGACTTCATGGAGTTCTATCCACGATCGTCTCAGATCGTGATGCTCATTTCACATCCTAGTTGTGGAAGGGATTACAAGAAGCTTTTGGGAATCAGTTATGCTTGAGCCCAACGTTCCATCCCCAGTCTGATGGTCAGACAGAGCGGACCATTAATGTTCTAGAAGATATGATTCGAGCTTATATACTTGACTTCGGTCATAGCTAGGTGGATCACATACCACTGGTGGAATTTTCTTATAACAATAGTTATCATTGCACTATTGGTATGGCACTATTCGAGGCTCTGTACGGGCGACCCTGCAGGTCGGCACTTTGATGGACTGACCTGGGAGAGTCAGCACTCATGGGCCCGGAGATGGTGAGAGCTACTACAGAGAAGGAATTGGTCATCCAGTAGTGGATGAAGACTGCACAGAGTCGGCATAAGTCATATGAAGACAGTAGGCGGAGGCCCTTGGAGTTCGAGGAGGGAGACCAAGTGTTCCTTCGGGTCTCACCTCGATGGGGATTGCAGAGATTTGGCCAAGGCGGAAAGCTACCTCTGAGGTTCATTGGCCCTTTCCAGATTCTGGGTAGAGTTGTTGAGGTAGCATATCGCTTGGCTCTACCTCCTCAGATGGACTGGGTACACAACGTCTTCCATGTGTCGCAGCTACGGAGGTACGTGCATGATCCATCGCACGTCATCGACTGGGGCGAGCTGGACATCGATGATGGAGAGACCTTTGCTGAGTACCTAGTGGGGATCGAGGACCGACATGAGAAGATCCTTTGTGGGTGAGCTATTCCCTTGGTGCGTGTCCGGTGGCAGCACGGGAATCTCCAGGAGAGCACGTGGGAGCGAAAGGTTCAGATTCGCGTGCAGTACCCACATCATTTTGAGTAGCCTTTGTTTTGGCTTTTCGGGGGCGTAAAATCCATAATGTGGGTGTGATGTAATTTCCCAGATTTTTCCATGTATTATTTGTGATCTTATATGGGAATTAATTCGATACTAGGCTCTGAGACAACGTGCAGTTCTGAGACCCAGTGAGCCTGGAACAAATGTTTGAATTCAATTTAATAATTAAATAACTTGCACGTGTGGTTTTCCTGAAAAAGCGGAATAACTCTTAAACGGATGCTCGGATCAAAAATCTGAGGGCACCATTGTGTTCAGAACAACATTTTTACCTTAGGCGAGGCCTAACATCGGCCGGCGCATGTCGGTAGTAAAATATTGTTTTTGGACGCAACCGTAATAAAATATTTAATTAAAATATTTTATTTAAATATTTGTTACAGTGAAATCCCTTCTCTTTTTAAATGGAGATTTCGCAGGGGATCAGGGTTCCAATTTCCATAACCCTGAAACCCTTGACGGCTCTGGAGGCTCTAGAGGAAACCTCCCAACACAGCGACGACGACGCAGTGACCAGATCATCACCGATGAACGCCGCAAAATCCAGGTAGGATGTTTAAATTGTGTTTTCTTCCCCGTTCTAGATTTCTAAGATGAACGTCGGAAAATCCACAAACAGATTAGTCCGCAGATCGATGGTTCTTGCGGGATGGGCTTTTGCGGGGATTCTGGGAGATTAAATCCATGATGATTCTCTGTTGTTGATATTTTCTGCTCCGTTTTATCCTATTAACAGGAGTGGATCAACGCCGTGACGAACGACGGAGGAGGTTCGTTCCTCAATTTTTTTCATTGGATTTCTCCCCTTTCTCTCCTTCGCGTTCTTCGTGTTCTTCGCGGGGCGATGAATAATGGATCATTGTACACCCGTTCTACAACACAACGATCTGAGACTGTGGATCCAACCCCGGAGCGGTGTCACGAAGGTGCGATGACGGTTTCGACACGTGATTCGGAGTGGATCAACAGATATGAGTTTTTGGGTGTTTTTCTTCGGATGGATTATTCGACGTTTATGATCCGTTTTGAGAGCCGAAAACACCCGTTATGATGTTTGTGTGACAAAACGAACCAATCCCTGGAGTATCGGGATGAATAGACAAGGAACCGAGATCCAGAGGTTCAGTCGCGGCGCGAGGAAGAAGACGGCGTTTATGGAAAAATCCCGACTACACGCCGTGTAGTATGGGCTACACGGCATGTGTTCGTCAGCAGGATTACATAACGTGTACTCCGGGAGTACACGGACACGGGTAGGGTACACGGCCATGGACCTGCAGTGTATACCCCTCCCCGGCCAGACTCGGCCAGATACACGGGATACCCCGTGTACTGGTACACAGGCATGCGACACAAACACAAACAGAGGCCGTGTACGAGCACATGACCAGTGTACATGGAGTGAGCCTAGGTGCTCAGACACGGAGTGTGATTCTTCTACATGCCGTGTAGTTTCTTTCTATCCGACAAGCCGAATGACACGGGCCGGTTACATGGGCAGTACCCAGGGTCGAGGAACACGACATGTACCTTTTCTACACGCCGTGTAGTTTGGTTTTACACGGCTTGAACGAATGACACGGGCCATTTACACGAGCAGTACCTGGGGTCAAGGAACACAACGTGTAACCATACTACATGCCATGTATCCTTTTCTTGTTGACTTGAGCCACTTGTCTTCTGTGACTTGGACTAGATTCTTAGGGTTCATACCCATGGTTTATCCCTTGAAAGATTTGGTATCATTTCCTATATACGAGAGTATGATCCCTTTAGCAGGTTTACCTGAATAGAGTTGTTGGAATCCCCTCTATGAGACTTAGAGTCGGATCCTATATTCATCCCTAGAACCCTAGGTAGAGTTCTTGGTATCGATGTGACCAACTTTACTCGGGTGCCGATCCTCTGCTTAGCCGATTCGCTCAGACTGAGTTGTCGGAATCACCCCTTGACTTTGTTGTGATCCTCATCTGAGCATCATGTTCTCAAGTTACCTAGGAGTGTGTTATCCTGGAACGAGTACTTCATACCTCTCTCTTCATACCTAGGAGTGTGTTCTCCCGGTTGCATGCTTAGTGAAATCTTCGAGCTGGATCATAGTGGTGGTATTCATGATAGTCGATTGTGCATGAGTATATCTGGATATTCTTGTGGTATGTTCATTAGACATATACTATGTGAAGATGACTGTATCTTTCCTTTGTGGTATTTCCTTGTTGTATTTCCTTTGTGGTTTTGGGGTTTCCTACTGGGTATTGTTATACTCACCCCTGCACGGGCTTTGCCCGCACGTGTCGTGTCTTGTGTAGCCAAGCGAGACTTTGACAAGATTCTAGGCGGACCAGGACCGGACGGTACTAAGTGAGATCAGACAAGCCGAGGTGTGTTGCTACGGCTACAGACTATAGTCTGAGCACTTTTCTTATAGGTTGGACTTTGTTACAGACTTTATTTTTGGTGGGATTGTATTTTTGGCCCAGGGTTTTACACTTGCTGTACTTTACTTCCTCACGTACTTTGTTGGTTTGGAATTTTAGTGTATGCATGGATTTCCATTTTCAGTAGTTTTCACTTTTCAACTTTTTGGACGTGGAGATGTGTGTGCATGTATACAGGTTTATAGGAAATGCTTCCCTTGTTAGTATCATGCCAACTCAGTGCTAGTCACCAGCCCCTGGCCTATTGTGGGCGGGCTTGGTGAGTTGCGGCTCAGGCCCCACTGGGATGGGTCGTGACAATATATGGAAGGTAATAAAAAAAGATAAAATAAAGAAGGAAGTACTCAAAAGTAAATAATCCAATAATTTCAATTGCATTGAATTTAATATATCAAGTAAGTATATAATCAAAAGTAGTTACCCCTCTAGGAAGTACTCTTTGCCTATCACCTCTAGTTCAACCAAAACAGCACTACAAACCCTCTGGGATGTACTCACAGTCTAAACCCTCTGGTTCTGCTTCAGTAAGGACTCTACAAAGAATCACTCAGCGTAAATTCTACATGTAGTCTTGTATTAATAACTATAGTCACTCTGGGGAAGCACTCAACATCCAATTCCCCCCTATGGTCTTGCAACGAGGAACTACAAACACTTTGAGGGAGCACTCACGTCCATCCCCCCTATGGTCTTGCAACATGAAAGTAAAGAGACACTATGGAGAAGTCCTCAATGTCCATTATCCTTATGGTCTACTACACCAGGTTCCCACAACCCTGTGTAATTCAATCATGCACAATAATAAAATTTTTCCAAATTAATCCACAAGAACTGCATGGATAAACAGTCTACAACATATCATAACATGTCAGAAAAAATCACTCCATCCTAACAATACCATGCATGGAAACCAAAGTAGCATAACAGGAAAAGCTAGACCAAAAGATTAATATTTGGGAAACATGGTAAAAAAACATCCATAATAAGGTAATAAACCCTTTTTACAATCACAAATCCTCTTCTCAAGCAGAAAAGGCATAACAGAAAAAACAAGGCTGAAAACCAAGAACACGCAATTCCCCGAACAAGGGTATTGGGAACTTTTCCAAATATAACAGAAATAATAACTATGGAAAGGCACAAAACACCTACCACAGCGTTGTAAAAATGATATTCATGAACCTCAGGCCTTGAATCACCCTAGAACTCCGTAGAAATAAAAAATCACTAAAACCATTCAACCAAATTTAACTCATGAAAGAGGAGAAATTAGGACAAGAGGCTCAAGGAGAAGGAAGAACCCACCATGGTGATTCCAACACAATCAACGACGGTCGATTCAAAGAACAGACGATGAGTTGGGGGCTCTGAGAAGAATCATCAGTCTCATTCTCTCTTAGACGAGATGAACAAAGAAGAAGTGTGTTCTGTCGATTAGATGTGACGCCATTCCATTTAATGAAAAAAAGAATGTACATGGTGAGCTCATTAAATGTACATGACATGTACTTGATTTATCTGGACTCCACTTTATGTGGTCTCTAGGTCAGCCCACTCGGCCATGTACTCGTCCGTTACACGGCCAACACATGGATCCCTGCAACAACCAAGTACATGACGTGTACATATAAGTACATGGTGCGTACTCCTGAAATTTATAGAATTTTCTATTTTTCTAAAATACAACCAAAAAAGAAGATTCATACCTGAAAAGAAGATCCGGGTTCTTACAAACTTCACCCAATAAAGAAACTCATCCTTGAATTTCCCTAGGAAGGCAGTGTAGAAGAAGAATCCTCAAATAGCTCTGGCCACTGTGATCATATATCAGCCTCCATCTCCTAGGTCTCGTCTTGTACTCTCCTATGAAACCATAGCACTCATACCAGAGGAACAGAGTAGCCATGGAAAATATTCACACTGTGATCAACAATCTAGATGTGATGACCCTTTAATAAGGCATCCACCTCTAGCTTAACCTCCACAGGGTTAAAAACATGAGACGAGTATGAGAAGTAACGCCTAGTTGAGAAACATGGAAGACGTCGTGTCTATCCTGATACTTATGAGGTAACTGCAACCAATAGGAAAATGGCCCAACTCACTCCAAAACCACAAACAGTCCAACATATATCAGTGCAAGCTTTCCCTGTCTCCTAATCCTTATATTTCCCATCCTCGGTGTGACACATATGAGAACATGATCTCCAACCTTGAAATCCAGAGGTCATCTCCATCGATCACCATAAGAATTCTATCGTGACTGCGCAGTAGCCATCCTCTTCCAAATCAACTCCACCTGCTCTGTGGTCTCCTAAACAAGATGTGGTCCTAGCATAGCTTCCTCTCTTACCTCCAACCAACATAGGGGTGATCAACATGGTGTACCATACAAAGCCTCATAAGGTGACATCTGAATAGTTTCTTCAAAACTATTATTTTAATAAAACTCCAAAAGTGGTATATGCTTCTCCCAAGAACCTCCAAAATATAGGACGCATGCTCAAAGCATGTCTTCAAGCACCTGAATTGTATGCTTAGATTGGCCATCTGTCTGGGGATGGTATGTTGTACTTAGAATTACCTATGTACCCAACACCCTCTGTAGTCCCTTCCAGACCCAGGAAGTAAAACAAGCGTCCCTGTATGGAACAATGGAGTTAGAAACTCCATGTAAGCATACAATATCTCATATGTACAACCTTCTTAGCTAATCAACAATGAATGTATCCTTGATCGACAAGATGTGAGAAACCTTTGTGAGTCTATCAATGACAACCCAAACTATGTCGTTCCCTTGAGGCAACCACGATAAACCTTCATGATGTCCATTACAACATCTTTCAACTTCCACTCTGGAATGGGTAACTACTATAAAATCCATGATGGTCGCTGATGCTTCATCTTCACCTACTGATAGATGGAAAACCTCATGACAAAACCAGAAACATATCTCTTCATACATGGCCACTAATACTGACAATGTAGATCTCTATACATCTTAGTGATTCCAGGATGAACTTCCAAAACCAAGGAATGAATATCCCACATCAACTCCTCATGTATGTCTATTGTCACCCACATGCGTCCATGAAAACACAAGATCTCATCCTCACCTAAGGTCCATCCATGAAAAGGTTCCTCTCCTCACACACTTTCCTATAGGACATGGTCTTCAGAATCTGATAGCTACCTCATCCACACTTGCTCAAGTAGAGTAGAGGTAACAAATACAGAAGAAATAAATGTCTACCCTCGTCTGTTGTGCACCACCAAATGCATCTCAGAGAACAAATCCATATGTTTCGACTCACTACTGGCCTCTAGAACTACAAGTATATGAGTCCTTCTTCTCAGTTCATCAGCTACTGTGTTGCCTTTTCAATGCTTTTAGGCAATCTCAAGGTCAAAAAACTGAAGGTACTCAACCCACCTTCGCTGTCTCAAATTCATGTCACACTGATTGAAGATATACATGAGACTTTTGTGGTTGGTGAAAACCACAAAATAGTCTCCCAATAGATAATGTATCTAACAACCTAAGGCATGAACAACTGCATCCAACATGAGATCATGCCTCAGGTAATTCCTCTCATGTGGCCTGAACTGATGAGACCTGTACACAATGTCACCTTCCCCATGGGTTAGCACATCTCCTAGCCCGATACCTGATGCATCACAGTACACAATATAGATCTTTACCTACTCTGGAAATACTAGTATCGGTGCAGATGTCAACCTCTATTTCAGATCCTAAAAGGATGACTCAAAAGAATCTGACCACAAGTAATTCACACCCTTCTTATTCAGGCCCGTTTGTGGATTTACTATGTGTGAAAAGTCATGTATGAGGCATCTTAGTAACCATCCAGACCTAGAAAACTCCGTACCTCAAAAAAATCTTCCGCTTCTCCTTGGAAACTACAATTCTTAGTATCTCTGAGTCTACTGATACACCTATCTCTGAGATGACATGACCCAAGAAGTGAATTTGGTCCATCCAAAAGTTGCATTTTGAGAGCACATAATATAAATGATGCTCTCTCAGTGTACTCAAAATGATCTCAAGATGTGTGGCATGGTCATGTCATGTGTGAGGGTACACCAAGATATCATCCATGAAGACTACCACAAAAGAATCAAGGTAAGGGTGGAAAAATCAGTTCATCAATGCCATGAAGACTGCAAGAATGTTCATGAGACCAAACGGCATAACCACATACTCGTATAGACCATACCTGCTCCGGATGGCTGTAAGAGGTATATGAGATGGTCTAACGTGCAACTGATGCTAGATGGATCTCATGTCAATCTTCGAGAACCCTCGAGCTCCTCAAATATGATCAAAGAGATCATTAATCCTCAGAAAGGGATATCGAATCTTGACTATCAACTAATTTAGATTCATATAATCCAAAAAATGTCGGAGGGTACTGTCTACCTTTTTACTAAATAGAACGGGTGAACCCTAACGAGATGTACAGGGACAAATGAAACCGTTTTCCTACAATTCCTACAACTTCCTATTGATCTCCTGTAACTCTGCTGTAGCCATATTATAAGGAGGAATGGACACTGGTGCCGCTCCTACCACATGCTCAATAGAAAAGTCTACCTCTTGCTCTGTAGGAAAATCTGAAAATTCCTCTGGAAAGAGAACCTTGAAATGATCCACTACTAAAAGAAATTTCATCTATGAAGTACCCTAGTTGTCCAGATATAGGCTAGAAATCTGGGTTGTAACTCCTCACAACCCATGATGCTCGGGTCCTGTTTTTCTCCCCTTGACAACCCACTAACCATTGTGTAGAAACATACGTCCCTCTGGTGACGTAAAACTCACCCTACAGCGATAGAAATAAAAAACAGCCTGAAAGGGAAATAACCAGTCCATTCTGAGAATGAAATCATAACCTGTCATCTCTAGGACATAGAGGTCCCATAAGAAGTGACACCCACCAACCTCAAGATGTCACTCTTTATACTAACACACATTAGCCATTCTCATCCATAATGGAGTGTCCACCATCAAGACATCAGTATAAGTAAAGATACATAGCCCAAAGCTATACAAAAAAATAATAGATATGAAACCATGGGATTCCCCTGTATCAAAAATAGATGCTAAAACTAAGGCAAATAAGATCTTACCTTGAACTATAGAGGGTTAGAGACCCTGCTTCTGCTGAGTCTGCTCTACTGCAAAATTATGGCTTGCACCATGGTTCTGTGAACCTATCAATCAACCCTAATCTGATACACCCTATTGTCAATAAATCCAGCTAACTGGATACCATGACCGTGGCATCCACCATGGCTTGAATGGCTGGAAGAACTCCAGTTACCAGACTAGTGAGAAACTGGTGGTGCTGCTCCTAAACGCGGAGTCATAGAAGAAATCCTATCACCAGCTACTGGTGTGAAAATCTGATAAGACCGCTTATGATGACCCGTTATGCCACATGATCGACACTACACTAGGTCTCTCAGGAAATGTGGTCTCGTATTCCCACTCTTCCCACATTGTTAGAACACCACCTTTACATCCGAATAATTATTTCACCTACTATGATTTCCACGTGTAAACTCCCTGCAACACTTCCTACTGTCAATCTGATGGGTACCAACTTTGAATGCTAAACCGACCTGGCTCATAGATCCAGAATACCTCAGATTTATCTTCATGATAAGCGCCTGGTTGACTATTGAGGTGATGGAAGTCAGCCTGAAGAGGTTCACCTAAGATCAGATGTCCTTCTTGAGACCATCCTCAAACCTCCTGGCCAGAAAAAACTCATCACCTCCTAGAATTGGTGGGAAGCACAACAGATCAGTGAAGTGTGATGAATACACCATGACTGAAAGAGTACCCTACTCCAGACTCATGAACTCCCAAGGTCGATCGACCCTCAAAGTCTCCAGGTAAAAGTAATCATAGAAGACACATTGGAACTAATCCTAAGGCATAACCTGCTCACATCCCACATGTGAGATAATATACCACCATCTCTTGGAGAAATCCCGAATCATATATGATGATATATTGACCCTCCTTTATAGAGGAATATCTAGATTCTCGAAGATATATATCATGGATTCTAACCATGAATCAGTAGCCTAAAATCGTCCATCCCCTGTGAATGTGGAGGATGTTGCTACTAGAAAACCCACATCAATTCTTCCATAGACGAGGTAGAATGAGGGGCTCCCTGGAAGGTTTAAATGAATGATGTTATTAATATTTTCATGACTTATTATATTCCCCCTTTACTTATTTTATATGAAATGTGCATAATTTTTGTGAAATATTAATGTTTTAATATTAAATATAATTTTTGAGCATTTTTAGAAGTAGTCCAATTGAGTCAGTTTAATATTTTAATAATAACTGTCACTATACTGATCCAAACTGTGTGGTTATTTTTTTTAGGATTCTTCTTTCAATATAAAACATTTCATTAGAAGGAACCATGATCCAATTCTGCCATTTTAAGGGTCATAGGGTCCTCACAAACAAGACCAAAGAATCTGTGAACAAACTGGACCAGCCTTGAAGATTGATTTACTGGGCTCAATACAGAAGATCAAAAACATTAACTCTTCACCATAATTCGGGGGACACTACATGTCATCTTGGATAAAAATTTCAAGGTCCAAATCCAAGTACAAGGGGCCCAAATAAAGCTTTGAAGTCCAGCCCACTATTCTGGACGATAATTAAAATCAGTATAGTATTCATGACATCTCTCATGATGTAACCATCAAATTGAGCTTAGATTTTTCAGTGAGAAAGAGGCGATATAGGCGGCCGACTTTTTTGAAGAAACCATTCGGATTTGAAGGCATCTTCATATTCAAAAACCCTTTCACATTATAGACTTCAAAAAGACTGGATTGAAATGGACAGTTTAATTTTGTTTAATAAACCGGCCATAACCTTTTATCCTTAAGTCCAAATGACTCCAAATTTTGATAGTAGTCGGCCAACAATATTTTCTACAACTTTTAAGAAGGCGATATTTGAAGATTCAGCTGTCTGTATATCCAAATTGGCGATACAAGTGGAGGGACAGATTGAGAATGAAAACAGTCCACTCCTTGGGCTATAAATACTCTCCCCTTCTCTCCTTGAGGGGGGTTGGCATTTCAGAAGAGAGGATATCATATTGGAACGACCAAAGCCTTTCCAAAGGCTTGGGAGGACCTTCCATACTCAAGTTTTCACTTGAGAGACCTTTCCTCCTCTCTTTGTTTTCACTTACTTTTGTGTTCTTCATTTTTGTAATATTGTAATTCTCTTTCTTTGTAATTCTGTTTTAATGCAAGTTACTTCTTCAATATCTCTTATTCTCATCCACCTTCTGTAGTTTAATATTTATGTTCCTAAAATATTTTAAATTCAGTTGAATCCCCTTCCCTTCTTTTGCTTCCTCATTCAATCGAAAATCTATTTTTAATTATCTTCATCGTTCGTGTCTGTGTGTCAACGTACCACTCTTTTCTAATCCCTTTCTTTTTCTACTATTCTTAATTTATCATCATAATTATTTTAACCAGAATATTAAACATCCAAATGGCTGAGTAAATCTCTCATTGGGGTGAGTTATAATTCGGGGATGTTAAGTGATTGAGTGTTTTTCTCGATGAGTATTCTTTAAATTAATATTGTGTATGTTAAACTTAATATGTCATGGATTAATGATATGTTTTGTTTAACGAGTGGTTTCCATGGATTATTGGAACCATAAATACACTACCATAAATAAGTTTTGATTGAGATTAGAACCTTAAGTTATGTTAAGGCTTGGATTAAAGCCTTCACACTTAGGAATTCCAATCAACGTCAACTTATGACATGGGTGTTAATTTAATGCAATACAAAGTAAGGCTCAAGGATATCACATGCTTAACTCCCCAGTGATGAACTCACCCCAATCTTTATCAATTTGGTAAATCAAACATCATCCATAAATCATTTCAATTAATCTCTGCAAACAAACCCCCCTAATCAAAATACAATCAACTAAAAACAAACGACTATTACAAAGTATCATCACCGAGGATTCGACCCGAGTGCTGCTATACACATTAGCAGAGCACCAGAATTTTGACCGGTCGATAGGCAACAATCGGCCGTGCGTTTCAAATGGAGCCGTTGCCGGGGATGGTTCTTTAATTAGTCATTAGTTTCTGGTTATTGTAAAAAAAACCAAAAAAAAATCACAATTTTTGAAACAAATTGAAAAAAAAACAGAAAGAAAAACCCGTCTTCCTCTTAAAAATCATAAACTGAAAAAAATACAAAGGAAAACTCGTCTTCCTCATCCTTTATAAATATCATTGAATGCCCCGCAGCCTCCCAAACAATCCCTCGGATTTGTTTGACCCTGAAATTGATAGAACTGTTCGTCTACTTAGGAGGACCATTAGGGATAACCAAATCACCCAAGAACCAATCATTGCCTTACCAATTGAATTCGATATGGACAATCCTAGGGAACAAACATTGAAAGAACTTACTTCCCCTGATATGAATTACCAACCTCTTGGTATTCAATATCCAAACATAGATGCTGACTTCGAACTCAAATCGGGTTTGATTCATCTTCTCCCTCATTTTCACGGGCTAGCCGGTGAGGATCCACATCTTCACCTTAAAGAGTTCCAAGTAGTATGCTCTACCATGAAGCCTCAAGGGGTTTCTGAAGAACAAATCAAGCTTAGAGCTTTCCCCTTTTCCCTAGCGGATTCTGCCAAGTCTTGGCTCTACTACCTCCCACCTGGTTCCATAAACTCATGGGTTGACATGAAGAGACTTTTCCTTGAGAAGTTCTTTCCCGCTTCCCGAACAGCTTCTATCCGAAAGGAAATAAGCGGCATCTTTCAATTCCCTAATGAATCACTCCATGAGTATTGGGAGAGGTTCAAAAAGCTTGTGGCAACTTGTACACACCATCAAATCCCTGACCAACTCCTGATCCAATACTTCTATGAGGGGTTATTGTCTATGGAGTGAACTCTCATTGATGCCGCAAGTGGCGGTGCTCTTGTTGACAAAACTCCTGCAGCTGCACGAGAACTCATAAGAAACATGGCTGCAAACACGCAGCCATTCCATACTCGAGAACATGCTCAAGTGAAACAAGCCCAAGAGAATCAATCCATAGAGCCCAAAAAAATTAATGAGTGGATGAGTGAACTTACAGGTCTTGTGCGTCAACTAGCTGTGGCTTCCAAAGCCCCAAACTCCTCTCCTCAACAATCTCTTTTCATTGGGCCTGTCAAGAACTGTGGAATCTGCAACTCTCCATCTCATCTGACTGACACATGTCCACAACTTCAAGATGATCCATCTGATTCATCTAGTCCAATGGAGCTCAATGCAGCATATGCTCAGCGAAACTTCAACCCTCAACAATCAGGTCAGTTTGTTAGAAACTTCAACCAACCCCACTCTGAGCCCTTCTCTTCTACCTTTAACCCACCTCTGAGGTATGGTAATCCCATTTCTCATCCTCCTCAGTTCCCTCATCAAAACCCAAACCAGTTCCAATATGGTCAAGGTGGTGGTAACATCCATTAACCTTATCCTTTTGTTCCTCAACCCCAAAGGAACAATCCTCCTCATGGATTCCACTATCCTAACGAGCCTTCCCAATTCCCCACCCAATACAATCGCTTTCCCAAGAACCAAAATCAAGGCCAACCCAATTTGGGACAAGCCTCTTCTTCTAAACAACCATGGGAAAGTGCTGTAGAGGATCTTGCTTCCTTCACCCGTTCTAGCCTCAAGAACATTTAAACCCAAATAGGTCAACTTGCGTCCCACCTTAGCCAGCAACAACCATCCAATTCATCCCAACTCCCAGCTCAACCATTACCCAACCCTAAGGGTAATGTAAGTGCAATTTCACTTAGATTGGGAAAGCAAATTTCTATGCCCCATGCTGATTCCTCTACCTCCCATTTAGATGTTTATCTAAAAAATGAAAAGAACAAAAAGCTGGAAAAGGAACTTGAATCCACTCCTTCACCTCCTTCCATTCCTCTAAGGAACCCAATTCCTTTTCCTCAAGCCATCTCCAAGCCTAAGAAGTCCTTTGAACCTGATCCTGAAATGCTTGACATGTTTAGACGTGTTGAAGTGAACATCCCCCTCTTAGATGCCATCAAACAAATCCCTAAGTATGCCATGTTTCTTAAGGAATTGTGCACCCATAAGAGGAAACTTAGGAACATTGAAAATGTTTCAACCCAGCAGTCCATTCCCATGAAGTGCAAAGATCCAGGGACCTTCACGGTTCCATGTCAAATAGGGAGTTCCAACTTTGATGATGCACTCATAGACCTTGGAGCCTCAATAAATGTCATGCCCAAATCCATTTTCTCCAACCTTGGTCTATGTCCCTTGCACCCAACAGGTGTTTTCATTCAATTAGCCAATCAAAGCACTGCCAGTCCTGAGGGGATAATTGAGGATGTTCTTGTTCGGGTCATTGATCTTATCTTCCCAGCTGATTTCTATGTCCTTGACATGGAAGGTAAGACGACCTCTTCTTGATCTCCCCTAATTCTAGGAAGACCATTCCTCATGACTGCTAGAACCAATATCGATGTCCATTCGGGCATCTTATCCATGGAATTTGGTGACCAAGTGGTCAATTGCAACATTTTTCAAGCCATGCGATACCCATCAGAGAATCACTCTGCATTCTCTATTCATGCTTTTAAGAACACTTCTAAGATTCAATCGAACCCCAATCCACCATGTTCTTCATGTTCTAATGATAAAGGATCTTGTGAAATTTGCACCATGATTAACAAAGTCATAAATGGTGAAGTTGATATGGACCTCTCATTCATAGACTCCATCAATCTAGAGGAACTTGAAAACTCTCTTGAATCCCACATCAACTCTGATCTCTACTGCTCCACCTTGGACAGTGTTGAGGAAAATGATCCAAACCCATCTGGAATCCCTTCTCCTGCTCTTAACTTGTCTAGCTCTCAAATCAAGGCTGAAACTGATCTAAAACCACTTCCTTCACACCTCAAGTATGCATTCCTTTTCCATGATCCCTCCTACCCTGTCATTATCTCTGCTTCACTTTCTGAAACTGAGGAGTCCCAACTTGTTCAAGTGTTAGAGGAAAACAAAAATGCCTTAGGTTGGACCCTAGAGGATATTCTAGGAATCAACCCTGCCCTTTGCATACATCACATCCATCTAGAGGAATCATCCAAACCAGTTAGGCAACCTCAAAGAAGACTCAATCCACTCATACTTGAGGTAGTTAGGGAAGAGATTACCAAGCTTCTTCAAGATGGTATTATCTACCCAATTTCTGATAGTGAATGGGTTAGTCCAATTCAAGTCGTTCCTAAGAAGGGTGGGATAACAGTTGCACAAATGAACATGGAGAATTGGTCACAACTCGAGTGAAAAACAAATGGCATGTGCACATCGATTATCGCAAATTGAATGCTGAAACATGAAAAGATAACTACCCACTTCCTTTCCTTGACCAAATTCTTGAGAGATTGGCCGAAAAGTCACACTATTGCTTTCTTTATGGTTACACTGGATACTTCCAAATTCCAATCGCACCTCAAGACCAGGAAAAGTCCACATTCACTTACCCCTTTGGAACCTATGCCTATAGGCGAATGCCTTTTGGCCTTTGTAATGCTCCTGCAACATTCCAGCGGTGTATGATGAGTATCTTTTCTGAATTAATTGAGAATTGCATGGAGGTCTTCATGGATGACTTTACCATTTATGGCGAGTCATTTGAATCTTTCATACATTCACTCTCTTTGGTCCTTAAAAAGTGTGTCAAGTGCAACCTTGTGCTGAATTTTGAAAAATGTCACTTCATGGTTTCAAATGGGATTGTTCTAGGGAACATAATTTCTCAAGAGGGTATCCAAGTTGATCCAGCCAAAATTGAGGTGATCCAATCACTTCCTGAACCCAAATCAGTTCGAGACATTCGGTCCTTCCTTGGTCATGACGGTTTCTATCAGTGATTCATTCAGAACTTCAGCAAGATTTCCCTCCTACTCACTCGTTTACTTCAAAATGATGTCACATTCAATTTTGATGAGGCTTGCAAGAGAGCCTTCATTGAACTCAAATCTGCTCTCACATCTGCTCCAATAATCCAACCCCCAGATTAGTCCTTACCATTTTAATTGATGTGTGATGCTTCTGATAGGGCCATTGGGGCTGTTCTTGGTCAAATAAGAGAAAACATTCCTCATGTAATCTTTTATGCCTCAAAAACATTGGATGAAACTCAATCACACTACACTGTGACTGAAAAAGAACTTTTAGCTGTGGTTTTTGCCTTGGATAAATTTCGGCCCTATCTCTTAGGTGCCAAAATCATCATCTTCAAAGACCACTTAGCATTAAAGTTCTTACTTAAGAAAAGTGATTCCAAACCAAGGCTAATAAGATGGATTTTAATGCTCCAAGAGTTTGACCTTGTGATAAAAGATAAACCTGGAAAAGAAAACCCTGTGGCTGACCACCTAAGTAGAATTTCTAATTCTTCTCATTCTGAAATAATTGATCCTGAATTTCCAACTGAACACCTCTCATCTCTCACTCCAAAGTTACCATGGTATGCCCCAATTGTCAATTACTTGGTTTCTGGTGTTTTCCATGAATATTTTTGAAAATAACAAAAAGAAAAGATGAAAAGTGATTCAAAGCATTATTTTTGGGAAGATAATAATCTTTGGAAAACTGGGGCTGACAAGGTAATTAGGAGATGTGTTGATGAAACTGAACAATCCTCCATCTTGGAATTCTGCCACTCAATGCCTGGAGGTGGACACTTTGGACCACAAAGGACTTCTCGAAAGGTCTTAGATTCTGGATTCTTTTGGCCTTCACTCTTCAAGGACTCACATGAGTTCTGTCAATCATGTCCCACTTGCCAAAAGTTTGGCACTATTTCTAAAAGAAACGAAATGCCTCAAAAGCCATTAATCTTCTGTGAGATTTTCGATGTTTGGGGCATCGATTTCATGGGACCTTTTCCCCCTTCCAATGGATTATCCTACATTCTCCTTTCCGTTGACTATGTTTCTAGGTGGGTTGAGGCCAAACCCACTAGGAAAGATGATGCTCAAACTGTGAGTGAGTTCCTCAAAACCCATATCTTCCATCGATTCGGAACACCACGTGCTTTGATAAGTGACGTAGGAACTCATTTCTATAATAGAACCATGGAGTCACTTTTGAAAAAGAATGGGGTTGTACATAAAACATCCACTGCATATCACCCTCAAACAAATGGAATGGATGAACTTTCTAACAGAAAAGTGAAAAGAGTGCTTGAAAGAATTGTTAAGCCCACAAGAAAAGACTGGCCTGATAGACTTGGTGAAGCACTTTGGGCCTATTGAACAGCCTATAAGACACCCATTGGGATGTCTCCATTTAGGATAGTTTTTGGTAAAGCCTGTCATTTACCAGTTGAAATCCAACATAAGTCATTTTGGGCTGTCAAAACATGTAATTTTGATTGTGAAAAATCGGGTGAAGAAAGATTGTTGCAGTTCACTGAATTGGAGGAGCTTCGACTCGATTCGTATGAGAACTCCATTCTCTACAAATAAAAGGCAAAGTCACTCCATGACAAGCTCATTCTTCGAAAGGTATTTCATGAAGTTGAAAAGGTAATGCTCTTCAATTCTCGATTTCGACTTCACCCAGGTAAGCTCAATTCTCGTTGGGATGGACCTTTTATTATTACTAATGTGTACCCATTTGGTGCAGTGCAAGTCCAAGACCCTTCTTCAAAAAGAATATTCACGGTAAATGGACACCGATTAAAGCATCACCATGAGAGGCCATTCACTTCAGGTTCCACATCGACTTCCATTGACCCACCACTAGATGGAAACGGCGACCCACCAAATCCAAACCAGTGGGCACCTCTTTCCCTTTAACTCTCTCTCTCCTCAATCTATCTTCCCTCTCTTCTTCTCTCTATTTCTTCTTCTTCCTCTCTCCCTCTCATTTTTTTACAACATTCTTCCACAACCTTTTTTCTATTTTCTTTTTTGTGTGGATGTGTCATTAAAATTTAAAAAAATTAAAAAAAATTAATTAAAAAAAATGAAAATTAAAAAAAGGGGTGTCATAATTACTCATCATCCAATATTGAAATTCTGTCCAACCATTTTAGGTAGTCAAAAGGCTTGTTTTAAACTCAAATATATTGAATTTTTATCTCAAACTTGGGTAAACAATTTTGTGTCAATAACAAACATTTTGAATGAACAATTTTTGGTGGAAAATGATTCTCCCCTACCGTGAGGAATAACATTAGCCTTCATGCCAAGGTCATCTATGGCCATCTTTTTCGTTGTGTGTCTTCACCACTGATTGTGAGTCTTGAGTTTGTGGACCTTCGAGCTGAATTTCCATCTTTTGTGTGCATTAATATGATAGAGGAATTTTCTAAGCCACATGAGAAATAGAATAGCCAAATAGCCTCCCGTTACCCTTACATTGATCCTACTTTTGAAATCCCCTTTGAGCCTATGAAAACCTTTCTTTTGATAGCCACAATACAAGCCTAATACCTTGTCCCACCCAACATCTTCATGGATTTTCATTTTACAATTTATTGAAATTTAAGTGTGGGGGGAATGGACTTCATTTTTGGGCGTACTTTCATTGATTTCCAATGTGTCATCATATGCTTGAGGGCAAGCATCCATTCAAGTGTGGGGGAGAGGTTGTAATTATGTGATCTTTGGGGTGTATATGTGTAATTTTCATTTGTACAAAATTCATTGAAAAGTGTTCAAAAAAAATGAAAAAAAATTATATTAAAAAAAATGAAAAAAATGGAATCGGTTGTGTCTTGGGTGGGTCAAAAATCATTCATCATCAACCTTTGATCTTGTTATAACTACTAAAATTAGTTCCATGAGGAGATAAAGCATGGGTTGGGAGATGACTGTGAGACTTGTTTCAATCACAACTTTCAAAAAAAAAAGAAAAAAGAGAGAAAAAAAGAACACTTGAATGATCTTGTATTGTGTCATTATTGGAAGTCTTCCATGTTGTACATATTCCATCATCTCACCCTATTCCATTTTCTATCTCCCTCACTTTTCATTCATCACACATTCATGCCCTTATAAATATGTGTTTCTATTTCCTTTCAAATCAAATTTCAAAAAAAATGTGCATTGATTTTTCCATGTTTGTGTTTTTAACCCCTCTTTTACTTTGGAAATTATATACCTACCGTCCCATAGCCACTGAAAAACCCCTTAAAATACCTCTTGATTCTTGTAGACATTAGATTTGGGAATGGAAGCTGAGAGCTCTTACAAAATCTTTATTTTCACTTTTTGTTGGTGAATGAGTGAACCTCCTAAAATACATTTTTATCATCTTGAGAGGAGTAAGTTTTGAGTGCCTACATTTTCCAATTCAAACCTTGAACATGAAAAAATGAATTGTTTCTGATGCATTATTGTGAACCAAATTTGTGATGGAATTCAATATTGATGAGTGAAATAGTATAAACCTTCCCTGATTGGAGAAAACAAAATTTTAATTTTTGATGGTGAGTGAAAATGATTTTTCCATGTTTTTATATTTGTTGCACATGAGGACATGCAAAAAACTAAGTGTGGGGGAGTTGATGTTATTAATATTTTCATGACTTATTATATTCCCCCTTTAATGATTTTATATGAAATGTGCATAATTTGTGTGAAATATTAATGTTTTAATATTAAATATAATTTTTGAGCATTTTTAGAAGCAGTCCAATTGAGTCAGTTTAATATTTTAATAATAAATGTCACTATACTGATCCAAATTGTGTGGTTATTATTTTTTAGGATTCTAATTTCAATATAAAACATTTCATTAGAAGGAACCATGATCTAATTCTTCCATTTTAAGGGTCATATGGTCCTCACAAACAAGACCAAAGAATCTGTGAACAAACTGGACCAGCCATGAAGATTGATTTACTGGGCTCAATACAAAAGTTCAAAAACATTAACTCTCCACCATAATTTGGTGGACACTACATGTCATCTTGGATAAAAATTTCAAGGTCCAAATCCAAGTACAAGGGGCCCAAATAAAGCTTTGAAATCCAGCCCACCACTCTGGCCGAGAATTAAAATAAGTATAGTATTCATGACATCTCTCATGATGTAAGCATCAAATAGAGCTGAGATTTTTCAGTGTAAAATCGGAGATATAGGAGGCCGACTTTTTTGAAGAAACCATTCGTATTTGAAGGCATATTCATATTCAAAAACCCTTTCACATTATGGACTTTAAAAAGACTGGATTGAAATGGACAGTTTAATTTTTTTTAATCAACTGGCCATAACTTTTGATACATAAGTCCAAATGACTCCAAATTTTGAGAGTAGTCGTAAAACAGTATTTTCTACAACTTTGAAGAAGGAGATATTTGAATATTAGGCTGTTTGGATAGCCAAATTGGAGATACAATTGGAGGGACAGATTGGGAATGAAAACAGTCCACTCCTTGGGCTATAAATACTCTCCCCTTCTCTCCTTGAAGGGGGTTGGCATTTCAGAAGAGAGGATATCATATTGGCACGACCAAAGCATTTCCAAAGGCTTGGGAGGACCTGACATACTCAAGTTTTCACTTGAGAGACCTTTCCTCCTCTCTTTGTTTTCACTTACTTTTGTGTTCTTCATTTTTGTAATCTTGCAATTCTCTTTCTTTGTAATTCTGTTTTAATGCAAGTTATTTCTTCAATATCTCTTATTCTCATCCACCTTATGTAGTTTAATATTTATGTTCCTAAAATAGTTTAAATTTAGTTGAATCCCCTTCCCTTATTTTGCTTCCTCATTCAATCGAAAATCCGTTTTTAATTATCATCATCGTTCGTGTCTGTGTGTCAACGTACCACTATTTTATAATCCCTTTCTTTTTCTTCTATTATTAATTTATCATCATAATTATTTTAACCAGAATATTAAACAATCAAATGGCTGAGTAAATCTCTCATTGGGGTGAGTTATAATTTGGGGATGTTAAGTGATTGAGAGTTTTGCTCGATGTGTATTCTTTAAATTAATATTGTGTATGTTAAACTTAATATGTCATGGATTAATGATATGTTTTGTTTAACGAGTGGTTTCCATGGATTATTGGAACCATAAATACACTACCATAAATAATTTTTGATTGAGATTAGAACCTTAAGTTAAGTTAAGGCTTGGATTAAAGCCTTCACACTTAGGAATTCCAATCAACGTCAACTTATGACATGGGTGTTAATTTAATGCAATACAAAGTAATGCTCAAGGATATCACATGCTTAACTCCCCAATGATGAACTCACCCCAGTCTTTATCAATTTGGTAAATCAAACATCATCCATAAATCATTTCAATTATGCTCTGCAAACAAACCCCCCTAATCAAAATACAATCAACTAAAAACAAACGACTATTACAAAGTATCATCGCCGAGGATTCGACCCGAGTGCTGCTATACACATTAGCAGAGCGCCGGAATTTTGACCGGTCGATAGGCGACAATCGGCCGTGCGTTTCAATGAACCTCATAAATCCCTCTCAGAACTGTGCATCTACACCTGTGTTCAGAATGATGGCTAGTGCCAAGACTGGCACTATAGGAGGATCTGCTAGCAGTATCTGATCTGCAATGTCTGGTGTCTGATCACTACACTGTAACTGGTGTACAACTGGAGGACGTCTTGGTGGCATGACTCTGCAAGGTCCAACTCACACCTTAGATCAAGATTATCAAGGAATTTATCTTTGAAGTTCAGTAAAGGATCATGAGAAATAAATCATTCAAGTTTGTGAAAACATGGATACACGGCGTGTATAAACCCTACATGGATTGTTCCCTTAAGCCTTCACAAGGGAGTGTACTTCTACCAACCCTAGTCGTGTAACACCCCATAAAAACAGTGTGTTATTCCAAGACACAACAAGTTCTTGAACCATGTTCCCCTGCCCGAGTTCTTCTACATGACTAACCCACACCGTTCTCTTAGGACCAGACTACACGGTGTTTTTTTCCATACTTGGCTTTCACTAGAATGAACTTCACCAACACGTGTTGTTAGTCACACAGTCGGTTACATGGCCCACTCTACATGGTGTGTTTGTGCCAGACATGGTGTGTACTAGATAACCTTCATCCACCCATGTTTTTAGTCACACGGCTAGACACATGGATGACTCTACATGGCGTGTTTTTTCCATACACGATGTGTACTAACTACCCATCATCCACCCGTGTCATTAGTTAAACGGCCGGACATATGGTCTCTACAACATGGCATGTACATCGAGTATATAGCGGGTTCCACCAATGATTTTCCAACCCCGTGTCTCTTCCCACACAGCCAGTGAGATGGTTAGAGACTACATGGATTGTACATAAGTACACAACATGTGCTTAATAAAAACAGTTCCTTCTAAATAGAAGGACACATGGAATGTATTTATCATTACACACTATGTATTCTAGGTTTTTCCTAACAGTAAGACTCAAAAACTACTATAAAACCTAGAAAAGCACTTAAATGAACATTAAAGTGCCAAATTATGATCCGTGAGGGCATATACTCCCCACAAATCAAAGATTGGCATCTTATATATGTCACATACAAACATATTAGTGCAATGATCCACCAAATTCCGATCCATGAGGTCTCATAACACCCCAAGTACCAAATTTTGGCGTTTATTCAAACAAAAACTTACACAAACAATACTATATCAAATAGCAGGTATTCAATCAAGGTATCTATCACTACAACATGCATATCTAGCACAACATCTATCACAACAACTTGCAATCAGTAATGCATCCTAAATGCATGGCAATAATGCATGAAATGTGTTATCTAGAAAGTTCTTATATGACTCATGAGATGGAATACCCTTATCTCATCGGGTTACAATAGAAATAGAACCTCAATTATATCAATGATAACTTCCTAAAACACATGAATCACCCAATGGTGAAATCAAATCAACTATAATAATTGAAAAAATAGAAAAATTGAAATAATCGAGGTATATTATCTTTTACCTATACATGGGATAGCTAATCCTAGTCACAAATTATTACCAACTACCTATTCCGCCCTATCACTGGATATAGGTTCCAAATATAAAGTCAAGAAGAAATGAATCCCTCTAATACCACTTTGTAACGTCCCAGTTCCAGATTCCGCCCAGTGGTTCCCCATACCTTGTTGGTCACATGGACTTAAGCACATTTCCCCAAATGCCAAAGGTTTCTGACTTACAACGAGGAACTTGGGTGTGATAGTAGGGAAACTATGTGCTCATTGGTAGAGTAATGTAGTGGAAATAAAAAGATAACAATAGCAGAAGAAATACTAATACCATACAATAGTAAATTGTGGAAGACTGAATGAGGTAAATAACTGGAGCACATATAAAGATGATGCATGATAAATATGTCTAGGAAAATAGCCAAACAAGTCACAATGATGGAATAAAGTACTAATCCAACGTACAAAGAAAACAAATAAACTCCAACATCATAGCAAGCCTCAGAATGGTCCCATGCTTCCCATCTCTACAACAATCAAGTACCTGAAGTAGAAGTGCGCTTTCCCTTATCCAAACCTACAATAATATGATATTTTTGGGCCCAAATGCATGACCCAAATAGGAAGTGAGACTAATCCTAGTAGGAAACCGCCCAAATATAATTTTCTAACAGTCAGTGAATATATATAGTAAGAAATATGAAAAAAGAATCAATAAAAAAGGAAGTACTCAAAAGTAAACAATGCTACAATTTCAATTATTTTCAATTTGATATATCAAGTAAGTAGATAATCAAAACCAGGTAACCCTCTGGGAAGTACTCATAGCCTAACCCCTCTAGTTGAACCAAAACTACACAAGAAACCCTCTAGGAAGTACTCATAGTCTAACCACTTTAGTTCAGCTCTAGAAAAGACTCTCTGAGAAATAACTTACAATCAAGTCCCCCTATAGTCTTATATTTCTAACTATAGACACTTTAGGGAAGCACTCGATGTCCAATTGCCCCTATGGTATCGCAATGAGGAACTATAGACTCTCTAAGGGAGCACTCACGTCCATCCCTCATATGGTCTCACAATGTGAAAGTACACATACAATCTAGAGAAGCTCTTAGCATCCATTCTCCCTATGGTCTACTACACTAGGTTCCCATAGCCTTGTGTAAGTAAATCGTGCACATCAATAAAAGGAAGTCAAAGTAAAGCTCAAGAACTACTTGGATAAATAGTCTATAGCATATAACAGCATGTCAGATAAAATAACACCATCTTAACAATACTAGGAATGGAAACCAAAGAAACCGAACAACCAAAGCTAGATTAAATAGTGAATATCTAGTAAACATGGGAAAACACATCCATAGAAATGTAATCAGCCCTATTTACAATCACAAATCATCTACTCAAGCACACAAGGCATAATAGAAAATACATAGATAAAATCCAAGAACACACAATACCTCAAACAAGGGTATTTGAAACTTTTGAATATATAACTCAATGACTAACTACAGAAAGGCACGAACCACCTACCTCGGTGTTGTACAAATGATATTCGGGAACCGCAGGCCTTCAATCACCATTTGACACCGTAGATCTAGAAAAAAGCTAAAAATGTTCAACTGAAGATAAATCAAGAAAGAGGAGAAATCAGGAAACGAGGCTCTAGAAGAAGAAAGAACTCACCATTGCGATTACAACGCAAATGATGACAGTCGATTCAGAGTACAGATAGTGAGTCATGGGCTTATAGAAGAATCGGCAGTCTCATTCACTCCTGGACAAGACAGACGATGAAGAAGTGTGTTCTGCCAATTAGATGTGACCGAGGTATGTTTAATAGAAAAAACAAAGTACACAATGTGTTCTTTAAATGTAAATGGTGTGTACATGCCTTATCTGGCCTCTATATTAGGTGGTCTCTAGGTCACACCACATGGCCCTGTGCTCAGCCATTACACAACCATGTACTCGACCGTTACACAACCATGTACTCGGCCATCACACAACCAACACACAACTACCCACGGAAATAAAGTACACAAGACTTACTTATAAGTACATATCATGTACTCCTGAAATTTCTAGAATTTTCTATTTTTCTAAAAAACAACCAGAAAAGAAGATTCATACCTGAAAAGAAGATCAGGGTTCTTACAATGTACCTTACTCTTAACGCATATGAAAGTGTAATAAGGGTATATATGTCAATATTTTAGTTACATAAAGTGTATTTCCTTTGTATTGATAAATTTTTTATTCAATTAATTTTTTTAAGAATTGTTTTTCACAATAATAATAGGTTTAATAGAGATGAAATTTGATAGATTGATTTTCTTACAAAAATTTTACATTTTAGAAAAAATATAAATTTTAAAAATAAACTTAGTAATTATGAAGAATACTTATTTTAATGAAATAGTATGATATTTTTTTTAAATTTAAATGATAAAATAATTTTAAAATTTTTAAGTGTCAAAAATTTTACTATGCATATTCAACCAACTATTATTTTTAATAAATAAGGGATTTTATATATTAAAATTAAATTTATTATATTTATAGAATTATTATAATAAAATAAATATCATTTTTTATATATTCACACCAAAATTAGGTTAGTTTGAATTTATAATAATTTTCTAAAATACATTATTTGTTCATGAATAGTAAAATATAATATGAGTTTTTGGGTATGTTTAAGGACTTCATAATTATTAAATGATGATTTAATATCTAATTAACTACAATAAAAGACCTTAAATATGTTATTTTATTAATATAAATCATTTTAATAAATTTTACTTAGTTTCCAAACCAATAATTTACATTCCAAATTCAAATATGGAAACTTTATCATTAAAAACATTATTGTTGTGGAAACTATACTTTTACATGCCGAAAGAAGTAATATAAAATTATGATCGACTCTTATGGATTAAAATAAGATAAAATATGAATGAAGTTTCCAAAAACATGGGAAAATATCATTGAAATTCCCATGTTTTTTCATTTTTCACAACCTAGGTTTATAAGGCCTATATTTAGAAATTAATCAAAAAATCCACAAAATTTTCTATAAATACCCACCAATTTCTCTAATTAATTTCACTCCCAATCCAACATCCAAAAATATCTGGTATTTTTACCTCCCATGTAGTCCCCACAAGGTGTTATCTGTATTCCAGGGTCCCAATACATATGTTTTAGGAACAACTCTTCAAGTTAAAGTAAATATCCACTTCTTTTTTCCATTCAAGTTCCCTCTATATATGGTATATCATCAAATTTCCAAAATAAGTTCCTTTTTATAATTTTTTATATCAATTTAGTGTAATAATAGTTTATTATGATTGGGATTCCCTTATTACCACAAATTTTACCATATTTTAAAATCTTGTTTTATACTTGTTATGCTACAAGATTTACTCCTAAAAATTTCTCTTTTCCCCTCATGAAATTATATTTTTTTATAAATACCCAAACCTCTTTATTTTATAGTGGTATTAACCAAGATAAAAAAATTATTTATTTTATTTAGTTAATAACAAGAATGAAACCCACTTTCCCTTTCTGTGGGTTAAAAATGACATAATAATCTTGTCTTTAAGAACATTTTAAAATACATTTTTTTTAATATGAAACTGATTTCTTTTATTCTCAACAAGTTATTTATGAAATATTTTATTATGATATATGTGGATCACATCAATTAATACATATTAAGGGTGATCCCTAATAGTGCTCAAATGAATTGGGTAAAGAATTTAATATCTATATATAACATGTTTTACCATACATTTGTGAATAACCTTGGTAATATTTATGACACCTCGATGAGAAAACTTTGTGATATGATTATGAATGAATCATTTAAATGCTAAAGCCATTTTTTTATATTATTATTAAAGTCATTTTTATTACGATATTTCTCATTTCCCATTTCTCATGCCATATGGATAATCCTTATGTTCTTATTAACATTCTCCAAGGTCACACGTAAACTATTTTCCTTGCTTATTATTTTACTGGGCCCTATACTCAGCTATTACTTTGATGTTTGTCCCCAGGTGATGAGATACAACAAAATTACTTAGGATAAATAATTGAGAAGTTTTTCACGTTGATTAGAATAAATTTTTTTTCCTTTATTTTTGTACTTTATTTCCAAGAATATAAACATTAAAAGACCCCTTGTTTGAACAATGAAATGAAAATATTTGTACAAAAAAGGTGGGATTCCATTTTTGGTATCAAAGAAAAGTTTTTTTTTTAATTTTTGGAAATTAGGATTTTAAATCTTTTGGAATAACCATGGAGAAATGTTTAAATATAGGAAAAATTCCTGGTGTTTTGGTGAAGCAATAAGTAAGTGGTTTCCATGAAAAGAAATATTTTTCTAGATATGAATAATTGGATGTGGCTCGAGAACAAATCTATTTATGGGTTACAACTGAAAACACCTCATCAATCTAAACTCAAATAAGAACTAATGAAAAAAATGTGCCTTTATGAACTCCTGGTTTGACATTCTTGAGGGTTATGTTTGGTTTATCTCAATAATTTTATGAACCATTATGACGGATTTATAAAAAATGTAATTTTTGTTAAATAATAAAAAATTTATGAATGATGTTTGAAGCCATAAAAATTCCTTTTTAATTATAAGATTCTTAAAAGAAACATATGAATAACTAAGGTTTTATTCTTTTAGTAAATGGTGGGAAATATAAGGAACCTTTTAAATGGTTGGCACAATGGACCATGCACTAACGACCCTCCAATGGAAGATGGAATGGAAATATTCATGAGAATGATGAATCAACTGAGTCGAGTTGTGAGGAATAAATTGAATCAAGCTAATAGATCAGATTCAACTCAAAGAGAAAAACTTTTCATTGACTCCTTTATGAATCAATGACCACCTTCTTTCAATGGATCTACCGACCCCTTGATTGTTGAACAATGGATAAGCTTTATGGAAAATTTATTTTCTATACTTAATTTTTCAGAATAAGTGAAAGTAACTCTAGCTATAAACCATTTATTGGGAGTAACTGATCAATGGTGGAATCTAATTAAAAACACGAATACAAGAAGGGATATTGAAACTATGTAGTGAGAAATGTTTAGGGGAACCTATTTTAGAAAATATCCCCCATGTTCAATGTGAACGAAAATGGAGAAGGAATTCCTCGAGCTAAATCATATGGAAAATGAATTGGCGGGAATCTAGGATATGAACATTACAATACATTCTTATTACACCTATATATTTTTAATGGATCCTAATGAAAATGTTGATAGATTCCATGGTGGACTAAGACCCTTTATATAGAAGAATCTATCCAACTGAGTCTATGAAATATATGAGGAGATAATTAGAAGTGATATGAAGGTTGAACAATAATTTAGATAGAAGCAGTGGCCCCATAGATCAAATGCAAATAAGAGATTAGTGGATCCAAGCTTAGGGAGTAACTTTGATCATGGAATAGAAGTAAATCATGTGAAAATTCCCCCATCAAAAAAATGTGGGAGAAATCATGTAAGGAACCACTTTATTGGGAGTAGTAAATGTTACAATTTCAGAAGAGATGGCCATATTGATAAGAAATATCTTAGTGAGGTGAATCCTTAACTTATCAACACTAATGATGAAGGGAAGATGGTGAATTCCCAACATGAATTACAATGATTCATGTGTGTACAGATTGGGTTCTTTTCCAATAACTGTCTAAATTAGATGATAATGGAGGGGAATCACTATCAACCTCAGCATAGTCCAATAGAGAAAGGTCATTATTTTTATGTCACGACATATAGAATAGAACACCCAAGTGATATTTTTGTGGTTACTATCATTGTTCTCTCAATACTTGAAAGTAATTTGTTTGATTCATGTTTTATGCATTCCATTATTTCCTCTAAGTTTGTAAATAATATAGAAAAAATCCATAAATTTCTAAAAGTAGAGTTATCAATCAAAGATTCTGGAAGGATTATCCAGCATCAATAGTGTATAGAAACTCAAGTATTGACTTTGGTGAGCACAAAATCATTTCCAATCTAGCAGTCATTCCCTTGATGGAATTTGACATTATACTAGGGAAGGACTAGAACTCAATGTATTCTAATATCAAATGGAGAAGCAAGGAAATATCAGTAGTCTTGAATGGAAAACCTATTATTATTTTCAAAGTAGAGATATCAAAATATTAGATTTTTCTAGAAGCACCTCCCACAGCCTTATTTGGGGAATTGATCGGTGAATATGAAGATACAAATTAAAGTATACATACAGAAAATTCTCCCATCATTTAGGAATACATTGATGTAATTCCTGTTGAGTTTCCTAGACCTCCCCTAGAAAGTGAGGTGGAGTTCTCCATTAAAATTATACCTATATCGAAGATGATATAATGGTCCCCAAATAGAATGGAAAATGTGGAGCTTGAGTAATTAAAGAAACAACTCCAAGATTTGTTTGAGAAGGTATTTATCTGATAAAGTGTGTCTCATTAGGGAGAACTCATTAATTATGAAAAATAATGATAGATCAATTTATCTATGCATTTATTATAGTGATCTTAATGGGATCATAATGGAAAAAAAGTAACCACTTCTAAGGATTGATGATTTATTTGACTAGCTTCATGGTGCTCAATTTGTTGCCTTGATTGATCTTTGATCTGGTTATCATCAACTAAAGGTGAATAAATAAGATTTCCTAAAGGCTTCCTTCCAATCATGATATGGGCATTATGAGTTTCTTTATTTCCTTCAACATGACTAATTCCCCTTTTATATTTATGGATTTGATGAATAGATTCTTTAAGGACTACCTTGATAAATTTGTGTTAGTTTTCATTGATGATATTATGATGTATTACATAATTTCCAAGGATCGTTAGGATCATATAATAGTTATATTTCAAACTCTATGGAAGGAGAGGCTCTTTGTAAATTTTAAAAAATATGAATTTGTGGTTACAAAAAGTTTCTTTCCTAGGGAACATTGTAACCAATGAAAGAGTATCAGTTGATCCTGCCAAGACAAATTTTGTTGAGTAGTGGATTCATCCAATAATAGTAACTAATATTCATATTTTCCTGGGTTTAGCCGGATTTTATTAGAGGTTTTTGAAAAAAAAATCATGACTTTTTTATCCACTAACCAACTTAACTAAAAAATGGTCAAATTTCATCTGAACAAAGAAGTGTGAAGAACATTTCCAAGTGAAAAATAAGATATTGGTTACAACACCTATGTTAACTCTAACCCCTATAGAAGAAGGATTCATTTTTTTAATGATGCATCTATAAAAAGGACTGGGTGTGTCTTCATGAAAAATTATAAGGCGATTGATTATGCATCTTAATAGTTGAACTATCATGAGAAGAATTATTCTATGAATGACCTAGAGAGGGATGTGGTTATTTTTTTATGAATATATAGAAGAACTATTTTTATGGGGACACATGTGATATATACAGAGACCATAAAAGTTTGAAGTGTATTTTCACACAAAACAAATTGAACATGAGATATAGAAGATGGTTGGACCTCCATAAAGTCAATTAATATTAAATTTATTATCACCCTAGAACATAAATCAAAGTCATTGATGAATTAAGTAGGAAATACCCCATTGTTTTGGAAATGATGAGGATTCAAGGAGATCCATTGATCAAGGACCAATTATGGTTGGACATGGGAATCATGAGGCAACATAAATCATCAACCATATACCAAATTATTTCTCAACCACCATTACTACATAAGAATAATAATGTTCAAAAAAAATATCCCTTGTTATAGAATGTGATAGAGGATGTGAAGAATGTGATGTTTTCTGGGTTCAATATTAATCAATAAGGTGTACAATAATTTAATACAAAGCTATGTGTTCCATCTATAATTTAATACATTCTATATACATCCTTGAACAACTAAAGTGTATTGGAACCTTCATGATCATTATTGGTGGGATAATGTGAAAATGGTCATTGCTTACTACAATACAAGGTTACTAGAATTTCAGAAGTGAAGAAATATCTACATATTCCTAAAAGGGTATTAAACCACTACTCATACCAACATTGAAGTGGGACAATATCACTATGTAATTTTTCATTGGTCTCCTGATATCATCTAAAGAACACAAAAAGATATTGGTTATATTGGATCGTCTCACCAAGACTACCGATTTTTATGTTATTGTATAATATTTATCTATTAACCAACCTTTTAAGATTTACATAAAGGAAGTGGTGTGGTAGAGAGAAGTTACACTTTCTATATTTTATGATCACGATCCATGGTACACATAAAAGTTTGGGAGAAGCCTTCAACATATTATGAATACTAAATTTAATTTTAGTACAAGTTATCACCGAAAAACTGATGGTAAAACTGAAAGGACTATTCAGACACTCAAGGATATGATAAGAACATGCTCAATGGAATTTAATTGTGGATGGGATCAACAAATCACATTATTTTAGTTCTCGTGAAAAAAAATATTCTATTGGAGTATTCAAGTTGAACCCTATGAATCTCTATATGGGATGTGATGTAGAACTCTTACCTGTTGAGATGAAATTGGTGAGAGAATGATAATTGGGCCTGACCTTGTGCAAGAGAATAAAGAAAAGGTTCATGCCATCCAAAAACACATTAAGGCTACTCAAATTCAACAGAGGATCTATGATAACAATCAGAAAAGGGACCTGTAGGTTGTTGTTTGTGATAATGTTTTATATTAAATATAACCATGGAAAATAGTCATATAGTTTCGGAATAAAGGGATGATTATTCCCATGTACATTGGATCCTATGAAATCCTTAATCTCACTATATCAATGGCCTATTGGATTTCAATTTTAACAAATATATCTTAGTTTCATGATGTATTCCATGTATCTCTCTTAAGTTAGTATATATCTGATTCCTCACATGAACTGAATCCTGATGTTGTACAATTAGAACTTGCCCTATCTTATAAGGAGTAACCAGTATAGATATCAGAATGTAGAGAAAAGTTTCTACGCAAAAAGACTACCAATCCCATCAATGTTTTGTGGAGTAACCATAAATATGAATAAGTGACATGGAAAAAATAGGAGGCAATGAGATAGAAGTACAAATACCTTTTCTCAACTGAGGGATTTAGTTGACATTTCAGGGATGGAATTTTTTAAGTGGGGAATAATGTAATGAACTGAACATTTTAAATGATATTTTATTCCAAAGAAAATGTCTGTAATTTTGTACCATAAACAAAAAATCCATATCTCTTTAATAATGAAGTGGGTATAAAGGAAAATGTGTGTTAGACCTGTGATTATCCCAACAACGGACCAGATAACCTGCAACACCCTAACTCGAGAGTATGCTCAATTGGGATGAGTATCAGATTTTATCCCCTACTTGATGGGGATTTAATATTGCCTCAAAAAATATTTGAACCCAAGACCAATAGGTTTAATTTCCACCAAGCAGTAACTCTGTTACCCCCATGATAGCTAGCATAGTGGTTCCAGAGATGATTTTTTTGGACCCATGATGCTACCAAAAAATGGACCAAATATCCTACAACCCACTAATTTGTGACTACTCTCAAGTGGGCCACTAAATAGGGCTGAGATTTAGGAATTTTCCCCTTCCCGAAGGGGATTTAATATCACCTCCTTACAGATTTGAATCTTGGACTCACATGATTAATAGACACTATGGATCATCTTTGGTACCACTACACTAACTAGAATGGTGGTTCCAGAGATGTTCCTTTTTGTTGGAACCATGACGCTCCTATCAATGGACAAGATACCCAAAACCCCCAAACTTGGGACTCTGCTCAACATGGACACTCAATTGGGATGATTATTAGGTACTCTCTCCGGACCTATGGTGATTTACTCCTACCTCCCCATAGATTCGAACCCATAACCAACATGCTTAATATCCATGGGAGACTATCTCTGACACCACCACCCTAACAAGCATGGTGGTACTAGAGATGCTCCTCGGTGACTATTAGTTATGTCAGTCCCAGGTTCACATATCTGGGGAGGCTAGATTAAATCCCCATCATGTAGGAGAGAGTACCTGTTACTCAGGACAGTTGATTGGCCCAGTTGATCATAGTCTCAAGTTAGTAGGATGTAGAGTATCTAGTCCTTTCACTACGTGAAAATTAATCTTTCCCAAAGGAGAAATACCCAAGATGTTGAAAAAACTATGGGTATAGGCTTCATATACAATGTTATACCAATGGTTTTTAAAAAACTATTGGTATAATATTTTTTATACCAATAGTTATTAAAAATAACTGGTATAGAGGTCTTGATATTTCTATGTTTCTCAGCCAACTCCTCCCCCCTCCTCATTCAAACCATAAGCCTCCCCAAGCCTCCCTCATACGTTCATGCTTCCCTCCTCCACTTACTCAGTTTAGGCATCCTCCCTCTCCAACTCAACTATATTTGGAATCCCCATCCTCTCCTAAGTTGATTCCGGCCTCCCTTTCCCTCCTCATGAAAATTTGGTGCCCCTAGATGACATTACACCCATTCAATTCCTTTTTTTGAGAATTTTTTTGTTGGGATCATTATGAGGTAAGAGTTTCTTACCTTCCCTCCTTCCTACCAATATTTTATCGTGGTGATCTATATATAGTGGTTGATCCATTTACAGGGAACATAATTTATTTTTATTTCAGTGAGTTATACTTTATGAGAGATCCATTTTGAGAATATGAGACTTTATGCATTGAAATTCATCATTTTGTGATGCAAGAATTCATGTACAGTTTTTTTGTGTGATTTAACATTTTTCATTATTATAATTAGTGTGGAATTATCATGATTCAAATTCATTGATAAATTATAAGATATGATACAAAAAATATAAAATATATAAAATTATCAGTAAAGAGTTAATATATTTTGATATATGTGATATTGAATTTTCTCATTTTGGAAAATAGATTATTTAAGGTAACCTATTAATTATACTTATTTGATTACCCATACTTCCATATATTATTTTCATAATTTTTATAATTTTGTTTGAGATTGTGCTTACTATACACATGCTTGATATAAGAGATTACTAGAAAATGGAGGATTTATTGTTCCTTAGGAGTAGTTTGAATATAGTATTGTCCTCAGTGATTTATTTTGTTTGTATGATATTATGTGGAAATTTATATTTTGAATAATATATTTTGTTAATTTATTCCCTGTTTTTGGTGTTTATTGGTGGATTTTATTCATTTATAGTGATTAAATATGTTATTGTCACTAATATTACATTTTTTGTAACCTCATTTATAGTCGCCAACCCATACCCAATTAGAGGTAAGATTTAGGGGGAACATTTGACTTCACTATAATTTATAATGGCTTCTAGTAGAGTTGGGTTATGATAGTACGAAAATGAGAGTAGAAAATAGTTTGATTGGATTATCAAATAGAATGTTATGGAAATTAATGAATTCCATCCCATTGTTAAATAAATTCATTAAACTTGAATAGGAGGAGGATCACCTTTCTTTCCATTTTGAAAAACAATTATGAAAAACCTAGTGATATCATAATTTATCCAACCATTGATGGAAATGATAAATAATGGAAAGGATATATTATCCAATGCTATACTCAAATAATGAATGTATCAAATATTAACATGTTTACTATAAAATGCTAATTATAATACAGTTTCATGATTATTTAATTTGATTAAAAATTCTATTTATGAGAATCCATTTACCATTTTTATGAAGTTGTTTACAAAAGGAAACAACAAATTCAAGTTTTAATGGATATCAGTAAAAAGCACCAGAGTAACACATTGTGTTTTTAATTTCCATGGAAATTAAAAAAAATTAAGAAATATTAATTAAGCTAAGTCATTCTTTAAGTGAATACCATTACATTCAATATTTTTTTGAAAAATTGGATTCCATAATGAAAGTGGTCAGAGAGACTCTATAAAATAAATATATTATTATTAAATTAAGAAAACAAATTTGGTTTGAAATTTTATAATAAAAACTGATTTGGAAGTACATAAATTTTTCCAATGTATTCTTAAAAGAATATGATCATCTCAATATTAGATCTTTAATTATAATCATTATCATACATAGAATTAGAAATTATATTATATTTGAAAATATATAGTGTATACAACACTAGAATTATCAAATATATTATTATGTTTAAATATATTTTTTACAGTGTTTTACCTATGTATAATTTTGAATATATTATTCAATTATGATATTTTGGTTCTAAAGTTTCCGTTTAGAAGGAAATAATAAATTTCATTGATTGCAAAGGTAAAAATTAATATTCAATATATAATTTTCAACGTGTATATGTTATTGATTTAAAACAAATTTCTTACCAACATTTTAGATTCTTGAGTATTGTTTATAATTTTTATTTGATATGTAATTGACATTATAATCATTATCACACATAAATATCCACCTTGATTCATAATTTTAGTCATCTCTTATAGTATACTTTATTTCTCTTATTCTTTGTTTTTCTAGATACTAGTATGCTTTGATGTCATTGACATTAAAATTGGTTGTAATGAATTTTTTAATTATGATTTATATAAATTATTGAAAAATAATTTTTCCCCTTTTAATAGAATGGATAGAAGCTGGATGTATTGTATCGATTAGATTTCAATCGAGTTTCAAAAGAATTTGGAATTTTTTTAGATTTCGTATTTTACAATGCTTCAAATGAAGGTTGTAAATAGTTTTCATTCTATAATTGTATTGGATGACCATGGATAATTTGGGATGAATTTTTATACCATATAAAAAAAGTCGGATTTAAAAAATAAACTATTATGTTTGGTATTACCATGGAGAGACCGGACAATATTCTGCTGTTCATGAATGAAAATAAAGAAGTGGTATGGAGAAGTTGATATTTGATCAGTTTCCATTTGTGTAGTATGTTGAGAGAGATAGTATTTTAGTTTGATAAGGCATTGATTTCAATACACATGAGGAATATATTGAAGATGATGATGATGAGAGAGTGAAACATTTTATTGATGATTCCAGAACTCAAGAATATCAAGAATGTAATAAAATTACCAAGTTGGAATTTTTAATACATTTATATCATAGAAAAAAAGTATGAAATTTCTTATTTCTCCATTGATTATATTCTTATCTTTTTGAAGTATTTTATTCCTAATGGTGTAGATATTCCCTCAAATCATTATAAGGCTTGGATGTTAATTAAGAAGGTTGGATTTTCTACTAATAAAGTTTATGGTTGTCTGAAAAATTGCAGTTCGTTTTGGGAGGAAATAGATGACTGTAATGATTGTAATGAATGTGTGACATATCTATGAAAGTAAAATTCATATGGAACACCATATCGTGTTCCATAAAAAATAATGTGGAACTTTCTACTAATTTTTAGACTTTAAAATCTCTTTATGTCTGCAAAAATATCATAGAATATGTGACAGAATGATGATGAGAGAATTAAAGGTAATGTTGAGTTGGTTCATCCTACAAATGGATTATCATGGAGGGAATTTGATGCACAACACCTTGATTTTTTATCTAATGTGTGTAATGTTATGTTGGGGTTTTCCTATGATGGGTTTAATCTGTTTGGTCAAAAGCATACTACTCACATCACTTGTCAAATTTTTATTCATGTTTATAATCTTCCTCTGTGGATGTGTATGAAAAATAATTTCAATTTTGTGAGTATACTGATATCTATAACTTCTGATCCCGGAAATTATATAGACATCTATTTGAACCCTTTCATAAGAGAGTTGAAGTAACATTGGGATATGGGTGTGTGGACATTCGATGCTTCTACCAAAAATATATTTTAGATGTGTGCTACCCTTATATGGAATATAAATGATTTCACTACTTATGAAATGTTGTTTGGTTGGAGAACTAAGTGAAAACAATCATTTCCTATTTTTATAAGGAACAAAAGATGCATTAAGCTTAAATGTCGTCGTTGTTTTAGTTTCATGGGCATTGGCGATTCTTGACCATGGATCATCAATATAGAATGAATCGTCTGAGGTTTGATAATACTATTGACACTGAAAAACCACCTCAACATATGTTTAGTAGTTATTTTATTAATGAATCTAAATATTTCAGTTTTTAATTAGGGAAAGTTCAGCTAAAATCTAAAAAAATTAAGAATGTTGACATTGAAACCACATACAATTGGAAAAAGAGAAGTATATTTTTCGATTTTCCATATTAGTCTACCAATTTGTTACATCATTTTTTTTATGTAATGAACATTGTGAAAAATATATGTGAAATGTAGATTCCAATTCTTCTAATTATCAAAGGGAAGACCTAATATGACTTCCAATCTCATTGGGACTTTTTGGATTAGGGTATTCGACCAGAACTACATCCTATGTATATCAGTGAAAACAAATGAAAAGCTCCTTAAGCTTTATATGTGATGACACCATTATAGAAAGATAAATTTATGTAAGTATTTTAGAATATCAAGGTTCCTGAGGGCTATTTCAACAAGATCTCTAAATGAGTCAACAGAAGGGATGTGAAATGAAAATCCCTAAATTCCCATGATTATCACATCATTTCTCTGGAATTGATTCCAATAGCAATTCAGTATTTTCTATCCAATAATGTAAGGGTGATAGTGATTCATTTGTGCCATTTTTAGGAGGTGTTTGTGATAAAAATTTACAAATTAATTATTGATAAAAATGTAGTTGGAGGCTCCATTAATTCTATGTGAGATGGGAAAAAATTTCTTCCATCCTTTTTCACTTCCATAGTGGATTTAGCAGTTCAAATTCAAACTAAAACACTTCTTAGGGGAGGATTTTCTTTTCAGTGGATGTATCTTACTAAACTAAATATGTGTACAATGAAATCATATGTCCAAAAAAAGAATTATATTGACGGTTCGATTGTGAGAGGTTATCTGGCTCAAGAAGGTATGGATTTTTTTCAATGTATTTGTCTGATGTGAGGACAAGACATAACCGGCCAATGTGAAATAAAGATGACCAGTATGGGGAAATCAAGACATGGTTTCAATCTATCCCCAAACAACAGTAATTTATGGGTCCAATACATTGGCTACATTGATCCTTGAAGAGTGGGAGATGGATCATCTCACAATGTCTTTTAACTATGGTTTTTTCGATGACTATATCTAGTAAGTAATTTGTATATTTATATGTTATCTCATATTATGGGATTTCACAGATAATTTATTCTTTTATTATCAATTTATATAAGGAACATAAAATAATTTTAAGTATATTTCATCGATCTTTTTCTTTGAGAAGGTGAGAGGATTTTCTTAGCCTAGAGTTTCCTTCTTGGTTGAAATAAAAGGTATGAACACTACTTTAATTGTCTTAAAATATAGGTATCCATTTAGTTATATTATTCATATATATTTAAGGTATTGAGTTTACTTATTGAATCTGTTTCTCAAGAATTAATATAATTGACTTTTGGTTGTAATTCTTTGGTTCGTGAATGAAAATATTTAATAATCAATGGGTTTAAATTTTTTTCAACTGATTGAGAGGTAGAAATGAGAACATGGAATGATTGAGTTATGTTAACTACTACAATAGATTATTTTGATAGTGCATTAGATTTTCAGAATCAATATGAATATGTGTATTATTATAGAGATTTTGAGAAAAATATTATTATTGGATTACTACTCTCAAGGCCCAGTTACTATGATGAAATGAAAATGATTTGATTCAATGAGATGATAGGGTACATTTATTGATGAATATGGTTTCATAGTTATTTACATGAGTTTATTCCTATATAATGATTCCCCATACATTTTGGAATCAATGGATAAATAGGTGTTTTATGTGAAATATCATCTGAGACCAAATTATGGTGTTATTAATGATGTAATCCCAAGAAATATTTTCATGATACTGGTAATGAAATTTCCACCATTGACACCCCCATTGTTGTTGCCTAAAATATTACTTTTTATGAATAAAATTGTCCCATTGTGATAGTTGATATTAAACTTGATGTATGGTGGATAATGTATATAGAATAAAATATATATGATCACTATTCATTCAGTTTACATTGACATGATTTTCTCAGGTCAGTTTTACTTTAATTACTTTAATTTAGTTTCATTTTGGAATGATATGTTTGTTTTAATTTTTTATGGTGTAATTTCATTTAATTATATTTATTTCAATTTAGAAAACATGGTTTAAAACGTGTTTTTCAAAAATTTATAACTTAGTAATGTAATTTTAAAAATTGTGTTATTAAGTTCATTGTAATCATTGGTAAATTTAGTAATAAATAGAATTAAAATTGGTTCCTCTCATGGATTTTAGGAAAAATTAATAAAACTATTAATTATACTATGTTTGTTAATAAAATTATGTAAATCAGTTTCATGTATAATGTTTCTTATTTCGTGAATCATTCAATGTTTTTATGCTTTCAACATATTGTGGTCAGTAGGGGTTAGTGACATTTAGTATCCCATATTAAGTTTTTTAGGAGATGTGAAGCTATAGGATTTTGGATCTCTACTACACTACTACTATATATGTATTTTGGGTGGTTGATCGATTATACTTCTAGTTGGATTATTATTAGTAAAGGTTATTATTTATTTGTGGTTTAGTTTCCATAAAACCATACATGTAACATATATTTTTATTACATATTTTGTAAAATGAATTTTAGAAATCTCCACCACGATATTGAATTGTTAGTATTCTATATTATTTATCATCATAAAGGCCAATGGTAGTTTATATACTTTCTTTTATGTGGGATTGTGAAGTCTAAATTAACATAGAGCCTTACCATGTAATCTATTTCATTGATATTTGATTCAATAACAGGGCTTTCAATTAAATTTTACGAAATTTTATTAGTACAATTTCAAATACACATTTATTACGTCATCTTCAATGGTAGTGTAACTATCTTAGTCCATTATATTAGGTTTGGTATAATATAATGTTAATATGATATCAAACATAATTGGTATACTAGAAAATAGATGAAAGCTCTCATATAACATGTTCTTCTTTAACAATTATTTATTGGGAATAAATTTCAATAAACTATGAATAATATAAGTGATTTCTGGTTAATGAAGTAGTGATTCCTATTAATATTGTTCTATAAACATGGACATGAATTGTTTTAATGGGTATTATTTCAATTAATGGGTTATATATATAAATTATGGATGGATAATGATAAATAATTAAATAACATATGTGAGAAGAATGGTGGAAGGGATCAATACATTGTAGTGGTGGATGTCATCTTATTTGTGGATGTAATTATGTGGCATTATAATAATTAAATTAAAATATTAGTTCCATTATTATAGTGATATCAATGTTAACCCATTTTAGATAAATTTATTAAAATAAATAAAAAAATGATGGTCCCCTTTACAAAAAAAATTATATTATAAGACATTCTATAATGAATAGTATAATTGAAATCTTGTCTATATCCTAAAGAATGGGAATTTATAATTAGACACTCTATCTCTTGTTGTTTGTAGATGAATGTTTTATGAATAAATTATAAAAAATATTTCTAAAAAATTTACATTTCATTATTATGCATATTATTTCAAATTCTTCAGAACTTAAATGGAAGACACTATTTCACCTCGATTGACAGGGGCATGAGCGTGCATTTCCTCTTTCACTTACCTAAGTGAGTATAGTAATTGCAATGTTTTTCTTCATTATTAAATATAATTTCATATTAATAATCTTTATCAAAAAAAATTAGGGACATTCAGGTCCACCAGTGATGACTCCTCATTTTACTAGAATGGGTCTGAGTGGGGATGCTCCGAGTCCTAGAAAGAGCCCCCGGCATACCCATTCCCACACTGACCCACCAATAGACACCCCATCCACTACACATTTCTATAATCTTTTTGAGTATCCAAGGATGTTTTTATCCATGCCTAAATCATCATATCAACTACCCTCTTATTTATATACCATGTCTTTAATGACTCCAGGGATAATCCCACAGATGGATCCATCATCTCATTTTTCATCTTCTACACATACCCTATCAACACGGCCTCCACAGATGTTCCCACATTTATTATATACATATATTATGATGTATAACCTATCCTAATACCCATATTATATCCTTACAATACTTCTTACAATTCATACCACCCATCCATAATCTGATGACTCTGTTCCTTCAACTTCAACTCCAATGAATGAAGGCCACCCAGAGTATACACCGGAATGGACTCTTCCATCAGAGGTTATTGATCCAAGATGTCCTATAGATCCATCAAGGCCTATTGATCATTCTATAGAAGGGTTTTTATTATAACTATATCAAATTATATCACTTCATATTTTTCCTCTTGTACCGTGACATAATTCTTCTTTTTCCCCCTTATTTTTTTATTCAATGGGATCATCTTCTACGCGATGTGGGTGAACTTGTATGAAGGAATACTAGAATCCTCAGACATATATAATGGTGGATTAAAATGTTGAAAATCATATGGTAGGTAAAAATTCAAGGCAATGTAGAAGTTTCATGGCCACTTTTTCCATGTACCACGATATCATTCCTGTGGAACCAGTCTCATGGAGACATCTTAGTAAACACATAAATGAAAAAAGCTTGGTAGTACATATGGGTAGGACAATTTTATAAATTTATATCTATATTATTTTTGTATTTATATGATATAGCATGTTCATTGAAGTGTCTATTTAACTTTCGTGACATAGAAGATTCTTGGACTGAAAGGTTGATGGATATTGGGGAGTTATGGTGATCATACAAGTTTGAGTTGTATATTTGTTGGATGAGTAGATTTGGTTCTATATTAGAGGGTGTACCCACATTCCATGACATTCCAAAAAATCAATATCGAAAAATGATTTTACATTGGAAGACTTATGAGTTTAAGGTAATTCCATTCTTTTAATGGTTTGTATAATTTTTTTTTATATTTATTACTTTTATTGGAATTTTTAGGAAGCATCATGAAAAAATAGAAATAAAAAAGATTCAATGAAATATCCACACACATTAGGGAATACTACAATGCATGAGAATAAGAAGCACTAGGTACTTTAATATAAATTAAAATAATTCCCATATTAATATTTTTACTTAGCTTAGGCCTAATCATAATTGAATAAGATACATTAAGAATCCATGAAATAAAAGTGTTCGTCAACTTAATAATAAAAGTATATTTAGAAAAAAAAAATTCTTATGAAAAAAATTGAAAAAATAAAAAGAAACAATTATAATCATTATGGTCAAAAAAATTACACAAAAAATTGTTAAAATGAACAACATAGTGCTTCATGATCCAATATTGGAAATTCTCTTATGAAATGTCTATTTAATTACAAGTAGTGCTTCTCCACCATCCAATCAATTCCTGTAATGATGCCCCACTACATGGACACATTTCACACTTCCACCTAACATTGTAGTGTTCTATTTTCCACACTATGGTTCCTCCTAACTATAAATAATTTTTGTTTCCTCATTTCTCTTTATATAGCCACTCCCATGTAGAAGTCACTTTGGATCACAAGTGGTTATCCTTGTGATAACATAGCTTATCAAGAGTTTGGATGTATTGGAGTTGGATATATATTTTTCTTATTTATTTAGGTACTCATTAAAAGTTAGTATTAACTCCTATATAGATTGGGTTCCATTTCTATATTTACAACATTCCTTCTAAACACAATATTTTACTACTTCTATCGATTCTCCACTTATTCTTCTTCAATTATTACTACAAATACTACAACAACAGAAATTAATACTACATATACTACAATATTTATTAAAAAAACTCTTAATCATCCTCCTTTACCTCCTCACCCTCTCTTTCATCATTTCCCCCCTCCTACTATGAGTACCAACATTACTACTTCTACTATGACTTCAACTAAAACTACTCCCATTACCACTAACACTACTTCCAATACCACTACTCCCTCTACCACTATAAACACTGTCCCAAGAACCTACGAGCACCATGACTATTTCTCCCATTATAGCTATATGTAATAGTCCTAGTGATACTCTGGTGACGATGATGATTCTAATTGTCCATAGGCTAAATAGACAATTATCTTATAGACCTAATGTCTAATTGGCCTATAGGCCTAATGAAAAATCATATTATTTATGAATAATTCATTTATTTAAATGTTATTATTCTATTATTATTGAAGATTATAAAATTTTTACCTTTTTAATATGTGTATACTAATCAATGTCATTTTCAAGAAGCTATATTGGGCATTAAATGGTGTGTACATCGAGCTAAATAATTTTTATCATGTAGGAAGAAAAAATAAGGAAGTGCAATAAATGCCAAAACATTAGAAAATATTATAAGTTTTTTTTATTCATTTTTAAAATATTTATATGAAATTCATAATTAAATATATTGCTTATATTTTCAACTGGATTCCATGAAATCCCCAGATGATAAAGAAGATGACAACTTCAGGTCAAACGATCATCTGATCAGGTTTTAGGTAACGAGAACCAGAGAAGAGTTTGATTTCGACAAGGTAATAACATTATCCCTTCCAGGTATTGGTCATAATAAATCTCCTCTTAGGTCTCCTAGACCCCTGAGATTCAGATAACTTAAGAAAAATTATCTGAAGTAAAAAAATATTTAGAGGAGTGGGAAAGAAGTAAGTAGGAGCGTGAAATAAGTAAGATGATAACCAAAATATTCTTAAAATCTATGTTAGTTATTAGTTAATCACTTCCATAAGAAACTACTAATAATATTGATTCATATATAGAATCAATGATTTCTTTAAATGATGGCATTATTGATGCTAATGATGCTCTTAGTGGGGATTGATCTAAAGGTGGTGGTGATGTTGTTGTTGATGTTGTTTATGCTCAAGATGATGTTGTTGGTGAGCATGTTTCTATTGCCAGTGATGATAATGATGATGTTGATTATGGTGAGGATGTGGATGTTGGCGATGTGTGAGATACTGATCCCCTTCATTATTGATTTAACATGAATGAGTCTTTTCTTTTTTGTAATGACTTAAATTGATTTTTTATAAATGTATTTGTATATTTTTGTAATTTATATGGTTTGAATATTATTAGAACCTATAGATTAGATGATAAATTGAGAAAATATACGATTCATTGAATGTATATTTTTTGTTTCATTTGATTTATAGGTTCAGGTGTTTACCCCATATTGTTTCTCTTCACATCACCCATGTGTGAAATGATAAATTGTTAAGAATCATCACCAATAACATTTGAATTTTGGATTCCTCTTTTTATAAGTATCTATAACTTTATTCTTTTATTTTTAATAAATTTTGTGTATTCATTTTTTTACAAAATGAATATTTTTTGAACCCAATAGGGTGGATATAAATCTAACATGAATGGGTGATAATCATATGAAAAAAGAGTATGATGATGTAGTCAAAGAGTTCATCATGTTTTTATCAGAACATGCACACAACCCTTCTCAAATCTTTTGTAATTGTTTTCATTGTTTTTATTCAAGAAAAATTCATTCAAAAGTGTTGGATGAACCTTTCATTTGTCTTGGAATAGAAAAAAGTGGTAAATGTTGGAATAAATATGAGGAGAAACTAAATGTACATACTGGTTGAGATGATACTACAATTTATAGATCATATGACATGAATACTAGTGTAAATGATGACAAAGATCGCATGGAATAAATGAAAATTGAAATTAAATATGACCTTTGAGATTTTAAAAAGTTGTTTTAGAAGTTAAATAATTATGTTAGGATACCATTGTATACTATTTGAACTAAATATACAACATTGACAGTTGTATTAAAGTTATATAATTTGAAAGCTAGTAGCTGACAGTGTGGAACCAACATTACAAAAATACATGGTCTCCTAAATGATATGATACTATAAGAAAATGAGTTTCATATAGAATATGTGATTTTAAATGAATGTACCGTTTGAAAATAATGATCTTCAAAAAAATTCATGCATGTCCACATGATTGCATATTGTTTTTGAGGAACATGAATCACTCATAAAATTTCCTTGGTGTCATGCAAATCAATACAAGAATGATGAATAAAGTCCTTTGAATGTTTTATGGAACTTTCCTATCATTCCAAGGTTTAAAAAAATAAATTAATGCCATGAAACCTCTATAAAATTGACATGGAACACAAATACAATAGTTGAATATGGGAAACTACATCATCAATAGTCTCAAAAACCGACCTGGGTTGACCCTGGACCGGTCAACCAAGCCGATCTGTGATAAGGCCTGAGAGGAATTCCCAATCCTCCTTGGTTAGCTATAAGAACCTGAGCATCATCCAAGTTACAATGGGAAGGATTTCTCCCATGATAAATAAATAAAAATAGTGGAAATGAAAAAGAGCTTCCCAAAATAAATAATCCAAATAAAACTACTAAACATGAACTGAATGAAGTAAATAACTATACAAATGGGAAAATACTATCTCTGTGTGACCCCACGAGTCACTCCCCAACTCAACGATCAAATGTCTCCCAAGGAAAAGGCACCTAAGAAGTAGCCTGCACGAGAACTAAAAATAGAAAATAACTGTAGGTGTGAGTCTTAAAACTCAGTAGGCCAGCCCGATATCTACTCCCCAATGCACTACCTTTAAAATTTAAGAAGCACCATATCAATGTTGAAATAAAAATTATAAAAGTTTGTTTTGTCAAATATTTTACTTAAAATAAATGTAAAAACCATTTCCCTTAACCATTTTCAAATGTAGATTCATTTCATTAGTGACAATGAAATTTTCAAAGGGAAACTAATGTTTACCATTTCATATTTTTGTAAATATGATAAATCACTTTCAATTGAAAACCATTTCTTGAAAACCTAATCAAGACTAGCTCACCACTTTCCAAGAAAAAGGATACACAAAAGTGCACAATAGAAATCAGACAATAAGTAAAATATAGATATACCTTAGAGCACCGTATTCATTATAGTAAGAGACTAAAATCCAAAAGAAATGGGTGAAAATAGAAGATCAAGAATAATCTAGAAGACACCAATACATGAGAGATCATACTCATTGAAATGTCACACATGATGAAATCAAAACGCTCAAAATGATCATCCGTCCTTTCTTAGGCAGGCCGAGGGAAAATCCCATAGAAATAAACCAAATACATCCACTTACTATGGGCCACTGGTCAGTACCATAACCTATCGGTGTGGCTATCGTTATCCAAATATTTTATCAATATTCTAGATCCCAAGTCTCAAGTATTTAGAAATTGGATGATCCAAACGATTCTAGCTGAGCATCCAATCACAATATATATAATAATAATATTGTACAATAGGTCTCACCCTGAGTCTTTATGTGACCATTCTCATGCCTTAAAATAAAACAATTATAAAGATTTCTAACCGAATAACCCTAACAATGGATCCAAATAATCCCCAGCAAGGACCTCCCACCCATTCCTGCAATCAAGGAGTGAGAAACACCCAATGATGGTTTTCATAATAATTTTTTTTTCACAAATTTCATGAAATATCCAAATAGGACCTTAATCATTAAAAAACAAGCCTTATTTCAAATTCAAACACTTTTTCAAAATTGGTGGTGAGAACACCATTTCCCCTCAAATAAATTGATAAAATGATTCTTAATACTCCTAGATTACACACTCAATACCCAAACATTTTTAATAGAAATTCCAAAACATGATAAAACACAGTATGAAATTTTTTATAAAATCCAAACCACTTATAAAACCACAAAAATAACCCAAAACATTGTTCTACATGCTTCTAACACATTTTTAAACACTAACAATTCATTTCGCATCAAACTTTAGTCCTAAAAGCTACTCGATCATTTTATAAAGAACACAAGGCATGCAATGTTTAATAAAATAAATTTTAATTTAGTACTCAAAAAATTATAAACATTAATTTTCATGACATGATTTTATTTAAATTTATAAACCTTGATTTAAACTTTAAAAACTATGTGTGTAAAACACCCAGTGTTCACAACTCAACAAAACAGAACCCACATTAGAAATCTATTTTTAAAATGAATCCCACTCTAGAAACACAAAATATCATGTTTAGTACTACCCAAATAATTTAATAAATGTTTTAGTAATTTATAAAACATTGTCAAAGACACAACGTGGTTCCACACCATAACACATCAAATATTACCAAAAAATGATACTTCAAAATTTATTGCACAACAAGACCATATCAAACATGATTTAAAAGTTATTTGAATACTAAGAAACTAATCAAAACATTTTAAAAAAAATGTTTAACATTCATATAAAGTGAGAAAAACATATAATTAGAGTTTCATAAATTAAAAGGGTTGGTTCAAGGTAATTCCTATGTCAGAACCAAGGTGCGGCAGCAACACCCACTTAGAAATGCCCAGTGTGGGTCCTAATATAGTAACCTTACCAAGAACTACTATTAATTGAAAAAATACTCTAAAAAGACAATAGAAAGAATAAAAATAAAAATGTAGACAAAAACACACCCCATGGGGAAAATGTATATCAGGGGTTGCGCATGCCAGAAGGAGGGACTATGACAAGAGGCAGGCTACCAGAGAGGGTCATCGGAGGTGCACAAAGGTGCATGTCGGTGGAGGGGTCGAGCAAGGGAGTTTTTGGCTGGAGGAGGGTTGGCCGAGGGTGGTGGCACCAGAGGGTAGGGGAGTCGGGGGGGGGGGGGGGGGGGTCTCAACTAGATGTTTTTCAGGAGGAGGCTGGACAAGGGAAGTGGTGCTAGCTACGCGCTGAGCAGGAGGGTCAATGGAGGCAGGGTCTACTGGTATTGGGAGTTCCAGTAGGAAGAGGGCATCAGGCCATGCCGATGCAAGCAAGAGGGGGAAGCTACGCTGCTGGGCAGTAGGGAGCTAGAGGGTCACACCGAGCTAAAGAGGGAGTAGGTTTTCTACGTACATGGGAATCCAAGAGGTGTTGGGTTGCTGAGTGCTGAGAAGGAGGGCGATGGGGGGCCGACAACAACGGGTTGGTTAGGGAAGAAGCGTTGGGTGAGCTAGGTCACGCCACACACACACACACACAAAGGGGGGGGGGGGGTTCATAAGAAACCCTAAAAAGCGGGGAAAATATATCTAAAAAACAAATTAAAAACCTTAGCAAAATAGTAATAATAGTAATAGAACCTTAATAATAATAATAATAGGAATAATAATAATAGTAATAATAATAAAAATAACAACAAGATGATGATAGAAATGAAAATAATAAAAGTTTTCATTTCATTTTAATAATAATAATAATAAAATAATCAAATTAACAAGTTTAGTTTCCACCCAAAATAAAAATAATAAAATTCTTAGTAAAATTAATATTTAATATTCATAATATTCATACTTTTTTAATAACATAATAATATTCTAAATAATAATAATATCTTTAATAGTAATAACAAAAACAATAATAATGGACACAATAATCAACGTTCATTTTTATTGCAAAATTTACACGTAAAAATTATACTAATAAATACACATAATAATTAGCATGTGAATATTGTTATTATTATTAATGATTCAGACTTTATTACTCATTTTAGTTTTTCTAAGATGGATGGGATGCGTAGTTACCCTGGTGGAGCCACACAGGGTTTATGAAATCCACATCACTCATGCGCCCGAGGACGTCGAACCAAAAATGCACACTTTTTAACAAAAACTCAAATTTTCATATCAGACTCAACCTGAACACCATAAAAATTATTTAATTCCCAATAAATAATAAAATAAAAATAACCACATAGGTCGGAGTGTGACAATTCCCCCCAAAATAACTCTTTCTTCCCCCAGAAAGCCACAATATCTTTAGCCAATTGATCAACACTTAAGGATTCCACATAAACACGATTCAACCTTTTAATCCAAGTATATTCCCTCGACCACCAGTGAGACTCAACCTAATTTCCTAAAATAGATCACTAGTACAGGGGAGGCCTGAGAGAACCCCCCACTATAAGAATTAAACTGGCATACGATAACATCTTAATAGAAAATCCAAAGAGTCTCATAGATGGTCTCCCCACCATAAAGAACCAACCTATACACGACCAAACAAAAAACCAACTTAAACCTGAACCAGGTCTTAGCCAAGCAAAAAAAACACTATGAACATTTAAACCATCAAATCTGTTTTTTCTTAAGTACTAATAAAAAACAAGACCTCACCCAATTCACGTGGATGGTCCACTCAAGGACACTGAATAGAAACTCGCATCGATGTAAGTATGACCATGAACACTATGTTCAGGGTGGTTCCATCACACTCTTGCGATAAGAGGAAGTTTACAACGATGGATAACCCACAAGAGAAAAGCTAAAATTGTCTCACTATAACGATAGAGGTACAACCATAACCAAACTCCTTAAAATCCCCCTAGGATCCCTGACTACGCGTTGGCTTCACTCCAAGGCCTTTTTGGATGGATCTCCGATGGATGAAGTGTCTCCTACCTCATAGTCAGGTTTTGAAAGTCTTAATAAGGAATATTCATTATTTGATCTAAAATAAGAAAGGACATAATTTTTACATAAAAACCACACTGGCATTGAAAACTGGAGTTCCTCAAAAGAACCATGACATTCTAATATATTTTAAAACAAAAAACAACATCTGTACAACTACCCTGATAAGATATCCCTTACACTAGAAGGAAACCTATAAAAGTAAATTTAAACAAAAAACCTATATGAAATCTCTTCTAATAACCACTTCCATGACGATTTCAAGCAATTCCCCGACAGAATCGTTGCATGTGACCCAAGTGTCCAAAATCCTAGCAGGGATTCAGAGAATTTGTACATGACAACTTTTTGTGACTCGCCTAACCACACTGATATCACGCGAGGATATCTCACTTGGAAGAGGTTGATGAATGATCTTGAGGAATTTTGATTAAATGACTTTCACCATCATCTTTTAATCTCTTCCTCATCTCCTTACATGAATCCTCACCACTAATCATAAGAATTGAAGGAGGGAGGACTACTTCGAGCACTCTTGCCATCACAGTTTCGACAAGAAAATCTTGTCTCACCGCATCTGCAAACGAAGTTCGGTTGGACGTGGACACCTTTAATTGTAGATCAGGACCAAGACTCTCCTTGAAATGCCGAACCTTAAAGGGGTCATTTGTGGCATATATTGAATCCTAAGGGACTAGATCTAAAAGGCACTAGTAACACTCCAACACTGATCTATCACCGTTTTGAAAAAAACAAATCTCCAACCCTTTCATAGCCTTTCTTTATTAGAGAAATACTAATGAATGAACAAAGCCTTGAAAAACTCCCCAGTCAACTCTTGATAGGGATTGTTCTGAGACACTAACTTCCACCATATCCATGGTGAATCTTCTAGCATGAAGGTTGTAAACTTGACCTTCAATGACTGAGAAAAATCAACGTGGTTAAATTCTCTTTCAATCTTTCACATCCACTCCTCCTCTTCGAAAGGGTCTACTTGAACATAAAATAGAGGTGCATATAGCTTTCAAAACTCAAGCATAAGTTCCTTATGTTGATCAACCGTACTATGATCACCCATCGAAGCTTCAATGGGGAAACTGCTAGATAAGAAAAGTCCAAAACCCAATCAAGGCCAAATCAATAAAATAAATCCTCAAGATCAAACACCCCATAGGTGATAATATTCAAACACAAGAAAACAAGCTATCATGACATCAAAACATCCATTTTTGAAAAAATATTAAATTTAAAACAATTTTGGTGTGTTAAACACTCACCATTGCTATTATTTAGAGTCTTACTCACAAGAATGTTTCTGTTCCACCTCAGGAATCCATCAACTATACTAGATATCCATTCATATCCCCATATACCAAAATGCATGTGAGCACCCATAAAAAACCAAGGCCTAAACAAAAAAACTTTATTTTCCAAAAATAAATCATTCAACCCATTTATTTTACAAAAATCCACAAATTAAACATGTCATTTCAAACAACCATTTTTTAAAACCAAATTTTTCTAATTCAATCAACTTATAGAAGTCAGAAGATACCCAAACAACTCAAACATGTAACTAGTGTCGGTGGGTGACTTGACCATATGGTTGGAATCCATAAGACAAACATGTAATCGACACAAAGAGACTTTCTGGATCATACCCCTAGATCCATAGGTCTTTCCAGCTTGTGCGGCTCATGAGGACTATTACCCTAACTCCCTTTTTCATATCCCAATCACCAAACATACCCCAAAACCCCAAATAAACTAATTAAACTCGACTTCCAATGGAAACTCGAGGATTAGAACAAGTAAAAGTTCATGATGCTCTTCTCGTACATACCCCTCGAGTCCCAACAATCCTACTCCATCTAACTTGACATCCCAAATAACAAAGGGAAATCTGAAAGAGCAAGGTCCTATAAGAGCCGACCTCCTTTGATACCATTTTTTTAATAACCCACTTGGGTCGACCCGGAACCATTCACCAGAGCTGATCCATGGCAAGGCCTGAGAGGTGTTCATGATCATCCCGAGTTGGCGATAAGCGCCTAGGCATCGGCAGAGTGACAATGGGAATTATTCCTCCCAAGATAAAAAAAATAAAAGGAGTGCAAATGATAAAGATAAGTTCAAAATAAATAAACCAAATAAAACAACTTAATATGAGCTGAAGGAAATAAAAACTATTAGAATGGGAAAACACCATCACTATGTGACCCCACGGCTCCCTCCCCAACTCAACGATCAAACGTCACCCATGTAGAACATACCCAGGGTGGAGCCTGGACAATTACAAAAAATAGAAAGGAGCTATAGGCATGAGTATTAAAACTTAGTAGGATATCCCAATATCTATTCTCCAATGCACCACCTTTAATTTAAATTTTGAACAAAAGTTTATAAAATTATTTTTCTATAAATATTTTACTTAAAAGAAAAGTACAAACCATTTCCCTTAACCATTTTCAAATCTTGATTCCTTTCATTAGTGATAATTAATTTTTCATAGGGAAAGTGATGTTTACATTTTCATATTTTTGCAAAGAGGATAAAACACATCCATTTGAAAACTATTTCTAGAAAACCTAATCAAACTAGGTCACCACGTTCCAAGAAAAATAATACACAAAAATACACAATATCAATCACACAACAAATGTTATGTATATATACATAGGAGAACCATATTCATCACTATAGGCGACTAAAAACCAAAATACATGGGTGAACCTAAGAGATCAATAATAATCTAAAAGACACCAACACATGAGACTTCATCCTCATTGACATGTAACACACGATGAAATCAAAATGCTCAAAAGGCTTAACCATCCTTTCTCAGGCAGGCCGAGGGAAAATCCCATAGAAATAAACCTAATAAATCCACCTATTATGGGCCACTAGTCAGTTCCATAACCTACAAGTGTGGAAATCATTCTGAAAATATTCTCTCAATATGCTATATTCCCATGTCTCATGTATTTAAAAATAGGGTGATCCAATAGATGCTATCTGATCATCCAATCACAAAATATATAATAATAATAATAATTCATAATAGGTATCACCCCAGTTCACCCCTGGGACCATTCTCATGCCTTAAAATAAAAAACATTATAGAGATTTCCAACTCAATAATCATAAGAATGGACCCTAAGATTCCCCAACAAGGACCTCCCTCCCATTTCATGCAATCTAGGTATGAGAAACACCCAACAAGGGATTTCATAATAAACACTTTTTCAAAAATTTCATGAAACGGCCAAACATGCCCTTAACCATTCAAAAACAAAACCTTATCTGAAAATGAAAACACTTTTTCAAAATTTGTGGCAAGCACACCAGTTCCACTCAAAAACATTGATAAAACTTTTTTAATACACCCATATTACACACTCAAGACCTGACTATTTTTAATAGAAATGCCAAAACAAGATACAACACAATACACATTTTTTATTATTTTAGAACCACTTGGGAAAGCATAGAAAGAACCCAAAAACTATTCCACAATCTTTTGATACATTTGTAAACCCCAAAAATTCATTTCACATGATACTTTACTCCTAAAATACAATCATTTATTTTATAAAGAACACACGACATGCAATGTTTAAAAAAATAAATTTCAATTTAGCACTCAACAAATTATAAACATCAATTTTCATTCCACAATTTTGTTTAAATCTATAAACCTTATTTTAATCTTTACAAACCATTTGTTTAAAACACCCAGTGTTCACAACTCAACAAAACACACATCACATTAAAAATATATTTTTAAAATAAAACAAACTCCATAAAATTTTTGTTTCATGTTTTGTAATTCCCAAATAATTTAACAAATGTTTGAGTAATTTATAAAACAACCTCAAGAGACACAATGAGGTTCCACACCAAAACACATCAAATATTACCCAAAAATGCTACTTTAAAATTTAGTGCAAAAGAAAAAAATATCATACATGATTCAAACTTTATTCATATACAAAAAAAAACTAATAAAAATGTTGTGAAAAAATGTTTATCATGCATATAGAGTGTAAAAATCATGAAATTAGAGTTTCCTAAATTAAAAGGTTTAATGCAAGGGAATTCCTAACTAGGAACCAAGCACAATGACAACGTTCACTCAGAAACATCCTATGCAGGTCCTAATACACTAACCCTACAAAGAACAGCCATTAATCGACAAAACACTATAAAAAACAAATAAAACAGAAAGAATAAGAATTAAAATGAAGATAAAAACACACCCCAAATGGAGAAATCATACCGGGGGGGCTGCACATGCCGGAAGGAGGGGCTCGACTAGAGGTGGGCCACCAGAGAGGGTCGTCAGAGGTTCACAATGTTGTTGGTTGAAGGAGGGGTCAACTGAGGGTGTTTTCGGATGGAGGATGGTCGGATGGAGGGTGGCGATGTCGGAGAGAAGGTGAGATGTGGGGGGGGGGACTCGATTGGGGGTCGGGTAGGAGGAGGCCAAACAGGGGATGTTATGCTGGCTGCACACCGAGTAGGAGGGTCAAGGTGGGGTACGCTTATGTTGGGTGCGCTGGAAGGGGGAGGGCATCGGGCTGCTCCACTATAAGCAGGAGGGGGAATCTATGCCACTAGGAATTAGGGCCCTGGTAGAGATGAATAGGATTTCTAAAATTCTCTCTTCTCATGCACCCAATGACGTCAAACATAAAATACACACATTTTAACAGAATATAAAAATTTCATTCGGGACTCAACCCGAACCCAAAAAAAAAATATTTAAGGCCAAATAAATAATAAAATAAAATAATAACATAGGTCGGGGTGTGACAACTAGACTCTCTTTAGTGGAAGAAAATTAATAATGTGTATCCTTAATTTGGAAATGATATAAGAAACCCCCATCATGAATTATCTATATATAGATTAAATCCTTTTTGTTTACATAGTTGCAATCACATTATACAACCAGTTATGTTGGTAAATTATAACATTCCACCACATGATATACAAATACATTATATTATATCTTCTTTTATTTAGACAAAAACATCCCACTAATGATGTTAATATATATTTTTATTTATTGATTGAATATATGAAATTGATGTGGGATACTTGTGTTACATTATATGATGATCATTGAATTAAATAATTTACATTGAGAGTCACATTTTATGGGATGATAAATGAATTTCTTGATTATGGAATTTTTATGTTATAACATTAATATAATGTTGGGGGCCCATTTGTGAATAATTAACACAATCATTTATATTAAAACATTACGAAAAGAATTTTTTTAGGACATTGTATATTTTTACCTTGACGACATAAATACCAATAATGAATGTATACATTCGCTGGGAATATAGAAAAAGGTACAACATGATTTCCTCTAATGGTTTATCAACTGTTCAATAAACTAAAATATATTAAAAATATTTTCAATGCTCCTCTTTCAAAAAACATTTTGAAATCATGATAGAAAAAGAGATCAATTTTATTTTAAATTACCATATTGTAATCATTTTTATGTCAGAAATTTTATTGATGTCATGCATGTAGAAAAAAAAATAGATTGAACATTGTTATTGGAATGTTACTGGTTTTTACAGAAAAAATGGTATCAAGGATAGGTTGTACATGAATTTCATGGGGATATGGGAAGAGTTAGTGTTGGTGAAGGGTGAAAGGTGTAATTATCTTCCTCTAGTATCTTATAATCTCTAAAGATAAGAAGAATTATTGAATAAATTTAATGACTATCTAGGGGGGAAATGTAAATTTTATATCTTACACTAGATTTTTAATTAATAGTTATAAATTAATTATAGAGGAACAATATGAATACAGTACAATGAATAAAAATGGAGTTACGTTGATTGAGGGAGATATGCATGTATTAAGATACATGGATCAAAATCAATTTATATGAATATGTTATACTTTTGCATCATTGAATAGATATTTGTGTTGTAATATCCAAGATTTCAACTTATGATTTTCCATTACCCATTTGTTGACACCAGGAGTGTAGTGAATGTCAACAATTGGGCTTAGTGAAGGTGAATTTTCGTGTGGAAGGGTATAAGGATGATATGTTTATAATGGATACACAAGAATTGTAGGTATTTTATGTCTCAGATCCAGAAAATAAGAATTGGTCTATTATCCTATTGTGGAATAAAACAACCACATGATGAGATGAAAACCCAATTGAGGATGAACCTTTCATTGGGATATCACTATAATTTCATGGTGATAAAAATATAAAAAATGTCTTGTATGTTAGAGTGGACCACAAATAGGGGATTTAGATACTCGATAAAGGATCCATATCCCTTTAGCCTCTAAAGAAAAAAATTGATTTCGATGAGCAGGTTAAAGTGAATTTTATTATACTATGCTTTTCATCATTATATTATATGTTCTTTAATAAATCTATATAATATAAATTAATCATTTAACTACTCATGAAGATAATGAATTCTACACATGATGATATTACCAATCACGAGGAAGAACACACAATTAATGCTGAGACTATGGAATTATTTGGTGATCAACAACATGTTTATAAATAAAAAAGAATTATGTAACATAAATGTGTTAACTAAAATTTTCATGTCCAGGAGAAAATATATAAAATTTGAGTTTGGTTGGATTCAATGTTACCAACCTATTAGACCCAACACGTTAAAGTTTATTATGAATGTTGGGATCATAATATGAATTCATTTTATAATTAATATATATTTGTGGCACCATGTTGTTCCTACATTGAAGGAAACCCTATGTAATGATATTAGGGTAATGTTATGATATACATTCTCTATTTTAATAAAAAAATATATAATGAAATTTTTATTTAATTTTCATTATCTCTTGGAGAGTTTTTTTAGATAACTTCATTAATAAACGCGTATTAATAGTCACTAGAAAATCTTATAGAGGATTCTAGACACTTCTTACAAAGAATCATCTCAGGGTTGTTGAGCAGAAAGTAAACCCCCACCCACTAGTTACGTATGCACACATTATAAACTATGAAACATGGAAAGTATTAATCAGCCTTCATGATCAGAAATCATTCCAGGTGCATTGTAGTTGATAATATTATATTTGAAATTATTTATATTATCCACATTCATTCAAAAAAATAATTTATGAAACAATAATAGAGTTCTAAAAATAAGTACCATGCAGTAAGACCAATGCATCCCTACCAAAAAGAACAGATGGGGTATGCGTTATTTGAAAATAAAATGGTATGTATTTTAAATCTACAATTAAATTTTTATGTGATATAAAACAAAATAATATTATTCCTTATATGAATATTGATGAATCAAATTATGAAGCCACTTCCATCCCATGTAGTGTGATATAGAAAGAGGCCTGTATAAATAAAGAGGGTAAATTAGTCATTGAAAACATACAAGTAGTATGGGAATCCTGTTTAAGTATGACATAATAGTAATTTAATATTCAATATAATTGTATAATACAAAAAGATTTATTTATGTTCTTATGTTTTATATATTATTGAAACACCAGAATTGGTATCAAGCATACTTGAAGAAAAACTACTTTCTGTATCATTGAAGTGACAAGAACAATATGTCCATGTTTGAGGTGTGGGTTTTGGAGTGTCACCTAAAACATATTTTGAGATGATAAAGCTTCATGGAGATACATTTGAGATTATGAAAGTCATATGGGTGAAGATAAATTATTTTAAATATTTAATTTCCTATTTTGGGTTTGAAAAGAAACATATGTAAAAGAATCAAAGAGAACTGATAGTAGAACAATGATTTATACATGAAGATACACATAACCTCCACTATCCTTATGGATTTTCATTCCCATCAACCACTTAACTTACCTAAGGTAATAAATTTTTTCATTATTCTTTCTCTGAAATGTTAATTAACAAATTTTTATTAATTTATATTACTAAAATTATATGCGGTGAAGTTGTATGTGATTCATATCAATCAAAACCCATGCACTTCATTGTTGTGAGGGGTATATGTATAATATCCCATTAAACATGAAACACAAAAAAATCCCAAAATATCACATGAGAGTGAGGATTAAAGTATCTCATGAGATAATCACTATGTTTCCTCTTCTGATTGATGATCTTGATGTTTCCATAGTTGATAATGCTATTGTAACTTTCATAGTGGGGCTATCTAATAGTATAAAGATATATGACACATGTCCTTAAAAAAATTAAAATGAGAAACCTTTAACAGTTGATGAAAAATACCTAAAATGAGGTATGGTATTATAAAAAAGATAAAACGATTGCAAAATAAAATTTCATATCAAGATAATCAGGTGAATCAACTGAGAAATTAAAAGGGCCTTATGAGAGTACCTTCAGTCTACATGTTCCCCTACTGCATATATTAAAATTACATGTTCATATAGATAAAACATTAAAATTTTGAAATATATCCTACATTGAATATAAAGAACAAATATTTGGAGATTTCATTATAGAAGTGGTTGGCCTGGACTATATAAATGATATTATCAAATTATAATTGTTGGAAGTCTTAGTTGTGAATACATATATAAAGTATATTTCCATAATCAGTCAATCCAAAAAATGATTTACTGTTTTCATTAAAGATAATAACTATTCATATTTTATAAAGGAGTTTATATTACTGATATATAAAGGAAAAACCCTAAAAAACATGATTTGGACTCATTAATCCCTATATTATTTCTATGCACAAACTTTCTTTTGAATTAGAAGGAATTGAAATGATAAAATATTGATTGAGTGATAAATTTGAGAAAAAATAACATATGATAGACTCTCCTTGATGCCTGTAATGCATGGACAAAACTCTTACATCTAATTATATAAAATATATTTGTCTTTTTCTCATTACATATGGGTTTTTATTTTTTTATGAACTAGTATATGCTCATTGCAATCATTTGGTTACCAAAAACATTTGTTTTTTGGATCCAATGTATCAATTTCCATCAAACAGACCACACAAGATATCTATTATAAATTTTTAAATCACTTTAATAAATATTTTATAGATAAACATTAAATTATATGTTTTATTTTTTATTTCAATGAAAATTTTGTTATGATAGGGAGATCTATAAATATAGGCTATATATGGACCCAAACATTAACATTGCATAATCTAGTTAATTCAACTAGAATAATCTTATTACATTTGCAAAGATCTTTTCTACTTGTAGTTTTAGATAAATATGAAATAGTTCATACATATCAACCCGTAAGAATATAAATTTTTTAATAATAATATTGTGTCAATTTCTTCCATAATATAAATGGTTTTAATAAAACATGAAATATTTTCATGAATAATCTCCACAACATTCATCTTGGCTTTTTATTTTCTCTTACCTATCCTCAAACCCAGTGAGAAAACATTTTAAAACATGGGATGAGCACAAAAAACACAGTAAGGGACCTAAAAGGAAGGAAATAATCTGTTAGACTGTAAATACTTATAAACTTATGAAATTATTTTCACTAAGATATACTTCTCACCTAAAAAGTATTATATACTTTTTGAAAACAAGTGATATCCATAAAACATAAAAAAATATAAATATAATAATAAATGTAATTTGGGGAATTAGTTTAGATTTTAATCTTCATAGATACCATATGATTTTTAACCCTCATGGATAACAAACTATGTAACCCTCATGGATACTGTATGATGTAATCATCAAAGTTACATTTACAGTAACCATACGATCATCTTCCAACATTAACATACCCAATGCATTGGAGGGAGATATAGGTCCCACGCTTCATTATAAATAATTCCCATTAAATAGAAAATAATCATAAAAAATGAATACTTTCATCGTAAAAACATTCCTTTTGATTTTTTTTGTAAAAATTGAAATTTAGAAGGGGATTTTTAAAGAAAACACCCTTACCTTGGTTTCGTCTATCATAAAACATGTTCAAAACTTTGGTATAATGGTTTAAATAATGTTATTAAATTTTTAAACACATATATTAGTATTTATAATTCCTTATTTTATCGTATTATAACATCATTCCACCCAGTTATAGATAATATTGTTATTATTTTCATTGTTTTGGGTATATTTATTTTATGGCTTCCATGGTTGGTTCATTATGGATTTTTTTGTAGAAAGGATGAAAAAAATAAATAATTATAAAGAAATGGTGTTAATATTTTTCCATATCTTTTAGATGATACCATATGTCATTTTTTCTGATATGAGGATTAATCATTTGATAAAATATTAATGAAAATGTTTTAGTTTATTTTGGCGATTTTTACAACCATCACAAGATTATATCATTTTAATTAATATCATGTTTATATAATGTTTTAGAAGGTTATATGAATTATAATATTTATAATAAAGTCCAATTTGACCATAATAATGGTTTTATGATCATCCTTGAATTCGTTAATGGAAAATGAAAACACATCATCCATGATGATGGTAAATCGCCACATCACAAATGTAATTTTTGTTTTTTTTAGAGTAGGAGGAGAAGGGGAGAGGATTGATGATGGATATTAAATTAACATGATAAAATTATATTATATATAAAATAAAAAAATTATCATTTTACTTGGATGAGAGTAGTTGAGGAGAGAATAAGAAAATAAAATAAATTGAAAAGAAAATAAAAGAAAAAGAAAAAGGATTTTACCTCTTGAACTTATTATCCTTGAGAACCTTTTTAAGGCCCTTGGTTTTGTCTTTTTGAGGATACCAATGGATCATGGATATGGGGAAGAGGATTTGGGAGGGAATAAAGTATAAATTAAACAATGTAAAATGATTTGTGGTGTGAGGAAAACATGTGGTGGGGGTGGTATTTATAGTGGAGGAGAGGAGTATTTTTTTTCATTATTTTATTCATTAGTTTTTTATTTTGGCTCAAGACAATAATTAGTTTGATTATTATCACAAAATATAATAAAATAATTAAGTTAAGTGAAATATTATGAGTATTACATCATAAATGAAACAAGGAATACTGTATTTAACTTATAATGTATATATATAGTAAATTACTGTATTTTACAATTCAATTAGATTCAAATATTTTAGAAAAATCGAAAAAAATCACCCTAACCATTTTTCAATATGTAGAATTAAAAAATAAACACAATTTTTTGAAAATAATATTCTAAATATGAGAAATTAAATTTTTAATTAAAGTCATCCATTATTAAAAAAATACCAATTTTAAAATTATAGATGATTTTATGACACTTTGAAAAATTTATTAAGGTATCATAAAATTATCTTATAATCATAAGAAAAAAAATTATTAATGATTATATTTTATGAAAATATATTTTCTTTTAAATAATTATATTAATTATAAAATTATAATTAAATATTAATGATTTTAAAAAATATCAACAGTTAATTTATCAATTTCAAAACATTTACTTACTTATTCTATGATATAAATATATCATTATTACTCTTATATAATACATAAATTTTATTTATTCTCTCATATTTGAGGTTAATATTTTTTAAATTTAGATTCTTTGTTCCTATAAATACCACTTATTTAATTATACATTTATAATGAATTTAAATATTTAATTTCAGAATGAAAAAAATTATTTTATAAATACCTAGGTTGTTAAATTATCACCAAATTATATAAATTTTGTATTCACAATTTTTATTCAATTATTAAACAATTGAGGATACATTTACCACATTTCATTTTCAGATTCCCATGTTGCTTCTTCAACGATGTAGTTTCTCCACAAAACCATAACCTAGTGAATTGACTTATTCTGCAATATATTCTCTATATAATTAAGAAACTGAACAATACTTTCCTCATAAGAATATTTCTCACCCATCTAAACTAATTATAGGATCTAAACATGATATGAATCTCGTACATACTTTCTTAACATTGAAACATGAAAAACATTGTTTACATAAGATAATCTTAGAGGCAAAGCTAATCAGAAGGAAACTTGTCCAAATTTCTTCTGGATTTCATAAGGTCCAATGAACCATGGACATAGATTTTCTTTTTTTACCAAAATTCATAATTTTTTTTATGGATAGTTTTTAAGGAAATCATGATCACCTACCTCGAATGAGAAGCATTTCTTCCTATTATATACATAACTTTTATGTGTATTGTGAGATGTCCTCATGTGATGTTAGATAATATTCAATTTCTTAGCTACTTTCTCTGCTAATTCTGGTCACATAAACATATATTCCCTGACTTCATCACAAAATTGTGGATTATGAAAACACATTCCATATAATTCATCAAATGATTCCATTTTATATTGGATTTAAAACTTTTATTATTAGAAAACTAAAATAAATAATGATATTGATCCCAACCTTCCTATTAATCCATTTAATAAGAATCTAACATGTCTTCCAATGTTTTAATTATTCAATCAGTTTGCCCATCAGATTAGAAATGAAAGGCTGTGTCAAAATTTAATTTAGTTTCTAATGAATTATAAAGGTCTTTCTAAAATTAAGAAGTGAACATGTGATCACATTTAGATAGAATGGATACATAAACTCCAAGTAACCAAACTATCTCATTGAGGTATATTCGAGAAAGATAATCCAAATTCATAATATCACAAATAGGAAGAAAATGTGCAGATTTAGTCAGTAGATCAATAATAATCAAAATCAGTTTATTATCTCTAGAATTCTTTGGTAGTCCCACCAAGAAATCCAGGTATATATTTTCCCATTTTTTCTCTGCCACTAGAAAAGGATAAAGAATACCATATGGTAGTTTTCACTCTGCTTTAACCTGTTTACATGTTAAAAATTTCATTTCAAAATTAGAAATATATATTTTCATTCAATTACACTTGTAATACTATTGAAAGTATTTGTACATCTTAGTTCTGCTAATATGAACTAAAAACAGGGAACTATGATCATCAATTAATAACTATTTCTTTAACTTTGAATCACAAGGAACACATAATCTCACCTCAAATATCAAAATAAAATATTTATCAACATTAAATAATGGACACTCAATGTTTTTCAGCAATTCTAACTTTTTTATTACTCACCATCTTTCCTCTATGCATGCTTTATTATATCTGACAGAAGGAACTACACTAATACATGAATCAAAACAAAGAAGAAAATTTCTACACCAACAACATTCAAGATAAAATTCATCAAACCATAAACCAAGTGGTCATGTTCTAAACATAACATGGTTAATGATGCAGGATGTTTTTTACTCAAGGAATCCAATACTTTGTCTTCTTTTCTAGGATGGTAATTGATCATACATTCATAATCCTTTATCAATTCAAGATATCTTTTCTTCCCCATGATCAATTCCTTCTAAGTGAATATATACTTCAAAATTTTATAGTTAGTATATATTTCACATTTGGCTCCATAAAATGACACACAAAATTTTTGAAGAGAAAACCTTAAATGTTAATTCTAAATCATGTGTTGGATAATTTAATTTTTGAGGATTTAGTTATCTTGAAGCATAAGAAATTACTTGATCATTTTTCATCATAACACAACCAATACCCTTCAACGATGCATTACTAAAGATGAAAAACTCCATTTCTGCAAGGCAAGTCCAAAAATGGAGCATTCACCAATCTCCTCTATAGTTCCTTAAAACAAACATCACATTCTTATGTCCAAATAAATTTAACCTCATTTCATGTTAATTTACTTAGCAGACTAGATAACCATGAAAATTGTTTAACAAACCATCGTTAATAGCCTACTAATCTATAAAACTATGAATATCAGTAACATTTATAGGTCTTTTCCATTCATCAACCAATTTTTTTTGGGAAAGATCAACTATTATTTCATCCATAATTACAATGTTCCCAGGAAAAGAAATCTATTGCAACTAAAAATAACATTTGAAAAATTTACCAAATAACTTATTTTATTTTATAGATTGAAGGTTAATCCTTAAATGTTTTTCATGATCTTCATATGTTTTTAAAAACACCAAAAATATCATCAATGAAAACAACAAAAAACATAACAAAAAATTCACAGAAGATTATATTCATAAGATCCATAAATATAGTAGTATAATTTTTCAAGAAAAATGGAATAAATAATCTTATAATTTCCATATCTTGTTCAAAAAATTGTTTTTAGAATTTTATCCTCCTTCACCTTTAAATGATGGTATCCAGATCTCAATTCAATCTTGAAAAAAGACTATGCTCATAGATCTGATCAAAAAATTAATCGATATGTGGAAATGGATACTTATTAGAAATATTATTGTTATTTAAACCATTATAATCAATGAAAATTATCATGGAACCATCTATGATTTTAACAAAAAAATAGGATCACCCTATAGTAAAGTGATATGATGAATGAAAAATTTATCAAGAAACTTATGAAACTATTTTTTTCAATTCTAAATGTTCCACTTGATCCTTTCGATAAGGGGTTTTTGAAATTGGATTAGAATCATGAACTAAGTTTATTGAACATTCAACTTCTCAACTATATATAACATCAATAAAATCCTTTGCAAAACATTTAGATATTCATTACCACTAGAATATTATTAATTTGAATTGTTCCCCTATTTTAAAAAATGTGATCAAGGTAATGTTCATTTCTTTCTTTTAATATTTTCTCAACTTCCTAATATATTATCAATGGTATAGAGACATTCATGTATAAAAACTGAAACCCTTTCTGAAAAAAAAATTCTTTAGAACTACAATCAATCTTAGCATGGATAAACATAAATCCATTCCATACCCAAAATATTATCAAAATATACTAAGGGAACAACAATAAGGTTTTCAAGTAATGTCTTTCCACATAAAACAAGGGGAAGATTATTATAATGAATTTTTGCAATAATATTTCCCCTAGTGTTTTAACCATAAACACTGGTTTCATTTCTGGGGGTAAAATGTCTAATATGATAGAAAATTTCTTAGAACTAATGGAATATGTAGACCCTATGTCACACAAAACATTAGAAAAATATGAGTAAAAAATAATGTACCTAATACCACTTCATTGGATGGACCAAGATCTAATATCATAGCCACACAAGATTTCACTGCACCTTTCAACTTATAATTTGGTGACATTCCATTATTCATATTTTTCATTGGGATGAAATTTTTATAATGCCCCATCTCACCACATTTAAATCACTTTAATTTTTTCATATCAGAATTAAAAATTCCATCACTAAGTTCATTTACAATGAAATATTAGGTAATATTTCCAAAAATACAACATCGAAAACAATTCCCATATTGGTTATTGAATTCCCTAGGGTGATTTTTAACACACTTTTCACAAACTAGATACTAGATTCTCTTACCATAAAATTTATTTAGATGATTCTTTCCAATTTCATTTCATTTCTACCCCTTCTCTTTATTATTGTAAAATTACATTTGATCTTTAGAAAACTCCAATTCTACCCTCTCAAGACATCAAACAAGTTTCTTATAAAATTTTAATTCATCATAGGCAAATTATATTTGATATCTTGGATTTAATCCTGAGTAAAAAGGATTGATTTTACTATCAAGATCCCGAATATGATTTGGAGCGTACCCTGAAAGTCTAGTGAATTTTACTTCATAAACAACCATTGAATCATTCTCCTTTTGTTTCAATTCCATGAATTTCTTTTCCAACCTAAGTCAAACCACCATAGGAAAATATTTATCATGGAATATATTCTTAAATTCATCTCATTACAAGGAATCAATATCTTAACTATCTCTAATATTCTAGACCATTGACCACCACTAGTTGGATTTACCATCAAAACGAAAAATACCAAGACTGAAATTTTCATTATATTAACACCTCATGAAATCAAATATATTTTTAAGGGCATTAATCTACTCTTCAGTCGTCATTGGTTCAGAAGATCCACTGAATGAATGAGAGCGTTGCCTCATAAAATAATCCATTTTAATCATTTTCCTTCGTGGTAACTCTCTATGTTCTCTTACATGGATGTTTCCATAATTTAAAATCTATTTCAATTGATCCATTGCTATCACAGACTTCTCGGTTCCAATTCCCACTATTTTGGGTTGTAGATTGGGAAACATATCATCCTCTCGGTGCTTTCCTACTTCAGCATCCCGGTTTATTCTGTAGAAAAATATTCAAAACAAATATATCATAGATGAAAAACATGGTAATATTGAAATGTTATACCGTTTCAACAAAACGATAAGGTAAAAGTCATTTATAAAATTCTATCACAATTAGAAATTGAATAATTTGAGATTGGGCCCCGACACCAATGACTCGTTGCAAAAAACGTCATCACAAATAGTTTTTTAGTGATGGTCCATAGTAGAGAAGAAATATTTTCAATAGGATCCCTTCCTGTAACAAATTGTTTATTCGGGTTTTTAAAAAAACTCTTTTACGACGAGACCATCCTAAAAAACATAAAAAAATATTAATAAAATATAATAAAAAAATTATATTAATTAAAATAATAAAATAATAAAAATAATAAAAACTATTAAAAATAATGCATATATTATTAAAATAGTAAAAATAATAAAATAAAAATAATAAAATAACACTAAAAAAGGAAATATTCTTGAAAATATAAAATAATAATAATAATAATAATAAAATAATAATAAAAAAGAATAAAAAAATAAAAAAATAATAAAATCATAAAAAAAGAAAATAATAAAATAAGAGAAAACATAATATTGACAACAATATAAAAAATGAATTATATAAAAATGTAAATATATGGATTAATAAAAATATTTCCAAAAAATTATATTCAAATGTTTGTCAGAAAAAGTATATAAATCATTGTATGGGAGGGTCTTCTGGAGGAGCTGGAGGAGTATGAGGAACTGGTGGGAGGAACTCCATCCCTGAACCATGAGTCAAACCTCACATGTACTCCATCATCAACTCATGTTGCTGCTACTGCTACAATCGAAGCATCTCCTCCTCCTACTACCGCCACTATCAACGGAGATCTTCTTGCTCCCTATGCACGGTCTTTATAAGTTCACTGTGAGCTCATATCTTCTCCTCATATTATGCTTTAGATGATGATGGCTCTCTATGAGATCCCCTCGAGATGCACAACGAAGTCACAATGGTACCATAATAAATCCCAGGCATCACTCGATTGCTGATACCAACAACTCCGCCTTTCTTGAAGGCATACTAAACTGCCTACATCCATACTGAATCATAAAATCCTACTACACTAGAGGTATGATGCCCAGTCTCGTACTAACTCTCAACCTATGTTTGAGACGTCAAAACCTCATATGACTACTTCAATTACAATTGAAAATTAAAATAGCTAAAATATTATTTTCATTTAATTTTAAAACTCAAAAAGAAATTATATTGACCATTATATGATGCTAGAAATCACCTCTAATATCTTATAGAAATTTGTAGGAAACACATTTCGTTTTGGAAATATTACTTTAAACAAAGAGAATATCTAATCAAAACAGCTATTTTACAATCCATTATCAGATTTAATTGTCATAAATGTTGCAACAACTTCAAATTTTCTTATCGAACAACTAGAATATAACTAATACATAGCGGACTTCAAAAATGCATAAAATTGAGATTGTTCCAACTCACGAGTTTAATCAATATCATCATGGGTTTTAGTTTGTTGAAAAGATGGACCATCTGCATCATTTTTAAAATTTTGAAACAATGATGGATGTGGAATGAAATTATTAGTATCTTCTTCAATACTGCGTTCACCATGTTCATACCAAAAAATATAATCTTTTAGAAAACCGAAACATAATAGATAACCCCCATTTTTGTAAAATGTGTCAAACTTCCTCAAATCACATTTCTTACACAGACACTTAATTTTACCTTTTGTAAAAATTCTAGTTTTGATGAGGCAAATGATAAAAAATCTTCAACACCCTAAATATATACATGATTTATACTAGAACTATTTGGATTCTAGTGTTGATTCATCCAATCAAGATCTTGTAATAAATACTATTTTCAAATTCCTTATTCCATATTTCTCTAAAAAATATAAAATAATCAACAAATTTATGATAAAAATGAGATAAGAAAAACACAATCCAAAAAAGTGCATAAAATTAAAGAAATTAAACTTGACTTGTAAATATTATAGATTTTATCTATTTACCAAATTTTATACTAATTACCATTTATTTTTATTAATTATCATTAATATTAACTAATTATAGTGATTTAATTATTGGTTCTAATAATTTTTACTACTTACCATTAATTTTTAAAAATTATTACTAATTATTACTAATTACAAATAGTTATTACCAATTTATATTAATTATTAATAATTATTACTAATTACCACTAATAATTACTAATTATCATCAATTATTACTAATTCCCACTAATTAAAATTAATTACCACTAATTATTACTAATTACCACAAATTACGACTATTTTTTTTTACAAATTGCCACTAATTTATACTAACTACCACTAATTTATACTAATCACCACTAATTTTTAGAAATTACCATTAATTTTAAATAATTTACACTTATTTTAAATAATTATCACTAAATATGACTAGGTATTACTAATTACAACTAATTATTACAAATTTAATTCCCCGACCCTAAAATCCTGAAGCCGGTGTATTATTTTAAAACATTAGCATGATTACAAGGAGTCAAATCCCAAATGGATGATCAATTTAGTAGTCTTAGAAAATAGATTACATATTTAAACTTTACATTAAAATTCAAAACATAATATGAAACATAGATAACCCTTTGAGAAATCCATTATTCTCCTAGCTTAACCCATCATATCAGTCATAATACACATCGTGACATCCTGGGAAAGTAAAACATTAGAAAGTGGTGATCTCGGATGCTTAGTAAGTGTAAAAAATGTAGCAGATGATTTCATAAATAAGCATAGAATTATAAGGTAAGGTATAAAACTAAAACAAAAACCTTGAAACATAATCTTTGGCATAATATGGAAAGAATAAATCAGATAATATAACTTAAACATTTACATGGATATTCTACTAGTTGAATAATCACATGTAATATCAAAAAAAAAAATCTCAAAATGAAGTAATGAATAATACTAGACATCTGAAACAAACAATAAAGGATTTATTCTAAGAATCTAATTCTATCTAGGATTTAATCCAGGAATCTAATATTGTCAGGGCTTCATTCCACGAATCTAATACTTTCGAGGTTTCATGCCAAGAATCTAATACTTTCATGGGTTCATGCCATGAATCTAATAAATGGGTAAAGCCTCATCCAAAACCATATCTATTTTATTTCATGAAACCTACCAATGATTCAAGGGGATATAGAAGGCCCCACCCATCACGTACTATGTCCAATACATTCCTTATATGAAAACACTGAATCATAAAGAACATAATCATTTGTATTAAAAACTAGTATACAGAATATGAATAAATTAACCATAAACTAAGAATGTTATCTAAATAAAACATCCACAATAAAACTAATAATAAACCATTAAATATAATATGGTAATTATATCACAAGATATCAACCTCAATTATGCATAAGACCCAACAAAGGATGTTGTCAAAGATGAAAATACTCTAATAAAATCATTAAAAATATCTTGAGACAAATACCCCCTTTTTATTTAAAATCATTTATTCAAAAGCCACACACTTATAAAATAATAAATTTAAGAAGATATTTTTGAATAAAAGTTTCCCATACCACTTTGAATCTTTTGAAAAAAAATATCATTTTAAAACATTTATTTTAGTATAAATAAATCCGTAAAACCATTTTAAAGACATGGAAATTGATGAGAAAGATTTAGAAATATAAATCGTTAAAACATTTAAAACAATGATTTAGTTAATGAGTACATTACATAAAACCTTAAAAATATTTATTTTGAAAATATTTGTAAGAAACATGGATATGGATGATATATATGTCCCAATAAATACTTTGGTCAAAACAATCTCTAGTAATAATGAGATTGTGAAATTAACCCTTACCGTATGTTTCATTCTCCGTGTACATGTATCAAACTCTCGTATAGTATTTTTAAACATATTGTTAACATGTACCAGAATCATAATAATATTTATGATATCATACATTATTTATTTATTACTTTATATTACCCATTTATTAACAATTCCATGTTAAAGTAAAGTTTCGGGTAATAACTGCTTTTCTAATCGTATGTGTTTTGACTTGTTATATTACATAGATAACGATTTTATTACTTAAAAATGTAAAAAATGATTTATATACCACATATATTCCATATATATATATAGGATATATAAATGAAACAAAATACACTGTTCATGGAGACGGTAGGTCGTATGTACACATGAACACGGTTTCTGTTTTCTTATCATACAGAATGGAAGCAAGTAAATGAAATATATATACATACAAATATATATTTATTATATAAGTATTATTATTATGTCATATTTTTCATACTTATTCAATATATATATATCATTATAATCATTCTTGAATGTTTAACATGGAGAATGAATCTCATCGCATCATGGAGACGGTAAGTTGTACAAACGCACGAGTGATGGTATCATAGCCTTAATGGTAAAATGGTATAAAATTGGATGGTATAATAATTATACAGATAAATATCATGTCATATTTATTATTTAAATCCTTTATATTCATTGTTATACCCATCAAAATAATTTATAGATGAGAAACAGTTTACACCATGACGTGCAGACAGTAAGTCAGACGTACGCACGCATAGTGATATTATTTTTTGTAAGATGGGTAATAGGAGGAATTTGGTTGTACCATAAATATATAAACATATCATAATAAATTATATTGTTTATTTAATAATTTACTATGTAAAAACATAGGAATAATAAGTATAATAAGAAATGAAATTGAATTAAATTTTAAAACAATTAACTCTTCTTTGAGTATCTCCTTTTGATTTGCACAGAAGGACTTCTTAGAGAATATTTCTGCCCAAAGTATACCCTCTAGGATGAAGTGAGAGGATTTGGGAGGATAAATTGGCATATTTTTTCTTATCCAAATGGTTTTAGAGGTGTTAATTAAGTTGAATGATAAGTTCCCTTTTATAAGAGAGGGGAGGGGCTCTTTTAGAAACACCAAAACTATTAATTTAATATAAATTGATTTTTAATTTAAAATAAATAAAAAGTAATTTATTTAGATTATAATATTATTATGGGTCTAAATAATCACATAAAATTAATTTTAGACATTTTTAGGCCACCATATTAACCTTATATTTCGGTTTTAACCCTTAGTTAAACAATTTAACTCTCACCGTAACTCCTTGTCTCTTTACAATGTAGAGTTAATATAGTTACTATATTATGAATAAAATCCCCAATTGGATCATTAATAATATATTTATCATTATCCTATTTTTTTTGAAATATATATATTTATGAATTTTATATAATTTAATAAAATATTATTTATATTAAAATCTCATTCATGTTAATTTTGACACTACTTATTACTTGAATTTTTCAAAACTCATAAAAACATTATTCCTTAGACCAACCTACATCGACTCATCCCGAACATGTCAAATTCATCAAAAAAAATCATGTATGAAATCAAATTAATCAAATTATATTTATTTTAATATTATTAATATCATTTAGTTGATATTTCCATTAATTAAACAATTACTACATCATAATTATTCAAGTCCTTAATTCAATTATTTATTCTCCAATAAGAAAACATAAAACACCATGATTAAGATAAATTTATTGGATATTAAATTAATATTTATAATTTAATTTACCTTATGTATAACCTTATATTAAAAATGATATAATTATTAAAATTATGAGTATAACATTTTAAAGTTTTCTTTAAATAAAATATAGTAGAAGTCTTATTCAAACCCAAGTAGATTAAAAAGATCAAAATTTCGGCTTCAGGTTTATTTTGGTCAAAAATAAATTATCCAATGAAATTATGACATGTTTTAGGGTAACATTTAAATATTATAATATTATTTTAACCATTAATTTCCATATTTACCTTTAACCACGACAAATTTAAAAAATTACTAAATTTACTATTGAAAAAAAAATTGTGTTGTTATTATTAAACAAAAAATTTCATATTAATAAACATCATGTATATAGGTGTATTGAAATTCAATTCACAAAAGCTATAAAATTACATTTAATGCTAACCCCATGAATGTGGCTAGAAGGTGGGTAAAAGCGACGTTCGAAAGTTCAATAAATTTTTATATCTAATTAGGTTATAAAAAAAGATTCGAATGACCTAAATTGGATAAATATATTTATTATTTATATATTCTTACTTTAAAATGTTTTTAATGTAAAATAATTAATTAAATTAAAAAGTCATTTTTAAACAACAAGTCAGTATTCTTCACTATTCATCAAAAAATGACCCTTTTTAGAGATATACCAAAAATTAAACCTAAACTAATTCTGATTTTCTAAATTCAAAAATAAAGTCAATTTTGGAAAATAAAATTTATAAAATTTATAATGTGGTTAATATTATTTATAACCGCTTTATAAAAGGCTAGTTTGAAAGATCAAGGTGCGCTTGATCTCGGTGTTGCATGTAGCGCGAGCTATTAAAATTATTTAAAAAGATAACATACCATGAAATCTTGTGGTGTTAAATTCTCACCTCCTTAAATAAATTGTGTCCTCGTAATTTTAAAATTCAAGTTCAGTACCTAATGTTTAACTATTCAAAATTCCTTTATTGAAATCTCACATCAGATCAATGTTTGATAAAAGTTCTAATTTAAAATAAAGATATATAAGAAGAAGGTTACTAGAGATATCACATATAAGCATTCATGTAGGAAAACATGGACATGAAATAAAAATATAACCATTATGTACTGATGGATAGTGATAGAGAACATGGTTAGGGGAAAGTTAAAAATCCCAAAGATATAAATTTACGATGATCTAAGGGACCATTTGATTCATTAGAAAAATTACTAGGATATAATTTTTGGTTTCAAGATCATTTCCCTAGAGTTGAAGAATTATTTTACTATCCAGATAAGAACATAATTTATTTCATTCCATGTCATAATCATAGTATCATCCCTTGGTTGTTTTTAGATCTACTTTCACTTCATCACTTAAACCTAGAAATGAATGTTCAAAATTAATTTTTATGCCTGAGTCACTATTGATAAATCATAAGGCCCAAAAGTATTTCCTCAATCCTTTAAATTTTTTCTGAAACCAAAAATTTTAGCGCAAAGTATTCAATAAATCATAATTTAACCATAAACAATAATATCTAACGTTCAACTTACTCTATTCCAACATTAAGACATTCCCAAAATACTTCTATAAAAATCAAAATTCTGAAAAGGTCTCTAAATTTCCAAAATAAATCATAAAATCAGAATCTCCTAACTATGTAATGTAGCTTTTATTGACACATGCCAAATATATGATCACTTTAAATACCTTAATGAAGACTTACATGTCTCCAAATCCTTATTGAAAAAGTATTCTAGTACAATAATCATATATTCCATAAGTCTTAACCATTACATTACTAATAAAATATTCAAATGACATAATTCTTCAATATGAATATTAATAATTCCTATTCATCTACGACAGTAGAGTAACTTGATCATTATCCAACAACATCATATGTGGTATATTCCTTTGATGCAAGCGATATTTTTTCATGTAGTGTCGCATCTCCTTGTAGTGGATGCATTGCACATTGAAAAAAAATCTTCCCATTGCAATCACAAACTTGGTGGCCTTTATCTCTATACTTATAACAATATCTCATTCTATTTAAACATTTTACCAGGTGATTATTTACACAGTCATCACATGAGAAAAAAACCTTCTTTACCTTCTTCCCTTTAATTATCCTTTTCTCTACCTTCCGATTCTTCTCTTTTTCCCCTTCACAGTCACAATATAATGCTTTACTAATCTCGTTAGCATATGATACTGTTTCCTCATAGGATGATAATACATGGGAGACTATTTAACTTCTAAATGTTAGCTTAAGGACATGAAATATATCATCCTTCTTACTCATTTCACCACATGCATTTCTCAAGTTAACATTTCTTATACTAGGCTCTATTTCTAAATAATGGCATTAACTAGTTTAGGTTATGAATCAAAATTAGAAATTTCAAAATACATTACATAAATTGAAAAATTTAAGCATATATAATCTCAGTAACAAACATGGTTTCTTTGAGGATATATTTACTTTTTAATATTTCAAAATGTTTTGTAAAGAAAATGTGAATTATCATAAGCATATCCCCCAAGAGTACCAAACCAGGTTTGCAGTATGGTCTGTTATCTTATACCAAGTTACCCCGAGTCAGGCGTATGATACTGTTTTAGAGATTTCACCCCTAGGTACATCTGTTTCTGAACCATTTCCACTTTTAGTATCGGTAAAGGGATGTATTTCCTAGAATACACACATAATCTCTTACTTACCAAAAATCTAAAATGATCTTCTATACTTATCCTTGATATCTATCTTATGGTTATGTTCCCTAATCTTTATTTTTCAAAATCTAGTTTACATGGTTGTTGTTAAACATCCTTTGATTACAATTTTAATGACTGAACCCAAGAAGTCTGAAGTAATTGCATTATTTTAATACATTTCCATGAGTACAAGGAATCAAATCCTAATGGAATAATCAGTTTATCCGTTTAAGAACATTGATTACATACATTGACATTACAATACAAATCATAACATAATATGCAGAATAGATAATCCTTTTATAACACCATTATTCTCCTTTATTAACCCTGCACATCAGTCATAATACACATCTTGGAATCCAGGGAAAGTAAAACATAATAAAACAGTGAGATCAGATGCTCAGTAAGGGTAAAAAATACATCAGAAGCATTCATAAAAATATTAAAATTTTAATGCAAGGAATAAAAATAAAACACAAGCCTTTTAAACAATATATTTAGTATAATAGTTTATGTTTTAATCAAATAATTCCATTTAAACATTTACATGGATATTCTACTAGTCTAAAAATCACATGTAACTAATCTCATAATGATGAAATGCATAATGTTGGATATATGAAACATATCATCGAGGTGTCATGTGAAGAATCTAATATTATCAAGGCATAATTCCAAGAATCAAATACTTTCCAGGATTTATGCCACGAATATAATACTTGGAAGGTTTTTTTCCATGAATCTTATACTTTCAAGGCTTCCTGATAAGAATCTAATTAATGGGTATGGCCTCGGCCCATACCATATCTATTTTGTTTCATGAAACCTACCGATGCGTCCAGAGGCTATAGTGGGACCCTCCCATCACTTACTATTTCTAATACACTATTTATATGAAAATGGTGAAAAATATAGAAAATAATCATTTATATAAAAAACTAGCACATTCTAAAAACTAGCATACAAAATTTGAATACTTTTACCATAAACCAACAATGTTATCTAAATAGCACATCCACAATCAGACTGATCATAAAACATTCAGTAAAATATATTAAATGATATCTTAATAATTAAACCTTAATTAGGCATAATATCCAATAAAGGATTTTGGTATAGACAAAAATACACTAATATAATCATTAAAATTTTTTTGAGACAGATACACCATTTTTCTTTGAAATCATTCATTCAAAATCCATGCACTTATAAAATAAGAAATTTTAAAAGTGATTTTTTAATCAATGTTTCCCATAACATCTCGAATCTTTTAAAAGGAATTAACATTTTAAAACATTCATGTCTGTATAAATAAATCCTTAAATCCATTTTGAAAATATGGACATTAGTGAGAATGTTTTAGAAGATTAAATCTTTAAAACATTAAAACAATATTGTAGATATAGAGTCCCTTATGTAAAACATTTAAAATAATCATCTGGAAAATATTTTAAAGAAACATGGACATGGATGATAAATATGTCCCATTAAATACTTAGGTATAAAAAATCTCAGGTAATAATGAGAATGTGAAATTAACCCTTACCATAAGTTTGATTCCATCTATACCTGTCTGAAACTCATGTATAGTGATTTAAAACATATTATTAATTTTTAACAGAATCATAATAATATTTATAATATCATATATGATTTATTTATGACTTTATATTACCCGTTTACTAACAATTGCAAGTTAAATCAGCGTTTTGGTTAATAACCGCTATGTTAATCGTACATATTTTGACTTGTTACATCACTTAGATCCTGATTTAATTAATTATAGAATATAAAAAATGGTTTATAAAAAATATATATTCAATATATAAATATCTATAATAGATAGATAAATGAAATGGAATGCACCTTTCATGGAGAAGGTAGGTCGCACGTACACATGCACATTGCTTCTGTTTTCTTGTCGTATTGAATGGATGAAAGTAAATGACACACATATATATATATATATATATATTATTCCAATAGAATGATTATTTCATACATTTCATACTTATTCCTAATATATATTTTTATAATCATTCTTGAATGGTTAACATGGAGAATGAATCTCATCACGTCATGGAGATAGTAAGTCGTATGTACGCATGAGCAACGATATCATTCCCTTAATGGTTAAATGGTATGGAATTGGATGGTATATTAAAAATGAAGAAACAATATAATATCATATTGATTATTTAAATCCTTTATATTCATCATTATACACATAAAAATATAGTATAGATTAAAAATAGTTTACACCACGGTGTGGAGACGGTAAGTCAAATGCACACACACATGGTGATGTTGTATTTCATATGATGGGTAAAATAAGTAATATGGTTTTAACATAATCATAAAAGCATGTTAGAATATATTATAATATGTATTTATTAATTTATTATGGAAACAATATAGTAATAGTAAGTATAAGAACACAAAAACATTGAATTGAATTGGTAAAATAATTACCTCTTCTTCGAGTATCTCCATTTTATTTGCACAAAATTACTTATCTGGTTGGATTTATGCCATATGTATGGCCTATAATATTATGTTATGGATGTTGGGAGGTGAAATGGGCAGGTTTTTTCTGGGTAAAAGGGTTTTATAGGTGTGAATTAAAGAGAAGGAGAGATTCCCTTTTATAAGAGAGGGGAGAGTCACTTTTGGAAACTCCAAAACTATTAATTTAATATGTATTTATTTTCAATATCAAATACCTAAAAACTGAGTTATTTCGAGTCTAAGATGAGGATGTTTGTAAATCCTCTCAACCAGTGAATTTTATTCATGTTGAGGTCATAATATTAACCTTATCTTTTGGCTTTATCCCTTAGTTAAACAATTTAATTCTTACTGTAACTACAAGCTTTTCTACACTGTAGGGTTAATATAGTTACTATAAAATTCCAAAAAAACCCCAAATAGATAATTTATAACATATTTAACATTATCATTGTTATTTATTCAAAATATTGATTTTTATGAATTTTATATCATTTCGTAAAATATTATTTATTTTAAAATTTAATTTATTTCAAATTTGACACAATTTATTATTAGACATTTTTAAAACTCAAAACAAGATTATTACTTAAAAAAACCTACATTAAATCAACCTTAACACGTCAAAGGAATCCAAATTTTATTTGGACGACATCAAATATTTTAAATTATATTTATTTTAACATTATTATATCGTTTAATTGATATTTCCCTTAATTAAACTATTACTAGATCATTATTATGCAAGCCTTTAATTAACTTATTTCTTCCACAAATATTAAAAATCAAATATCTTGATTAAGATAATATTTTTATCATTCAAATGACTATTTATAATAGAATTTATCTTATGTAAAACCCTATATTAAAAATTTTGTATTTATTAAAATTATGAGTGTGACATTTTTAACTTATCTTTAAATAAAATATAATAAAAGGCTTATTCTTACCCAAGTGGCTTAAAAATATCATAATTTCTACGTAATATTTATTTTGATCAAAACCTACTTATCTAATGAAATAAAACAAGTGTTAGGGTAACTTTTAAATATTATAATATCATTTTTACCTGTATTTACATGATTTACCCTTAACCATGGTAAATAAAAAAAACTATATTAACTCTTCAAAAAAAAATTATGTTGTCCATATTAGGCCAAAAACTTCATATTAATTACAACCATTTATAACCATTTTTTGAAATTCAATTCACAAAAGCAGTAAAATTATGTATAATGCTAATCCTACCAATATGGCTAGAAGGTAGGTAAAAGAGACGTTTAAAAGTTCAATAAATTTTAATATTTAATTCTAATATGAAAATAATTTGAACGACCTAAATTGGATTTATATATGTATTATTTATCAATCATTACTTTAAAATCAATTTAAAAAATAATAATTTTTTAAATGAAAAAGGCAGTTTGTAACTACAGTGTAGTGTTTTTTAGTATTCATCAAAAAATGAAACTTTTCAGAAAATTACCAAAAATTAAACTATACTAATTTTGATATTCTAGATTCAAAAATAATGTATCTTTGAAAAACGAAATTTAAAAATTTCATAATGTGGTTAATAGCTTTTATAACCTCTTTTAAAACAGCTTGTTTGATAGATCATAGTGCGCTCAAACTCAGTGTTGCATGCAACTAAATATATTTAATTTCTATAAGAAGATAACATAATAGGAAATCTTAGGTTGTTACAATTAATTATTACAAATTATCACTAATTACCACCATTTATCAATAATTATCACTAATTATCACTAGTTCTCACTAATTATCCCAAATTTTTACAAATGAATGTTAATTATTACTAATTAAGGCTAATATATATTAATTAATGCAAATTATTACTAATTACCATTTATTATTACTATTTATTACTATTTAGTACTAATTACCACTAATTTATACTAATTATCACTAATTTTTTATAATTACCAGTAATTTTAAATAATTACCATTATTATTAAATAATTCCAACTTATTATTACTCATTAGTACTAATTATTAAAAATTATTAATAATTACCACTAATCATTACGAATTAAACCTAATTATTACTAATTACCAGTAATTATTATTAATTATTACTAATTATGATTTATTATAAATAACTCTGACTAATTATCACCATTTTTACTAATTATTAGAAATTATAACTAATTATTACCAAAAATCACTAATTATTACTAACAATCACTCAATATAACTTATTCTCACTAATTATAACTAATTGTTTCTAATTATAAATAATTATTACTAATTAATTCTAATTTATATAAATTGCCATTAATTATTACTTATTATTACAAATTATTACTAATTACCAGTAATTATTACCAATTTCCACTAATTATTACTAATTATCACTAATTATAACTAATTTTAATTAATTATTACTAATTATCACTAATTATTACTAATTATCGGTAATTATCACTAAATATCGCTAATTATCACTAATTTTCAATAATTATCACTAATTATCGCTAATTATCACTAATTGTGGCTAAATATCACAAATTATCACAAATTATCACAAATTATCACAAATTATCACAAATTATCACTAGTTATCAATAATTGACACTAATTTTATCTAATTATTACTGATTATTGTTGAATAATACTAATTTCCATCAATTTTTACTTATTATTACAAATTAACGCTAATTATCACTAATTACCACTAATGTTTTCTAATTATCAATAATAACAACTTATTATTACTAATTATTACTAATTATTAATAATTGTCACTAATTATTTCTAATTATTACAAATCATAATTAATTATCACAAATTAACCCTAATTATTACTAAATATCATTAATTATTACTAATTTTCCCTAATTACAACTAATTATTACTAATTATCACTAATTACCTCTAATTATTACTAATTAATTCTAATTAATACTAATTACTATTAATTTTTAACAATTACCATTAATATTTTCTGATTACTACCAATTTTAACTAATTACCACAAATATTTACTTATTACTACTATGTTTTACTAATTAAAACTAATTTTTACTTATTACCATTAATTATTACTAATTACTGCAAATTATCAATTATTATCAATTATTTTTGTTAGTTTATAACAATTTTTTACTAATTACAACTAATTATTAGTAATTAATTCAAGATTATACTAATTACAACTTTTTTTTAATAATTATATTTATTTAACTCTATTTTTATTAATTCTCTCTAATTAATGTGATTTATTGATATTTTTTATAAATTACCTTTAATTATTAATAATTACTGCTAATTTTTATTAATTAGTGCTAGTTTTCAAGAATCACATGTAATTATTACTAATTAATGCTATTTATTAATAATTACTGCTAATTATTACTAATTACTGCTAATTACCACTTATTATTACTAAAAATTAGTAATTTATACAGTTTTTTTGACTAATTAACGCTGATTTTAAATAATTATATTGATTAATCGTTAATTTTTACTAATTATTTTGAATTAATACTAATGACCATTTTTTACTCATTACAACTAATTATTACTAATTACTGCAAATTATAGCTATTTACCACTAATTATAGCTTTTTATCGCTAATGAAAACTAATTACTACTAATTAAAATTGTTTACTTTTTAATTACAAGCACTATTACTAATTAAAACTAAATATTACCAATTTAAAGCAACTTCTGCTAAATATAAATAATTACATCTAAATGACTCTAATTACAACTAATTAATAAAATTACAATCTAATAAAAAATAAAATAAATAAAATTAAAAATTGAAACATTACATAAATACATCAAAAATGAAGCTTTTGTGCACTGGAAAAATCAAAATTTCCTTCCCCGTAAAAATTTATACTTCTACTTGAAGAAAATAGGGAAAACTGAAGAAAAGTGCGGTGAATTGGTGAAAGGAGAGAAAAAATTCGGGGGGGGGGGATATATATATATATATGTGAGATTCGTAGCATGGGAACCAGTCTCAAATAGTTCCAGTTATAAATGCATGAGGCGGCTGTTAAAAAACGAATTGTGATGAGTCCCATCGTAAATACTCACCGGCCGACGAAGTATTTGAGACAGATGAATGATCAAGTCACAATTTCCCTTACATGATGAAGATAATTTTCGACGGGACTTGGTTCACGTCGCAAATGCTCATTCCCTTATTTTGGCGGGAAGGCACCCCAAAAGAATTTGTGATGGGTTTGTTTACCCATCACAAATGCATGTTTGTTTAATTTTACTTGAAACGGGATTAGAATCTCATCCCAAATAGTTCCTTCCCTATGACTATTTTCGATGAGCACAGGGCCCGTCACAAATGAACCGTTGCGAAAGGTCATTTTCCCGTAGTGTATTATTATCATCTTGACCCTAAAGTTATCAAAATCATGACCTGATACCCACTATAAGGATTTTCCCAGTAACATTACATTATCTAGTTAATTCAAATAGAATGAAACTATTACATTTCAAAAGACCCTTTTAGTTTATAATTTTTAGAAAATCAGACATAATTGATACTTATCAACGCACAAGCATACAAAGTGGGTAGCACTAAAACAATATCCATTTCTCCCATAATATAAATGATTTTAATAAAATGTGAAATCTTTTTAAGAAAAATATTCACCACATTAATCGTTGCTTTTCATTTTCTCTATACCAAACATTAAACCTATGAAAAACATTTTAAAACATGGGAAAAGCACAAAAATCTCAGTAAGGGACACAAAAAGAAGGAAATAAACTGTTAGTCCATGAATACTTATAAACATATGAAAGCTTTTTCACAAAGACATACTTCTCACCCATAAAGTATCATATACTTACATAGTGAAAATTATACATTTACATGAAATATGAAAAACATAAATAAAACCATAAAGGTAAATTGGGGAATTACTTAATTAATATTGTAACTCTCACATCTACCATATGATTTGTAACCCTCACTATTTTCATACAATGTAAACCTCCAGACTACCTTATGATGTAACCATCGCAGTTGCACTTGGAGTAACAATATGGCCGACCTCCAACATATACATACCCAATGCATTTCAGGGAGATATAGGTCCCAACCTTCATTATAAATAATTTCCATGAATGAGAACATAAAAAAACGTGAATACTTGCATCATTAAAGCCTTCCTTTTGAGTTTTGTAAAAATAGAAATTTAAAAGAGTATTTTTAAAGAAAAGCCTTTTACCACTGGTTTTTCTTCATTCAAACATGTTAAAACCTCTTTTATAATAGTTTAAAGAGTGTTATTAATATATTAGATAACCATATTCATATTTAAAATTCATTATGTGATCTTCTTTTAATATCTTTCCACCTATTTATTGATAATGTTTTATTTATTTTCATTGTTTCAGGTGTATTTATTTTATTGTTTCCATGGTTGCTTCATTATGAATTTTCCTATCAAATGGAAGAAAAAATACAGAAGTAGAAATAAATGGTCTTAATTTGTTTCCAGATATTTTAAATGATAACATATATCATTTTTTCCAATATGAGGATGAATCAGTAGATAAAAAATTAATGAAATTTTTTAGATTATTTTGGCGGTTTTTACGACTATCACAAACATACATCATTTTATTTAATATCATGTTTATATAATGTTTCTAGAACGTTATATGACTTATAATATGTTTTATACAATTTTATTTAACCATAATAATGGATTTATAATGAGTCATGAAGTCATTAAAGGAAAATTCCGACACATCATCCATGATGATGGTAAATCGACACATCAAAAATGATGTTTTCATTTTTTAGAATAAGAAGAGAAGATGTGAGGTTTAATGACTGATATTCCATTATGATGATAAAATTATAGTATATATAACATAATTAAGTTATAATGTTGCTAGGATTAGGTGATTTGATGAGAGAATAACAAAATAAAATAAATTGAAAATAAAATAAAATAAAAAAGTGGATTTTACCTCTTGAACATATTCTCCTTGAGAACCTCATTAAAACCATTGGTTTTGGCCTTTTGGTGAGACCAGAAGGTCTCAGACATGGGGAAGTGTCTTGTTGGGGTAATTGGGTATAAATTTATCAATTTAAAAGGGTTTCAGGTGTGAGGATAATACGTTGTAGGGGTGGTATTTATAATGGAGGAGAGGGGTGTCTCTTCAAATTTTATTCCTTAGTTTATTATTTTGGCTCGAGACTCTGAATAGTTTAATAATTATCACAAAATATATTAAAATAAAAAAGGTAAATTCATGATTATGGTGATTAAATCATAAATGACTCAATGAATAGTGTATTTAACTTATAATGTATATATACCGTAAATTACTGTATTTTACTGTTCACCAAAAATTCAAGTATTCTAGAAAAATCTAAAAAATTCACCCTAACTATTTTTCAACGTGGAGAATTCAAAAATAAACTCCATTTTAATAAAATAATTTTCTAAATATGATAAATTTAATTTTTAATTAAAATCATCATTTATTCAAAAAATAACGATTTTAAAATTATAAGTGCTTTTATAAGACTTTTAAAAAATAATTAGGGATTCATAAAATTATCTTATAATAATAAGACAACCGAATATTAATTTATGAATCTATTTTATGAAAACATTTTTTATTTTAAATCATTATATTAATTATACAATTGTAATTAATATTTTGTGACTTACAAAAATACCAACACTTAATTTATTGCAGTTATCGAAACTATTCATTCGATTTGGGCCTTCATGATATTGGTTTGGACCCACAGGTCTCAGGGCCTTCGATCCATCAAAGGCCTTCAATCCACTGGGCTTACAGGCCATCAAGGCCTATGAGCCACATGGCCTTTAGATGATAGAGACTTGGAAGCAACCCTGGAAAACCACACAGGTGCAAGCCCGAAAAAAGATTCAATTAAAGTATAATCCACCATTGAAGAGATAACTAGATTAGAATAACAAGAGGATATGGAAATTTCCATTGGTACCATGCCCTGTGATGATCTGCATTGGGGACATGCTATCTGAACAACCCTGCGAAGTGAAGAGCTAAAGCCTTGAATGTTACAGATACTAGGGAGTGGAAGTTCCAAGGGTCATGGTTTGGGATTTGGGTCATGTATTAGGCCATGTGCCTCTAGACATTCCGGTAATGTAATGGGGCTCGTGCCAGTCGGCCTATGGACCATGTAAGGGTTCCCCCTCAACCCTTAAAATGTGCATTATCTATAATAAATAAAAATATAATTCCTTTGGGCCATTCAGGAAAAAGAATAAGTAAATTTATTTAGAGATGAGTTGGAAGAGTACATGGTGTCATGATGTTTACCGACATCATGTTGAGGTGATTCTCTATTATGTTTGTGATTAGGTATCAGTTATTTCCTTAGAGATACATTTTGGATGTGAAACATTAGTGTCGTAATGCTTATAGTTTTTTGTAATCTGTTTCTCAAGGTGAAGTATAATGGAGGGTTACATGCTATGGATTCTCACAGAGCTAGTAACATGTATGAAGTTACTCGTGCTCGTTAGATATTTGACATCTAGGCTGCAACAGAGATAATGTCAATAGGGAAATGGTCCAATAATGTATACAGATATCATAAAAAGGTGACTTCCCACTACTTATTTAGTTAAGTTTATTATCAATTTATATACTATTTTTTAGTTAATTTCCTTATCATTTTTATCTCATACTTATTTAGTAAATTTTCACAGAGATATTGCTCAAAAAATAAACCAGAATTCATGTGATAGTTGAAGGATTTTTGTTCTCAAAAGCACGTTCTCTTGAATTACCTCAGATCCATGGTGAGAGTTTTTTATCACTATGAGTGTGAGCCAATTCAAGAGTACCTACAATTGAAGACAATAATAAATGGGGTGATCTGTAGCAATCAATTTCACCTCAATTTGATACATGTGGTGCCCAGTATGACTTGAAGTATATGAATTTAGTTTAAAATTGACACTTTAGTTCAAAACACCTCTCTCATAATCAAAACAAATCAATCATTTTTAGATTTTTTTAATGCTATATGAAAATAATCCATAAATCAATTCTGATTGGTAGTAATCAATGACACCTCAATCTAATACACAGTGTACCCGTTATGACTCAACGTGTAGGTTCTTAGTTTAAAATTGACATTTAATTTCAAAACACATATCACACAGTCAAAATCAAGAAAACCCATTTATATCATCTTTATAATTTAGTACAATGATCCACAAGTCATTTTTTACATGTTGGAGTCAACTATGCCTCAATCTAATACACAGTGTGCCCGATATGACTCATAGAATATGTTTTTAGTTTAAAATTAACAATTTCTTTTCAAAATGCATGTGACATACTCAAAACCGGGTAAATACATTCAATTTTTTCGACACTTTAGAAAAATTATACATTTGTAATTTGAGATGTGTATGAAATAGTATTACCTTATATGATACACGGTGTGACCGGTATGACTTGAAATGTGTATTTTCAATTTAAATTTGACATTTTAGTTCAAAACACAAGTCCCATAATCAAATATTAGAAAACACATTTTGACTTTTTTGATACTTTATAAAAATGATTAATAAGTTATTTGTGATATGTAGGAATCGATCACATGTTAATCTGACACAAGACATAGTCTTCATGGCTCAAAGTTTGTGTTTTCAAAATAGAAGTGTCATTTATGTTTAAAATACATGTCACATTTCCAAAGATGAGAAAATAAGATGGGATGGTTTTCAAAATTTGGGTCACCAATCCATAATAGATTTTTGAGATTCAGGAATTGATCTCACATCAATTTAAAACATGATGTGGTCAGTATGACTCGAAGTGTGTGTTTTCAAAATAAAAGTTTCATTTTAGTTTAAAAAGTGTCACACAACAAAACATGAGAAAACAAGATCATATTGTTTTCAAATTTAGTAAAATTATCCTAATTTTTTTTATTACTTGTAGGAATCGAATGTATGTCATGTAATGTCATGGACCACTCTGGTCCATTCCTTTGCGAAAATCAGGTGTATGTGGTGTTTCGAGAGGTCAAGGTGACTTATCCCCAACACTTTTCCAAATTTCCATTCCTATGAATTGTATAATAGTGACCTTATGTGAACAGTGACATCAGTGAACTTTTGTGAACAGCGTCATCAGTGAACTTATGTGAACAATGTCATCAGTGAGCTTCTGTGAATAGTTCCATATGTAACATTATGTGAACAATGTTCCCAGAACGGTAAGGTTCCAACAGTGACCACTTTCCTTCGCCAAATTTTGAGTTCATGAACAATGTTTCTGGAATGGTGAGGTTTCAAAAGTGACCTCTTTCATTTGCCAATTTTTGTGTTCATGAACAGTGCTTCTAGAACGGTGAGGTTCCAATGACGACCATTTTCCTTTTCCAAATTTTGAGTTTAATGAATAGTGTTTCTAGAATGGTGAGGTTCCAATGCTAAGGATCAAGAACAGTGTCTCCCCTTCAGCAAATTTTGAGTTCTTGAACAGTGTTTCAAACTTCCTACAGTTTCACCCCTTTAACATGTCCTGTGATGTAAAATGCATTTAAAGATTTGTTTTAAGGACTCTATGGCTGATTCAAAGGCCTTAACCCCTATATTAATTTCTCATAAGGCTCAGGATGTTTTTACTTGGTTAAACTGTGTGGTTTAATGTGATACACTTTTAATGAAAAACCCAATGTATCTTAAACTATTGCACTGTTAAATATTCTGAAGGGACAAAATATCTTCCTCCTTAGTTCTTCCTCCATGTTCTTGAGGGTGAGATGCTCGAACATCCAATTCCATCTTATAAGAGTTGTGTAATAAAACTTTCCTTATAGGATTTGTTCTTCTCTGTTTTGATGAAACCAAGAAATATCGATCAGTCTTTAATATAAGGTATGATCTGTCTTCATTATTTTTGGTTCATCTCCTTCTTTCTCCTTTCCATTTTTATTGAATTTTTACCTCATGTTCCTAATGGGATTTTCTTGGGTGTTGGCTGATGTGGTGGTGTCTCTACATCTTCGGGTGGATACAATTTTCACAGGGGAGAGATCATAACCCGTTTTGTTGCTCGTTCTCATATGAAGAACGTCAAGACTGTTTGAGGTAGAGGATTCATTGCTTCTCTCTTATTTTGCATGCAACTATATTGTTAGCATGTTTTATCCCCCTGAATCATAATGGAATTGACATCATAAATATTTGAACCCTATAAAAAAATTGATATCTATCGTATGATCTTGCCTATTTATTTTCTAGATAGTGTGATATCAAAGACTTCTTTTTTATCTTTTCATTCTTGATGAGAATTGGTAAAGAAAATAAATCCAGAATGAATTGATAATCTCTTGGTTATAGATAAAGATTCATGTGAATGAATCTGACTGACATTGTTTTAATTGTTTTTAATCAAATTGGTACAATGAGATGTTTAATTAGTTGTGATATCTTACTTTCTAAGTTTCCCAAAGTTGGAACCTATAAATAATAAATTGGTTAATCCGAGATGGATTAATGAACCGGTTGTTTGATAAAAGATAATACTTTTAGGGTTCTGAGTTACCGTTTTTCTTGTTTGACAGTCAAGATCCCAATTGATAAGATGTTAGTTTTTCCTGCTTCTTGTGTTGTCATGTGATCATGGATGATTTCTTTTGATATGTGGGGGAAGGGAGGCCTATTGGTTGTGGCAGCGGTTGATTCCTAGACTAGATAGATGCATCGGTTTATGCATGTGGGTGTCAGGGAGGGAACTGTGGATGATTGAACGGGTTGGATGTGAATGTTTGGATGATGGATGATTCTTATTAGTTGTTTATTTTCTTTAAATTCCCCACATCTCAAGGTAGCTGTTCATTCTGACCCTTCTTCCAAAAGGGGCGAAGACGCACATGGTATGCCACGTGCTTTCCACGACCAGCTTCTCAACGGAGGATGGGTCTACACTATTGCTATAGGTGGAAAATACTCTATGGGTATTTATCTACTCGCTGTGTTGATCCCCCTTATGTTTAGTAGAATAGAATTTTTTTCTAGAATTCTTGGGAATATGGTAATGTAATGCTGTAAATAAATAACTGAATAAATGGTGTTAACCCATGGGGTTAGAGCTTGCTGGAAATAAATATTGAGGTTACAGTTTTCATGGGGACAATGGACTTTTGGTGTAATGCTAATGGAATTTAATGTAGAATTGTTAACAATTAAATAATTTTTAAAGAATTAATTAACGTAAATTGGAACTGATAAAAGGGGAATGAAGTAAGGAAATAAACCTCTTTAAATGGTAGTGTACTTATAGGACACCTAGTCTTAGAAGTGGCATCCAGGACTCTGAGATAATTTAGCTGCAGTTCAGTCTGGTTATTCCCATATTGTGGTTGTGAGATATAGTATATTCTATACTTTTGTGTTTCTATACGCTATCCACCCCGTCAATTTGGGAAACTAGAACCTTGGGGATTCTAAGCTCTAGAGGGGTTTTCCCCATCATTATAGTGGGAGGATGGATGGATGACTACCCCCTTTGGCCCCACTCTCTTCTCTTGGGAGCTACTTGTGCTGGTAGGAACAATGGTTAGTTTTCCCCATATATGTGTATAGAGGGCTGTTATGGATTGTGGTTATTCACACAAATATATTCTGGATATCGTATCCTATGGAATACTATAGGTGTAACGTGTATAGGCTGTGATGGATTGAGGATCCTTACTCAGTGTATGGGATGTAATAGATTTAGGTATAATACTCGATGTATGATACACATTATACAAGCTGTGGTGGCTCTTAGAAACTACCTGGTTACTTTCTTACATAGACATTGTGGTTTTGTTGCACGAGGTGCATATTGTGGTGTTTTGCGCATGTGTCCGCTGGAAAGCCTTTTTGGAGAGAGATTCTTAGGAAGTACAACTATGGGGAAAAGAGGCCGACCAGTGGGGAAGTAGTAGCAGGGTACCCTTGCTAATAATTATTATATTATATACTCTTGTATGCATTACTTGGTGAGAGTATCCATGGTGAGGTCAGGAACATAGTATACATGTTTAGGTGATGAGTTAGTTTCACTTGTTGTTCACTCTTCTTTAGCATGCTTTATTTACTTTTGCACGAGAGGCTATGGGGAGGATCCTACTAAGTATACTATAATATTCACCCTATGTATATATAAAATGTTTTTTAGGTCACTTGGAGAAGTTCGGAGATCAAGCTGGTTTATACTAGCTTGGGGTTGCAGGAGCTGTATGGGCTTCTGGTTTCTGTTGTTGTTTTACTTACTTTTGGGGACTTGCATTATTCCCCTTCCAATTGTAGTAGTTTTGTATGACATTACATATGTGCACTTGTTTTTTCATTTATATTTCAATCTAAGTTGGAGTTGATCAGTGTCTATCTTATCTCTCCCTTTCTCATGTGTTCTCTTAGAGGGTAATGCCTCCCATATGTGTGTTTACTATAACCTCAGTGCTAGTTGCTAAACCGAGGACTATTATAGGTGGGACTCGAGGGTCATTATCTCCGTTCTCACATTTCCGGCCCAGGAGGGGTACACCGTGTGGAGAGGGGGTTGTGACATAGTGGTATAAGAGGAAGGTTGAGGGATAGGATGGAGTTTGGAGTTAGGAACAGGTGAGGTTGCATGGGTTTGTAGGAAAACGGTGTCAGTCAAGTTTATCAAGTGATTTAAACACATGAGATCAGATGAGAGATAGGAATTTAGGCCCCCCTATGATCTGATGTATGGAAAATTATGTTTTACAATGTCTACTAAATGAGGTGATACTTGTTTTAGGGTAGAGACATAGGAAAGGAGCATGCATCATTCTTCTTTGTGTATGTGTTCGAATGGGTAGTCCTTGGGATATGTTAACCTATGAAAAAAATTAATAAATTAATTTTGAGTCTACTATATTCTAGTTTTAGGAGATCTAATGGTTTGTTATTTTATAGGTATGGCTCTAGGTCGATGTCGTTGTCAGGTTCACATAGAAGATGCCCTGCAGGTTGTACCACATGATCATCGCAGAATAGAGGTTGACGAGGATGACACTTGGAGGAGAACATTCTAAGAGTTTTAACTCCAGAGTCTGTAGAAGTACAAGGTCTCCATTTTAGAAGCAGTCACAGGAGACTAGTTGGAGGAGGTTGATATAGGCTTCAGTTCGATCTATGCTCGGAAGGATCAGTGGGTTTTCTTGGTTGTGATGATTCTGCATGGAGCAATGAGGCAGTAGTGGTTATTGTTCCTCGGGGATCTCAATGAGTCAAAAATCTTATGGGAGAAGTTGGGGGAAGATGTTGTCTTCCTAAGATGAGAGAGAAATCATATATGGTGCAGAATGTGGAGGAGTTCTAGTTGGGGATCTGGAGGGGGAGGTCTAGAGAGACCAAGTTTTTTGTGGTGAGACCCTTGATGGTTGGTCTGAGGATGAACAACACCAAGTGTTGTATCATGGAATGATTTTTGTTCCTTTTATGATGCGTGAGATAGTTCTCAGAGAGTTCCATAGTTATCCTTTAGCAGTTCATCCTAGCATGATAAAAATGTGCTTAGCCTTGTGGAGTCTATTTTGGTGGCCTGGGATAAAGCGTGAAATTGCGTAGTTTGTGTCTTGATGTTTGGTCTGCCAAAAGGTGAAGGCCAAACACATGTTCCTATTGGTCTTCTCCAGCCATTAGATGTTCCTTAGTGGAAGTGGGTTGAAATATCAATGGGATCAGTTACTAGTTTACCTCAAGATCAGGGATGACATGCTGTTATTTGGTCAGTAGTAGATCGTTTAACAAAATCGGTCCAATTAATAACAATCAAGGAGTCAAGATCAGTGGAATTTTTGTTGAGAAAGTATCCGAAAGAGGTGGTGAGACTTCATGGAGTCCCAAGGACGATAATTTCTTATTGAGATCCTCATTTTACTTCTAGGGTGTAGAGAGGTCTCCAGTATGCCTTTGGTTCTCAGCTATGCCTTAGCACTACTTTTCATCATCAAATAGAAGGTCAGACTGAGCAGACCATCCAGACTCTTGAAGACATGTTACACTCTGGTGTCCTTGATTTTAGAGGTTCGTGGATGAGGAATAATCCCATGGTGGAGTTTTCTTATAATATTAGTTTTCACTCCAACATCGGTACGATGCCATTTGAAGCCTTGTATGGTCGACCTATCCATTCTCCATTGTGTTGAACTGGGGTTAGAGAGTCCGCAATTCTCAGACCAGAACTAGTGTAGAATAAAAAAGAGATGGTTCATGTGATTCGTGAGAGGGTGAAGACAGTGAAAAATCATCATAAATCATATGTGGGTCAAAGGAGGATACCCTTATAGTTTTATGTTTGGGATCATGTGGTTATGAAGGTGACTCCCCATCATGAGCAAAAAAAAATTGGTCGCGGGAGTAATATTTATCCCCAGTTTGTTGGGAATTTCGAGGTGTTAGCTCATATTGGATTTGTGGCATATCGAGTTGCACTTCCTCTGTAGATGAGTCAAATACATGATGTTCTCCATGTATCATAGCTTCGTCATTATCTTCATGATGATTCTCACATCCTTGATTGATGATAGATCAATGTTGATGATGATGCGACCTTTGAGGAGTGACCTGTGGAGATCCAAGACCGCAAAGAGAAGTTGTTGCGCGAGAGTTCAATCCCCTTGGTTCATGTCTTGTGGTGACATGGTGGCATGGAGGAGAGTACCTGGGAATGTGAGTCACATATACGTGCTCGGTACCCATAGTTTTTTTTTTGATGTTTAACTCTTTTCATGTATCGATGTAGCCTTTGTGGTTATAGACCTTTCATTCATATAATATGGATTTCTTTTCTTGCTTATTGTGGATTTCTCTCTTTTGAGAGGTATATCAATGGGTGGTTGTTTGGACCCCATTTATTTTTCCCCTTAGGTTGATTTTTAATTCTCAAGGATGAGAATGTTTTGAGAGGTATCTGATGTAATGGTCCGGACCTCTCTGGTCCATTCTATTGCGAAAATCATGTGTATGAGGTGTTTCTGGAAGGTCATGGTGACTTATCCCCAACACTTTTCTAAATTTACAATCATGTGAACAATGAAATGGTGAACTTATGTGAACAGTGACATTAGTGACCTTTTGTGAACAGCTTCATTGGTGACCTTCTGTGAATAGTGTCATTTGTAACCTTATGTGAACAGTGCAATGGTGACCTTATGTGAACAGTGACATCGATAACCTTATCGTAATAGTGTCATCAGTGACCTTCTATGAATAGTTTCATCGGTAAACTTATGTGAATAGTGTATAGACCCAAAGCATGAAGTACATGGACATTGCACTACTTTTGTGGAATACTTAATACATAACAAAAACCAACACTCAAGGATCGTAATAGTTTAGTGTCTTTGAAAACTCGGAACATAATCTTCTAATCATTGTGAAAGATCTTCATCATCTCCCATAAATATCTTCCCCTTGTGTTATCTTACCTAAAACCTTTCATTATATCTTGGGGAAAATAAAACATATAAAGGGTGAGTTCAAATGCTCAGTAAGGGTAAGCATGAAGAAAAATAAAACAAACCATATACATTTGAACTTAAAAACATGAACATAATGTTTAAACATCAAAATCTTGACCAATAACATAAAACATGGCAGTACGTAAAGCATAGATCATAATGGAACATCAATAATGATAAAATAGCATGATAATAAAACATGTAATTGTGGAAAAACATTACAAATATGATATAATTTACATAGTAGCCAAGGCATTTCTGCCAAGACCATCTTAGTAGACAAAGTCCCCTACTAAATCGAGTTCACTCCTCGTTCAAGTCCTGTATCACTGAACCAGATTAACTTGACATTCCAGCCATGTCTATCTCATGAGATATACATCTTTACCCAATGCATCGGTGGTATATATAGGTCCCACCCCTCTCATAATGAAATCATTTTTTCATGTGCCACAACATAAACATAAATCATTCATAATAACCCAAGGAATAAAAATGGGTTTCATAAACATCATCCAATCATAACATATTCCATATAAAACAAATGGATATCATCTCATCATAAGAATAATCAAACCATGTAAATAATAGAGAAATTATACTTGAAACATAATAATACTAAATAATTTAATCTTAGATGGAAAATGGTTTTGACAAAACACTTGAAATGAATTTTTGAGGAAAATATCCTTTCTTCTTCAAAATAATTTTCTTTTCTCAAAATTCCATGAGATTTTAAAAGAAAATTATTTTTTTGAAAATAATCATGAAATCTTGTGGAGGAATCTTAATGAAAAAAGCCATTAAGAAACTGTAAAAAATCTAATCATGTCGTATAAGTTAAAAAAACATTTTTCTCGTACTTTGGCCGGAAAAGTCCAAAAGTACCTTGTATGGTAAACAAAAGAAAGATTCCTTACATACCATGTAGTAAAAGTCAAAAATGGGTAAAAAGGACTTTAAAAATACATGAAAACATTTTTAGAAAATAGGGACATCGATGATAAATATAACCCCAGTTAATACTTACGAATAAACAATCTCAGATAAAAACGAGATTGGAAAAGTTATCCCTTACCTTATGTATGATATGATACGTATGTATCAAAAAATCATGTAAACTGATTTAAATAATGTCATTGAATTATTAAAGAATCATATTCATTGTTTTTATATCATGTATGGTTCACTTATGACTTTATATTAGCCGTTATTTTGTAAATTCCATGTTAAAGCAGCGTTTTGGGTAAAATCGTTTTATTTATCGTATGTGTTTGGACTTGTTGTTCTTGATATTATTTATACTTATATCATGATATAAGTACTTACAGAATGTAAATCATGATTTATATATCATATATATTCAGTATATATATATATATATAATAGATAGAAAAATGAAATGAAATACACCGTTCATGGAGACGGTAGGCCGTACGTACGCATGAACGATGTTTTTCTTTCCTTATTGAATTGAATAGAAGTAAGTAGATGAAATATATATATATACACACATAAATATAGTAGCTTTATCATGTCATATATTTCACTATTATTCATTATATATATACTTTATAATCATTCTTTAGTGGTTAACATGGAGAATGAATCTCGTCAAGTCGTGGAGATGGTAATTCGTACGTACGAACGAGTGATGATATCGTTCCCATAATTTTTGAATTGAATTGGAGCGGATGATATAATATATCAGAATCACTATTATGTTATTATAACTATAAATACTTATTCTTTACACCATTATACAGATCCAAGTAAGGTGGTGGTGGAAAAACAGATTACACCACGGCGTGGAGACGATATTCCGTACGTACGCATGCACGGTGATTTCATTTTCCGTAGGATGGATAGAAGGTGAAATGGGGTTGTTTAATTTTTATTATAACATATAGGTATATTAGAGATAATTATTTTATTACATTATAATGAAAAAAATGAAGAAGAAGAAGTTGAAGAAGAAAGAAACTTTAAAGAATCAGTAGAAGAGATTACCTCTTCTTCGACGCACCTATTTTATGCTTCCTCTTAATGAACTAGAGTTGGTCTTTTGAGGTGACCAGAAACTCTATAATGTTTCTATGGAAGTGTAGAAGTGAATAGGGCATGGTTTGGCCGAGATGGAAGGCTCAAAATGGCGTGAGGAGGAGAGGGAGGAGGTGCCCTTTTATAAGGGGGGAGAGGGGCACCTATATAAACCTCAAAAATATTAATTTATATCAAATTAAAACCCCACATTAAAACTTCCAAAAATAACTCAAATACGAAGCTTAGATGAGATACGGTTGTAATATAATCAACCAATAAAATTTAGACATGTTTTGAATATATTTTAAACATTATCAACTTGATTTATCATTATTTAATCTATTTAATTTTATTTGTGGTAATAAGATTCTAAATTTTAAATTGTTATAAATAATTACTTATGTGTTGTTAATTATCCATAATTGGATTATTTATGACATTTTAGACCATATAAATTTTAATTTATATTTTTTTAAATATTTTTTTTGATTTTTAAACAATTTTATATTATGTTATTTTTATAAAATAACAATAGTGTCAATTTTTATACTATTCATTTGTTTGAATTTAAATAAAATCCTCACAGAAGATATATTAGAAATAAAAGCTTTAATATATTCATAACATGTCATATATATCTATAAAATTAGTTGAGCACATTAAATATTTCATATAATATTTATTTTAATAGTTTTAAAACCATTTATTTGATATTTCAATCAATAAAACAATTTCAACGTCACTATTGTGTCACCTTTAATGATAATTATTTAATCCCTAAAAATTCTAAATAAATCCAAATTATGTAGAAAATTTTATAATATTTCTGGAGACTATTAATGTTTGAAGTTTCATGAATTGTATCACTAAATTAAAATTATCATACTTATACAATTTAAGAGAGTGATATGTTGTCACCTTCTTTGGTTTTAATAATAATTAAATTATTTTCATGGTCAAAATTCCATAAAATGAATCTTATCTGACCCTTAGGTGATATGGGTCGACTTTTAGTCATCCAATAGAATTTTATCATGTGTTAAGTTAATTTTATAATCTTAGATTTACCCTTAATTACCAGATTTATCTTTAACTAAAGTAAATAAATATTACCACAGTTACTATTCATAATGTAAAAAAAAGTAACCTAATAAAATAATTTGAACCCAATGAATACAAATATGGAATCAATTTTTCAAAATTCATAACACAGATGTTTCAGTAATTAAATTAAAATTTATCCCGTTGTTAAGAAAACGAGTTTTAAAAGTTAAAATATTGGCAAAGATTGAAATGTTTTTACCTATGAATTCAATGTAAAATTAATGGTAATGACATAAATTATATTAAATGGTAAAAATATATTCTATTTATACTTTAAAACCATTCAATATTATAATTTAACCATAAAAATTGTTGGGATGAAAAAAGTTGTTTTTAATTAAAATATAGCGAGTTTTTATTATTCATTAAAATATGAAAGTTATCAGAGTAATATGAAAAATTTATCCAAAGTAAATTTTTATATCATGATTACAAAGAATAATATTATTTTGTCAAATTGAACTTATAAACATGTCAAAAAACTAAATTTAAAGTGGGTGCACCATTAAAAGGCGGTAAAACTGCATTTTTTAAAAAATAATAATTTTACCCGAAATATTTATTTTGTTCTCATACCATGTTCTAGAAAATGTGTAAGATGAATAATAATGTAATAAAATTCAAAATTTAGTTAATATTATTCATAAAATCTAGTCCATAATAATATTATAACAATATATCACTGTTTAGTGAAACCTGATATTGCGTACTACACACGCTATTGATGAAGGTTACGATTGTGTGTAATGCAAGCCAAGTCAGGGATGCGTGCAGTGAAAGATCCTTTTGGTGTATCATACAACACAAGCCATAAATTAAATTAAAAATAATAATTCTCATAAAATCTCAGGTTTTTACATTCTAGCCCCCTTAAAATGAATTTCGCCCTCGAAATTCGTTAGGGGTTATAAATGGTTTACTACTTGAAAGTTTCTTTCATAGAAAGCCACATTGTAAATAGGAATACTAAAACATAATTTTAAAAAGTGAAGTATGAAACATATTGGTTACTCAAATTAACTCATCACTAGGTTTCCACATAGGAGAACATAGGTGACTCTATGGATATGGAAGAGAAACCTAACCATCAAGTTCTGATGGAGAGTGCTAGAGAACATGGCTATGAAAAAGCCAACAATCACAAAGCCATAAATTTGTGATGATCTTAGGTACCATCTAATTCATTGGATATGAGGAAATTTGGACAACATTTTTGGTTTTCAAGATCATTTCCTTAAAGTTTATGAATAATGAAAATAATTACTTACTTTATTTTGGTACAATCTCACTGTTGTTTATGCCTTGAACAATTTCCACATCATCTCTTAATGAAATGAAGTTGAATTTGTCTTCCGTGAAGTGTTATAATATCATGCGATAGAATGACGGGTCATTCCCTCTGTCTCAAACAAAAGGTTAACAAAAGTGATCAAATATACATAAGTACATCTACGGTGAGATTAATCATATATGATTCCATAAATGGACTTATACTTCATCTATCATACCACTTAATAAAATAAAACCAGTTTCTACTAACCAGGGACTTCCTGTAGGCCAGTGGTAGGCAATAAAGGCTTGTCGTACTTTGGTTGTGGGTTCTATTCCCGCAACCTTGGCCGACGTGACGAGTTTTCATCCGTCTTGCAGGTTGTCCTCTTACACTATTATAACATTACATAAATAATATCAAAAAAAGTTATAGCCTTAAACAATACTAACTTATGTCTAACATAATCCATTCTAATCTTTAGGATTATCCAAAATACTTCTGTCTAATATCATAGTATAAAGAAAAATATTACTAGAGAGGTCATCTACTAAGCATGTAAATACCATCATTTATCCCTGATATATCTAGTTGGTCACATTCCAATCATGTGAATACCTTAATCATTAATTCTCTTGAAAAATGAATACCCATTGAACCTTAGTGAAAACATGAATGCTATCAAAAGTTAACTCTTTCCACATACCAAAATCACAAAAAATCGTTATACTCAAACCATGATATCACTTTGTCCTTATATCAGTCATGAGCTCATGAATACGATCATACATATTATTTCCTCCTTATCCCTTCATTAAGTGCATTTCATTTTCGTTCCAAAAATTTTTCAATCACTTTTCATGGTTACTGGTATGATACAATTTTTGAAAACCACAATAGACCAATACATAGATATTCCAATATACCATAAAATTATCTCAACAACATTATTCTCCAATTCCAATACATAATCCATTTAATCCATCATATTCAATGATTTGCATGGAATAGGTCCTTCCTCAATTTAGAAGTAACCTCTTAGGTCAGCGCATTGAGTTGGGTAATGCCCATGTTCTTCAAAAATACAACATTGAAGTCCATAATAGTTTGTCACTCAATGACCCTTTTCCCCACATAGATAACATCTTCCCCTCCATTTGACGTATTCAACAAGGTTATTCTTGCCTTATTTAGAAATTTCAATATTCTCTTCTTTATGATCCTCACCATGCGAACATGCATAAAAGTCCATCTTCCTCTTATTTGATGAGTTTGGGATACCACTAAAGTTCACCTTGTTAATCATATATCTAAATGTCTGATTTGGCATAATCATAATATCTTTCTCTCTAGGCATTACACAATTTCGCTTCTCATAGTCACCAATTTGTCCATCGGATTAAATGTTAACCTAATTCCTTCTGGTTCCATCCATTAACTAAAACCAGAAACTATTGTGTAAGAAACAGTTAAAATAATGAGGAACCACATAATCATAAAAAGTCACTAATAGGATGTATAAATTATGAAACCTCCTTTTACCTATGAAAACTTAGGTTCACCCTGGGTTATTCACGATCATTAACACAATTCCAGGACTATACCTATATTTATAATAAACCTTAGGGGCTTCCCTAGACATACCTTAGAAATATCTCTAGGGATCACACTAAAGTTTTCGCATCCTAGTATCCAAAGGTTAACTAAACCTTTCCTCTGATACCAACTGTAGAGACCCAAAGCTTGAAATAAATGGAAATTACATTACTTTTGAGGAATACTTAATAAATAATAAAAACCAACACTCAAGGATCGTAATAGTTTAGTGTCTTTGGAATCTCATAACATAATCTTCTAATCATGGTTAAAGATCTTCAACATATCTCATAAAGATATCCCCCTTTTGTTTTCTTACCTAAAACCTTTCTTTATATCATGGGGAAAAGAAAACATATAAATGGTGAATCAAATGCTCAGTAAGGGTAAGCATGGAGAAAATAAAACAAACCATATAAATTTGAACTTAAAAACATGAACATAATGTTTAAACATCAAAATCTTGAGGAATGACATAAAACATGGCAGTACGCAAGACAAAGATCATAATGGAACATCAATCATGATAAAATAGCATGAGAATAAAACATGTAATTGTGGAAAAACATTAAGCACATGATATGATTTCCATAGTAGCCAAGGCATTTCTGCCAAGACCATCTTAGTGGACAAAGTCCCTTACTGAATCGAGTTCACTCCTTGTTCCAGTCCTGTATCACTGAACCAGATTGACTTGTCGTTCCAGCCATGTATATATCATGAGATATAAATATTTACCCAATTCATTGGAGTGAGATATAGTTCCCACCCATCTCATAATGAAATCATTCTTTCGTGTGCCACAACATAAACATAAATCTTTCATAATAACCCAAAGAATAAAAATGGGTTTCATAAACATCATCCCATCATAACATATTCCATATAAAACAAATGGATATCATCTCATCATAAGAATAATAGAACCATGTAAATAATAGAGACATTATACTTGAAACATAATAATAATAGATAATGTCATCTTAGATGGAAAATGGTTTTGACAAAATAGTTGAAATGCATTCTTGTGGAAAATATCATTTCTTCTTCAAAATCATTTTCTTTTCTCAAAATGTCCTGCGATTTTAAAAGAATTTTTTTTGAAAATAAATAGGAAGTCTTGTGGAGGAATCTTAATGAAAAAAGGCATTAAGAAACTATAAAAAATCCGTTCATGCCGTATAAGTTAAAAAAACATTTTCCTCATACTTTTGCCGGAAAAGTCAAAAAGTACCTTGTATGGTAAACAAAAGAAAGATTCCTTACATTCTATATAGTAAAAGTCAAAAATTGTTAAAAATGACTTTAAAAATACATGAAACCATTTTTAGAAAATAGGGACATGGATGATAAATATAACCCTTGTAAATACTTACGAATAAACAATCTCAGATAAAAACGAGATTGGAAATGTTATCCCTTAACTTATGTCTCATATGCTTCGTATGTATCCGAAACTCATGTATAATGATTTAAATAATGTCATTGAATTATTACAGAATCATATTGATTGTTTTGATATCATATATGGTTCACTTATGACTTTATATTACCCGTTCTTTGGTAAATTCCATGTTAAAGCAGCGTTTTGGGTAAAATCGTTTTATTTATCGTACGTGTTTGGAATTATTGTTCTTGATATTATCTTTAATTATATAATGATTTAATTACTTCCAAAATATAAATCATGATTTATATATCATATATATTCAGTGTATATATATATAATAGACAGATAAATGAAATGAAATACACCGTTAATGGAGACGGTAGGCCGTACGTATGCATGAATGCTGTTTTCCTTTCCTTATGGACTTGAATGGAAGTAAGTAGATGACATATATATATAAAAATAAATAAAGTAGCTTTATCATGTCATATATTTCACTATTATTCATTATATATACTTTATAATAATTTTTGAGTGGTTAACATGGAGAATGAATCTCATCGCATCGTGGAGACGGTAATCCTTAAGTACGCACGAGCGATGATATCATTCCCATAATTATTGAATTGAGTTGGTGTGGATGATATAATATCTCAGAGTATTTATTATGTTATAATAACTATAAATTATTATTCGTCACACCATTATACCCATCCTAGTAAGGTGTTGGTGGAAAAACAGATTACACCACGGCGTGGAGACGATATTCCGTACGTACGCACGCGCGGTGATTTCATTTTCTGTAGGATGGATAGAAGGTGAAATGGGGTTGTTTCATATTTATAATAACATATCAGTATATTAGTGATACTGATGTTATTACTAATGAAACAACTAAAGAATAAGAAGTTGAAGAAGAAATAAACTTGAAAGAATGGGTAGAATAGATTACCTCTTCTTCGACGCACCTCTTTTAAGCTTCCTCTTAAGGTACAAGAGTTGGTTTTTTGAGGAGACCAGAACCACTATAATGTTTCTAGGGAAGTTTAGAACTGAAAAGGGTTGGGTGTTTCCGAGCTTGAAGGCTCAAAATGGTGTGATTAGGAGAGGGAGGAGGTTCCCTTTTATAAGGGAGGAGAGGGACACCTATGGAAACCTCAAAAATATTAATTTATAATAAATTAAAACCCCACATAAAAACTTACAAAATTACTCAAATAAGATTCTTAGATGAGATAGGGTTGTAATATAATCAACCAATTAAATTAAGACATGTTTTGAATTTATTTTAAACATTATCAACTTGATTTATCCTTATTTAATCTATATAATTTTATTTGTGGTAATAAGATTCTAAATTTTAAATTGTTATAAATAATTACTTATGTGTTGTGAATTATCCATAATTGGATAATTTATGAAATTTTAGACAATATAAATTTTAAATTATAATTTTTAAAGTTTTTTAGTTATTTTTAAACAATTTTATATTATGTTATTTTTATAAATTTACATTAGTGACAATTTTGACACAATTCATTTATTTGAATTTAAATAAAATCTGAACCAAAGATATGTTAGAAAAAAAAGATTTACTATATTTAAAATATGTCATATTTATCTATAAAATTAGTGTAGAACATTAAATAGTTCATATAATATTTATTTTAATATTTTTAAAACCATTTATTTGATATTTCAATCAATAAAACAATTTCAACATCACTATTGTGTCACATTTAATGAAAATTATTTAATCCCTAAAAATTATAAATAAATACAAATGATGTAGATAATTTTATTATATTTTTATATACTATTCATGTTCTAAGATTTATGAAGTTTATCACTAAATTAAAACTATTATACTTATAAAATTTAAGAGAGTGACATGTTGTCACCTTCTTTGGTTTTAATAATAATTAAATTATTTTCATAGTCAAAAGTCCATAAAATGAATATAATACGACCCTTAGTTGATATGGGACGAATTTTAGTTATCCAATAGAATTTTGGCATGTGTTAAGGTAATTTTATAATCATAGGTTTACCCTTAATTAACCGATTTATCTTTAACTCATGTAAATAAAAATTACCATAGTTACTATTAATAATATAAAAAAAAGTAACCTATTAACATAATTTGGACCCACTGAATCCAAATATGGAATCCATTTCTAAAAATTCAAAACACAGAGGTTTCAGTAATTAAATTAAAATTTATCCCGTTGTTAAGAAAACGGGTTTTAAAAGATAAAATATTGCCAAAAATTGAAATGTTTTTACCTAAGGATTCAATGTAAAATTAACGGTAATGAAATAAATTATATTAAAAGGTAAAAATATATTCTATTTATACTTTATAAACAGTAAATATTATAATTTAACAATATAAATTATTGTGATGAAAAAAGTTGTTTTTAATTAAAATATAGCGTGTTTTTACTATTCATTAAAATATGAAAGTTATCAGAATAATATGAAAAATTTATCCAAAGTAAATTTTTATATCCTGATTACAAATAAGAATTTTATTTTTTCAAATTGAACTTATAAAAATGTAAAAAAATAAATTTAAAGTGGGTGCACCATCAAAAGGCGGCAAAACTGCATTTTCTGAAAAATACTTATTTTACCCGAAAAATTTATTTTGTTCTCATACCATGTTCTCCAAAATGTGTAAGATGAATAATAATGTTATAAACTTAAAAATTTAGTTTATACTATTCATAATGTCTAGTCCATAATAATATTATAATAATATATCGTTGTTTAGTGAAACCCGGTATTGCATACTAGACAGGCTATCGAGGAAGGTTGCGATTGCGTGTAATTCAAGCCAAGTCAGGGATGCGTGTTGTGAAAGATCCTTTTGGGGTAGCATAAAACACAAGACATCAATGAAATTAAAAATAATAATTCTCATCAAATATCAGGTTGTTACAAATAGTGTTTCCAAAATGGTGAGGTTTCAATGGTGACCTCTTTCCTTTGCCAAATTTTCAGTTCATGAACAGTGCATCCAGAAAGGGGAGGCTCTAATGGTAACCTCTTTCCTTTGCTAAATTTTGAGTTCATTAACAGTATTTTTATAACTCTGAGGTTCCAATAGTAAACTTTTTCCTTTTCCAAATTTTGAGTTAATGAATAGTGTTTCTAGAACGGCGAGGTTCCAATGGCGAGGTTCATGAACATTGTTTTTCCTTTGTCAAATTTCAAGTTCGTGAACAGTGTTTCTAGCTTCCTACTGTTTCACCCCTTTAACATTTCCTTTGATATAAAATGCATTTAAACCCTTGTTTTATGGAATATTAGGCTGATTCAAATTCTATAACTCTTATATTAATTTCTTCTGAGGCTCGGGATGTTTTTACTTTTCCAAACCACGTGGTATAGTGCAATACTCTTTTAATGGAAAACCCAACGTATCTTAAACCAATTCTCTATTAAATCTTCTAAAGGTATGAGATATCTTCCTCCCTAGTTCTTACTCTTTATTATCGGGTGTGAGACACTCAAACATACCATTCCTTCCCATAGGAGTTGTGCAATCAAACATTCCTCTTAGGATTTGTTCCGCTCTATTTTGATGCAACCAAGCAATATCGATCAGTCTTCGATATAAGATATTATCTATCTTCATTATTTTTTGTCTATCTTGTTCTTTATCCTTTCCATTTTAATTGAATATTTACCCCATATTCCTCATAGGATTTTCTTGGGTGTTGGCCGATGTGGTGGTGTCTCTACATCATCAGGTGGATACAGTTGTCATTGGGGTGAAGATCGTGACCCGTTGTGTGGATTGTACTCATATAAAGAACTTCAAAAACTATTTGAGGAAGGGGATTAATTTATTCTCTCGTCTTTTGGGTGCAACTGTACTGTTAGCATGTTTTCTACCACTGGATCACAATGGAAGTGAAATAAAAAATATTTGAACCTGATTAATAAATTGATATCAATCGTATGATACCACCTCTTTTTTTCTAGAAAGTGTGATATCAAAGCTTTCTTGTTTAGATTTTCGTTCTTGATGGGAATTGGAAAAGAATGTAAAGTTGAAATTAATTGATAATTTCTTTGCTAAACATAAAGAGACATGTGAATGAATCCGACTGATGTCGTTGAAATTTTATGTTAATCAAATTTGTGCAGTAAGTATGTTTAATTATTTGTGATAGCTTACTGTTTAGGTTTCCCAAAGTTGGAACATACGAATAATAAATCAATTAATCCAAAATGCATTAAAGAACTGGTTGTTTGATAAATTATAATACTTATAGGGTTCTGAGTTACCCCTTTTCTTGTTTGAGGGTCAATATCCCAACTGATAAGATGTTTTTTCCTACTACGTGTGATGTGATGTTATCCTGGATGGCTGTTGTGATATGTGGGGGCAGGTATGCCAATTGGTTGTTGCAGCTGTTGATGCCTAGATTGGAAAGTTGAATCTGTCTATGCATGTGGGTGTTGGGGAGGACACCATGGATGATGTAACGAGTTGGATGTGAATGTTTGGATGCTAGATAATTCTTATTAGTTGTTTATCTGATTTAAATTCCCCATGACTCAAGGTAGATGGTCTTTCTTACCCTTCTTTTGAAAGGGGCGAAGACACACGAGGTATGCCACATGATTTTCGTGTTTATATTCTCAAGGGAGGATGGGTATACGCTCTTGATATAGGTGGTAAAGACCCGACGTGTAGTTATATACTCACTGTGTTGATCCCCCTTGTGTTTAGTAGCATGGAATGTTTTTCTAGAATTCCTGGGAATATGGGAAATTAATGCTGTAAATAAAAAATTGAATTAATGATGTTAACCCATGGGGATGGAGCTTGATGGAACGAAATATTGAGGTTACAATTTTTAAGGGGACAGTGGACTTTGGGTGTGATGCTAATGAAATTTAATTTGGAATTGTTAATGGTTAATTAATGGAAAAATAATTAATTAATGTAATGTGGAACTGATAAAAAGGAAATGAAGTAAGGAAATAAATCTCTTTAAAAGGTTGTGTGCTTATAGTATACATAATCTTAGAAGTGACAGTAGGGATTCCGTGAGACATTAGCTACAGTTGAGTATAAGACTAGGTTATTCCCATAATGTGGTTGTGAGATATAGTATATTTTTTACTTTTTGTGTTTCTATACACTACTCCACCCTGTCAGTTAGGGAAACTGATACCTCTAGGATTCTGTGCCTTGGGGGGTGTTTTCCCCAACATTCTAGTGGGACAATGGATAGCTGAATAACCCCTTTGGCCCTGATCTCTTCTCTAGGTAGTTACTTGTTCTAGTAGTCACAAGGGTTTTTTACCATATATATGTGTAGAGGGTTGTAATGTCTTGTGGTTATTCACACACAAATATTCTGGATATAGTATCCTATGGACTACTATAGGTGTAACGTGTATAGGTTGTGATGTCTTGAGGATCCTTACTCGGTGTATGGGAAATAATGGCTTGAGGTATAATACCTGACATATGATACATGTTATACGAGCTATGTTGGGTCTCGGAAAATACCTTTTTACTTTCTTGCATGGATGTGGGGGTTTTGTTACACGAGGTGCACATTGTGGTGCTTCTTCCAGGTGTCTATGGGCAAGCCTTTTTAGAGAGAGATGCTTAGGATGTGCAACATTCGAATAAAGAAGAAAACCAATGGGGAAGTAGTAGTAGGGTAACCATGATAATATTTATTATATTATATACTCTTGTATGCATTACTTGGTTAGAGTAGACATGGTGAGGCTGGGAACATAGTATACTGGTTTAGATGATGAGTAAGTTTCACTTGTAGTCTATTGTTCTTTAGCCTGCTTTCTTTACTTTTTCACGAGAGGCTTTGGGAAGGATCCTACTGAGTATACTATTATACTCACCCTATGTGTATATAATCTTTTTTTCATGTAACTTGGAGCAGGTTGGAGATCAAGCTGGTTTCTACTAGATTGGGGTTGCAGGAGTTGTCCGGGCTAGTCGTTGCTTCTATTTTAACTTTCTTTTGTGTACTTAGAGTTTTACCATTCCAGTTGTAGTAGTTTTTCATGACATTACATATGTGAACATGGGTTTTCATTTATATTTCAGTATGATTTGGATTTGGTTGGTGTCTATCTTATCTCTCTCTTTTTCATGTATTCTCTTAGAGGGTAATGCCTTCCATCTATGTGTTTACTATACCCTTAGTGCAAGTTGCCAACCCCGGGCCTAGTGGAGGTGGGACTCAGGGGTCATTATCTACCTTCTCACATTTCTAGCCCAGGAGGGGTATATATTTTGTGGAGGGGGTCGTGAAATTTCAATCCAACATATGATGTGGCACGTACATGAAGTGTGCATTTTTAATATAGAAATTCCATTTTAGTTTAAAACACACCGCATAGCCAAAAATGTAAAAATGATTTCATATTGCATTAAAAATTTAGGGAAAAGATCCATAATTCATTTGTGACATGTAGGAATTGATTTCACATCAATCCAACTCACAATATGGGTGGTATGACTCAAAGTGTGTGTCTTCAAAAAAAAGTTTCATTTTTGTTTAAAATTCCCTTCACATAGCTAGATGTAAGAAAATGAGTTTGAATTTTTTTTAATCTTTATGATGATGATCTATAATTAATTTTTGACTTGTAGGAATTGCCCCCACATCAATATGATGCATGATGTGGCTGATATGTCTCAAAGTGTGTGTCTTCAATATAGAAGTGGCAATTTAGTTTAAAACATGTGTTAGTAGCCAAAACTAAGAAAACGAGATAAAATTGCATTCAAATTTTCGGAAAATGATCTATAATTCTTATGTGGTGTTTAAGAATTGATCAGACATCAATCCGACTCATTATGTGGCCGATCTGACTCAAAGTGCGTATTTTAAATGTAAAAGTTCCATTTTAGTTTAAAATGTGTTTCAATAGAAAAAACCGAGTAAACAAGTTAGATTGTTTCCAAACATTAGGGCCATGATCCATAATATATTTGTGACATGTAAGAATTGACCCCAGATTAATCTGACACATGATGTGGTCGGTATGACTTGAAGTATGTGTTTTCAATATAAAAGTATCATTTTAGATTAAAATGGGCATCATATACCAAAAATCGAGCAAACAATATCATATATTTTTCATCCATTAAGAAAACAATCCATAATTCAATTTTGATGTGTAGGAATCGACCGTACGTCAATACGACACATGGTGTGGCTTGTATGAATCGAAGTGTGTGTATTCAATATAGAGTTGTCATTTAATTTTACATAGCATGTCATGTAAACAAAACTGACCAAACAAGCTTTAATTGTTTTTAAACTTTAGAAAAACAATCCATAATTAATTTATGATGTGTAAAAATCGACCGCTTGTCAATCTTACACATGAGGTGGTCGGTATGACACAAAATGTGTGTTTTCAAAATAAATGTTTCATTTTTAATAATATAATTAATATTATAACTTTGAATGTTATTAATATATATAGTAATTAACAATATAATTTATCATATTTGAATTATAAAACATTAAAACATTAATTTTTTTAATTATTTTATTTACTGTTACTAAAGAATATTGGTTTTATTTCAGGGACATTCAATCGTGTGAAAGTTGACTGTTGGAAAAAGTTAGTTATAAGAGTTTTGATAAAGTATATGGGTTGTAATTTTTTTTATTAATTATAAATATGACGTTGATGTAGATTTATTCTATGTAAATTCGGAATTGAAATGATGATACATTGTGATATTTGTATTCATATCTAGTTTTTTGTATATTTCTATTCCTATTTAGGCATTCTAATTTGGGTGAGTGTTATAGAAATATTTTTCAAATGTAGCTATACTACAGCTAATAAGGACTTTATTAGCTCTTAAAAAGGCACTAATAAATCTCTCCTTTATTATCACTAAAAAATATTGATAAGGGTCTCATTTTTTAATACTAAAAATAAAGTGATTATAAAGGGGGAATTTATTAGATACTTTATAGAGTTAGTGAGGTGGCATACTTCTTAGTTCTATCCCTACTGTTATTTCGGGTACATGATGTCTTCCACATATCATAGCTGAGCAGGTATGTGCATGACCCATCACGCGTCATCAACTGGGGTGAGATTGAAATAGAGGATGAAACGACTTTCGCTAAGTACCCAGTGGTGATCAAGGATTGGTAGAAGCAGATTCCTCATGGGGGATAAATTCTTTTAGTGCATGTCTGGTGGAAATGCGGGAATATCCATGAGAGCACATGGGATCAGGAGGCACATATACGTGTTCAGTACCCACATCTTTTTGTTTATCCTTTATTTTGGGTTTTTGGTGACTTTAATCCCCAAACTGGGGAGAATGTAATGTCCCAAATTTCCTATGTATTATTTTTGAATATTGTATGGATAAAATTTGATTCCATGAACTGAGAAGTCATGGTATTTCGAGCCCCGATGTGCCCAAAATAATTATTTGAAAAATGTTAAAAATATTAAATATCACAGGCACACAGTTTTCCTGAAATTTTTTAATAAATTCTAAACGGGTGCCTAGATCAGAAATTTTAGGGCCCCATTGCGTTCAGAACAAAAACGTTGTCCTAGGTGTGACCTAATATTGGTCGGTAGGGGTCAGTTGTAGAAGTCTCCACATGATTTTTAAATGAATAATATAAATTAATAAAATTTTATCTTATTTTTTATTTCGTCGATGCAATGAGGGTGTGAAAGATTTATTTTAAATAAACTCCTTGGTAGAGATCCAAGGTTACGATCATAACCCTAGAATCGACTAGAGCCCCCAAAGAGAGAGATCTGAAGATTCCTCTTTGCAGGTGATAATAGAACTTTGGATCCGAGATTGATGAACATCATTCTTGGTTTATCTCACCAATGGTGATGACACGATGACCAATAATCATCAAGGAGTTATCTAAAATCCAAGTAGGATTCTTTAGTTTGATTCTTATTTTCCATTCTTAAAATCTTTTGATGAATGCAAAGTAATCCATGGAAAGATTATCTCACAGATCATTCGTACTTGTGAGAAGGAATGATTTTGTAGGATTTATCAGGATTTTGTAGATATTTGTTCTTGATTCATTTTTCATTCTTACAGGAATAGATTGAGGCCTGAAAGAACAATATTTGAGGTTCATTCCTTGAGTTTTTTCTTTGTTCTTTTATCTATCTCGACTTCTCACATTCTTCGTGCATATTCTTTGTTCTTCCCAAAACATTGAACAATTGATCGTTGTGCCTTTTATTCATGGCACAATGATCCGAAAATGTAAATCCAACATCAGGATGACTTGTTAGAGTTGCGAAGGTGGGTGTGGTGGCAAATTGAATGATGGTGGGTGTCGAATTAGCATTATTCAGTAATGACAAATAAAACCTACAACCACATTTTTTGAGTCATTTGAAGGCTATAATCCTATTGATCCGGTTTTAGAGGGACTGTAAAACCATAGATCTAGTATTTATAGGTGAAATGAGAACCAAATAAAGATCTGATGATCTATCGGTTCAAGCAGAGGAAGAACTTGGATTTCTGAAAAAATTGGATACACACAATGTGTACTCTCGGCTACACGATGTGTGTTCATTGCTGGGTGACTCGGTGTGTACCTTGGAAGTACACAAACATGGGATGGAGTATAGTTGTTGCCTACATGGCATGAACTGAAATGGTTACATGGACTAACCAGTGTATGAGTACATGGGAAAGGATACACGGGTTGACACTGTGTACTGGAACATAGCCTAAGTACACTAATGGACCCCAGATGCAAGGACATAGCCTGTACCACCTATTACATGTCATGTACCCCTATTCTACACGACATGGTTTAGTGACAAGGGTTGTACACGAGTAGTACCCAGGGTCAAGGGAAACAATGTGTGACCCTACTACACTCTGTGTACCCCTTTCTACATGGCTCAACTCTCTTTTCCTATGTATCTTGGACAAGTTTCGTTAGGATTCGTTCCCTTTATCATTTCCCTAAAGGTTGGTATGAATCATTTATAACTCATTTAACTATGATCCCTTCAGTAAGATGTCCTGAATATAGTTTTTGGAATCACTCGAGAGGCCCAGAGCAGGATCCTCTATTCCTTATTTTCACCCCATGCGCAGTTCTCAGTATCAATGTGACCAACACTATGCAAGTGTTGATCCTCTACTTTGCGAGTTTACCCAGATTGAGTTTTTGGTATCACCCCAGGGTCCAATCTGTGATCCTCATCTATTTTATATCGTTTTTTATCTTCAGATCTATTAATGTATACCACTCATGTAAAGAACCGACAAGCAGTACCTCTTAGACGAACATCATTAGTTCTATCAAAATCAAGAGTTTTTTCTCCCGGATGAGTGCTTCGTGGAATCATTGAGATGAATTCCTAGGGTTGGTATGCAGTGGCTGTGATGTCCATCAGACTGTGTTTCTTTGTTTGAGTATATTTGGATATTATTTTTATATGTTTTATTGGCATATACTTGTGTAAATATGATTATAGTTTACTTTTTATATTGTTTTGTGGTTTCATGGTGTCCTAATGAGTATTGTTATACTAATCCATGCACGTGTTTTTCCCACACATGTCATGTCTTGTGCAAAAAATAAACTGTTTAATGAAATCCTAGGCAGATTTGGACCAGATGGTACTTTGTGAGATCAGGCAGGCCGAGGTGTTTCGACAACTACAGACTGTAGTCCCAATACCTTTTCTTACACGTTGGACTTGTGTTTACAAACTCTTTTTGGTGGGTTTCTATTCAGACCCTATTTAATTTTCTTTAGTTTCCATCATACTCTGGTTGTGGGATATAGTGGTATGCATGCAGTGTTTACTTATTGGTTTTTACATTTCAGCATTTTGTGGTCTTGGAGGTGTTTTCATGCATATAGGTACATAGGAAAAGACTCCCATGATAGTGATATGCCTACTGAGTGCAAGTCACCATTCATGGCCTATTAGAGGCTATCTTAGGGAGTCACGGCATAGGCCCCACTGGGATGGGTCTCGACATTATTAATGATTCTGTTAGTGTTGATAAATGTTGAATGCTTTTAACAGTGCTTAAATTATCAGTTTTTTCTACACTGAAAAATCTTTTTTCTAGCATAGTTAAAGGGCTCACCTATAGTGGTGAGGGATGATATACTGCCCCATTATTATCACTAAACAAAAATGTGAATTTAAATGATGTCATTATTATCGTTAAAACTAAAGTGGTGATAAAGTGTCCATTTATCAATGATTTAGTTTTAGTGTTAACAAATTCCCCATCTATCATTGATTTTTGTAGCAATAATAAAGGAATAAACCTTTTAATGTCACTCCGACTGTCATTGATTTTTTTTGCACTGAAAATGCCTATTTTTATAATTATAATAAGGCGGTTATGAAGTTTTGTATTCTATTAAATTTGTATAGGGAGATATTGATGTGAGGAAATAACATTTTTAATAAAATTTAGAAATTTTAATTATGTAGAGTGAGAATAAATTGTGACTTTTTAATAATTGAAATAAAATATAAGGTGTTCAAACTGAATTTTTTTTATAAATACTCTAGTTTGTATCAAAATCAGGGAAAATAACAAGTGATCGGGGACATGCAGGTGAAAACCTGGGCCCTCCAATGTAAAATTACCCCCGCAAAGATAGGAGCCTGGTGTATCACAAGGGATTTTCTACAAAAATGGTCAGGCTCAGGTACAATAGCTTTTCACTAGATATGACACTCATGTTCCTTACAAAGAAGTGCCGCCAATACCCCTCACTCATGTAATTCCAACTTCAAGTGATAATTTTTCAATGCTAGTGTGTTGAAAACAAGATTGTAGTTAGAAGCGTTGAATTGGGATTCATGAAATTAGATTTAAGAAAGAAATGGTACAAGGAAAACCTATTCATAATGGGATCACATAAAGTAGTAGTATTTTATGTCTTGGATCCTATAAACAAAAAGTTTTCAATTGTTGTGTTATTTCTAGGTACGCCCCTCTTTGAGTTTTGGTTGAACCACTCTTTTAATAGGGTTCTTCTTCGTTTAAACCTTGGTGGAAGAACCTTTTATTGAAGTTGAAGAGATTTTGATGGTGGAAATGACATTATGTTTGGGGATGTATATGTTTTGGAATTATTATAGTCTAGGATTAAATGTGTTTGAGATCGCAAAGAGATTCTCATTAGGCTCGTGTGGATTTGAAGGAATTTTGGGCTTTCTGCAGGAATATGTAATGACTACTACCTATAGGACATATCTATACAGTGTAAGTAATGTTGGCTTCAAGCGTAGAAAAATATTTGTGGTGGGGGGTGATATATTAAAATTTATTCTAATAATCATTGTCTGAATCCAATAGAAAGGTTCTTTCACATCAAATTTATAATTAATTTATTTTATATCTGAAGAAATAAATACCTATGCTTAGGAATTTTCTTCCTTGATGGTAGTTGATCATCTGAAAAGGTCCTTTCAGATTGCCTTCATCGTATTTGTGAGGATCCAAGGGTAGAATCCCTCTAGCAGTGATCTATGCATGCTTCAATGGTCTCTGATAAACACCACTCATTCTACGGTTTCTAGTGTGGAGAATTTAATGTCTTGAGTTGTTCGTTCTTGATCACTCATTCTTCAATCCTGAAGAAATTCTCTCTTTGTTTCTCATTCTTGATAGGGGGAGATTAGTAGGAGTTAATAGATAATTCATTATGTGAAACAATTCTTAATTCTCAAACATGGAATTTGTTTCAAATTATTTACACAATAGATATGGTCGTCTATTTATAAAACCAAGATTTCAGTTACAAAATTTAATTTCATAACAGCCATTAAATATAATTATACCCACTAATAAAATATCATACCACATAATAATAATAATAATAATATCATTTTATGGTTTGTCAACTTGTGAAAAATGGATAAATAATGTTTACCAACTCGTAAATGATTATTTTATCACCGGAAAACGTCTTGGTTCGTTTGAACTCCCCTTGCATTTATTGAACACCCAAATAAATTTTATATTCTCCTAAGTAGAAATTTTATTCACAAACTAGTAAATAAATATTTAGTAAATTTTCAATAAAATAAATATATGTTTTATTCACAATATGGTGAAAAAATATTTATTTAATAAATGCGATCAATATAACTTGAATAAAATAATTCCCCAGTCTTGATAATAATATTTATTCCACTAATTAAATTCAAATAGAACTTAATCAAGACATACAAAAACACAGAGTTTGTAAACAACTATGGTTATTTCTCATTTAAAGTAGGTGGGCTTGCCTAAAGTCCAAGATTATTGTCTAGAAATGGGTCAATGTATCCAAGATAATGAACTTAAAGTTGCAACAACGACAACCACATATAAACATTTACTATGTAATATAATCCATTTTTTAGAATATCTCATCAACCATATTGTGTAACGGTGTCATCAACCTACATTCTCGATACATCATTCTTTGACTATATGAAATAAACTCGCCATTACATCATGACTATATAATTTAGTGGATAACATGGATCAAATTCCAGGGAAGAATTCTGGTTTGGCGGATAAGGTAGGTTAGGAGGGGCCTCCTTGTAAGCAGAGGCCTCTCAAAGATGTCACGATGTTGTTGCTGGGGAAACGTTTTTAGGGGTTGGAAGTTCAATAACCTTCACTGTCTCAAGAGGAGGATTCTTCAGGTGATGAAAGTTATAGGAATCCTTCAGTGGATAACATGGATCTAATTCAAGGGAAAGGTCCTCACAGCCCTCGAAGGAATAAAGGGAAAAAGGCATTAAAGATTCAGGGTAGTGGATCGTGGTTCAGGGGAAAAAGTATAAGGGACGCACGTATTACTCCCACTTGCCAAAACCAATGGAGACTAGGTTGTCCAAGAAGGGCAGAAACAAGTAAATCACATCCCTATAAAAAGGGGAATGCAGAGGATCAAGTACGAATTCAAGAGACAAAGAAGAAGATGTTGGGGAGTGCTTGAAACATATCCTGCACTCTAAGGAAGAAATGCTTGAGCAAGCTGTACGACCTAATGTCTCAGAAGAGGAGCTCAATAGAATCTATGAACGAATGTTAAAAGTTGATGCCACAGAGGATCAAGAAGTGTGGTTAGATAAACAAGATAGAATACTGGCCTGAGGATTCAATCAGAGTAAAATCAACTCAGAGGAATTTATTCAGACAATGGAAAGGATGATTTATCACCTTGAAGAGCTTATTAGAGAGGATCCAGATACCCAGGTTAGTATGCTGCACTGGGAACTCTATAGAGTATCTGGGTCCAACAATAGTAGTCTTGTGTTTAACACTTTTGTGAGTTCTTTCAGCACATAGTGGTTCCTTTTGTGAACTTTGGTTTCCCATTTTCCTAAAAATGTATTCATTATAAAAAATTTAAATTTGTATGACTATATAATTGAGGGTGATAGTTCTATTTTAGTCAAAGGGATGAGATATCAACATTCATAATGATGGAAGATACACACCCTTCATTTACTTATCCATTAATAACATGTCATTCACGATGCATCCAATGTACCATACTTCCCACAAACACATAGCATGACAGTTTCCATTGACAAATATAAATTTGTGAGTCGTGACATGCATTTATGAAAATCTGAATGTCTATGGACCATTACACACCCACACACATAAGAATATCTGATGACATCAAAACATGTGGAATTCGTACTGGCGAATCTATTGTCAAAATATCTAATCATGAAGATTATCAAATGCTAACTTCAAGAAAAGAAGTCTTATTTTCTTATGAGTACTCGTAGCTGACTGTATTGGTACTATGTGTATCATCATAAAATGTTATCCAACCGTAGAACTATATTAAGAATTTATCCTAACACTTCAAGGTTCTCATTATAGTAGTGAACTACTATGACCTTATCAATAAAAAAATAATTTAAGACATTATTACATTAAAGTCATGCAGAACAATGAAATATATGTAATAAAATGTGTAATTTAATATTTAATACATCAAATATTCTTGTAATCAATGTAAAATCAATTGGTTCTTGGACATCATCTCTAACAAGTAATACCTGATGTGAATCTGTTTCTCGTAAGAATACATGATATAGTTTCAAGATGTGAATTCCATATAACCTATGAATTTGTGGTACTCCCTGGGAGAAAAAGATGGTACAATGTCCATATGGTATTTTTATACAATTTTACAAGTCCTCAAGTATGTCTCAAAATCACAACCTAGTGACAGAAGCTCAAAAACATGGGCCCTCCAAAGTAAACGTACCCCCATGAAGACAGAATCTTTGTGTAACACTTTTTATTTTCTTTTATAATGGTCCGACTCAGGTACATGCTTGTGAATGGCTTCGACAACTAGTACCCCACCACATCCCCTTAAACTAACAGCCACCGGTGACCGCTAACCCAGTCCTACAAATATACATAGAGATGAAGCATCATTATTGTTATTATTATGAGAGATATATATATAGTGATTTGTATGTTACATAACCTATGGACGAGAACATGGACCTACTTTTTTATGTTGCAAGTGGAAATGGGAGTTATAGAGGCACCTGGGAAGAACTTGCGGCTCGCCATAATGATGCCTTCAAAGTCCTAGTCATAATGGAAAATCTTATTGTAATTGTCTTCCAATTTTCTTCGTAGCTGATTTTATTATTTTTTTTAAATTTTTTTTTCTGCCCCATGTCCTTAATGTAAATAAAATAAAAGAAAATTATGTGTGAAGAAAATATATGGGGTGGTTTTGTTTGATTGTTTGGTTTTTTTATCATGTGTCAGGCATCTAAAAAATGACTCCGAATTAAAAAAACGTCCTTTATCCATCTGTTTTAGTGGCAGATGAACAAAAATGGATTTGAAAAAAATATATTTGTTAACCCAAAATCAGATATATTTGTAAAAATTTATCTAAGAACCATTAAAGCTTGATGTGGTTTCATGATTTCATAGTTTTACTTGAACCAAAATCCTGAAACCATTTCATGGTTCTAGTTTTATTTATTAAAAATTATTTTTGCCGCATTGTTTTGTATATATATATATATATATTTTAAATTAAAATAATCTTAATATAAAAAGGAAAGTATAATAGAATCCACACCCAAAAAACCCATTTATAATAATAGGTCCTTAACACCCTTTAGCATTTTTAACGTGGGATTTAACTTCCTCTTTGAAAACATTATATTAATAATATATTACAAAAAACAATACGTTGCTGATTAATAATATAAAAAATAAATTAAAATATGATTAATATAAATATTAATTAATTTTTTAATTTAAAAATATATTAACTGATTTGGGGTATAATCACATTAATCACACACACCACACACACATGCTGGAAAGACAAGACATAGCCCACCAGGGGATAGCCCACCCCTCAGGCCTTATTTATTCAGTAAATGACCTGAATGCCACATGGGTATGAATCCCATTACATGAATCAAAGACCCATGAATTGTCCTAAATGCTCAGTGTAACATCATTCCTACATCATACAACATGCGTCACCACCTGTATGTGTGGTGTGTGTCTAATGTAATTGTAACCCCGAACATCTAATAAAATTTATTATATAAATTAATTATAAATTTTAGTGAACATGTTTTTAATTATTATTAATCAAATTATTAATTAAATTAAATTTTTTAATTAATAATATTAATAAGAATTAACAATTAACAATGTAACTAATACTTGGTAGTAAAAAAATTAATATAAATAATAAATAAATAATTATTATTTTTAATTAATAATATGTAATTATATATTACTAAGTTCATAAAAAATTTCATTTGTACATCTAGAAAAACTTTTTTACTTAATTGTGAATGAAAATCCATTTCTCAAACAACATACAATAATCTAAAATATGACTGTAGGAGTAACATAATAATTTTCTTCTAACTCTAGTATCAATCCACTGGGTAGACATAGATGTCAACTTCTAATGCTCCAACTCTTACTATATTACCAACATAAAGGTCAACATCCCCCATAAAAAATTCCCTCATATCTCTGAGTCCAGGTTTTTCAAAACTATTGAGTGACATGTTGGATTTCTTTCCCTAGAACCTACTTTTTTAGTACATTATTTCATGTTTTTACTATTAATGAAGTTTTCTTATCATGTTATTATTATTCATTTGCATGATATTTGTATATGATACTATCCTAAAAAATATATGTCACAATGAAAGGTCATGAAACATCTCCACTATGACAAGAACCTAGACAGAACACGAGTTTTACGCTTTTACAATGATTTTTTTTGCGATCAAATATCGTCTCTAAATTTCATTAGAAATGAGATTCTGTTTCAGGTAAATGGTGTCAAAAATATATTTAATTTTTATGGCCCATCATAAAAAATAATAATTCACAAAGGGATATGAATCTCTTTGCAAATAAGCCCCAATTTTTTTCATAGGTAATTTTAATGTACCATCTCCATAATAGTTATTTGCAATGATTGTCCAAAATAAGTTTGGATTTTTTTAAAAAATAATTGCACTAGATTAAAAAATCCTTGGAAATTAGATAAAAAAATTAAAAATAAAACAAAATTAGAAAAAAAAAATAATTATAATAAAAAGATCCATAACATTTTTCAAAAAGGAAATAACTAAATAGATTGGGCATCACCCAAAACAAGGGTATCAAACCAATCAAAAAAGATTGGCGTCCAAATCTATAAACCCCCCGAAATAGCCTGAGAGGCCAAATGGTGTCTCACACAATTTCCTTCCCATAATGTAAAAGAAATAGAGCAGGTAGAGAAATTAAGGGCCATGACTCTAATTTTTCCCACTAGTGGGCCAAAATAATGTAAGTCATCATCTAGAGAACATATAGAATTAGTCATGATTTGGAAGTTTGATTCCTTCATGATATAATTTCATCCCCTTTTCTCTGTAAATTCTAATCAGAAAATAATTTCTTGTTCTTCATCCACTGTAGGATTCCACTTAGCAAAATAAGGTCGTTGACAAGTTGCAATGATGGAGCTATTGGAATCTTGGAAAATCAACCCACAACAAAAAACCCCAACTTCATTAAGGGAAGTTTTCACATTGATTTTCAAGAAATCTTTTAGGGTGTACCCAAACAAAAGTTGATCAGGAAAAACTGGGAGTTACCTAATATCATTTAAAGGATTTCAATAGTTGAACTAGAATTGAGAACACTCAACCCCAGAGGCACTGGGTTTTCTAACTGGGTTGAACAACATTCAATTACAACAGACCTAGTGTCAGTGTTGGTGTCCTTGAACCAACTATTTTTACTTTTATTACAAGGATATTTAATGTATTACATATTTTTCATTGTTCTATAGACTATGATGAAATAATGCCCTAGATTATTTGTTGCATTGATAAGGTCATGGAAGTTCCCCACTATGATGAGAACATTGAAATTCTATAACAATATTATTTAATATAGTTCTGTAGTTGGATGAAATACCATGATGGGACACATGGAATAAAGTTCTTCAGGTGTGAGTACTCATAAGTAGATGATATTTCCTATCATGAAGTTCGCACTTGGTGATCATCAAGATAGGAGATTATGAAAACAGACCCGCCTGTGATATTTCTATATGTTTTAGTGTCATCGGATATTCCTATCTTCGAGAATGTGTAACGATCCATAGAATTTAAGATTATCATTAATATGTGTCATGTCTCATGCACTTTTATTTACTGACAAAAACCATCAGGGAGATAGTTGGTGGGAAGTAGAGTATGTTGGGTGCATCACGAGTCGTATGTTATTAATGGATAAGTTAAGGAATAATTTTTAACTTCCATTTATGGAAGTTGATATCTTGGCCCTTTGATTGAAAAATAACCATTGCAAGAAATTCCATGGCCTTAGCATAACAATGGGTCTATTTTAGGTAGTCAAAGAACGATGTATCAAGAAAAATTATTGATGACACTATTATAAAACCTTCTTGATGAGATATTCGGACAAAGGTATTATATTACTTAGTGAGCATTCATATGTGGATGTCATTGATTCGACATTATCTTCTTTCTCTTGGATTCCTTGACCCATTTCTAGACAGTACTCTTGGACTTTAGGGAAGCTCGCCTAATGCCAACAAGAAATAATCCTAGTGGGTCACACACTATGTTTTTATGGTTGTCTTGGTTAAATTCTATTTGAATTTAATTAATATATATTATACTTAAAGATAGTGGAATACTTTTATTCAAGTTAAAATGGTTGTATAAATTAAATAAATATTTATTCACTGGATTGTGGGTAATATATATATATATATATATTTGTTGAGAATTTATGAAATATTTATTTACTTGGTTGTAAATAAAATAATTAGTTAAGAGAATAATTTTTTTTGGTGTTCAATTAATGGAAGTAGATTTTGAATGGACCAAGGCCGGTCTGGTAGTAAAATAATTATCTGTAAGATGGTAAATAATTATTTAACTAATTGGATAAAATTAAAATAATGCTGCTATTATTTTGTGACATAGAATTATATTTATAATTCTGTTTTGTGGAAGTTGGGGCACCATAAATAATAACACATTATTATTATTAATAGCTTTGGTTTTCTCTAAGGTTATGAATGTATTTAATTGCTGTTATGAAATTAAATATTATAACTGAAGCCCCATGTCAATAAATAGACTCATACATCTATTCTTCCATGGACCAAACCGCACACCCATTGAATTGAGAATTGTTGAGCTAAACAATTTCCCTCTCGAATCATCTTCCCGCCCCACTCAAGAAAGATAGACATTCTTTATGGATGAAGAACAAGTGATTAAGAACGACTGACAGAAGACAATTTATTTGCTCCACCAGCACCTGGAGAATGAGTAGTGCCGATGAGAGGCCATTAGAGAATGTGTGGATCACCGCTAGATGGATTCTAGTTTGGATCATTGCAAGCATAACTTGATAATCCTAAAGAGTCATTCTAGATGATCAACATAATCAACGAAGAAAATACCGAACATCCAGGTATTATTTTCTTTATGAAATCAATTAAATTAATTATAAACATGTTGTGAACGATCCTTTGTAAAGGTTTCAGGCCTCTTAATTATTTATATAAATCTTGGATTATATTCCCTGAAGACTAACGTTCATCTTCATATTGATCTTAGAATAATCATTAATCACGGTAATAATTAATGTTGGGTGCTGACCCAACTGTGATTCTGCTACGCTCGGAACCTCCAAGTGGTATCAGAGAAGTTACATCATAGTATATAATTATTTATATAATTCATTGATGATTTACACATTTAAATTTTTTTTTGTCTCAATTCAAGTTAATCATTCTGAAAAATTTAAATCTTGAGATTTGTTCCCCCTCTTTTGTTTCATGCTCACCTTATAGAAATAAAATTTTTCATTTAATTTTGAATAAAATAAAACAGAGTATCACATCCTATTGTGCCAAAGGTTCCTAGCCATACAACACCAGAGCACACGACATGTATTCAATAGTACACGCCATATAGTCAAGGTTCAAGGCATTAGGTCTAGCCTTCCAAACCAAGCCATGTCATTGGAGTTTGACTAACTCATAATGTATCCGTGTGTTGACATTGAATAGGTGGCACATGGTTTCTGGATTACACACTGTGTGGACCACTGGACATGGCTTGTAGTCCCTTTGGGTTAGGGTTGGATCTTGTACCCTGTACATAGTTTGCTTCGCTGAAGATAGTGCAATGAGGAACTATACGTCATATGGCCCACTAGACATGCCATGTACTTAGAATATTTTTTAAGTACACTCAAACACAATTTCCCCAGGCATGTACTTCAGATATATGGTGAACAATAGTACAAACCATGTAATTGGAACTACCTGCTGTGTATTTATCCAAATTACAAAGATTATTAAAATTTATTATTATATTATACAAACCCCTGAGATGTGTACCGTCATGTGGGAATAAAGCTGAGGAAAAACATGTGATAGGTGTTATATATATATATATGTGTGTGTGTGTGTTTATCTTAGCATCAGTGTAATGTTGATTTCTACTCATTGGGTTGTTATGAATAGGAATTCATCAGATTTCCTCAAAGGTATAAGTTATGTACAATGATAATTTTAAATGAATTTATTGGTTTAGAATTACCATGGATGATAATCACAATAAAATTCATAAAAGTGTTTAATATAAAAGGATTGATTAATTAAGGATAACAATTAATTTATTCGAGCATGATTTATCTTTAAAACGTATGATTAAATAATTGAATGCTAGTTTTATTTATGTGTAAATATCATTGCATGCATGTATGATCATGAGCTAGAACAATACATTTGTATGTGGATGGTTTCTTTTAATTTATTTATTTAAATTAATTTTTTTGGCCTACGAGCCTTCTCCACATTAATATCTAGGGCATGCATGCCCAAGTTTTCTTTTATATAAAACTCTTTTTTTACCCCTCACCTACATGTGAGTTAAAAAAATTGAATATGTAATAAATGGAACTCCCAATCTAGTGGAGGCAGTTCAAGCTAGAGTTGAGATGAAATCAATCCCAAGAGATACAAATGTGGATATGTGGAAAGATGTAAACACGAACCCGAAAGGTTCATAGTGTTTCTCCTCAAGGGCAGAGTTATTTTTTCAACTACTAGATAAACTAACCTTTAGAAAATCTCATGATCATGACCTTTGAATTATTTTATTTATTTCATATGCATGGTTTATTATTATGGATTTGTTCTCATGATAATATAATTAATGAATTAAAAAAGCATGCAAGTTGGAACTAAAACAAACCAAGATTATTAAAAAATATTATCAGTACATGGTTAATCACTTAAGTTAGTTACACTTATTATTAACAACAATCTGATAATGATAATAATCAGTTCACTCATAGGACATAAAAATCCCTCAAATAAAATAGTAATTTGACTAGGCCTTCTATTACTTGATTAAGGAAAAAACTTAATAAAACAATGTGTTTGACCTACCCTTGTTGGGACACTTACAGTTATACAGGAATCCATTGTGAAAGGTTTTGGGTTGACATATCCATATTACATCAAGATGAGTATCCATTTCTAGACTTGGTTTAATATTACAGGCAAGATTTACAGAAATCCAAATTCAAGATTTTAGGATTGGGGAGTCCACTCACAAGATCAAGGTGCTGAAAGCCTATAGTTAGCAAAGACTTGATTACCTAAATACCTTAAAATAGCTTGACCAACCCTTGTTTGTAGGATCGAAATAATGATGTAGATGATCAATATACAAGAGGGGGTGAATTGTATACATTAAAAAATTCCATCGGAACCATTAATGTTGTTATACAACCTTCTATTGTTTAACAATGTTAAACAAGGTAAATTAACTAGACCTCTTAGTTTAACAAACTTGTTTGATTCTGGAAATATGGTTCCGGAAATGAAACTTAATAAAAGTTTACAATGACAAAGATTATACCTTTAAGCGTATATAATCTTACTAATCAGATTATACAAGTAAAATAAGGAATAAGATAGTTATACTTTAATTATCAATCAAAATGAAGTGGAAAACAAAGTTGAAACAATACAAGTAACAAGTATGAAATCTTTTAACCCAAAGAGTAGGGTATCCACAAATCTTGGATAAAGGTTCCTTGATTTATACTTTAAAGAAAGTCTATCTTACCCACACTAGAGTAAGCTCTTGATAAGAATATAGAAGTATTTATTTCTATCCCTACAAGCCTTTGAACTTCAAGGTAGTCAGCACCTCTATCTTCCTATCCCCGAAATCCCTTGAATGTACTCAGCAACATTCATAGTCACACGAAGAAATTCTGAACTAGATGTTCAGCACGCACGAAACATGAGAGTCTCTCTATAGAAATCACTTTAGTAGCATGTAATATCTGGAGTCATAAAATAGTCAGTTGTTATGATCTCTTTCAAATGAGCATTTATTTAAAGGCACATCTTTAATGGTCTGGTCTCTCCTCCAATGGTCATATTTTTCCTTGAATTTTGGAGGGAACTATACATGTGTCACTCAAACAACGGTTAGTTAGTAATATAATGAATGAAATCATTTTATAACTCAAACAATATTAAGTAAAATATGGTTTCTCAAACAAACCTATTTTCAAAGTCTAAGGAAATGTAGAATTCGGAGTCTAAACGAGTAAGCCTTTAGAGTCTGTGTTACAAGGATATACAGATTCTATTTTTCAAGGAATTCAAAATCATAATTATATAAAATTCAGTGTCCAAATTATGAGGAATTAAGAGTCATAATTATGAGGAATTTGGATTCTGAATTTTAGAGAATTTGGATTTGAATTTCAGAGAACACGGATTCTGAATTTTCAAAAATTCGGATTCAGAATTTCTGATAATTCAGATTATGAATTTCAAAGAATTCAAATTATGAATTTTAGAGAATTCAAATTCTGAATTTCAGAGAATTCAGATTCTGAATTTTAGAGAATTTGGATTCTAAATTTCAAAGAATTTGGATTCTGATTTTTAGAGAATTCGGATTCTGAATGTTAGAGAATTCAGATTCTAAATTTTAGAGAATTCAGATTCTGAATTTCATAGAATTCAGAGCCTAAATTTGGATTCAGAAAATAGAATACTCTATATCTACATATTTATAGATTCTCGAGGTTATATATGTGAAACTGAATTTTACACTTAGGAATAAAAAGTATTATATTTAGAGAGACAAAAAAAGGAACAATGAAAACAAGATAAGGATAAATTTCCTTGGTGAAAGAAAATTTTCCTTATCAAGATGAAACTTATGGAAAATAAAATTTTCCTTAAGATAGAGTGTGTGATTTTCAAAAAATAATGGAATGTAAAATTCATAAGGAAACCTTATTGACTCAAAAATATCCCCTTTTTTGGAAAGCATATACATCCTTACGAAAAAGAATATAAGGACTTAAAAATTTTATGGACATGTAAATAAAAAATATCTCCCTTTACTTATGGATCAAAGTGAATATTAATAACTACCTCTTAGGCATTGGAAACAGTAAGGATCATATTCTGAATTTCTTGAATGATATTTTTTATTTTCATGCATATGAAAATATTTATGATGAAAACTCACCCTTAGATGAACTCCCCCTTAGGAAAATTTCATCTTTACTAAGTATTATTTTTTTTAACATTCCTTTCTCCTCTATTGTGATTTTCAAAAAGAAATACAGGGAATGGAATGGAAACTTTAGTACCTCAAGTATTATAACAAACAACCAATAAAATTTGAAGAGCAATAAGAATTTCATTTGGATTGAATGATTTTGTACATAAAAAAAATGCAACAAAATGTCGAATTTAGAATTAAATTATACTTCCTTCTCCTTTTACATCAGCTTATTCACTATGGTTTTGAGCTTCATGAGTTCCCTGTGATCCTCCTATGCACATTTGAGGAGCTAATCTTGATCTTCTATTTTCTTCTCCAAGGCTTTGATTTTTTCTTTCTGAGCCTTAAGAGATTCTTTCTGTCCCTTAAAGACTTATTCCCACATAACAAGATTCTCTTCTATCTCAATTCTAATATCCCTTTCTCTCTTCCAACTCTGAGAAACTGAATTCAATTTCCCATTTAGATCTTTAACTTCTTACTTATGATAATTCTATTCCAGAGTTATCTTGTCCTCAAAACTATTAGTGAGATCCTTGATCTTCACATCTTCGGTGTAAAAAAGCATCCTTGAAACTTTCTTGGAATTCATCAAGGATTCTCATCTCTTAAACTATCTTCCTCGACCATATTATAATCTTTTTTCATGATATTTTATGATATTCCTAGCTAATTAGAAAAGTCTTGAAGTCTTCCTCGAGTTTGACACACTTATCCATCACCATGGATACTAAATTCGATTTTTGATTTAATGAATGCTGAAGCATCTGGTATCTCGAGTCTATAATGGGGAATAATGGAATAGTCCCAACAAGCATTTTCAAAGACTTAACTACAAAGTCATGTCTGATAGAGGACGATTCTAAATCCGAGACTTTGGTTGGTGAGGGTTCTTTTTCTATTTCAACAGCCTTCATCTTCGATGAACCACCAAATTCTATATTATTTACCACAACCTTTCTAGGTGTATCAACTAACACCTATTTTCCCTTATCAACCTTATAAATGACTTCTTATTGATCAAGAGATTCATGTTCATTATTAGATAGCTGAAAAACTATGTCTTCATCAATTTCTTCCTTCTCAACTCCTACGTCAACATCCTCTGGTTGAATGAAATATTCATTGATGATTTCTTCCCCAGATAGTTTATTCACTTCATCTTCACCCTTCTCTTCATCTTTCCCAGGAGTAGCAATATATAATGATTCAGCTTCAGAGGTTCGAAATGATAATTTCTCAAAAGGGATTTCCTTCTCATGATATTCCTATACCTACTTTAAAACATATTTGGAGTCACCACTACCTTCTTCTTCCTCTTCCTCTACTTCTTCTTCTTCAACAACTTCATCTTGATGTTTTTCGGAAATTTCAAACTTTTTTCCCGGAGTCTCAGGAAGTGATTCTTGAAGAAAAAACGCCAGTACCAAAATATTCTCAAAGGATTTATCAGTAAACTTCAGAAGGGATTGCACTATCTCATCTTCAAACAACTTTTTCCTTTGCTTCTTTTATTTTTCTTCCTTTTCTAGATTCTCAACAGTATTTTCTTTTAATGCTTTTTCCTTAGCCGGGTCGAGGCCAAACATAGGATCCCCTTCCTTCATGTTCTTCTTATATTCTCTCTACTTAGCCACAACTTCATCAGGATATGGTTTTTTGATTCTTTGGCTTTGGAGGTGTGGATTGAGTTTTCTTAGCCTCTGGGGTATTTGACTTCTATTCTGGTTCCTTCACCTTCCTCTTTATTTATCCCTTCTTAGATGTTTCAGTGACTTCGGACTTCTTTGAAAAAGCATCAATTACTACTTCTAATAAATCATGAAATTCTCTAGATAGACTATTAAATCCAATATTTATCCTCCTCAAAGTATCATCACTCAAATGTATAACCTTACAATTCTTCAGATTAGAACTACAAGGGATCTTGAATGATTAATGAAAATGAACAATAATTTTTGAAAAAATAGTTGGATACATAATAATATGAGCCTTCATATTTCCATCCATTATATTCTTAACCATAATGATGATATGCTTAACAATGTTTATCATTCTTAGATTCACTAGGAAATCCAGAAAATACATATCTCTTTTTTTCAGGGTATCCTTGTCCCGTTTTCTTGGAATTATAAAATATTGAACCCATAGCAGAAGAATCTGAAGATTTGTAGAGAGATGAATAATTTTCTAAGTCTTCACTTCCTCAAGACCAAGACAAGCTAAGGAATTTTTCTTTTCAAAGGATCCTATGTCATCAGCTAGCTTGTGGAGAAACACTCAACTTCTCTCTCATTAGCAATTCCAATCAGTTTTGCGCCATGTTATAAGAAATGGAATATGTCTTTCTATATATTTTGAATGAAAAATTATCTCTTCCTCCATTGAAAAATCTTATTTTCTCATAGAATTCTACCAAAAACTCCAGATACACTGGATCCAGTGCTTTCGGTTTTGATATGAAAACACTGTCCCACCTATTCAGCTTTATATTCTTAGAGATAATGGAATCATAATTTGCAAGGAAATTTGGATGAACCAACCTTTCTCTGTAAATCTTCTATTAAGATATTTCTTTTATATACAACATTTTTTTGAGACAAAGCTTCAGTAGACATTCAGTACTAAGGAAACCTTGAAGATCCTGAATGAGCTTATGTTTGAAGTGCAGAGAATCCGCACCCAAGAGCATGGAGTTCAATGTGGGACAAGTATCGAGATGCCTTTATATAGTAAATCGAAGTGACAATTCAACTTTCCTAATTGATTCAATGATTGAATAAATTATTGAAAATATCAGACGGTTGATATTATAGCAGCAAGGTAATTTTGGTAGAATTTGATCTTTTGAGGGTTTTTCAAAAATAAAAATTCGGAGTTAAGGAAAAGTAAATCTGAAAATTTTAAAACCAAAATAAAATACCAACAAGTTAAAGATGCTTAATAAAATTTAGAAATGGAAACAAACCATTCATATTTCTTCGAAGATTATTCATAATGAAGAAAACTCTTCTTGAAGAACATTAGATTCCAAAAAATTTTATTATGAAAACATTGAATACGATAATTTTTATTACAAAAATTCTATTTATGAAAATCTCCATTATGAAAATTTAAGCGCGAAAAACATCATTATAAATTTTTTTAGAAAATATGATTACGAAAATTTTGTCTACGAAAATTTTTTAGTTTAACTAACAAGGAAATGTACTCCCCCGATGATAAAGAGTTTCTCACTATAAGGAGACAGGTTTCAACTAGAATTTAATAAGGAAGATTACCTTATAGTTATCATTCCTAACTTCTGTTTTATGTATTCAAATCTATCATATGGTAATGATTTTTTTAAAATATCAGCAAGTTGATCTTGGATTCTGATAAATTAAAGAATGATATCTCTTTTTTGTGTGTGATCCCTAATAAGTGATGCTTAATATCTATGTGTTTTGAATGAGAGTAATATGCAGGTTTTTTACATAAGGCAATGGCATAAGTATTATCACACAATATTTTTGTTTTGGTAAAACTCATACCATAGTATGTGAGTGTGTGTTTCATCCAAAATACATTATCATAACAACTTCCAGCTTCTACTTATTCAGCTTTAGTAGTGGAAAGTGCTACAGAGTGTTTCTTTTTGCATAACCAAGAAACTAATGAATATCCTAAAAAATGACATGTTCCAGATGTACTTTTCTTATCCATTCTACATCCACCAAAGTCTTCATATGAAAAACTTTTTAAAACAAATTCCTTTCCAAGAGTATAAAAGAGTCCAAGATCCATGGTTCCCTTTATGTAGTGAAAAATACTTTTCACTACCTTTAAATGAGATTCCTTAGGATTTAATTGATATCTTGCATGTAAGTATACTGAAAACTTTATGTCTGGATGAATAGATGTCAGGTAAAGTAGACTTCCAATCATACCTATAAAAGATGTTTGATCTACTGGTTTCCCAGCTTCATCAAGATCAAGTGAATTTGAGGTACTAATGGGAGTACTTATACTCTTAGTATTTTCATATCCAAACTTTTCAAGAATATATTTAATATACTTATGTTGGGATATATATATTCCTTATGGTTTTTGAGAAATTTGAAAACCAAGGAAAAATGTTAACTCACCCATCAGACTCATTTCAAACTCAGATTTCATTAGATCCTCAAAGGAATCAATTAAAGATTACTGAGTTGAACTAAATATAATTTCATCAACATAAATTTTAGAAATTAAAACATTTTTATTATCATTATTTATAAAAATGGTTGGATCGACATTTCAATTAACATAATTATTTGAAGAAGAAATCATGTAAGCCTATCATACCATGCTCTAGGGGCTTGTTTGAGTCCATACAAATCTTTTGTAAGTTTGAAAACATGTTTAAGTTGTTTTGAATCTTCAAATCCTGGAGGTTGTTCAACAAAAATATCCTCTTGAACAAAAAAATTAATGAAATCACATTTAACATCTATTTAAAAAAGTTTGAAATTGAGGAATTCTATAAAGTCAACTAGAATACGAATAGATTCAAGTCTAGCTACTGGAGAATATGTTTCTTCATAGTCTATTCCTTCTTATTGATTACATCATTTAGCAACTAATCTTTCTTTATTTATTAATATGATTCTATTTTCATCACATTTATTTCTAAAGACCAATTTTACTCTAATAACAGTAGTTTCCTTAAGTCTTTCAACCAATGTCTAGACTTTATTCCTTTCGAATTAATTTAGCTGATATTTCATAGATTTTATCCAACTATCATTACCTAAAGCTTCATTAGTTCTTTTTGGTTCTAATTTGGGGAGGAATGCAAGATGTTATAATTCATTTCATAAGGAACTTCTAGTCCATATAGGTTGATTTACATCACCAATGATACTATCATTGGGATGATTTTCAAGAAAAAAATAATTTGGATTTTGTAAACCTTTTCATCAACATAGGGTAGAAAATATTTTCGGGTAAATGTTTTAGAAATACCTTCTTGAACATTTTCCTTATCAGAAGGATTTTCTTAAAAGGGTTGATAATCAATTTTTTAAAACACATCCAAAGATATAGGTTGAGGTTGTTTAAAAACAAAAGGATCAGTTACATCAAATTTTACATGTACTATTTCTTCAATAGTAGAAGTATTGTTATTGAAAAATCTATAAGCCTTAGAAGTTCTGGAGTAGCCTAAAAAAATTCCTTCATCAGATTTTGGTGTGAATTTTTGTAGATTATCTTCAGTATTCACGATTAATAACATAAAACTAAAAACCTTGAAGTAGGAATGTCTAGGTTTTCTACCATTCCATCACTCATAAGGAGTTTTATTAAGAAAAGGTCTAATCAAAACACGATTTTTAGTATAGCAAGTTGTACTTACAGCTTCCATCCAAAAATATTTGGCTACCGAATATTCACTCAACATTGTTCTTGTTATCTCTTGAATAATTCTATTTATTCATTCTACAACACCATTTTGTTGAGGAGTTATTTGTGCAGAGAAGTTATGAGTAATGACTTTTCTACTACAAAAAGGTTCAAAATCAGAATTTTGAAATTCAACTCCAAGGTCTCTATGAATAGTTATCAAAGGATGTTTTTTTTATCATTTTTAACTTGGGCTCTAAAAGTTTTGAAATTAGAAAAGCTTCAGATTGATTTGCTATAAAATATACCCACGTAAATCTAGTGTAATTATCAACTAAAAAACATAACATTTTCCTCCAAATCCTCGAGTTTTTGTTAGAAAAAAAAGATCCATATTCACTAATTATAATGCATCAGTAGTTGAGACTTCACTGAATGATTTATTAATTTATTTATGTTTCTTTCCATATTGAATAGGATCATAAACTTTTGAATAATCAAATCTAAGCTCCTGTAGATCCTTAACTAGTCTTTTCATAGAAGGTTTACATAGGTTCCGAAGATTACATTGTCCTAACCTTCTATGCCACAACAAAAAATGATCATCCATTTCACTAAGGAAAGGTAGATATTGGTTTCTAAGGTCTTCTACGTTTAGTGTGTAAACATTCTCTTTCCTATTATTAGAAAGAATAAACTCTTCCTTGGAAGTTTGTACTAAATAATTGTCATTACTAAAATTCACAAGGTAACCCTCATCACAGAATTGACTTATGCTAATGAGGTTGTGCTTAATACCCTTAACAAATAAAACATTTTAAATCAAAGTTTTTCCAAGAAGAACAATGTTACCTATACCAATAATTTCTCCCTAAGAATTATCTCTTAAAGTTAATTTTTATCCTTTCATCTTGATAATATTTTCAAAGAAGTTTTTGTTACCAATAATGTGCCAGGAACATCCACTATCCATGTACCATGTATTTTTGTCGGTATTATCTTTATTTTTCTGAAAATAAAAGAGTTAGACTTTCGGAAGCCAAACTTTCTTAGATCACGAAACATCAGAAAGAAAAATTTTAGGAATCCCCATTTTCTTTGGAAAATAATATTTATGAAATCCTAAGGAATGTGTTTTGTTTAAGGAATAATTTTTTTCCCAATGCCCATCACACTGACAATTAGTGCAGAAAGGAGAAATTTGAGGAACAAAATAATTTCTACTAAAAATCAGTTTGGAACTAGTATAACCAAAACAAGAATTATTTCTTAGAGGTTGAATTTGAGAATACATCTTATCAAAGTTTTCCATACCTAAGGTAAATTTCAAAAAACACTTCATTAAGGAAAATATTTTTGACTTTAGTCTAATAACTAAGTTCTTATCTTCAATAACATTATTTTTAGCATTAGAGTTAGGCTCGAAAGAATTTTTCATAGAAATTAGTTTTTCTAAATCCTTAGAAAGTTTACCCTTCTCCAAATTAACCACCTAAAGGTTTTTTGAAATACATTCAATATCAATGGTTTTATTATCAAGATCATAAGAATGATCTGATACTTAGTAAAAATAGAAATCCTAGAATTCTCCTTATCAAGCTTTTTCTTGACTTTAGAATTTTCATTCTTAAGGAGCTTAGAAAACCTAGAAACTTCTTCATAGGTAGGTAAAATATTATCTTCATCAGAAGAAGATTCTTCATTTGATGATTCATAATATTTACAATCACTATAATTAACATTCAAGGATACATTGGTTATGGATTTAGTATTGTGTACCATAACTATTAAACAATGATTTTCAATAGGTAACTTGGCATGTAAACCAAGATTCTTCTATCCAAAAGATTCGTAAACTGAGGATTCATCATAAGAGTCTCCACCACTGGCACACTAGGTTTCATTTAATTTCAAAACATTCTTAGCTTTTATCTTTGTAGTACTTCTTTCTATTCCTTTTATAATTCTTTTCCTTTTATCTTTTATCTTAAGCATAGGAAAATCTATCCTTATTTGTCCAACTCTTTTGCATTCATAACAAGTAACTTTAGAGTGTTTTTATCCTTTATTTCATTCTTCTTATATCAATACTGGAAGTATTTCTTTCCAACTATCTTGTTCATTCTTCGAGCCAGATTAGATAGTTCATTCTCAGAATGTTCACTTTCACTAGATTCAGATAAAATAGTAACCTTCTTCAATTTAGATCTTGTAACTCTCTCAAGAGTCTTGGATTCTATATTATTCGAAGTAGTTATAAAAGCAACACTTCCATTCCCATTATTCTTCTTAACATTATAAGTATACATTCTAGTCTCACGTTGAAGAAGAGTTCCAAAAAACTCATCAAGAGTAATCTGTGAAACTTTCCTATACTCATCAACAACTGTTCTCTTGGATTCACACTCATTAGGCATGATGTCTATAAACTTTCCCAAAAGTGCCTCATCATCTAACCCTTTTTCACCCATGGATAGAAATCTGTTGAAAATAGTCATAAATATCTGTTGTACCTTACATATAGGTTCTCTATAAGGAAAGAAAAAACCATGATACTCATCTATAAGTATAGCACTTCAAGTTTAAATAACATTGGAAGTACCAAAATGAGTAACTTCAAGTTTCTTCCAAATACAATTTGCAACATCACAAAAATAAATCTGGATATATATAATCCTAGTCATGGAACACAACAAAGTATTGCGTACCTTATAGCTATGTTGATATTATGACTTTTCTTGATTAGTAAAAGTTCTGAATTCATTATCAGAAATTTTGTAATCTCTAGTACGCATAACAAAGTTATCCACTCCAGTGTTAATAAAAAAGTCTTCATACGATCTCTCCAATATTCGTAGTCATTCCAATCAAATATAGGTAGTCTAGTAGGATTATGATTTCCAACTGAACCAACATTCATTCCTACCATCTCAAATAAAAAATCTTTCCACGCAAAATTGTTAGTAATAAATGTTTGTAAACAATATAAAAATATCACAAGCAAGGAAAATATAGAACAAGGAAAATATTGAGAAAGAAAACATGTATGTGAATATAAGTATTTCACGGACCTTCTCTGATACCAATTTTAGGATCGAAATAATGATGTAGATGCTCAATAAACAAGAGGGGGGGGGGGTGAATTGTATACTTTAAAAAATTCTTTTGGAACGATTAAAGTTGGTATATAACCTTCTATTGTTTAATAATGTTAAACAATGTAAATTCACAAGACCTCTTAGTTCTACAAACTTTCTTGATTCTGGAAATTTTGTTTCGGAAATGAAACTTAAGAAAATTTTACAAGGACAAAGATTCTACCTTAAACCTTATAAAATCTTACTAATCAGAGTATACAAGTACAAAAATGTATAATATAGTTATACTTTCCTTATCAATCAAAATGCAGTGGAAGAAAAACTTGAAACAATAAAAGTAACTACTACGAAATATTTTAACCCCAAGAGTAGGGTATCCAAAAACCTTGGATGAAGGTTTCTTGATTTATACTTTCAATAAATTTTGTCTTACCCATGCTAGGGTAAGACTCGATAAGAATATCAAAGTCTATCCTGCTATCCCTACAAGACCTCTAACTTCAAGGTAGTTGGCACCTCTATCTTCTTATCCCTAGAAGCCCTCAAATGTACTCAGATTCATTCAGAGACACACAAAGCAATTCTTAATAATATGTTCATTACTCATAAAGAATGAGATTATCTCTCTAGAAATCAATTCAGTAGCATGTAATCTCTAGATTCATAGAATATTACATTATTATGAGCTCGTTTAAATGAACTCCTATTTATAGGAACATCTTCAATGGTTGGATCCCGCCTCCAACGACCATATTTTTCCTTGAATTTTATCAGGAATTGTACACGTGTCAATCAAACAACGATTAGATCGTAACAGATCGCACGAAATCGTTTTATAACTCAAACAAGAGTAAGTAAAATATTATTGCTGAACCAAAACTATTTTTCAGAGTCTAAAAAAAATAGAATTCGGAGTCTAAATGAGTAAACCTTTGAGGTCTATGTTACAAGGATATACATATTCTGTTTTTCAAGGAATTCGGAATCAGAATTCAATAGAACTAGGAGTATGAATTATAAGGAATTTAGAGTTCGAAATATGAGGAATTTGGAGTCGGAATTCTAAGGAATTCGAAGTCAGAATTCTGAGGAATTAGGAATCAGAATTCTGAGGAATTCGGATTCTGAATTACATAGAATTCAGATTCCGAATTACATAGAATTGGGATTCTGAATTTCAGAAAATTTGGATTCATAATTTTAGAGAATTCGGATTTTGAATTTCAAAGAATTTAGAACCTGAATTCGGATCCTGAAAACAGAATACCCTATATCTAAGTATTTATAAAATTCCAAGGTTTTAGATGTGAAACAAAATTTTACATGTGGGAATAAAAATAGTTATATTTAGAGAGACTAAAAATATGAACAATGAAAATATGGTAAGGATAAATTTCCTTTGGGTAGGAAAATTTTCCTTATCAAGATGAAACTTATGGAAAATGAAATTTGCATTAAGATAGAGTGTTTTTTATTTTCAAAACATAAAGGAATGGAAAAGTCATAAGGAAAACTTATTGAATCAACATTGTTGGGGTTATGAAAAGGGGAATATGGATCCTTGCCTCTATAATGTCCTAGATAGTAGACATTCAGAGTTCAATTTTGAGGGCCATTGGTACTTGATAAAATAGTGGGAGACTTAATAAAATTAATTTATTATTTCTTATAAAATGTAATCAAGAATGTATTAATGATCTCTTATTTTAATTGTAGAATAAAAATGAAAATCTTGTCAACTACACTATCCATGCAATCAATTCTAGATTAATACAACATCCAAACTGGCAGTAACTTACAGGAATGATTTAGACTCATTGGGGTCATCCTACGCCATGAACGAAAGTCTTATGTGTTGGAGTCAGCATTACCTAATCTACCTGGAAAAGAGGCGAGTGATGAGGATTTATTGATCTACAAGAAACATATGAACGACGTGGTCGATGTTCAATGTTTGATGCTATCATCAATGTCTTGTGAGATCATGAAGTCTTGGGAAAACATGTATTCCTATTGTATGCTCAAGCACCTCCATGGTCTTTACCCGGAGAGAGAAAGACAAAAAAAGGTTTGAGACCTCCAAGTCACTTTTTTAGAGTAATCTTGGAGAAGGTTCCCGAACTAGGCCTCATGTAGTCAAAATCATTGTCTACATTGAGCGACTGGAGGTTCTAGGGTTTAAAATCCATGAAGAACTGAGCACTGATCTCATTCTTGTACCACTCCTCCAGAGCTTCTCTAGCCTTGTTGTTAACTTCAACATGAATAACATTGAGTAGTCTCTATCTGAACTTCTTATTCTCATTCTCCAAGTGGACGATGATATAAAGTTTGAAAATCCTTCTGTCTTTATAGTGAATTAGAGGAAAGGGAAGGGAAAGTGATTTATGACCAAATCTTCTTCACGACCTTCTTAGTAAATAAAGATCAATGGGGGGGGGAGGGAACATGAGGCTTTTTGTTTCGCATGTGGAACGAAGAACCACTGGAAGAAGAACTGCACCCAGGCAAAGAATAAAGGGGAAGCTTCCAGTATGTTTGTTATCAAGTTCAATCTATCTATTTCTACAAATTTGGTATTTGATATATCTTGTGGTGATCACATATGTATCCAAATACATGAACCAAGTAGATTTTGGAATATTTATTGAGGGGAGGTAGATATACGAGCTACCAACCGAGCAAAACTTGTTGTCATTACTGTTGGGGACTACCATATCACGTTGCCAACTGGGATTATATTTGTGTTTATGGTTTATTTTTATGTTCCCACTATAACAAAAAACATAATTTCTGTATCCAGACTAGATACATATGGATTATTTTCATGTTTGTAAATGAATGTTGCTTCTTTTATAAAGACAACATTTTTTTAGAGAGAATTTATAAAATGGACTTTATGTGTTTGATTACACAAACCATGTAATGGAAATCGATAATAAAGATACTTAACATGACACATACCACACCCAACTTTGGAATCACTGGCTAGGTCTTGTAAATGGGAAAAACTTGACAAAGATACATCAAGATGGATACTTAGATTCATTTGAACTAAAACCAAATGGCGTATGTCAATCATGTTTACAAAGAAAAATGACTAAATCCCTATTCAGTGGGAAAGGTGAAAGGGATAAAGAGATTCTTGAATTGGTTAATACTGATGTGTGTAGACCATTTCCAGTTGAAGTAAGGGGTGGGTACTCATAAATCATATCATTTACTAATGATTTTAGTAGATATGGATATATCTACCTAATGAGGTATAGGTCATATTCCTTTGATAAGATTAAGGAATACAAGAATGGAGTTGAGAACCATCTTGGTAAGAATATTAAGAAACTCCTCTCAGACCGATGTGAGGAATATCTTAATCAGGAATTTATTTATTACTTACGAGAGTTTGGGATCCTATCCCAAATCAATCCTCCTTACACACCTTAATGGAATTCTGTAAGAGAAAGGAGGAACCACACCTTGTTGGACATGGTGAGATCAATGATGAGTCATGCAAGTCATCCATTATCCTTTTGGGGGTATGCGTTACAAAAAATGGCATAGATACTAAACCATGTACCAACTAAATCAATAAATGGTATTTCCTATTATTTCTAGAGTGGAAGAAAAGTCATGTTATCAAATTTACATGTTTGGGGTAGTGAAGTGTTTGTCAAGGCTTCTTCAGGTAACAAACTCGCACCCCAAGGCCCAAAGTGTACCTTTATAATATACCCTAACAAAACAGGGGGATATTACCTATAAAACCCCTCAAAAAAAATGGTTATAGTGGCAATAAATTACATATTCCTTGAGAGGGAGATCATATCCATAAGAGATAGGGGGAGAAAGATAGACTTTGATGAAGTCCAGGCTCAAGGTACACAAGAGTTGGTATTGAGATAGATTCCTCAAAGCCTCAAGGAAGAAGAATCTGTTCTAGAGACACAAGTACTGAATATGAGTACAAGGGAGGTTAGAGAACTGGAATGGTATGGTTTTCTAGTTACCAAGGATGGTGGCTCATTATTAGTTGATAATAATGATCTTATATCATACAAGGAAGCAATAAGTGGTAGAGACATTGCTAAGTGGAAAGAATCCATGAATTCTAAAATGGATTCAATGTACCAAAACCAATTCTGGATTTTGGTAGATCCTCCAATTGATGTAAATCCTATTGGTTGAAATGGGAATTCATGAAGAAACTAGACATAGAAGGAAAATTCAGTACCTATAAGGCATGAATGGTTACAAAAGGGCTTAAACAACATCAAGGAATTGACTAAGAAGAAACCTTTTCACCAGTTTCCATGATGATATCCATCATAATTCTACTTGCCATTATGGCTTACCATGAATATCAGATTTAGAAAATTGAGGTAAAAAAACCTTCCTTAATGGGAACCTTCAGGAAGATGTCTACATTACACAACCTGAATGGTTTGTGACTCAAAAGGATGCCAATAAGGTATGCCACTTGCAGAAATCCATTTAGGGATTAAATAATGTAACCAAGTCATGGAACATTCATTTTGATGAATCCATAATAGAATTTTGTTTGATCAATATTGAATGTGATAATTTTGTCTACAAACGGTTTAGTGAGAGTGCAGTCATTTTCCTAATAGTATATGTTGATGACATATTACTTATTCAAAATAGGATACAAGTCTTAAAGTCTGTTAAGGTATGGCTGAATCAATGCTTCTCCCTAAAGGACTTGGATGATGTAGTATATATTCACGGGTTCAAGATACATCATGATAGATCCAAAAGATTTTTGGGCCTAATTCAAATTACATACATTGATAAGATACTGAAGAGATTCAAAATAGAGAAATCCAAGTGTGAATTGTTCACAACATCACATGGAATTCATCTTTCTAGGAAAATGTGTCCTCAGGCACATGATGAAAGAAATATAATGGAAAGGACTCCATATGAATCAGATATTGGGTCAGTCATGTATGTAGTGCTATGTAATTGGCTGGATGTTGCCTACGCGTTGAGTGTGGTAGGTAGATATCAAGCTGACCCAGGTGACCACCATTGGATGGAAGTCAATACTATACTAAAGTATATGAGGCATACTAAGGATATGTTCCTAGTTTATGGAGGAGATGAAGAACTAGTCATCAGTGGATATACATATTCTAGATTCCAGATTGACCAAGATGACATGAAGTCCCAAACGAGATACATCTTCACTTTGAATGGAGGTGAAATGAGCTGGAAGAGCTCAAAGCAGAGTGTGGTCGCAAATTCTAAAGTAGATTCTGGGTATATCACAGCTTCTGTGGAAGTTAAAGTAGCAGTTTGGATTTGAAGCTCCATCTAGGAGCAATATGACATACCTAGCAGTAAAGACCCCATCACACTGTACTGTGATAAAACTCCAATGCTGGCTCTTGCAAAAGAGAAATGGTCACATCAGCAGACAAAACACATATTTTGGAAGTACTATCTTTTGAGGGATTTTTATCAGAGAGGTGAATTTGAAGTGAGTAGTATTTCCACAGAAGAAAATGTGGCAGACCCCTTGAATAAAGATTTGACTCAGCTGGAACATGATCAACATGTGAGGTCTAGCAGACTAAAATTCATAGGCAGTTAGCTCTAGTATTTGTGGGAGTTTGTTAGAGTTGGTGTCTTAGAACCATATATATGTACTTTTATTACATTGATATTTAATGTATTACATATTTTCCATTGTTCTTCATGACTATGATGTAATAATTTCCTAGAGTATTTGATACATTGATAAGGTCAGGTCAGTTCCCCGCTATGATGAGAACCTTGAAATGCTATAACAATATTCTTAAATATAGTTCTATGGTAGAATGACATACTATGATGGGACACATAGCATACATATTGTTAGGTGCGAGTACTCATAAGTGGATGAGACTTCCTCTTGTGAAGTTCAGACATGGTGATCTCCAAGACAAGAGATTATGAGAACAGACCCACCAATAAGAATTCTGCATGTTTTGGTATCATCAAATATTCCTATATGTGAGCATGTGTAATGATCCCTAGACATTAATATTAACATTAATATGTGTCATGACTCGCGCACTTTGATTTACAGATGAAAACTATCATGGAGACAGTTGGTGGGAAGTAGGGTAAGTTTGGTGCTCCACAAGTGGCATGTTATTAATGGATAAGACAAGACAGAATTTGTACCTTCAATTTATGGAAGTTGATATCTTGGCCCTTTGATTGAAATAGAATCATCGCGCGAAATACCATGTCCATGGAATTACAACGAGTTTTTTTAGGTATTCAAAGAAGGATGTATCAAGCACAATGGTTGATTACACTATCATGAAACCTTCTTGATGAGATATTAAGACAAAGGGATTATATTATATAGTGAGCGTTCGTTTGTGGATGTCGTTGTTGCAAATTTAAGTTCATTCTCTTTGGTTCCTTGACTTATTGCAAGATAGTACTCTTGGACTTTAGGCATGCTCGCCAAATGCCAATGAGAAATAATTATAGAGAGTCACACACTATGTGTTTCTGGTGGTCTCGGTTAAATTCTATTTGAATTTAATTAATAAATATTAATCTCAAGATAGTGGAATAATTTTATTCAGTTTAAAATGATGGTATAAATTAAATAAATATTTATTAAAAATATTTTGAGTAATATATATATATATATATTGAACATTTAAAAAATATTTATTTACTAGTTTTATAGTAAAATATTTATTTAAGTGAATAAATTATTTATTTATTTATTTGGGTGTTCAATAAATGGAAGTGGAGTTTGAGAGAACCATGGATAGTATGGTAGTAATATAATTATTTACATGATGATAAATAATTATTTAACTAGTTGACATAAATAAAAAAATTCTGCTATTATTTTGTGACAATGAATTTTATTGATAATTTAATTTTGCGCATGTTTGCGCACCATAAATAATGACGTGGTATAATTATTAATAGCATGGGTTTTCTCTATGTTTATAAATGTATTTAATTGTTGTTACTTAATTAATTATTGTAACTAAATCCCCATTTCAGTAAATAGACACATATGTCTATTATTCCATGTACTGAACCGCACACCCGATGAACAGAGAATTGCTAAGCTGAACAATTTATCTCTTGAATCCTCTTCCCACCCCTCTCAAGAATGAGAGATGTTCTTCAAGGATGAAGAAAAAAGTGATGATGAACGGCCAACACAAGATGCTCACTTTAGGACGCTAGAACCCATAGAATGAGTGGTGTCAATCAGAGGTCATCAGATCATGTTTTCTCTAGTGGGATTCTAGTTTGGATCATTTCAAGTGAAACTAGATATTCCACAAGGGTCATTCTGGACAATCAACATCATCAATGAAGAAACTACCGAAGATCTAGGTATTATTTTCAATATGTAATCTATTAAATTCATTATAAACATGATGTAAAAGATCCTATCTAAAGTTTTTGGGCCTCTTCCTTCATTATCTAAATCTTTGATTCTATTCCACAAAGACTGATGTTCATCATCATATTGATCATGGAATATTCATTGATCATGGTAAAACTTAATGTTGGGTGTCGAACCAACCACACTTCTACTATTCCCAGAACCAACACTACGATCTGTGATGCCATCACAGATAGACAACTAACCATCTACAAATGAATAAGATACATCCATTTTTTCAGATATGTTGGGAGCTTGATGATGCGGTCCAAAAAATTAGTAATGTTTGCATTCCAAGACTACCAGACTTCCCTGGCTCTGGAGAAAGTAAGAATAACATACAGGGAGGATTCCAATGCCTTATGGAAAATAGTAAAAGAAGGTTCAACAATGGAGTTATGTGAAAAAGGAACTCCTTTGAGGGGATAATGCATGCAAACACTTCCCACCAAAATTAGTCAACTTTGGTGGGGGAATTAGGAGCTTCCATATATTTTTATAGTGTTAAGAGGCCCCCTTAAAATGATGGTTCACTAACTAATTTAAAGCCTGAATTAAAAGAGAAAGCTCCAGAGGCCTCATGATTCCAACAAAGTCGATCTGAAAGAGGACCATCAACATAGGGAATGCTCAGAATGATGATCATATCCCTCTCGTTAAATTCAGAATTCAGATTATTAATGCACCAACCACTCCCATACTCCTCAAATAAAACCAAAACCCTTGAATTCTCAATCCTATAAATAATAGGTGAGGACTCTAGAGAACCAGTGATGTCTGGTATCCATGGATCAGGCCAAATATTAAATCTATCAAAATTTCCTATTCTACTATACAAGCCCTTATTCAGAAGCTCATGGAAGCTCCCAATGCTTATGCACAAGAAGAAAGGACACCGACCCATATGTAACCTATAAAAATAAGAATTTGGGAATTATTTTACACGAAAAACATGAGAAAAATGAGGGTCTGTATTATTGAGTATCCTCTAACCCTATTTTGCAAACAGAGAATCATTAAAGTAGCTGAGATCCTGAAATCCCATCCCCCTGTAAGATTTATGAAGACAATGCCTATCCTAGGAAATCCAATGTTTTTTATGATTTCAACCATTAAGGGCCAACTAGAAGCTACCTAGGTGGGAAAGAAGTTGACCAATAATAATGCTTAACAACATAAAAAGGGGCATCATAAATGATAGAATAGATTAGACACTACTTTGATTAGAATGTCCATACCATCATTATAAATATTCTTACAATACAACCCATGGGTCTTCTTAGTGATCTTATGCAGAATACAAGGGAAAACCTCCTTCTTTGACCGTCTAATAAATTTATGGAGGACAAGATACTTTGGATGATTTTCCACCATCTGAATTCTATATAATCCACCCAAATCCTCTATTATTCTCTTTGGGACAAAAAAGATAAATGAAATTTTAGATTTGGACAGATTCATCGATTTCCCTAAGGTCACCTCAAAGTAGTGAATCTGTTGTTTAACGGTGCTAAATTACTCCATTGTAGACCTTAAAAAAGGGATGATATCATAAATAAATAGATGAGATATGGGAGGCTCCCACTGAAAACTTTAGCACCATCCATAGTGTTATTCCTTGCTTCATCTGAAATAATTTTAGAAAATACGAAGCCATAATTATAAAATGAAATAGAGAGAGGGGATCCCCTTTTTAAATTCCTTTAGCGGGAGAAAACTCATATCAAAGACCACCATAAATTTAGATATGAAAGGAAATAGTGGTAACACATTTCATGATAACATCAATCTATTTGGAACAGAAACCCATCTTAGTCATTACCAAATATAAGAAAATCGATTATTTGGATCACTACGACACACATATAAAATCGATAATATGGATTTCATTCCACTCTAAAAATAATATGGAATAATATTTATCGAATCAGTTGGTAGTTATTTAGTATGTGTTCCAATATTTGTAACGCATATCCCCAAAATGATAATGGAATAATTTCATGACTCATCATTGATGTCACCATGTCTAACAGGGTGCGGTTCTTCCATTCACTCACGCCATTCCACTAAGTCATGTTTGGAGGTGTGAGTTGGTATAGGTTCCCAAACTCCCGTAAGTAATAAATGAATTCTTTTTTAAGATATTATCCACCTCGATCGTAGCGTAGTTTCTTAATCTTCATACCAAGCAGATTCTTAACTTCATACTTGTATTCTTTGAACTTATTAAATGAATCTGACTTATACCTCATTAAGTAGATATATCCATATCTACTAAAATATTCAGTAAAAGTTATGAAGTATGATCACCCTCCCCTTGCTTCAACTAGAAATGGTCCACACACATCGGTATGAACCAATTCCAGAAGTTCTTTATCAATTTCACATTTCCCCCTAAATGGGGCTTGGTTCATTTTTCCTTGTAAACATACATGACATACACCAAGTGGTTTTAGTTTAAATGAATCTAAATATCCATCTTGATGTAAATTTTTCAAGCATTTCTCATTTACATGACCTAGTTGGTGATGCCAAAGTTGGGTGTGGTATGAGTCATGTGAAGTATCTTTATTATTGATTTCCATTACTTGGTTTGTGTAATCCAACATGTAAAGACCGTTGTATAAATGTTACCAACCAAAAAAAATTATATCTTTGTAAAATAAGAAACATTCATTTCCAAAATTTAAAACAAATCCATCTGTTTCTAATCTAGATACAAAAATGAAATTTTTAGTAACAGACGATACATAATAACAACCCTTTAACACCATGATCATCCCAGTTGGAAATGTGAGGTGGTAATTCCCGACAGCTATAGAAAAAATTTTGTCTTCATTGGATACTCATAGATCTACCTCCCCTAGGTCAATCTTTCAAAATCTATTTGGTTCCTATATTTGGATACATATGTGAGCACCAAAAGCAGTATCTAATACCCAATTTGTAGAAATAGATAGATTGAATTCGATAATAAATGAACCAGAAGCTTCCCCATGATTTTTAGGCTGGGTGTAGTTCTTCATCCAGTGGCCCTTCTTACCACATTCAAAACAAACAACCTCCTATTCCCTTTCCACCCCTATGATCTTCCTTTTCTTGGATGGTCGTGAAGAAGCTTCTGGCTTAAAGCTCTTCTCCTTCATTTTCCTCTTATTCCCCATAAGTTCTGAAGGCTTTTCGCGCTTCATATCTTTGTCCATGTGGAGAATGAGGATAAGAAGATCATATAGATATTTCTCAATGTTGTTAATATTGAAATTGAAAGAAAAAGTAAGAGAATCTATGTGGGAGTGATGCAAGAATGAGATCTGTGCTTAGTTCATCAGGGAGTTTAAACCCTGAAAAATCCAGGTTCTCTAGGTAGACAATATTCCTGACTACATGAGGCATAGCCGAGGAACCTTCTCTAAGCTTACTATGAAAGTGTTCCTTAGGGATCTCAAACCTTTCCTATCTTGCTGTCTCCTGGTAAAGACCACAAAGGTGCTCGATCATGCTATAAGCATCCATGTTTTCATGAGACTTCATGAGTTCACTGGACATTGATGATAGCATCAAACATTTAATGTCAACCACGTCATTCATATGTTTCTCATAGACCAGAAAATCCACATCACTCGCCTCTTTGGTAGGAGGATCAGGTAATAATGACTCCAACACGTAAGACTTATGTTCATGGCATCAGATAACCCAAAGGAGTCTAACCAATTTCTAGAAAATACTACTGGTTAGGATTTTGTCTTTATCTAGAATTGATCAAAGGGATAGTTTGGTTGACGATTTGTTTCATTTTTATTCTATAATTAAAATAGCATATCATTAGTACTTTCTTGATTACATTTTTAAGAAATAATAAAATTTATTAAGTCTCCCACTATTTTATCAGGTCCCAATAGCTCTCATCATTGAACTTGGAATGTATAGTTTCCATGACATTATAGTGGAAAGGATCCATATAACCCTTTAAATAACCCAAAAAAGTGTTGGTCAAGCTATTAGAAGGTATTTAGGTAGTCAGGTCTTTACTAAATGCAGGCTTGCAGCTCCTAGATCTATTGAGTGGACTCCCCAATCCTAAAATCGTGACTTTGGATTTCCTAAACTCTTGCCTCTAATATTAAACCAACTGTAGAAAGGGATACTTATTTGATGTAATATGGTTAAGTCAACCTGAAACCTTTTATAATGTATTCCAATATAAAAGTATGTGTCCCAATAAGGGTTGGTCAAACATAGGGTTTTATTGAGTTTTTTCCTTAATCAAGTAACAGAAGGCCTAGTATGAATTAATATATTATTTTTGGAATTTTTATATGTTATGCGTGAATTGTTTATTATCATTATCACATGCTTGTTAATATTAATTGAAACTTACTTAAGTTATTAACCATGTCTTGATAATATTTTCACATATGCCTGGTTTATTTTAGTTCTATCTTGCATGCTTGTTTAATTCATTAATTATGTGATCGTGATAACACATCCATAATGATAAACCATGAAACATACAGAAATAAAATAAAGATAATTATCATGAGATTTTCTAATGGTTAGTTTATCTAGTATTTTATAAACTTACCTTGACCTAGGGGAGAAACATCTTGGTCGTTTTGGGTTTGTGTTTACCGCTTTCCACCTATTCACCCTAGTATCACCTGGGATTGGGTTCGTCTTGGCTCTAGCTTGAACCACCTTTACTAGCTTCGGAGTTCCATAGATTACATATGAATTTTTTTAACTCACATGTAGGGGAGAGATAAAAATGGGGTTTACATAAAAGAAACCTTGGGAACATAGGCCAAACATATTAATGAAAAGAGATGGCTCGCAGGCCAAAAAAGTAATTTAAATAAATTAATTAACAGAATCCATACACATACAAAGGTCCGAGTCTTGCTCATGATCATCCATACATGAAATGATGTTTATTCATAAATAAAACAAGCAGTCATTTCCATAATCGTTCTTTTTTAATTTAAATCACATTGGAATCAATTAATTTTCAACTTTATTTAATCAATCCTTTTATCTTAAACCCTATTTTTGAATATCCTTGAGATTATAATCCATCATAACTTTTAATAACTAAATTCATTTAAAAATATCGTTGTACGCAACTTGTACTTTGGAGGTAACTTTGTGAACTCCTATTCATAACTACCCAATAAGTAGAAATCAATATTACATAGATGTTAAATTAAAAACATATATATAAAACACCTATCACTTGTTGTGCCTTAGCTTTATGCTCGCATGATGCTACACATCTCAAGTGTTTGTATAATATTATAATAAATTATAATAGATTTATGTAATTTGGATGTGTAAATGGAATGTAGTTCCAACTATATGGAATATACTATTTTTCACTGTCCATCTGAAGTACACGACTGGGAAAATGGTGTGTGAGTGTAATCAGAAATCATTGGAGTACACAACGTTTTCAGTGGGCCACATGTTGTGTAGTATCTATGTTACATGATTTCTAGTCGGGAAAGCTGTGTACGGGGTACATGGCCCAACCCTAAATTTAAGGGACTACATGCTCTGTTCAGTGGACTACATGGAATGTAATCTAGAAACCGTGTGTCACCTATTTCTGGTTGATACACAAAGTCATTTAAGACTTAGAAATACTCCAACATGCAATTTGGTTTGGTAGACCAGTCTGATGCATTGAATCTTGACTACAAGGCATGTACTGTGGAATACATGTCGTGTGTTTTGATTTTGTAAGGCCATGAACATTTGGAACCTCTAGATGAGATCCCCTTTTTTATATTAATCAAAATTAAAAGAAAATATCGTTTCTGTAAGGTGAAGTAGAAATGAAAGAGGAGGCATAGATCTCGAGATTCAGATTTGCAAAACGATTAACTTGAATTGAAAAAAACTAAATTATTAAATGTGTAAGTCATCAACAAAATTTTTAAATAATTATAAACTTTGATGCGACCCCTCTAATACCAGTTTTAGGTTCTAGGTGTAGTGGAAGCACGGTTGGGACAGAACCCAAATTTGATTTTTACCATGATCAATGATTATTTCGGGATCAACATGATGACTAACACCAGTCTCCATAGAATAGAATCAACGATTTAGATAAATAAGTAAGAGGTTCAAAACCTTTTAGAGATGATCTTGCACATCATTTTTATAATTAATTATTTAATTTCATAATGAAAAATAGGACCTTGATTTTTGGTATTTTTCATTGTTAATGATGTTGATCATCTTGAATGACCGTTCAGGATTATCTCATTGCGCTTGTAATGATCCAAACTTGAATCCCTCTAGCGGTGATCCAGACGTGCTCCCATGGCCTCCGATCGACACAGTTCAATATTTGGGTGTTAGCATGGTGAAGCGAGTGTCTTGTGTCAGTCATTATTTATCACTTGATCTTCGACCATGAAGAGTGTATCTCTTTCTTGAGAGGGGTGGGAAGAGTATCCGAGAGTGAAATTGTTTAGATCAATAATTCTCAATTCACCAGGTGTACAATTCGGTTTTGTGTGGTGTTTGGAACAATAGGTGTACTGGTCTATTGATATGCATGGGACTTCCGTTACAATATTTAATTTTATAACAGAAATTAAATACATTCATGAAATTAGAGAAAATCCTTGCTCATAATAATAATACTAGGTCATATTTTATGGTGCGACAACTTGCGAAAAAATGGAATTATAAATAAAATGTTGCATCACAAAATCATAGTAGCATTATTATTATTTTAACTTGTGTCAACTAGTTAAATAATTATTTACAATCTTGTAAATAATTATTTTACCGCCGAACCATCCTTGGTCTGCTCGAACTCCATTTCCATTTATTGAATACCTGAATAAATAAATAAATTATTTATTCTCTTAAATAATTATTTCGTTTTCAAACTAATAAATAAATATTTATTAAATTTTACATGAAATAAATAAGTATATTTTATGTAATTTATGCGAAAATTTTAAATTGAATAAAATTATTCCACGGTCTTGAGAATAATATTTATTTCATTAATTAAATTAAAATAGCATTTAACTGAGACCACAAAAAACACTTAATTTGCGACCCTTTTGGATAATTTTTCATTGGAAATAGGCGAGTTTGCCTAATGTCTAAGAGTAATGTATAACAATGGGTTAGGGCACCCAATACAAAGAATATAATGTGGCAACAATGACATCCACATATGAACGCTCACTGTGTAATATAACCCTATTGTTGAAATATCTCATCAAGCAGGTTTCTTGATAGCATAATAAAATTTTATGCTTGATATATTGTTCTTTGACTACATGAAATAAACTCATCATTACACCATGGAAATGTAATTTCATACGACGATTCTATTTTAATCAATGGTCCGAGATACCAACATCAATAAAAGAGGGAAAAAATCCTTTCTCGACTTATCCATTAATAACTTGCCATACATGACTCATGCAATATACCCTACTATCCGCCAACTATTTGTGTGATGGGTTTTGTCAATAAATGAAAGTGCGTGATTCGTGACACATATTAATGATACTCTTAAAGTCTAAGGATAATTACACATGTTTGTAGATATAAATATCTGATGAAACCAAGACATGAAGAATTTCTCCTGTCGAGACTGTTATCATAATCTACTGTCTTGGAGATTGCCAAGTGCAAACTTCATGAGAGGAAGTCTCATATGTTTACAAGTACTCACACTTGATGGTATGCATGCTATGTTTATCTTCATAGTATTTCATCCCACTATAGAGTTATATTTAAGAATATTGTTGTAGAATTTAAAGGATCTCATCATAGTAGGGAACTTCCATGACCTTATTAGTGCAAAAAATACTCTAGGAAATTATTACATCATAGTCATGCAGAAAAATGATCAATATTAAATAAGATGTTTAATATTTAAATACATTAAATATCCATGTAATCAAAGTACATCCTAGCTGGGTATAGGACACCAACTCTTACATAAGGCCTCAGCCAAAACCGTATCTATTTTGTTTTATGAAACATTCCAATGCATCAATGGGATATAGAAAACCCTTCCCATCACCTTCTATGTCCAATACATTCTTTATATGAAAATGGTGAAACATGATCAACATAATAATTTGTATTAAAAATAGTATACAAAATATGAATACTTTAACAATAAACTAAGAATGGCATCTAAACACCACATCCACAATCAAACTGATAATAAACAATTTAATAAAGTATGGAAACTATATTATAATAGATCAGACTCAATTATGAACAAGATCCAACAAAGGATGTTGAAAAAGATGAATATAATCTAATAAAATCATTAAAAATATCTTAAGGCAAATACCCCTTTATTATTTGAAATCATTTATTGAAAATCCAAAAACTTATACAAGAATAAATTCAACAATATATTTTTTAATCAATTTTTCCCATACCACTTTGAATCTTATGAAAAAATTAACATTTTAAAACATTCAGGTTCATATAAATAAATCCTTAAAACGATTTTGAAAACATAGACATTGATGAGAAATTTTTAGAAGATTAAATCATTAAAACATTTAAAACAATGCTTTAGTTAAAGAGTCCCTTATATAAAACCTTAAAAATATTACTTTTGAAAATATTTTTAGAAACATGTACATGGATGATAAATATATCCTAGTAAATACTTTTTTATAAACAATCTCTGGTAATAACGAGATTGTAAAATTAACACTTACCATAGGTTTGATTCCCTCTGTACTTGTCTGAAACTTCAGTATAGTGATTTTAAAAAAATTATTAACATGTGCCAGAATCATAATAATATTTATTATATTATATATGATTCATTTAAGACTTATATATTACATTTTTATTAACAATTTGTAGTAAAATCAATGTTTCGGGTAATAATCTCTTTGATAATCGTATGTGTTTTGACTTGTTATTTTACATACATCATGATTTAATCACTTCCAGAATGTAAAACACAATTTATATATCATATATATTCAGTATATAAATATATATAAAACATATATAAATGAAATTAAATAAACCATTCATGGAGATGGTAGGTCATATGTACACATGAACGCTATTTCTGTTTTCTTACCTTGTTGATTAGAAGAAAGTAAGTGATATATATATATATATATATTATTAAAGTAGTATTATTATTACATATATTTAATACTTATTCAATATATATATTTTTATAATCATTCATGAATTTTTAACATGAATAATGAATCTCATTGCATAATGGAGAAGGTAAGCTATACAAACACACATGCGTTGGTGTCATTAACTTAATGGTAAAATGGTGTGGAATTTGATGGTATATTAATTAGATAGATAAATATAATTTCATATTTATTATTTAAATCCTTTATATTCATCATTATACCCATAAAAATAATGTTTAGATGAAAAATAGTTTACATCACGACATGGAGATGGTAAGTCGTACGTACGCACACATAGTGATATTATTTTTCATAGGATGGGTAAAAAAGGGAATATGGTTATTCCATAATCATAAAAACGCCTCATAATAAACTATATTATGGATTTATTAATTTACTATGGAAAAAATATAGGAATAATAAGTATAATAATAAAACAAATTGAATTTAATTGGTAAAAAAATTACCACTTCGCTGAGTATATTCTTTTTATTTGCACAAAAGGACATCTTAGGTTGGATTTCTGCCCAATGTATGGCCTCTAGGATGAAGTGAGGGTATTTGGGTGGATAAATTGGAATGTTTTGTCTTATTCAAATGTTTTTATATGTGTGAATTAAATAGAAGTAGAGGTTCCCTTTTATAAGAGAGGGGAGAGCCACTTTTGGGAACTCTAAAACTATTAATTAAAGATAAATTGATTTTTAATTTTAAATTGATAAAAAGTAAGTTATTTGGATTCTAATATGGATATGGGTTAAAATACTAACAAATAATTAATTATATATATTTTTAGGCAAAATATTAACCTTTTTTTGGCTTTAAACCTTAGTTAAACAATTTAACTCTTACCATGACTCCTTGTATTTTTACAGTGTAGAGTTAATATTTTTACTATAAAATGCCAAAAAATTCCCAATTAGATAATTTATTTAATATTTATCTTTATCATAGATATTTTTTTAAATATAGTTATTTATTAATTTTATATCATTTAATAAAATAATATTTATTTTCAAATCTCATTTTTGTTAATTTTGACACTATTTATAACTTGACTTTTTCAAAACTCATAACAACATGATTCCTTAGACAAACTTACATTAAATCATCCCTAACATGTCAAATTATTCAAAAAAATTCATTTATGGAATCAAATATTTCAAATTATATTTATTTTAATATTATTATTTTCATTTAATTGATATTTATATTAATTATACAATTACTACATCATTATTATACATGCCCTTAATTAGCTTATTTATTCTCCCAAAATTAAAAATAAAATATCATTATTGAGATAAATTTATTATATATTAAATTAATATTTATAATTTAATTTATTATATTTATAACTCTATATTAAAAATTAAATTGTTATTAAAATTATGTGTATGTCATTTTTAACTTATATTTAAATAAAATAAAATAAACGTCTGATTCTTACCCAATTGGTTTAAAAAGATCACTATTTTGGATTAAGGTTTATTATGGTAAAAACACACCAATACAATGAAATTAGGACATATTTTTGGGTTACTTTTAAACATTATAGTATTATTTTTACCTTTAATTAATCTATTGAGCTTTAACTGTGGTAAATAAATAAAAAATTACTAAATATAATATTTACAAAAGAAGTTATGTTGTTCTTATTAGACCAAAAATTTCATATTAAGAACCACCATGTATGTATATTTTTTGAAATTCAACTCACAAGATCTATAAAATGGTGTTTAATTTTAAACTCATAAATGTGGCAAGAAGGCTGGTAAAAGAGACATTCAAAAGATCATTAAATTTTTATATCTAATTACATTATAAAATTATTCATATAACCAAAATTTTATTAATATAGTTATTAGTTATCAATTGTTACTTTAAAATCAATTTAATTTAAAATAATTATTTAAATAAAAAAGTTGGATTTTAACAACAATGCAGTATTCCACACTATTCATAAAAAATGATACTTTTTAGTGAAATTCCAAAAATTAAGCCTAAACTAATTTTAATACTATAAATTCAAAAATGAAGTCTATCTTGAAAAATAAAATTTAGAAATTTTATAATGTGGTAAATATTATTTATAACCAATTTTTAAATGTGTAGTTTGATAGATCATGGTGTGCTCGATCTCATTTTTTCATGAAGCGTGAGCTATTGAATTTGTTTAAAAAGATAACATACCATGATATATTTTGGTGTTACATTCTTCCCTCCTTTAATAAATTATGTCTTCATAATTTTCAAATTCATGTTTGGTAACTAATGTTCAACTATTCAAAATTCCTTTCTTGAAATCTCACATCAGAACAAGGTTTGATAAATGTTCTAATTTAAATAAAATGGAAGTACGAATGTTACTAGAGATAACACATATAAGGGTTCTTGTAAGAAAACATGGACATGAAAGAAAAATATAACCATCACGTTCTGGTGGAGAGTGATAAATAACATGGTTAGGAGAAAGTTGACAATCATAAAGATATAAATTTATGATGATCTAAGGGACCATTTAATTGAAAAGAAAAAAAATACTATGATAGAATTTTTGGTTTCAAGATCATTTCCATAGAGTTGAAGAATTATATTACCTTCCAGATAAGAACTTAATTGATTTCATTCAATGTCATAATCATAGTCTCATCCTTTTGTTGTGATTCGATCTATTTTCACTTCATCCCTTACACCTATAAATGAATGTTCAAAATGAATTTTTCAGGCCTACAACAATTTTGATAAATCATAAGTCCCACATGTATTTCCTTAATCCTCTAAATTAACCAAAAAAATTAGCCCAATGTATTCAATAAATAATTCTTTAACCTTAAATAATAATATCTAATGTTCAACATACTCCATTACAAACTCAAGAATTTTCCAAAATACTTATTGCCAAATCAACAGTCGAAAAAGGTCTCCAAATTTCCAAAATAAATCGCAAAATCAGAATTCCCAAACTACGTAATGTAGATCTTATTGACAGATAGAAAATATTTGATCACCTTAAAAACCTTAATAAAGACTTCCATGTCTCTAAATCTTTAACAAAAAGTATTTTAGTATAGTCCTAATATTTTCTATAAGTCTTATAACAATTAAATTGCTAATAAAATATTCAAATGACATAATTCTTGAATAGTTATATTAATCATTCCTCTTTATTTGCGGAAGTAGAATAACTTGATCATTATCCAATAGTATCATTTGGGGTATATTACTTTGATGTAAGGGACATTTATTCGTGTAATGTCCCATCTTCTGGTAGTGGAAGCGTTTCACATTGAAAAAAAATCATCCCCTTCTAATCACAAACATGGGGGCCTTTGTCACCATACTTATAATAAACACTCATTCCCTTCAAAATTCGTCCCAAGTGATTATTTCCATATTTATCACTTGTATAAAAAACCTTATTTCCTTTAATCCATTTAAATATCCTTTTCAATGCCATCCTATTCTTCTCTTGTTTCTTTTTTGCAGTCACGAGATAAATATTTACGAATCCTATTAGAATATGATACTATTTCCTCATATAATGATAATACTTGGGGGACTATTTCCCTTTGAAAAGTTGGATTAAGGCCATGAAATATATCATCCTTCTTACTCTTTTCCCCACCTGCATTACTGAATTTCGCATTCCTTCTACTATGTGTCATTTCAAAATAATGGTATTCACAAGATTAGGTTACGAATCAAAATGAGTAATTTCCATATATGTTAATAAATTAAAAAATTTATGCATATATAATATCATAATCATAAACATGGTTTCTTTGGGAATTTATTTAATTTTATGTATTTCATAATGTTTTGTAAAGAAAATGTGAATTATCTGAAAAATATCCCCAAGGAGTGTCACACTAGGTTCACAGTATGGCCACTTATCACGTACGACGTTACCCCAAGTAAGGTGCACGACACCTTGTCAGATATTTCTCCCCTAGGTACGACAATTTTAGAACCATATACACTTTTAGTATATGGAAAGGGATGTATTTCCTAGAATACACACATGATCTCTACCTTAAAAAAATTCTAGAACATTATTCTATACATATCTTTGATATCTATCTTAAAGTTTTGTTCCCTAATTTTTGTTTTCTAAATCTAATTTCAAAGGTTGTTGTTAAACTTACTTTGATTACAAATATATATCTCAAACTATGGAATCCTGAAGATAGTGTAATATTTTAATACATTGGAAAGATTACAAGGAATCAAGTAATAAAGGACCAATCAGTTTAAGAGTCTAAGAACATAGATTACATACATAAACATTACATTACAATTCAAAACATAATATGAAACATAGATAATCCTTTTTTAACGTCATTATACTCTTTTATTAACGCTACACATCAGTCATAATACCTATCTTGGCATTCTTGGAATGTAATACATAAGAAATCTGTGAGATGAGATGCTCAGTAAGGGTAAATAATACAGTAGAATCATTCATAAACAAGCATAAACTTTTATGGAAAGGTATAAAACGAAAATACAAGACTTTTAAACATAATATTTAGCATAATAGGTCCATGTTAAATCAAATACTTCCATTTAAACATTCACATGGATAGTATACTAGTAGAATAATCACATGTAATATCAATAACTAATCTCATAATGAGGAAATTTATAATATTGTACATATAAAACATATCACATTAAAGGCTTTATTCCATGAATCTAATAATTTCAAGGCTTTATTCCCTGAATCTAATACTTTTAAGTCTTCAGGATAAGAATATAATAAATGTGTAAGGCCTCAGCGAAAACCATATCTACTTTGTTTCCTGAAACCTACCGATGCATCGAGGGCTATAGAGGGTTCCTCCCATCACATACAATGTCCAATACATTCTTCATATTAAAATAGTGAAACATAAACAATATAATCATTCTTATTAAATACTTCACATTAAAAAACTAGCATATGAAATATGAATTCTTTAACCATAAACCAATAATGGTATCTAAATAGCACATCCACAATCAGACTGATCATATGCCATTCAATAAAATATGGTAAATGATATCTTAATAAATAAACCTCAATTTGGAATAATATCCAACAATGGATGTTAGAATAGATTAAAATACTCTAATATAATCATTAAAAATATCTTGAGACAAGTACACCTTTTTCCTTTGAAATCATTTAACCAAAATCTGCACCCTTATAAAATAATAAATTTCAAAAGAGGTTTTTGAATCAAAATTTTCTATAACACTTTGAATATTTTAAAATGAATTAATATTTTAAAACATTCATGTACATATAAATAAACCCTTAAAACCATTTTTAAAACATGGACATTAATGAGAATGTTTTAGAAGATTAAATCATTAAAATATTTAAAACAACGTTTTAGTTAAATATTCCCTTACATAAAACCTTAAAATTATTCCTCTGGAAAATATTTTTAAGAAACATGGACATGGATGATAAATATGTCCCAAAATATACTTATGTATAAATATTCTCAAGTAATAATGAGATTGTGAAATTTACCCTTACCATAGGTATGATTCTCTATGTACGTGTCTGAAACTCATTTATAATGATTTTAAACATATTATTAACTTTTAATTGAATCATAATATTATTTATAATATCATATATGATTAATTTATGACTTTATATTACCTGTTTATTAATAATTCTAAGTTAAAGCAATGTTTCGGGTCATAACCACTTTGTTAATCGTACACGTTTTAACTTGCTACATTACTTAGATCATGATTTAATTACTTAAAGAATGTAAAACATGATTTATATAACATATATATTATATATATATATATAAGATAGGTAAATGAAATGTGATACACTATTCATGGAGAAGGTAGGTCGCACGTACGCATGAACATTGTTACTTTTTTATTATCGTATTGAATGGAAGCAAGTAAATGATACACACACACACACACACACACACAAACACACACATATATATATTAATCCTGTAGAATTATTATGTGATATATTTCATACCTATTCCTATTATATATTTTTATAATCATTCTTGAATGGTTAACGTGGAGAATGAATCTCATCACATCGTGGAGACAATAAGTCATACGTGCGCACAAGTAATGGTATCATTCCCTTAATGGTCAAATTTTATGGAATTTTATTGTATATTAATTATACAGAAACAATATCATATCATATTTATTAATTAAATCATTTATTTTAACAATTATACCTGACAAAATAATTTATAGATGAAAAATAGTTTACACCACGGTTTGGAGAGGGTAAGTAATACATACACACACATGGTGATATTGTATTTCATATGATGGGTAAAATGAGTGATATGATTTTCCATAATCATAAAAACATATTAGAATATATTAGAATATGGATTTATTTATTTATTATGGAAACAACATAGGAATATGAATTATAATAACCAAAAATATGAATTGAATTGGTAAAATAATTACTTCTTCTTCAAGTATCTCCTTTTTATTTTCACAAAAGGACTTCATAGGTTGAATTTATGCCCTATGTATGGCCTCTAAGATGAAGTGAGGGGTTTTTGGAGGATAAATGTCCAGGGTTTGTCTGAGCCAAAGTGTTTTAGAGGTTTTAATTAAAGAGAAGGAGATATTCCCTTTTATATGAGAGGGGATGGTCACTTTTGGAAACTCTAAAACTATTAATGTAATATAAATTGATTTTTAATCTCAAATACCTAAAAAGTGATTTATTTTGATTATATGATGATGATTAGTCTAAATCCTCTCAATCAATGAATTCTATTCTTGTTGAGGTCATAATATAAACCTTATATTTTGGCTTTAGCCCTTAGTTAAACAATTTAACTCTTATTGTGACTACAAGCCCTTTTACACTTCAGGGTTAATATAGATACTATACAATGCCAAAGAAACCCCAATTGGATCATTTATAATATCTTTATCATTATAATAGTTATTTTCCCAAAATATTGATTTTTATAAATTTTATATCATTTAATAAATTATTATTTATTTTAAAATCTAATTAACATCAATTTTGACACTATTTATTACTTGACATTTTCAAAACTAATAACAAGATTATTCTATCAAAAACCTACATTAACTCATCCTTAACATGTCAAAGTCCTCCAAAATATTTTTGGATGAAATCAAATATTACAGATTATATTTATTTTAATATTATAAATATCATTTAATTGATATTTCCATTATCTAAACAAATACTACATCATTATTATAAGAGATTTTAATTAACTTATTTCTTCTCAAAATATTAAAAAAAAAATTCTTAATTAAGATAAATTTTTTATCTTTCAAATGACTATTTATGAAAGAATTAATCTTATGTATAACCCTATATTAAAAATGATTTATTTATTAAAATTATGAGTGTGTCATTTTTAACTTATTAAATAAAATATAATACAAGTATTATTCTTACCCAAGTGGATTGAAAATATCATAATTTCTACATAATATTGATTTTGGCCAAAAACCAGTTATATAATGAAATTAAACAAGTGTGGGGGTAACTTTTAAATAATATAATATTATTTTTATCTTTATTTACCTGATTTATTCTTAACCATGGTAAATAAATAAAAGTATACTTAATTTACTCTTCAATTTTTTTTTGTTATTTCTATTAGACAAAAAATTTCACATTAATTATAACCACCTATGTCGATTTTTTGAAATACAATTCCCAAAAGTGGTAATATTATGTCTAATGCTAATCCAACAAATGTAGCTAAAATGTGGGTAAAAGAGACATTTAAAATTTCAATAAATTTTTATATCTAATTCTGTTATGAAAATGATTTCAATGACCTACTTTGGATTAATATATTTATTATTTATCAATTTTTTACATTAAAATCAATTTAATGAGAAATAATTATTTAATTGAAAAATCCGTTTTTAACAGCAATGCATTATTTTTCATTATTTATAAAAAAATGAAACTTTTCAAAAAAATACCAAAAATTTATGTAAGATAATTTTGATATTCCAAATTTAAAAATAATGTCTATTTGAATAAACAAATTTAAAATTTTCATAATGTGGTTAACAGTTTTTATAACCTCTTTTAAAACAGCTAGTTTGATGGATCATGATGCACTCGAAATCGATGTTATGTACAGCTCAAGTTATTTAATTTCTTTAAGAAGATAAAATACTATGAAATCTATGGGTGTTATAACTAATTATTTCTAATTATCACTAATTATCCCTAATTATCACTGATTATAACTAATTATAACTAATTATCACAAATTATCACAAATTATCACTAACTGTCCCTATATTTTACTAATGAATGCTAATTATTAATAATTAATATTAATTTATATTAATTGAGGCTAATTATATCTAATTACTAAGTATTGGTAATAATTATTACTATTTATTACTAATTATTACTAATTACTGCTAATTTATACTAATTATCACAAATTTTTAATAATTACCACTAATTTTAAATAGGTATCTCTAATTTTAAATAATTACCACTATTTTTTACTAATTATTACTCATTATTACTAATTATTACTAATTACCACTAATTATTACAAATCACCACTAATTATTACTAATTACCACTAATTATTATTAATTATTACTATTTATGACTAATTATCAATAATTATGACAAATTATTACTAATTGTCACTAATTTTTACCAATTACTAAAAATTATTACTAATTATTAATAGTAATCTCTAATTATTTCTAATAATCACTCATTATTAATAATTCTCACTAATTATCAATAATTGTTACTAATTATCACTAATTATTACAAATTATTATTAATTAACGCTTATTGTTACTAATTAATGCTAATTAATAAAAATTGGTGTTAATTATTACAAACTATTACTAATTATTACTAATTTCCACTAATTAGTACTAATTATCACTAATTATGACTAATTATTGATAATTATCACCAATTATCTCTAATTATCCATAATTATCACTAAATATTACTAATTATCGCTAATTATCGCTAATTATCACTAATTATCTCTAATTATCCATAAATATTGCTAATCATCACTAATTGTTGCTAATTATCACTAATTATTGCTAATTATCACTAATTATCTTTAATTATCGCTAATTATAGCTAATTATCCCTAATAATCAATAATTAATACTAATTATTCATAAATATTACTAATTAACACTAATTATTCCTTATTACTGTTCATTAATACTTATTGTTGTTAATTTTTACTAATTTTTACTAATTAATGCTAAATATCGCTAACTACCACTAATTTTTGCTAATTATCACTAATTACAACAAATTATTACTAATTATTACTAATTATCACTAATTATTTCAAATTATTACTAATCATCATTAATTATCACTAATTATCACAAATTATTACAAATTATCACTAATTTTCAATAATTATTACTAATTATCACTAATTAATGCTTATTATTACCAATTAATTCTAATTAATACTAATTGCAGTTAATTTTAAATAGTTATTGTTAATATTTTCTAATTACTGACAATTTTAACTAATTACCACAAATTTTTAATAATTACCACTATTTTTACTAATTACTGTAAATTATTACTAATTACAATTAATTATTACCAATTAGTGCAAATTGTCACTTGTTATTAATTATTTTTGTTAGTTTATAACAATTTTTTACTAATTACAACTAATTATTAGTAATTACAGATGTTTTTACTAATTACCACTAATTTTTAAAAATTATATTGATTTATCTCTTTTATTATTAATTACAACTAATTAATACTATTTGTCGATATTTTTTATTAATTACCTTTAATTATTTATAATTACGGCAACTTTTTACGAATTAGCGCTAGATTTTTAAAATCACAAATAATTATAAATAATTAATTCTAATTATTACTAATTACTACTAATTATTACTAGTTATGACTAATTACAACTTATTATTTCTGAATTTTATTCATTTAAAGCAATTTTTTACTAATTAACCCTGATTTTAAATAATTATATAGATTTATAGCTAATTATTAATAATTATCGCCAATTAATACAAATGAACACTTTTTTACTCATTATCATTAATTATTACTAATTACCACTAATTATAGCTATTTATCACTAATTAAAACTAATTACTACTAATTAAAACTCTTTACCTTTTAATTACAAACATTACTATTAACTAAAACTTAATATTACTAATTTTAAGAAACTACTACTAAATATAAATAATTATTTCATATTGAATCTAATTACAACTGAATAATAATATTAAAATCTAATAAAAAATAAAATAAATACAATTAAGAATTTAAACATTATATAAATACCTCAAATGAAGTTTTTGTGCACTACAAACATCAAAATTTACTTCCTTATAAAAATTTATTCTTCTACATGGAGAAAATAAGGAAAAACAGAAGAAAGGAGCTGTTAATTGGTGAATGGAGAGAACACTTCGGGGGGGGGGGTATATTTATATCAGATTAGTAGCGACCAGACTATTTGTGACGACAACCAGTAGCAAATAGTTCCCGCAATAAATACTTGAGGTAGTGGTTAAAAAACATATTGTGACGAGTCCCATCGTAAATACTCACCTGATGACATAGTATTTGTGACTGATGAATGATTTTTTCACAATTACTATTACATGATCAAGGGTATTTGCGACGGGGCTTGGTTCCCGTCACAAATCCTCATCCCCACAATTTAGCAGGAAGGCATGCCAATAGTATTTGCGACGAGTTTGTTTACTCATTGCAAATAAATGTTTGTTTAATAGTATTTGCGACAGTATTAGAATCCCTTCACAAATAGTTCCACCCCTAGTACTATTTATGATGAGCATAGGGCCCATCACGAATGACACGTCACAAAAGGTCATTTTCCACGTAGTGTATTATTATCATCCTAACACTAAAGTTACCTAAATCAGGCCTAGATAACAACTATAATGATCCACCCTGTAACATTACATAATCTAGTTAAATCAAATAGAATGAACCTATTACATTCCCAAAGCTCTTTTCAGTTTATTATTATAGAGAAATAGTACATAACTCATACATATCAACCCAAAATCATACAAAGTGGGTAATACTAAAACAGTATCCATTTCTTCCATAATAGAAATGTTTTTAATAAAATGTGAAATCTTTTCATGAAAATTCTTCACAACATTAATCTTTTCTTTTTTTTCTCTAACCCAACCTTAAACCCCGTGAAAAACATTTTAAAACTTTGGATAAGCACGAAAAGCATAGTAATGTACATAAAAAGAAGTAAAGAAATCGTTATTCCATGAATACTTATAAACATATGTAATCTTTTTCACAAAGACATACTTCTCACCCACAAAGTATCATATACCTTGTGGAAAAAATCTATTTCCATAAAATATAAAAAACATAATAAAACCATAAAGGTAACTTCCTGAATTAATTACTTAATATTGTAACTTTCACGTCTACCATATGATTTGTAACCCTCTTGACTTCCATACAATGTAAACCTCAGGACTACATTTTGATGTAACCATCAGAGTTGCACTTGGAGTAACAATACAGATGAACTCCAACATAAACATACCCAATGAATTAGTGGGAGATATATGTCCCATCCATAATCATATATATTTCCCTAGAACCAAAACATAATTAAAAACATGAATACTTGCATCATAAAGACCTTCCTTTTGAGTTTGGTAAAAAAAGAAATTTAAAAGTGGATTTTTGAAGAAAAGTCTCTTACCTCAGGTTTGTCTTAATTGAAACATGTTCAAAATTTTGGTATAATAGTTTAAAGCATTTTATTAATATATTAGACAACTATATTCATATTTATAATTCCTTATATAATCTTCTTATAACTTCTTTCGACCCATTTATTGATAATATTTTTTTATTTTTATTGTTTTAGGGGTATTTATTTTATTGTTTCCATAGTGTATTCATTATGGATTTTCTTGTCGAATGGAAGAAAACCCCAAAAGTGGAAATAAAGGGTCTTAATATGTTTCCATATCTTTTAAATGATATCATATATCATTTTTTGTCCAATCTGAGGATGAATCATTAGATAAATCATTAATGAATTTTTTTTAGTTTATTTTTTTGGGTTTTACGACCATCACGAACTTACATCATTATATTTAATATCATGTTTATATAACGGTTATAGAACATTATATGAATTTTAATACATTTAATACAATAATATTTAACCATAATAATGGTTTTATGATCAGCCTTGATGTCTTTAAAGAAAAATTAAAACACATCGTCCATGATGATGGTAAATCGACACATCGCGAATGAAGTTTTCATTTTTTTAGAATAAGAGGAGAAGATGAGAAATTTAATGAATGATATTCCATTAAGATGAAAAAATTCATGTATATATAAGATAATGGAGTTATCATGTTACTTGAATGATGGGATTTGAGGATAAAATAATAAAATAAAAGTAATTGAAAAGAAAATAAATGAAAAAGAAAGAGGATTTTACCTCTTGAGCTTCTTCTCCCTGAGAACCTTCTTAAGGCCCTTGGTTTTGGCCTTTTGGGGAGACCAGCAGGTCTTGTACATGGGGAAGTGGCTTGGGTATGTAATTGGGAATAAATTAAACAATCTAAAATGATTTGTGGTTTTAGGATAATACATTGTGAGGGGTGGTATTTATAATGGAGGAGAGTGGTGTTTTTTCATTATTTTATTCCTTAATTTATTATTTTGGCTCAAGACTTCGAATAGTTTGATAATTATCAAAAAAAATATATTAAAATAATTATGTTAAGTTCCTTATTATTGTGGTTACATCATAAATGACTTGAGGAATAGTGTATTTAACTTATAATGTATATATATTGTAAATTATTGTATTTTACTATTCAAAAAAATTCAAGTATTTTAGAAAAATATACTAATTTCACCCTAACAATTTTTCGATGTGTAGAATTCAAAAATAAACATCATTTTAAGAAAATATTTTTTTAAAATATGATAAATTTAATTTTTAATTAAAATCATCATTTATTAGAAAAATAATGATTTTAATATTATAAGTGATTTTATGACACATTTAGAAATTAGTTAAGGTCTCATAAAATTATATTATAATTATAAGACAAGAAAATATTGATTTATGAATCTATTTTATGAAAATATATTTTCTTTTAAATCATTATATCAATTATGCAATAGTAATTAAAAAATTTGACTTACGAAAATACCAACACTTAATTTATCATTTCCAAAACATTTATTTACGTATTACTTGATATAAATATATTAGGATTTCAAATATAAGATACCTAAATTTTATTTATACTCTTTTATGTGAGGTTACTTTTATATTAGTATAGAATCTTTAATTTCTATAAATACCACTTATTTCATTATACATTTACAATGAATTTAACTATTTAATTCTAGATATAATACAAATTAATTTATACGTACCTAAGTTTTTATAGTCTAGATCATGGTATGAGGTACATTATTGAACATAAATAGCCTATTTATTTCTTCAAATGGAAATAGATTTAGGTATATATAATAATATTCTACTAACAAAACAATTTACTTATCATAGTCAAAGTTTTTGTGGTTTCTAAATAAAAATTACAATGATTATGGATAATACATATACAAATTTATGAATGATATCATATACCATCAAAATAATAGCATCCTATAAGAGTTTATTCCTAAAGTTAATTACCATTTTATTAAAAAAAATTAATTTTTTTTTTATATTTTCTCAGTACTACTAAGATATACAACAATTTGTATACTCAAAAGAAAAATTAAATATCCAATAAGCATATACCCAAGTGGTAAGGGCTCATAATTGGCATGTAAGAGACCTAGGTTCTAAACAAGGTGGGAGTGAGTTTTCGAGTTACTGTAGCTGTTACTATAGCAGTACTATACCAGGTACTTTTCAGTATTGCAGTTGTTGGAACTATTCATTCGATTTGGGCATTCAAGCCACCAGTTTAGGGCAACAAGTTTCCATGCCTTTTGGTCCATCAATGGCCTTCAATCCACTAGGCCTTCATGCCATCATGTATTATGGAACATAAGGCCTTCCAGCCATAGATACTTGGAAGAAACCCGAGCATACCACACAGAAGCAAGCCCAAATAGAGGATTCAAGGAAAGTTGCATCCACCGTAGTAGAGCTAACCAGATTGGAATAATGAGAGGGTATGGAAATTTCCGTTGGTACCATGCCCTATGAAGCTGTGTATTGGGGACATGGTAGAAGAAAAACCATGTGAAGTGGAGAGCTAAAGCCTTCAATGTTATAGACAAGAGGGAGGAGAAGTTCCAAGGGTCATGGTTTGGGCATCAGGTTATGTATTAGGTCATGTGACTTTGGACCTTCGGGTCATGTAATGGGACTCATACCACTCTGCCTAAAGACCATGGAAGCTTTCCCCCTCAACCATTAAAAGGGGGATTATCCATAATAAATAAAAATATAAGTCCTTCGGGCCATTTAGGAAAAATAATATGTAAATTTGTTTAGAGATTAGTTTGAAGAGTACATGGTGTTAGTATGTTTACAGACATCATGTTGAGGTGATACTATATTATGTTGGTGATCAGGTATAGGTTATTTTCATAGTGATGCATTTGGGATTTGAAATATTAGTGTCATAATTCTTATATATTATTTGTAATCTCTTTCTCAAGGAAAAGTATAATGTAGGGTTACACTCTTTGGATTCTCACAGATCTTGTAACATGTATAAAGTTACTCATTCTCATGACATAATTGTCTTCTAGGCTGCAACTGATATAATGTCGATAGGGAAATGGTCCAAGAATGTATATAGAGATCATGAAAATCTGACTTCATTCTACTTATTTTGTTAATTTTCTTATCATTTTATCTACTATATTTTAGTTAATTTCCTTATCATTTTTATCTCATACTTATTTAGTTAATTTTCACAGAGATATTGCTCGAATAGGAACAAAAAATCATGTGATAGTTGAAGGATTTCTATTTTCAAAAGCATGTTCTCTTGAATTACTTCACGTCAATGGTGAGAGTTTCTTATCACTATGGACGTGATCCAATTCAAGAGAACATACTTTTGAGAAAAATAAGAAATGGCGAGATTTGAAGTAATCAACCGTACCTCAATTTGATACATGCTGTGCTCGATATGACTCGAAGTATATCATTTCAGTTTAAAATTGACACTTTAGTTCAAAACACATGCCACATAATCAAAAAAAAATACAGCATATTTAGATTATTTTGATGTTATATGACAATAATACATAAATTACCTTTGAATAGTAGGAATAAATGACACCTGAAGCTGATACACAGTATACCCGTTATGACTCAATGTGTATGTTCTTAGTTTAAAATTGACATTTCAGTTCAAAACACGCATTACATAGTCAAAATTAAGAAAAATCATTCACACCATCTTGATAATTTATTACAATGATCCGCAAGTCATTTTTTATGCGTGGGAATCAATCGTGTCTCAATCCGATACACGATGTGCTCAGTATGACTCAATGTGTGTGTTTTTAGTTTAAAATTGATATTTTTGTTCAAAATGCATGTGACATACTCAAAACTGGGAAAATACATTCAATTTTTTCAATACTATAGAAAAAAATACACAATTCATTTATGATGTGTATGAAATACTCTCACCTTATATGATACCCGGTGTGACCGGTATGACTTGAAATGCGTATTTTCAATTAAAAAATGACATTTTAGTTCAAAATACAAGTCCCATACTCAAATCTGAGAAAACACAATTATATTTTTTTGATACATTATAAAAATGATTCATAAGTCATTTGTGACATGTTGGAATCAACTGCATGTCAATCTGACACATGATGTTACTGACAAGGCTCAATGTGCATGTTTTCAAAATAGAGGTTTCATTTATGTTTAAAATGCATGTCACATAGCCAAAATTGAGCTAATGAGTTGGGACAATTTTCAAAATTTGGGTCAACAATCCATAATTCATTTGTGACATGTAGGAATTGAACTCACATCAATCTAACACATGATGTGGTCACATGACTCAAATTGTGCGTTTTCAAAATAAAAGTGTCATTTTAGATTAAAATGTGTCACAAAACAAAACCTAAGAAAAAAAGATAATAATGTTTTCAAATTTAGGACAATGATCCACAATTTTTTTGTTACTTGTAGGAATCGGATGTATGTCATCCCAACATATGATGAGGAAGGTATATGAAGTGTGTGTTTTCAATATATTAATGTCTTATTAGTTTAAAACATGCCACATAGAAAAAAATGATAAAATGATCTCATATTGTTTTTATAACATTAGGGAAAAGATCCATAATTCATTTGTGATGTGTAAGAATCTATTTCATATCAATCTGATGCATGATGTAGGAAGTATGACTCGAGTGCATGTTTAAAAAAAGATTCATTTTATTTTAAAATGTGCATCACATAGCCAAAAGTAAGAAAACGAGTTTGAATTATTTTTAATCATTAGGATATCGATCTATAATTCATTTTTGACATGTAGGAATTGACCCCAGATCAATATGACACATGATGTGTCTGGTATGTCTCAAAGTGTGTGTTTTCAATATAGAAGTGGAATTTTAGTTTAAAACATGTGTCACTATCCAAAATTGAGAAAATGAGATAAAATTGTTTTCAAATTTTTGGACAATGACCCATAATTAATTTATGTTGTGTATGAATCTATCACACATCAATCTGATACATGATGTGGCCGGTCTGGCTCAAAGAGTGTATTTTCAATATAAAAGTGTCATTTTAGTTTAAAATGTGTTTCACTAGACAAAATAGAGTAAACGAGTCAGATTTTTTTTGAAACATTAGGACCATGATCTATAACAAATTTGTGACAAGCAGGAATCGACCACACATTAATTTGACACACGATATGGTCGGTATGACTCAAAGTATGTGTTTTCAATATAAAAGTTTCATTTTAGATTAAAATGTGCATCATATACCCAAAATAGAGAACTCAATTTCATATTATTCTTAAACATAAGGAAAAAATCCATAATTCATTTCTGATGTGAAGGAATCGATCACATGTTAATATGACACATGAAATGGCTGGTATGAATCGATGTGCATGTATTCAATATAGAGGTATCATTTATGTTTAAAATTTGTATCACACGACCAAAACAAATCAAACGAGCTTGAATTGCTTTTAAACATTAGAAAAGAAATCCATAATTCATTTATGATGTGTAAGAGTTGACTGCATGTCAATCAGACACATGATGTGGTTGGTATGACATGAAATGTGTGTTTTCAAAATAAAAGTTTCATTTTAATAATATAATTAATATTATAAATGAGAATATCATTAATATTTATAGTAATTAAAAATAAAATTTACCATATGTGAATTATAAAGCATTAAAATTATAATTTTTTTATTTACTGTTACTAATACAATATTGGTTTTATTTCATGGAAATACATTCGTATGAAGGTTGATTGGTAGAAAAACTTAGTTATAAGAGTTTTGATAATTCATATGGGCCGTAAATGTCTTTTGATTAATTGTAAATATGACATTAATGTAAATTTTTTCTATGTTAATTTGGAATTCAAATAATGATGCATTGTGATATTTTTATTCATATCCGGGTTTTTTTATATTTCTATTCCTACTTATGTATTCTAATTGGGTTTTTTGTTATAGAGATGTTTTTGGGATGTAGTTATGTAGAAGCTAATAAGGCGTTTATCAGTTCTTGGAAAGGAACTGACAAATCCCTCCTTTATTAGTGCTAAAAAATGTTGATAAGGGTATCATTTTTCAATACAAAAAAGAAAGTGCTTATAAAGGTTGCCTTTATCAGATACCGCATAGACTTGGAAAGGTTGCATACTACTTAACACTATCCCCACAGTTAGATCGGGTACATGAAATCTTCTACATATCGTAGCTGAGTTGGTACATGCATGACCCATTGCATGTTATCGAATGGGGATAGATGGACATTGAGGATGAAGTGACTTTCTCTATGTACCCAGTGGTTATCAAGGATCGATAAGATAGGATCCTTCGTGGGGGATCGATTCATTTAGTGTGTGTCTGGTGGCAACATGAGAATATCCCATAGAGCACTTGGGAGCAGGAGGTTCAAATTCATGTTCAGTACCCACATATTTTTTAGTATCATTTAATTTGTATTTTTGGTTACTTAATCCCCAATCATGGGAGAATGTAATGTACTAGATTTTATATGCATTATTTTTAAATATTTTATGGATGAAATTTGAGACCATGCACTGAGAAGGCATGTGATTCTGAGGCCTGGTGTGCCTAGAATAATTATTTGAAGAATGTTAAAAATAATAAATTTCATGTGCGCACAAATTTCATGAAAAATTGGTATAAAATCTAAATGGGTACACTTATCAAATATTTGAGGGCACCATTTTGTTCAGAACAACAACTTTATCCTAGGCGCAACCTAACATTGGTTAGCGTGGGTTGATTGTATAAAGTCGTCACGAGAGTTTTAAATGATTAATATAAATTAATAAAAAATTATATTATTTTTTATTTCTTTAACGAAATGATGATAGAACAAGTTTATTTTAAATAAACCCTTTGGATGAGATCCAAGGTTAGGATGATAACCCTAGAATCCTCTAGAGGCCATAGAGAGAGAGATATGAAGAATCCTCTCGGTAGGCCACACTATAACTTTGAATCCAAGATCGATGAACAACATTCTTGGTTGATCTCACCAACGACAATGATGCGATAACCGATCTCCATCAGCGAGCGATCCAAAATACCAGTAATATGATTTATATTGATTCATATTTCCCTTTCTTGAAATCATGTGACGAATGAAAAGTAATCCACGAATAGATTAGTCCACTAATTGTTCCTACTTGCAGGATGGGATGATTTTGTAGGATTTATAAGGAATTTTATTCTAGAGATTTGTTATTGATTCTATTATCATTCTATCAGGAATGGATCGAGGCTATAATGAAAAATAGCTAAGGTTTGTTCATTGAGTTTGTTCCTTATGCTTTTGTCTCCCCTGATTTCTGGAATTCTTCATGCACATTCTTTGTTCATCCCAAAACATTGATCAGTCGATCATTGAACCTTTGATTCTTTGTGCAATGATCCGAAATTGGAGAACCGGGATCGGGAAGAATAAAAAAAGTTACAGCGATGGGTGTGGCAGTAGATTGAATGACGGTGGAGGTCAAATCTGCGTTCTTCAGTAACAAAAAAGAAAACCTACAATCATGATTTTTTGAGTCATTTGAAGGATCAAATCCTGTCGATTCGGTGTTAGACAGACAATATGACCTTCAATCTAGTGATTCAAGGTGAATAGATCACTAGAGAAAGATTCAAAGATTGATATGTGTGAACAAAGGAAGAACATGGGTTTTTTGAAAAATCTGATACACAAGGTGTACAGTCTTGGCTACACAATGTGTGTTCATTGCTTGGAGACTCGCCGTGTATTGGGGAAGTACACAGAGATGGGTTGGATTACATGAGTTTCCTACACATCATGATGTGAACTTGTTACATGGACTACCCCATGTATGGGTACACAAGAAAGGTTACATGGGTTAACACCGTGTACTAGCACACAACCAGAGTACACGAGTGGACCCTAGATGCAAGGACACAACGTGTACCCCCTATTACATGTCGTGTACCCCTATTTTAGATGACACAGTTTAATGGAACGAACTGTACATAGGAAGTACCCAGGGTCAAGGGACATGGCATGTGACTCTACTACACTCAGTGTACTCCTTTCTACAAGGCTCGTTTCTCTTGTCCTCTGTATCTTAGACAAGTTTATTTAGGGTTCATTCCCTTTATCATTTCCCTGAATAAATATACAAATCATTTCCTACTCATAGAACTATGATCCCTTCAATAAGGAATCTTGAATTGAGTTATTGGAATCCCCAGAGAGGCCCTGAGTAGGATCCTCTATTCATTGTTTGTGCCCTAGGTGGAGTTCTCGGTATTGATGTGACTAACACTACGCAAGCATCGATCATCTACATTACGAGTTAATCTGAATTGAGTTGTTGGTATCACCAAATGGACCTTGTTGTGATCCTAATTTTTTGTATATCATATCTATCTTCAGATATATCAACATATATCACACATGGCACGACCTAACGAGCAGTACCTCTGAGAAGGACATCATCAGTGCTATCAGAATCAAGAGTGTGTTCTCCCAAATCAGTGCATCGTGGAGTCTTTGAGCTGAATTCCCAGGGTTGATATGTAGTGGTTGTGAAGAACTCTAGACTGTGTTTCTTGGTTTGATTATATTTGGATATTCTTGTTATATGTTTTATAGGAATATACTTGTGTAGAGATGAGTGTTCTTTCCTTTTTTATATTGTTTTGTGGATTTAGGGTGTCCTACTGGGTATTGTACTAATCCATGCATGGGTTTTTCCCACACATGTTGTGTGTTATGTAGATAATTGACCTTTTAATGAAGTCCTAAGAAGAGTAGAAATAGAAGGTACTTTGTGAGATCAGGATGACTGAGGTGTTTCTACGGCTAGAGACTGTAGTCCCAATAAATTTTATTACAGGTTTGACTTGTGTTTATAGACTCTCTTGGGTGGGTTTGTATTCTTACCCTATTTACATTAGTTTACATTCCATCATAATTTGGTTGTGTGATATAGTGGTATGCATGCATTATTTACTTAGTGGTTTTTACTTTTCATCATTTTATGGGCTTGGAGGTGTGTGAATGTGTATAGGTACAAAGGTAATGCCTCCCATGTTAGTGATATTCCTTCTCTATTCATGTCACCAACCCTGTCCTATTAAATTCAGGCTTAGGGAGTCACTGCACGGGCCTCACGGGGATGGGTCTTGATATTATTAGTGATTTACTTAGTGTTGATAAAGGTTGTGTGCATTTAACGGTGCTTAAATTATCATCATTTTTTTGCAATGAAAAATTTGTTTTTCTAGCGTAGTTAAAGGCCTCATCTATAGTGGTGAGAGCAGATATAAGACCCCTTTATTATCGCTAAACAAAAAATAAAAGGTAAATTATTTCATTATTATCACTAAAACTAAAGTGGTGATAAAGTGTCAATTTATCAATGCTTTAGATTTAGCATTAACAATTGCCCCCTTTGTTAATGATTTTTGTATAAATGGTAAACGCATAGACCTTTTAATGCTGCTCCGACTGTCATTGATTTTTTGTGTTGATAATACCTATTTTTAGCATTATTACAAGACGGTTTTGGAGTAGTGTATTCTATAAAATTAGTACAGGTAGAGATTGGTGTGAGGAAATACCATTTTTAATAAAATTCAGAAAATTTAATTATGTAGAGTGAGAAGAAATTATGAATTTTTAATAATTGAAAAAAAAACAAGAACGATGATCAAATGGAATTTTTTAACAAGTCCTCTAGTTTGTCTCAAAATCAGGGGAAATAACAAGTGATCAGGGGAAGGCGAGTGAAAACTTGGACCCTCTAATGTAAAAGTACCCCTGTGAAGATAGAATCCCAGTGTATTACAATGAATTTTCAACAAAAATGGTCAGGCCTTGGTACAACAACTTCGCACTGGACAATACACTCATTTTCTAGACAAAGCTGGTCTGCTCGTACCCATCACCCACATAATGCACACTTCAAATGATGATTTTTCAATGCAAGTGGATTGACAACAAGATTTTAGTTAAAAGCGATGAAATTGGATTCGTGAAAGTATATTTAAGTAATAAATGGTACAAGGAGAACAGTTCATAATGGAATGACATAATGTTCTAGTATTTTATGTCTTGGATCCTATAAACATAATATTTTCAATTATTGTGTTATGTCCAGGTACGTCCCTCTTCGAGTTTTGGTTGAAGCACTCTTTTAATGGGGTTCTACATCCATTATACCTTTTTGGTTGAACATTTTATTGGGGATAGAGAGATTTTGATGTTGGAAATGACTTAGTGTTTGGGGATGTATGTTTATTTGAATTAGTAGAGTCGGGGAGTAAATGTGTTTGAGATCGCAAAGAGATTCTCCTCAGGCTCATGTTGAGTGGAAGGCTTTTCAGGGTTTCTGCATGAATTTTTAGTGACTCCTACCTATAGGACAAATCCACATAGTGTAAGTAATGTTGACTTCAGGAGTAATGAATGTGTTGTGGTGGAGGGAAATATATTAAACTTTCATTCAATAATCGTTGTTTGAAACCAAGATCAAGGATCTTGCACATCAAATTTATAATTAATTTATTTAATATATGATAAAATAAATACCTAGGTTAGAATTTTTTTTCATTGATGGTTGCTGATTGTCTAAAAAGGTCCTTCCGGATTGTATTCATTATATTGGTGAGTATCTAAGGGCTGAATACCTCTAGCGGTGATCCACACATGCTCTAATGATCTCCAAGAAACACCACTCATTCTACGGGTGATAGTGTGGAGAATTAAATGTCTAGCATTGTCCATTATTGATCACTCGTTTTTTGATCCCGAAGAAACTATCTCTTGGGTTTCTCATTCTTGAGAGGGGGAGAGGAGGAGAAGTCGAGAGATAATTCGTTATGCGCAAAAATTCTCTATTCTCAAACTTAGAATTTGTTACGAATTCCTTACACAATAGACATAGTCATCTATTTATAGAATTGAGATTTCAGTTAAAAAATTAAATTTCATAACCACCATTAAATATACTTATAACCATTAATGTAATATCATACCACATAATAATAATAATAATATTATTATTTTGTGATGCGTTAACTTTTGGAAAATGGATAAATATTATTTACAAACTTGTAAATAATTATTTTATCACCGAACACCATCTGGGTTCGTTCAAGCTCCTCTTTCATTTATTAAACACCTTAATAAATTTTTTACTCTTTTAAATTGTTATTTTATTCATAAAATAGTAAATAAATATTTAATAAATATTCAATAAAATAGATAAATATATTTTCATCATAATCCGTGGAATAAATTTTTCTTTTATTTATGAAATCAATAGAACTTGAAAATCATTATTCCTTATTATTGTGAATAATAATTATTCCACTAGTTAAATTATAATTGAACTTAATTAAGACCAACAAAAACCTTCAGTGTGCGACACTCTATGATTCATTCTCATTGGTAGTAGTTCGGCTTACCTAAATTCCACAATTAAGGTCTAGCAATGGGTCAATGTACATAAGAGAAAGAACATAAAGTCACAACAACGACAACCACATATCTGTTTAAGATAATCCATTTGTCACAATATCTCATCAAGCATGTTGTGTGACAGTGTCATCAACCTACATGCTCGATACATAATTCTTTAACTATCTGAAATAAACCCATTGTTACATCATGACTATGGAATTTAGGGTGATAGTTATATTTCAATTAATGGGAAGAGATATCAACTTCTATAAGGATGGAGGATACAAATCCTTAATTGAATAATCCATTAATAACATTTCATTTTTGACACATCCAACATTCCCTACTACCCACCAACATATGGCATGATGGTTTTCATCGACAAATCTAATTGTGTGAGTCGTAACATTCATTAATGATAATCATAAAGGTTAATGACCATTACACATGCTCGTATATAAGAATATATGATGACAATAAAACATAAGGAATTGGTATGGGCGAGTCTGTTCTCATAATCTCTAATCTTGAAAATTATAAAGTGCGAACTTCATGAGAAGAAGTCTTATTTGCATACGAGTACTCATAGCTGACGGTCTATATAATATGTGTACCATCATAGTTTTTTATCCAATTGTAGAACTATATTAAGAATATTATCATAAAACTTCAAGGTTAACATTATAGCGGGGAACTAATATGACCTTATCAATACAAAAAAAACTTTATAAAATTATTATATTTAAGTCATGAAGAATAATGAAAAATATATAATAAAATGTTTAATTTAATATTTAATACATCAAATATTCATGTAATCAATGTTCAATCAATTGGTTATAGTACACCAACTCTAACAAGTAATACACGATGTGAATCCGTTGCTTGTAAGAAGACACGAAATCATTTGAGGATGTGAATTTCATACCACCTGTGAATTATTTTCACTTTGTGGAAAAAATAGATTATATGGTGACCATATGGTATTTTATATAATTTTAGAAGTCCTCAAGTATGTCTCAAAATCACATCCTAGGGTCTGAAGCTCGAAAACTCGAGCCCTCCAAAGTAAAAATACCCCTGCAAAGACCAAATCCCATTGTAACACTGGAGATTTTCCGCTATAATGGTCATGATCAGGTACAAAAGCTTCACACTGGATTGGATGGTCAGGTTCCTAACAAAGCAGGCCCACCCATACCCCTCGCCCACGTAATGCCCACTCCCCATCCCCATCTTTGTATGGCATTCCACATTGAGGTTACACACCTCGCCACCCCACTCCACCATATCAGCGCCATCTTCTAGGTTCATGAAAAGCTCCAACGGACAATACCCCACAACCTCTCCTTGAACCAATAGCCACCAGTGACCTCTAACCGGGGACTACAAATATACGTAGAGATGAAGCATCATTAGTGTTATTATTATGAGATATAAAGATATTTTTATGTTATGTACCCTATGGATGAGGATATATACCTCATACTGTATTCCATTTTAGGTATAAATGGGAGTGATGGAGGAACCTGGGAAGAACCAATAATGTCAAGTAGCCAAGGATCATGCCAAATAATAACTCTGTAACCATTTCAAATTCTCTTGTACAATCCCTTATTCAGAAGCTCATGGAAGCCCAAAATGCTTCTCCACAAGAAGCTCGGACACCATCCCAAGTGTAACCTATAAAAATCAGAATCAGGGATGTATTTCACATGAAAAACATGAGCACAAGGAGGGTACGGGTTATTGAGTATCCTCAAAACCTGTTTCGCAAGAAGAGAATCATTAAAGTGGCTGAGATCCTGAAATCCCATCCCCTCGAAAGATTTAAGAAGACAGAGCCCATCCCATGAAACCCAATGTTTTTTATGATCTCAACCATTAAGGTCCCACCAGAAGTTTCCTTGGTGGGAATGAAGTTGATCAATAATAATTCTTGAAATCATAAAAAGAGACATCACTAATGAAAAAATATATTGATCCACTACATTGATAAGAATTTCTTTACCTACCTTATAAATATTCTTACAATACCACCCATGGGTCTTCTTAGTGATCTTATCTAGAATACTATATAAAACCTCCTTCTTTGACCATCCAATAAAAGTATGAAGGATAAGATACTTTTGATTCATGTCCACCATCTGAATTCTAGAGACACAACACAAATCCCATATTCTACTATTCGGGATAACAAGAATAAATTAAAATTTATATTTGGAAAGATTCACTGACTATCCTGAGGGAACCTCAATGTAATGAATCAGGTGTTTAATGGTTCAACATTCCTCTATAGTAGCCCTTGATAAAAAGATGTTGTTATAAAAAAATAAATGAGAGATGGGAGACCCATGTTGACAAACTTTAGCACCATGGATAGTGTTATTCCTTATTTCATCTGAAATAATTTTATAAAAAAATAAACAATAATAATAAAAAGAAACGAAGAGAGGGTATCCCATTGGTGAAGTCCTATAGTGGAAGAAAACCCATCTGAAAGACCACCATTAGTCTTGATATGAGAGGAAATATTCATAACACATTGCATGATAACATCAATCCAGTTTGAATAAAAACACATCCTGCTCATAACAAAAAGTATGAAAGACCAGCAACTCTATCATAAGTCTTATTCATGTCAATATTATACACCATGATACACATTTTGTCTATGGACCTTGTTTTCATGGAGTGGATAATCTCCTAGGAAATAACAACATTATCAAAAATGAGACCCTTGTGGACAAAAGCACTCTGATTCTATGATATAATATCTAGAAGATATCCATGAATACGGTTGGCCAAGACTAATGAAAAAAAAATTATATGTTACATTAAATAAGATGATGGGCCTAAAATTAGAGATCTATGTTGGGTTATTAACCATTGGAATAAGTGTTATCTGAGTCTCATTAATAGATCCTATCTTAACCTTTCCATCCCATGTCTTTAATAAGAATTTTGATATCATGACCCACAATGTGATAATTTTTTTAAAGAAAACGTCATGAGAGCCATCTGAACTAGGAGTAACAGTGGAGTGGATTTTGATGAGGGCCACCATAATATCATCATTAGTAATATCCTTAGCGAGCCGATGGTTCATAATATCTAGAATGAACGGATGGATTCAAGATGAAATTTAAAAAGGAACAAACATATCCCCAACTATGAAAAGGTTGTGGAAGAAGTAAAGGACATGCTTATGAATATCTGATTCATTATTCAAAAATCTTTCCTCAGACCTTTCTATATATTGAATAAGGTTCTTCAGATGCCTAAAAGAGGCTTTCTGATGAAAATAAAGAGTTTTTGTATCACCTTCTTTGAAATTATCTTTACACACTCACATAAACTAGTCGATCTCCTTATTCCGGAGGGTTAAATCCAAATTAGCTTCGGCATGGAAATATGACATAAAATGGAGTTAAAAGAAGGGATGGAGTATAATACCTTCATCTTTTTCTCAATGAAATCGATTTGTTGATCAAAACACGGAAATTTAGAGACACTCCACAATATCAATATTCACACAATATTTCTTAAGTTGTTGTGAACAAAATTAGAAACAACAAACCATCTTAATTAAAGAACCTTCTCACAGTCCTTATCCTTAATCCACAAACATTCAAATCTAAAATGTTTTAAATGGTTATCATATCTTGGTAAAGTAAATAAGTTTAGAAAATTTTCGAGGTGATTTGATGAAGATAATGTGATATGTGAGACCTGATAGTTATTAAAGATATCAAACCACTCACCAGAACCCACAAACATGTCCAGGAATTTTGAAACCCAAGTGTTTTCGGACTTCCCCTAAAACCAAGTAAACCAGTTTCCATAGTAGTCAGGATCAATGTGATCCACCACTTTCATTACCTAAAAAAATTGTATAACCAAGTGCATGGTTTTTTAGCACCCCTATTTTTTCACAGTGGTACATAATGTCATTAAATTATCTACCGATTAAAAGAGGTCCCATAAGGCTCACATGAATAGATTTCAATAGCTTCTAATATCTCCACTTATCCCCTTGATTGGGTCATCTATGGAACCAACAAAGGTTTAGACTGTGGCATTTTGTTGATGAATTCAAGCTGAAATATGGTTATTAGATAATCTCTTTATATTCACCTCAAAACCCTATTTCCATAGAAGGTAAAGGCCACTAGAATGACCATGCCTAGAAACCAGTTTAAAACCCTAGAAGCTCAGCTTGGAAGTGATTCCAATCAAGTCCTTTATTTACAATATGTTTTTAGACAAAAAAACATGTGAGGGAAGAGTTTTGATCTTCAAAAATGGATCATCAAAACTGACAGTGGATTTCCAAGCCCATGACAGTTAAAAAAAATTATTTTCATTGGCCTTGGTGTGACTCGCTCTTGAAATCCTTCACCTCGTCATACTTGGGAAGAGGATTTTTCCTTGAAACATTAATATATTTTTGGTGAAGATCATGCTTAGAAGGGGTCTCAAGAAAACTTTTGTTAGCATTGGAGTCCAATATTTGGGATTCTAGAACATATTCAGATATCCTCTTCCACCGTAATCACTATTTTATGGACCATTGTTATGGAATCATAATATTCATTACGTATTGGTTGGGAAGAATTTTCTTGAATAAATACAATGTTCAGGAGGATCTGAGCAAGCCAGATCCATAAATGGTTATCATATCTTGGTAAAGGAGATAAGTTCAGAAAACTTTGGTAGTGATCTGATGAAGATAGTCGAATATGTGAGACCTGATAGTTATTAAAGATATCAAACCACTCACCAAAACCCACAAACATGTCTAGGAATTTTGAAACCCCACTGTTTTATGACTTCCCATGAAACCAAGTAAAGAAGTTTCCATAATAGTTTGGATCAATGCGATCCACCACTTTCATTACCTAAACAAATTTGGATATCCAAGTGCAAGGTTTTTCAGCACCCCTCTCTTTTAACAGTGGTACATAATGTCATTTAATTATCTACTAATTAAAAGAGGTCCCATAAGGCTCACACAAACAGATTTCAACAACTCCAAAGTTCTCCACTTATCCCCTTGATTGGGCCATCTATAGAACCAACAAAGTTCTAGACTGTCGCATTATGTTGATGAATTCAAGTTTCAATATGGTTATTAGTGAAGCTCTTTATATTCCCCCCAAAACCCTCTGTCCAAAGAAGATAAAGGACACTAGAATGACCATGCCTAAGAACCAGTTTAAAACACAAGAAGCTTATCTTAGAATTGATTCCAATCATGTCCTTGATTTACAATATGTTTTTAGACAAAAACCATTGATGGAAGAGTTTTGATCTTCAGAAATGGTTCATCTGAACTAACTGTGGATTTTTAGGCCCACGAAAATTCAAACAAATTATTTTCATTGGCCTTGGTGGGACTAGATCTTGACATTCTTCACCACTTCATACTTGGGAAGAGAAATTCCCCCTGAAACCATAAAATATTTTCAGTAAAGATCATGTTTAGAAGGGGTCTCAAGAAATATTTTGTTACCAATGGAGTCCAAACATCGGGATTCTAGAACTTATTCAGATATCCTCCTCCTCCATAATCACTATTTCTTAATTCCTATTGGTATGGAATCATAAGATTCATCATGTATTGGATGGGAAGAATATTATTGCATAATGTTAATGGGAATTTCATGGCGAGGAGGATCTGAGCAAGCCAGATCTGTAACCAGAGAGGGATCAGTTTCTTCGATGTCCACAAAAAGAATACTCTACCAGGAAAAGAAATAAATGAATTATATACTGTCTACGGATTGTTTCCATCCAGGGATACACTAGGGATTACCTCATTAATAAAATTTACATAATTTTCCTTCATTATATGGTTTGTAGGGTTCAAGAAAGATAGAATTAGACCCAACCTTATAACATTCTACTTAACATGGGTTAAATGAGACTTCTAAAATTTAGAAAGTTTATATTGATCCTTAATTTTCACTGATTCTGGATCAAAGTGAATACCATTATTTTCATCCCTTAACCATAACCCATTTTTTGTCACAAAATTTCCATCTCTGTACAACTCATTATGAGTGCAGTCCTTTTCCTGGTGACCTAGACTCCCACAAAAAAAGAAGAATACAAACACCTTATCATATTCAAAAAAATCCAATGGTTTGTGTTGTGAGTGTAGAGGAAAGATCCTTTCATAAGTGGTTTATAAATCTCCACCATTAACCTTATATGGACAAATTTCCCCAATGGATGGGGTTAGAATGATCCCAATCTAAATATTATCTAATCTGACCACCCATGTACTTCATGACACGTTTAGATCAACCAAAAATTTGGATCCCCTTCATACATATACAAAAGGGTCATTTATCAAATTATATATTAGAAATACCCCCCCTCTTTATTAGGGTTTTCCAAAAAAAATTGGTAGTTGTAAAGAGACCATGGTCAACCAAAAGGGACCTTTTGTTTATCGGGTTCATTAAAGAGCTCAAATATTATATACCCTGGCTCAATTTCCCTTATCTCCACACCATCTTCAAATCTATAGACCAATTGTAGTGTGTTATTTAGAACGTTAAGATTACAAGCATGATGGGAAATTAATTTTCCTGGGATAAGAAGAGACAATATTTTCTCCAGGAATGCATCATCACCCTTATAAGAGATGGTTTTCGATTTCTCCATGTATGTTAATGAAAAATTATTCCACTATATAACCATATAATTTTCCATGGTACAAGAAGGAAACCCAATAGATACAAGGAATAAGAATATTCTCGATCACTAGGGGAAGACGCCTCTCTTACAGCTGAAACATGGGCACCTAGGAAACCCTTGGACCACCTCTCTCACCAAAAAGAGATATTTTTCTTAATAATATTGAAAAAGAAGAATTTTTTTTTTACATAATTTCACACACAATATGTTTTTTAGAATAAAATAAAATAAAATTATAAATCAAAATCCAGCATCAATAGGTATTAAGGGGAGGAGGATCACTGAAAGGATTAGGGGAAAGAAACTCCATACCAAAACCAAGAACAAGCAATCGCATTTACTCCAACATTTGATCATCTCTATAATGTTGTTGTTCACACTCATAGCACTCCAAAGATTTACAAAACTACATTAACAGGTTTTAAATAAATTAAAATAATTCATAATAAAAATTATCATTAAAGAGATGTTATTCATAAAATGTTTTGTAAATGTTTTAAATTTGTTTCCTATATATGTACCAGGAAATATCAGCTAGAGACAAAGTCTTTGAACATTTATTAAAAAAATGAAAAGTACAGTAAACAAGCATTACAATACAACACTGAAAACTACATGTCATAAAAGCCATACCCGTCGCCATATCCGTCACCATGTCCAAGGGAAATTTCTTCATATGCGGTAGCTGATTCCCATTCTGAGATATCATAATGATTCAGATCCTTCACATACTTTTGTCTGAGATTTAGTTTATCTAAGTATAAAAACTCCTCAGAAGAGTTTATCCCATTTCCTTTGCTGATAGAAGATTTGATAGGCATCAACTTTGGTAGAGAAGAATAATCTTTCCACTGCCTTCTTCTTAGTGGTGCTGTCATAACTCCCTCTTTCCCTACCACATCCTTCATCTCACGCTGAACAACGTCACTATAGGAGGTTTGAACTCGACCACCAGCATTATCTTTTCACTATCAGATATATCCCCCCAATTCCGAGGGCTATTCATAACCTGATAGCACTCATTCACTCCATGCTCCTTCTCAACGTGACTGTTAGGATCAACCAGCGCTAAACACTATGGTTGTGCCACAAGATCAAGACCTTCAAGAGCCCCCTTTTGTACAAGACCTCATCCAGATACAACGTCCTGTTAACAGAAACCAATCTGCTTGTTTCCACCTGCACCCCTTGGGATTTCATCATCATCATGAGAGATTCTCCCAAGATTAATGTCCTTTTCATGATGGTAGGATCCCTGACCTTGCACCTTCTCAGACATGATGCCACTTTTCTTGCAAATTGTGCTAGACCTAAACCCCCACTATCATTCAGTTCAGCATCTTCAACAGTCCCCCGGCCAGGAGACAATGTAGGGGAAACTCGATCCTGACCCACTTCCAATTCCTCATTTACCAGACCATCAAAGCAGTTACTAACTTCAATATTCCCCACTTGTTATGCAGGTTGTGTATTCAGCCTAGGTGAGGCCCTCATCTAGCCACCAATTTCAACTTAGAACCCTCTTACCTTCAAATTCATGGCATGTCCGCCCAAAGCCTCCTTACCCCTCGTGAGTACCTCTTCTTGATTCCCACTATCCACCCCAGCGAGTAGAGTTATCTGCTTCATAGTAGTCTCCAAACCTCCTAAATGAATCACCCCAGGATCGCTACACAGCCTTCAAACACCTCATCCACACTCGGATTCAGAGACTCCTTCATTGCCCCCATTCATATTTCATTCACTGTATTGAGTCTTTTAGGGCAAGGTCTCATCCACACTCTAATACCTAGACTCTTCTCCCTTCGTTGAGAGTTTAATTCCACCACAGTCACAACCTGTTGAGCCGAAACCACCTACGAAATCACCCGTCTACCACTGCAGTCATCCATCTGATTCCCAAATTTGAAACAATGAGATTAGTAGTCAATTCAGGAATCAAAAACAACATTATGTTTATATCTAAACTCCTCACTCATAGCAATGAAAAAAATACTTGATTTCCAGTTGGGATAAATCAACTTCAACACAACTTCTGGGTGAAACCGGGTGGCATAGAACCCTAGTTCTAATGTCTGAGAATAAATAATGACCAACTAAATTCCCAATCATGATAATGATGGAAGGGTTCTAAAATGGAAGCAGGAATTCCGAAAGTCTTACCCCAATTTCCATGGTCGAGGAATCACACTTCATATGGTAGTCATAAGACCAACGGAAGAGAGAAAATTGGGATCCTTCACAGGTACACGGGGCAGAGGATAAAGCCAGGATCAGATCTTATTCTTACTCAAATCTAACCATTATGTGTTTTGAATCAATAAGACCATCAATGGCGCGTTCTTGCAGATTCTACAATTCAAAGATAAAGCGATCAAAATGATCCACTGGTGGGCGTCGTTGCTTGAAGCAAGCTATCAAATTCAGATTCAGCATGGAAGAGGCATCAGTGAACTCTTGAGCTGTGACTGAGAGCTGCAGAATCCCATCATGCAACTCAGGATGTTTTGGGGAGAGAATTTTTTTGGGAATGAAAGCAAGAAATTAGGGTTTGAGAAAGGGAGAAAGCATTGATCACCAGAGGTTTGTGGAAATCCCTCCTCCTCCAGGGGAAGTGGGATCTGATCAGAGGCCATGAAATAGTTTTAATATGGTAGTTTCATGAAATCCTCATTTGACTCATAATATAAAAATTCAACACGGTTTAACATTATGACCACAGTCCAAGAATTATCATAATTCATCAAAAAAAATTATTACCTTAAACATGATTTCAAAATAATCACAGTAAAGAATAACATTCGACAAGCTATTTAAAAAAAATCATTAATGTTGACTATGTTTTAATTAAATAATTCATTTTAACATTATGATTAGTATATTTATGATTTATTTTATATTTATTTTTGTTTTTCTGAAAATTTTTTTTCCTTCATGAAATATTATATTAATTTCTTTTGAGCATTATTTAGCATTTATTAAATACTCAACTACTATTCCACGTACTTAAAATTATATTTCATAACCATTCCATAAATTAAATATCGTAATTTATATTTCATGAAATACCTATAATTGACTAATTATATAGATTTATATAAACCTTTTCAATGCAGTTGGGGTGGTGCATGTAAGAACTCGGTTTCTTCACTAAGATATGGATCCTTCAATTTTCAGTTTAAATCTTTAATTTGGACATAATATAGTTTCCTAATGAGTTATAAAAGGTTTGAGGGTGTCTGCGGCTTGTTTGGAGGTTAGAACACATCTTTTTAGGAAAACATTCCCAGTAACATGGTTTGCACATGGTTTTTGCACGGTTTGCCTAACAATGCGGTTTTTAATATTTTGGACAGTGGCATCTTGCCTGGTTTTCCCATGACCATTTGGCCTAACCATGAAAACCCCATTTATTCTAGGCCAAGTCGCATGGTTTTCACATGGTTTACAAACAGTTTTCCTAACCATGTCTTTTTTGTTTTTTTGGAGATTGGCGTCTTGCATGGTTTGCACATGGCCATGAAGCCTAACCAGGAAAAATACCTTTTTCCCTGATTTTGATAAAACCATCTCACATGGTTTTCACAAGGTCTGAAAAACCATGCGGACAAATTGTGCGCGGGATAAAAACATGTGTAAAATTACCAAAATTCCCTAAATGATCTATTAATCCTTCCCCTTCCTCCCTAATTTTAGATTATACGGGATTGACCTATTAATCTCTCAATTTTAGGGATTTTGAAAGTCAAATCTTCGAATCAAGAGATCTTCTTTGTCCTGTATCTAATCGATCATCCATTCATCATGTACAATGCACAACGGTAAGTACCCAAGTTTTCATTATAAGTTCTTCTCCTCTTTCACTCTCAACCTAGTTATTTCCATGTGAGGGTTTTCACCTATTCTTAGATCTACTCTGATCTGAGGAAAATCAGGGGATGATACAAGAGGAGGAGGCTCGTTCAAACCTAAGGTGGGTGGTATATAACTCATCCCTAAAGTTCTTTGATTTTGGGATATTCATGTGGGGTCCACCGGTTTAATTGGAAACCATTTATTAAATTAACATGTCATGATTATACACATTAGAATTTTATGGTTATGCTCTTTCCAAATATGTGATTATTTATTAGTGGGTACACCCACAACTCAATCTGACTCATGTCAAAGGTTATGTCATAATAGGTTTTTAGTGTTTCAGAATTTTTGAGAAACTGTTTTGGTGTGCCTTTACTTGACCTTTCTTAATACGAGACTCCATATAATAAATGGCTTGTTGTTATTCATAATTGCCTAATGGAATGTACCATTTATGCTCACCACATGACCTGCCTATGGTAAGTCCTTACAAATGTTCATTAAATATAAAATATTAAATGTGAAATGACAAGTATATTAATAATATAACATGGCCTTTTAAAAAGAGATTTAATAAAGGTTACATGTTCGTAGATCCCCTTTCCATGTTGATGGAATGTAGCGGAGTGAACCTCAAAAATTGAATAAGCCTTAATGATTAACTAAGACTTAATTAAATGGTTGCAATGCTACTTGGCCTATCCACACTAATGAAAGAAAATGATTGGACCAATAGTTTCAACTCTACTTGACCTATCCAAACTAATGGAAGGAAATAATTGAACCAAATGAATTATTAGATGACTTCTTTATCAAATAGGAATGGACTACCTCCTGCCCACCTTGAATTCTGAGTGGAGAATACCTTAGGTCTTGGGAGCCACATTTCAATTCAAGGATATGGTTTGATTAGGTTTATACCCACCTAGACTCCAGTTCTTCACTATTCCTTAGAAGCCTGATATACTACTATTGGGTCCCTTCTTCTTACAGGATACCTCTAATACACTCCTTGGATCCCGCATTGACTAGTAGGTTCCATGGTTAAAACCCATTGGGCCCTATATTTGCTTATCCTAATTATAACTTGGTTAATCACCTTATACTCGGTAGGCACCTTATTATAGAATTTTTTATAAAACACTCCTTGGAATACACACTTACCCATTAGCTAGACTTAGATACTACTGAGTTAGCTTTTGGTGAGTTTACGTTACCTTTGTTTTTTTACTAGAACTCCATTAGTGGATATCATTGTTTGGTTTCCTTATTAAATCTTGGGACCTTCACTACTTATACTATCATTCGGTGATGTCAGTGTCGGGTATGCCTCACGTGACCTATTAACATTAAATGGTAATTGTTTAATTAATGAACTCGTAAGATGTTCAGACACCAGCCAAGGGCTGAAGCAGGTACTTGGTTATTCAGTTATTTTTTACTTCTTACTTTACTTTACATATATTCTTACAAACTTATATATTCCATTTCATGGGTCAGATGTTATAGAAATTGTTGGTGGTGGCCCAGTGAGATTTATCTCACACCCTCTTTGGGCGCTGTTTGGTACCTGGAGTATATTACATGGTTGTAGGTATTGACAAAGGGAATCATGCAACTTCCAATACTTGATTTTTTGCTGATAGGATGGAGCTTGATAGTAGATGATCGAGTAGGATCTTAAGATTATTGGAGTATCATTTGTTTTACTTTATATTGTGGAACATTTTTTTCCGATTTCTTTGTATACATGTTCTCCAACTTTCAAGTGACATGACATTACATTATCATTGTTCATTTGATATAGTTATTGTTCTTCTTGTTTATCTATTACATCAGTTTACTTCCGCTATTTATTTATATTTCTTATATTGTTTACTATTCATTTATATCTCTTCTGTTGTGCTACACTAAAAATGACGGCATAATATTCCCATGGACACACCCAAGGCCCTATCTACTAGTCGGAAACCTATCGAATTTGGGAAGATGTGCTTGCGGCCATGTGGTCCACCAGGCTCAGGGCACCCGTTAAGTGGAATTTGGGCCTGGGTCATCACAAAGTGGTATTAGAGGTGATTCATTTTCCTTATTGACTATTTGGATACAATAGATTAGATAGTTGGAATGCTTGGGACATGGTCATAAGTCATGCATGGGCATCGCAAAACCATATTTGGAGTAAAAGACATGTTAACCATAATGCAATTTTGGATATATTTTTCCTATTACAGTTGATATTATTTCATTGTTGGGGGACTCACATGTTGTGTGGTGTTGTTGATTATTACTCTTTGGGATTTTATTTCATCCTTGGCCTGATGATATGAGGGAAATGATTATTGCAACATGAATCATTATGGGAACCTAGAATTCACATGTCATGCATATTTCCATGCCATATAGGTTCATTTTACTACATTTCATTGCTTGATATGCCTGTGATTATTGAGTGATGTTGTGATAGTTGCTTATACTTGTATTACTTTGGCATTGATGGAGTGATTGTCTGTATCAATTCATGAGGTGTATGGGCCCTCATAGGGTTGGAATGAGTAATTTACCGAGTCAATCTATTATGCTATAAATAAATGGGTGTTGTTTCAAGTGATAGGTGTATGGGAACTGATTCATCAAAAACAACTATCCATTATAAAGAAAATACTGAAATAAAAAATGCATTGGTTACACATACTTATTGTAAATTTTCATGTTTTTTAAAGGTAAAGGAGTGAACCTAGGAATTAAATACAATGTAACATGAAACGTATACTTGAGAACTTACCGGGTTCGAGTCCTTTCAAAGCAACACACACTATATGCTAACAAACCTCTTGTGGGCCCCTCTGCCCCATTGGGAACTGACCTAAACCCAAGGGCTAGCCACCTTGGGCCTCGATTAGGACGTGCGACCTGAGGTGGGGAGGCCACCCCAATAACTTGTAACCCAACAACACATTTTCTGCTTTGGCGGTGGTGTATTGGTGCAAGGTCGAGGGCCATAACAATGGTGTTTAGTGAGGTCTGGGGTTTGATTCCCGGGAACCTTTTCTAGGGGGAATTTCCATCTCCCATGTACCACTCATCTTGCCGGGTCACCTAGTGTCTCATTAGGTGGGCATAATGGGTGAAATTCACCTGGCTGATAGATTGTTGTGACGAACCATTGCTGATCAAGGTGTTACCCCATGGGACGCAATGTCATCTCGACTGGAAATGGCTCCTTCCCGGCTGGGCATCTCCGGATGATCTCTTCGTTAGAAGGGGGGATCTCAAGTGTGGATGGTTCGAAAAGGCCACTCTCGGGGATTCCCTGTTTGAGATATACTTGAGAACTTACTAATACATGGTTGTCTAAGCAGGTAGTTTATGTAGTATTCCTTGGGTAGTGAAATTTCTTATAAGTTGCTTCCATTAGTGATTATATCTTCTTGATTATAGGTTTTTTCTAAGGTGTATTCTTGGAATTTGTAGACCAATGCCACCACGATGTCCTCATATTGTTCTCCATGATGGTGGTGACAACCATGCTCCATTCATGGTGGGCCCTGAGCAGACAGTCTTACATCTAAGAGTGCCACTTGAGGCACCGCCTACGGTACCTAATCCGGGCACTGGTGGCCATGTTCGTGATAGTTTCCTATGTCTGATTTATTCCATGCAAGGTGCTATATGGGTTTCACCTACAATGGCTAATCTGACCCATGAGTTCCAGCAATATCATCTTACTATTTTTTAGGGGATGTCAGTTCTCAGGATGTTGACTATTGGACTAGGTATGCAATATCACTATGGTGTAATTACCATCAGTACACTATTGGGAATACAGAATGAGGTCATACACCAGTGTAGGGACTATCCCCTTGAGGTTGGAAGTTAACCTTTCATGTGGAATATCCTTGTTCTTGAGATGACATGCTTCGATCTCATTCCCAGGATGGATTGGTTGGTCCACTATCATTCCTTTTTGGACAGTTATCGCCATAGGGTTCCCTTTCTATCACCAGATGGCAGAAGTTGTCTTTTCAAAGGTGAGTGGGATGTATAGGCCTGTAGAGTGGACCGAAGCATCATGGGATAGGTGGAGTGACTGAACAGATTGAAAATCTATTCATAGAGGATTAGGTTTTGCTTCGAACTTATTTCCCTCCAGTAGTTGATCATTTTAGGGAAGCCTTTCCAGATGACTTTTCTGGATTACCTCTTAAGAGAGAGGTAGAGTTTACAATTGAGATTGTTCCAGGAGAAGCTCCAGTGTCTATTCTTCTATATATGATATCACCTACATATATTTAGGAGGTCAAATGATAGATAGAGGACTTAGAGTCCAAAGGCTTTATAAGGCGTAGTACATCCTCTTGGGGTTCACCAGTGATTTTCGTTATGAAGGTTAACAAAAAACTCATTTTATGCGTGGATTATAGAATTTTGAACCAACTTATGGTCAAGAACAAGTATCCACTTCCTCAAATAGATGATCTCTTTGACCAGATCTGAGGATCAAAGGTGTTCTCTAAGATCTAATTGAGAGCAGGTTATCATTAGGTTCAAGTCAGACCATCAGAAAAATGTACAAATTTCTGTAGAAGGTATGGTCTATATGAGTATCTTGTTATTCAATTAGGTCTCATGAACACGCCTGCCATTTTAATAGATTTTATGAATAGGGTTTTCCATCCCTATTTTGACTCTTTTTTCATGGTCTTTGTGGATGTCATCTTGGTGTATTCGCGCACTCATAACAACCATACCAAACAACTTGAGATCATTCTGAGTACACTAAGAGAGCACCAACTTTATTCCAAGCATGATAAATGCATCCTCTTGATTGAAAAGGTCCACTTCTTGAGTCATATTATTTCAGAATAAGAAGTATTTGTTGACCCGGAAGAGGTTGGTGTTGTAGTCTCCTCAGAGAAACCTAAGAACGTGTTTGATATGAGGAGTTTCTTAGGGATGGATCGATATTACAGGCATTTCATACAAGAATTTTCTCATCTTTCTTCGCCTCTTACTGGACTTACTAAGAAGGGTGCCATGTTCACATGGTCAGAAGCATGTGATAAATCATTTCAAGAGCAGAAAGGGAGGCTTTTCTTGGCACCTATTCAAATTATTCCATAACATGGTAAACATTATATCATCTTCTGTGATGCACCGGGAATTTTCCTAGAAGCAGTGTTGATATAGGAAGAAAAAGTTGTTTCATACATATCTCGGTAGTTGAGGCCTCTCAAGAGAAATTACCCGACGCATGACATCGATCTAGAAGTAGTTTTCCATGGATTATGTTTCTAGAGACAGTATCTCTTGGGTGAGTTCTTTGTGGTCTATAAAGATACCAAAATCCTCAAGTATATCATTTCTAAGCATGAATTGATCCTCCGATAGTGAAGATGGGTCGAATATCTACAATCTTTTGATTTTGATCTTACCTACACGCCTAGAGTGGGAAATGTTGTTGGAGATGCACTGAGTCGAAAAACTCAAACACATTCCATACATGAAGCCAGTGATGAATGGAAGTTAATACCCCTCTTTTCTAAACATCATCGAGAGTTTCATGATAGTCATGAGAATTTTTAACCATAAGACTTAAAATTTACATTTTCTCTCCTTGAGAAGGTAAAGAGTATGTTGTTTTAAGATCCCGAAGGTTTGGATCTCCATGAGAGTATATCAGAATATAACCCACCTTCAGATTGATATGTGGATGGAGATGATGTCCTGCGTCTATGTGGACGTATCTGGGGTCTTTCATATGTGAGAGAAGAGTTGATGAAAGAGTATCACATTTCCTAGTGGACAGTTCATCCAGGAATCTCAAAGATGTTTCAAGATATGTGATTCCAGTAGTGGTGGCCTAGAATGAAATGTAATATTTCATGCTTCATCACTAGGTATTCTTCTTATCAACAGGTCAAGGTAGAGCACTATGGACCTGTAAACTTGTTATATTCACTTCCACTCCCGTAATAGAAATGGGAAGATGTTGTTATGGATTTCGTAGTCTAATTACCTAGGTCACCGAGGGATAGCAATGGTATCTAGGTAGTAATTGGCCGACTTACAAAAAAATCCCACTTCATTCCTATTCAGGATACCTTCTCAGTTGATGAGTTGGGAAGACTGTATGCTGTGAGATCATACGACTACATAGAGATCCACATACTATCATTTTAGTTAAGGATTCTCATTTCCCTTCACATTTCGAGTAGGGTTTGTTGAAATATATGGGAACTCAAGATATTTTAAGCACATCTTTTCACCCTCAAACCGATTGACAATCAGAGCAGACAATACAGGTTTTATAGGATACACTCTGAACATGCAACCTTGATTTCAGCGATTGTTGGGAGAAGCATATACCTATCATCTAGTTCTATTATAATAATAGTTTCTAGGTGATTATTCATATGGATACTTTTGAAGAAATATATGGTTGGAAATTCCATTCACCTTTGTGCTCGCTAGAGGTAGGTGAGGTAGCCCTACTAGGTCCTCGTCTCATTGAGGAGATTTTAGAACTGGTACTGCAGATCAGGAAGTGTATGACTACTACTCAGTATAGAAATAAATCTTATGTTGATTGTCGTTGAATACCACTTGAGTACGAGGTTGGGGATCATGTTTTTCTTCAGGTATCACCCAGGCTTGGGCATAGATGATTTTGGAAGCAGGGTATGTTTTCGCCTCGTGACGTCGGGCCGTTCGAGATTCTAGAGAGAGTCGGGCCGGTAGCTTATCAGTTGCTACTACCTCAGAGGTACCATGCTATGCATGACATCATTCATGTATCACTACTTCTCCAATATCATGCTGAACCATCTCATACCTTTTATTCGAAGAAAGTTTAGTTAGATGTCAATGCTACTTTTGAGGAGTATTGAGTACACATCATTGACAGAAGCACAAAGGTTCTCCGAGGAAAGTGTTTCCCTATCGTACGGGTGCTATGGAAGCACGACCAAGTAGAAGATGAGACTTGGGAGAGGGAATCTGATGTACATGCTCAATGGCCAGAGTTGTTCCAATATGGTGTTTTCTTACCCTTGGAAGGAGAACTCGGGGGGGGGGGGTCTTTTTAAGGTGGAAGACAGTGAGAATCTAGTTTTTAACCCAGGTATGAACCCCCCAATTTTCAGTATAAATCTTTAATTTGGACCTAATATAAATGCCTAATGAGTTAGAAAAGGTTTTGATGGTTTTCAGGGCTTGTTTGGAGCTCAGAACACCTATTTTTAGGAAAATAGGCCAAGTCGCCTGGTTTGCGCATGATTTTCATAACCATGTTCTTTGTGTTATTTTGGAATGTAGCATCTCTCATGGTTTGTGCATGGACATACAACCTAACCATGTGAAACACCTTTTTTCCAGGCCAAGTCACATGGTTTGCCACAATTTTTCTAACCATGCGGTATGTGTTTTATTGACAGTGGCATCTGGCATGGTTTGCACAGGGCCATGTGGCTTAACCATGCGAACCACCCATTTTCCCAGATTCGAGTAGAAGCATCTCACATTGTTTGTGCAGGGTTTGAGAAAATGTGCACACAAACCATGCATGGGAAAAAAGAAATTTTTCAATGATCAAAACTCCCTTAATGAACTATTTATCCTACCCCTTCCTCCCTAATCTGAGATTATACGAGATTGACCTATTTCTCTCTCAATTTTGTGGTTTTCACGATCAACGATTGTAATCAGAAGATCTTCTTCTTATGGAATCCAATCGAGATTCCATTCATCACGTTGGATGCACAACGATAACTACTCTAGTATTGTTTATCCATTATTCTTCTCTTTTAATCTTGACCTAGTTATCGCCATGTGAGAGTTTTTCACCTTTTCTTAGATCTACTCTGATCTGAGGAATATTAATGGACAATCTGGAGGAGGAGGCTCGTTCAACCCTAAGGTGGGTGGTCTATAACTCATCCCTAATGTTTGTTGATTTTGGGATATTCGTGTGGGGTCCACCTGTTTTTTTGGAAACCATCTCTTAAATTAACGTGTCATGATTATACTCATTAGAATCGTATGGTTATTCTCTTTCCGAATATTTGATTATTTTTTATTGGTTACACCCAAAACTCAATTCGCCTCATGTCAAAAGTTATACCATAATTGGGTTTTAGTGTTTCAGCATGTTTGAGCCATGTTTCGGGTGTGCCTATGCTTGGCCTTTCTAAAGGTGAGACTTCTTATAATAAATGGATTGTTTCTAATGATAATTGTATAATGTCATGTACTATGTATGCTCTCCACTTGACCCACCTAAGGTAAGAGCTTACAAATGTTCATTAAATATGAAATAATAAATGGGAAATGGAAGGTATACTATGTATATAACATGGCCTTATCAAAAGAGATTGAATAGAGGTTACATTTTCGTAGCACCCATTTCCATGTTGATGGAAGGTAGGGGAGTGAACCTCAAAAATTTAATAAGACTTAATGATTAACTAAGACTTAATTAAATGGTTGCAACACTACTTGGACTATCCAAACTAATGGAAGACAAGGGTTGGACCAATGGTTTCAACTCTACTTTACCTATCCACACTAATGGAAGGAAATATGTGAACTAAATGAATTATTACATGACTTATTTATCAAATAGGATTGGACTAACTCGTGATCGCCTTAGATTCTGAGAGGATAATTTCCTGGGTCTCAAGTACCCCATTCTGATTCATGGATATGGTTTTCTTAGGATGATACCCACCTATAATCCGGTTCTTTTCTATTCCTTGGATGCCCAGTATATATTCGTTGGGTCCCTTCTTCTTATAGATACCTTAGATACACTCCTTGGATATAGCTTAGACTAGTAGGTACCATGGTTAAAGCCCATCAGGACTTGTCTTTACTTAGCCCCATTTTACCGTGGTTGATCACACTGGACTTGATAGGAACCTTATTGTGGAATGCCTTGGATTATGCTCCTTGGATTACACTCTTACCCATTATCTAGACTCAGATACTACTGAGTTAGCTTTCCATGAGTATACGTTACCTTGGTTTTTACCCTGGAACTTCATCACTATATATCATTATTTGGATGCCTTGTTACATATTGGGACCGTCATTACGTATACTATCACGAGGTGATGTCAGTTTTGGTTATTCATCACATGATTTATTAACATTAAATGGTTATCGATTAATTAATGAACTGGTTACATGTTCAGCCATCGACCGAGGGATGAAGTGGTTACTTTTTTATTTAGTTATTTTTTACTACTTTCTTTACTTTAAATATTTTCTTGCACACTACTATATTCCATTTCATTGGCCAGATGTTATCGACACTATTGGTGGTGGCGCACTAAGATTTATCTCACACCCTCTCTAGGTGTCGTTTGGTACCCAGAGTCGATTACATGGTTGCAGGTATTGAAAAAGGGAATCATGCAATTTCCAATACTTGATTGTGTGGTGATAGGATGGAGGTTGATAGCAGATGACCGAGTAGGATCTTTGGATTCTTAGACTAGACTTTGTTCTCCTTTACTTTGGGGAACATGTTTTTCCTATTGCTTTGTTTCCATGTTCTCCATTTTTCTAGTGATAAGACATTACATTATCATTGTTCAATTAATATAGTTATTGTTATTCTTGTTTATTTGTTGCATCAGTTTGGTTCCACTATTTATTTATATTTCTCCTTTGTATACTGTTCATTTATATCCCTTCTACTATGCTATACTCTACTAATGAGGGCATAGTCCTCCCACAGACACACCCAAGTCCCTCGTTGCTAGTCGGCAGCCTCTGGCGTTTGGGAATATACTCTTGAGGCCATGTTCCCCCGGGCTCGGGGCACCCATTAAGTGGCATCCGGGTCTGGGTGATTAGAGTGCATGAGTGGTAAACCCTGTAATCCTAGATACAAAAGTCTAGATTTAAAATCATGGAAAGCCTCTTGGGGATTTTTGATGTAGACACTGACACATACATTGACATAGGTTTTGGTGACACATGCAAGTTGTAGACTTGATGCAGGAAAGAGGTGTGGACCCATGGACATGGTAATGCAAGTAGGGCCTTTGAGCTATCAAAATGATGGGGCATATGGGTCATCCAATGTTGATCCTATGAGCCCTTAATATATGAATAAATAGGGATAGATAGGTGGGTTATCCCTTAGAGGGAGTTATGATATGGCTTTCTTACTTATGTCTGTGTAGTGTGTTTGCGAGTGTGTGTGTTTGAATGTAATTGTATCCCCAAGCATCAAATATCAAATAAACCATAAAAACTGGGTAATTTATTTCGATTTTTTGGTTTCCTTTATCACATGTTAGGCACCAAAAAAATGTTTCTAAACTAAAAAAAATGAACTTTATTCCTTCTATTTTAGTGGCCACAAACCAATCTTACTCTCACAATATGAAGAAATTTCTCTGGGAGAAAAACATTTGGGTAGGCAGATGAAGAAAAATGGTTATATATATATATATATATTGTCCCACAATCAAATATATTTTTCAAAATTGATCTAAAAACCATGAAAACATTTCATGTTCATTCCGCAAAACCAGACAACCAAAAGCCTAAAATGGTTTACGCTTCCAAAATCATGAAACCATTTCATGATTCCAGGTTAAAAAAAATATTTTCATCGCATTTATATAAATATATAATAGAATTTTAAATTAAAATAATCTTAAAATAAAATTGAAATTATAACAAAAACCATAGCCTTCTATAATAAAACGTCTTTAACACCCATTAGTATTAATAATGTGGTATTTAACATCCTCTTTAAAATAATTATATTAATAATATATTACTAATAAAAATACATAGATGATTAATAATATAACAAATAAATTAAAATATTATTAATATAATTATTAACTAATTATATAATTAACGATATATAATAATATAATCATTAAAATTAATAAATTATTAACTAATAATAGGATTAACAACATAGTGAAATGATTTGAATAATTTGTAATTAATAATATAATTTTTAATTAATAATATAATTCTCAATTAATAATATACTTATTAATTAATTATATATCTAATAAAATTGGTACTTAATTAATATATTTAATATTTAATAACATAATAAATAATAAAATTTATTGTTGAAAATAATTATAAATCTCAGTAAATATGTTATTACTTATTATTAATCAAATTATTTATCATATTGTTAATTTTTTATTTGTAATTAATATGGTTAATAAAATTAACAATTATTAATATAATTAATAATAACAAATAATATAATTAATATAATAAAAAAATAAATATTATTCATTAATAATTAATAATATGTAATTATATATTCACAAGCCCATAAACCATTTCATTTTTATATATAGAACATCATTTGTACTTAATAGTGAATGAAAATCCCTTTTTCAAGCAAGATATAAAAAACTAAAATAAGACTATTGCAAGAACATAATTTTTGTCTTCCAACTCTAGTATCAATCCACTGGGTAGAAATAGATGTCAACTTCTAGAACACCGACTCTTACACTATTACTGACATGATGGTCAACATCACCCCTCAACAATTCCCTTATATATATGAGTCTGGTTTTGTCAAAACAATTGTGTGTCATGTTGGTGTTGTTACCCTAGAACTAACTTTTTTAGTACCCAATTACATGTTTTAACTATAAATGAAGTTTTTTCATCACATTATTATTATTCATCCCAATGACATTTTTATATGATAATATCCTAAAGAATATAATCCACACTGAAATATCATGAAACTTACCCACTATGAAGAGAACCTAGACACAACTATAGTTTAATGCTTTTACAATGAGTTTCTTTGCAATGAAATCACGTCACTAAAAGTCATTAGAAGTGAGATTCTGTTTCAAAAAACTAATCGTAGTAAATGGTGTGACAAATATACTTATTTGTGAGATCCAGTCATAAAAAATAATAATGTTCAAAGGGCTATGTCTCCCATCGCCAATAAGCCCCGATTTATTTTCAAAGGTAATTGTAACGAGCCATCAAAAAAATAGTTATTTGCGACAGATGATGACTATTGTCGCAAATAAGTTTAGACTAAAAATAATAATTTTGATGGATTAAAAAATCCTTGTAAATTATATAAAAAAATTAAAATAATCATAAAATAATTTAAATTACACAATTATAAAAAAATTGAAACAATATTATGTATAGTAAAAAGATTCATAACATTTTTTTAGAAATGAGACAATTAAATAGATTATGTAGCACCCAAAATAAGGGAATCAAGAAAATAAAAATATATTTATGTCCTAATCTGTAAACCCCATGAAATAGCCTGAGCGGCTAAATGGTGTCTCACACAATTTCCTTCCCACAATGTGTAAGAAAAGGAGTAGGCAGTGAAATGGAGGGGCATAACTCTAATTTTTCCCACCAGTGGGAAAAAGGACTACATGTCATCATCTAGAGAACATAAATAATGAATCATGCTTTGGAAGTTGGACTCATTCATGACAGAGTTTGATCATATTTCTTCAATAAATTCTAATCCAAAAAGAATCGCTTGAGCTTCGGCCACTATAGGATTCCACATAGAAAAATAAGGATGTTGATAAGTTGCAATGATGGATCTGTAGGAATTACATACAATCAAACCATAGACGACAACCCCAACTTCATTATGGGATGGATCCACATTTATTTTTAGGACATCTTAGGGGGAAACCTAAATGCAAGAAGACCGAGACAAACTGAGAGAAACCTTATTATCATCCAAAGGATTTCAAATGCTCAACCAGAATTTAGCACTCTCAACCCAAAAGGTGATGTAGTGATGTAAAAAAGGAACTCCTTTTAAGGGATAATTCAAGAACACACATTCCACCCAAAGTAGACGGCATGGGGAGGAATTAGAAGATTCCATAGATTTTCTTTTGTTGACAGCCCCCCCTAAAACTATGGTTCACTAGATAATTTAAAGCTGAACTTAACGGAGTAAGCTATGGATGCCTCATGATTCCAACAAATCGGATCCTTAAGAGGACCATAAACACAGGGAATTCCTAGATTGATTCTCATATCCTTCTTGTTAACTCTAGAATTTAACTTATCAAAGAACTAACCACTCCCATCCTCCCCAAGAAAAACCGGAACCTTCACATTCTCCATCCCATCAATAACTGGTGAGGTCACTAGATAACCACTGCTATATGGTAGACAAGGATCACGCAAAATATTAACTCTTTCACCAATTATAATTCTCTTGTAAAATCCAATATTTATAAGCTCATGGGAGACCAATTAATGCTCCACAAGAAGTTGGGACACTGACCCAAGTGTAACTTTAAAATTAGAATGGGGTAATTTTTTCGAACACACAATACAAGAAAAAAGAGGTTTTGGATTATTGAGCCGCCTCCATCCCTATTTCACAAGAAAAGCATCATTAAAGTGGCTAAGATCCCAAAAAACCATCCCCCTATGAGATTTAGGATGACAGAGCATGTCCTAGGAAACCCAATTTTTTTATGTTTTACACTATTAAGGCACACCCTAACTTCCCTAGGTGGGAATGACGTTGATCAATAATAATGATTGACTTCTTAATAAGAGGCATCACAAATGACAGAATAGATTAGCCACTGCTTTGTTCACAATTTCCTTCCAAACATTAGAAATATTCTTACAATACCACCCATGGGTCTTCTTAATGATCTTATCCAGAATACTAGTAAAAACCTCTTTCTTTGACCATACAATAAAATTAGGGAGGAAAAGGTACTTTGGATACTTTTACACCACCTGAATTCTAGATTCACCACCCAAATCACCTATTATTCTCTTTGGGAAAACAAAACTAAATAAAATTTTAGATTTGGATAGATTCATCCATTGCCTTGAGGTCACCTCAAAGTATCGAATCAGTTGTTTAATAGTGTAAAATTACTCCATAGTATCCCCTAATAAAAGGATGACATCAACAAAAAATATATGGGATATGGGAGGCCCCCACCGACAAACTTCAGCACCATGCATACAGTTATTCCTTGATTCTTCTAAAATAATTTTAGAAAAAATAAGCCATAATTATAAAAGGAAATGGAGAGAGGGGATCCCCTTTGTAAATTCTTCTATTGGGAGAAAACTCATTTGAAACACCACCATTAATCTCGATATGACAGGAAACAGTCAGAACACATTACATGATAACATCAATTTATTTTGAATAGAAACCCATCCTACTCATAACCAAATGTAAGAAAATCCAATCAACTCTAGCATTAGTCTTATTTATGTCAATCTTCTAAGCCGCGATACCCTTTTTGGTGGTGTACGTTGTTTTGGTAGAGTGGAAAATCTCTTGGGAAGTAAAAACATTATAAAAAATGAGTCTCTTGGGAAAAATAACTCTGATTCTGTGTTATAATATCGAGATGCTAGCCATGAATATGGTTGGTCGAGAGTTTTAAAAAAATTTATAGGCCACGTTACATTAACTGATGGGCCTTAAATTTCAGATCAATGTTGGGATAATAACTTTTGGAATACGAGTTATATGATTATCATTAATAGATCTTATGTTAAACTTGCCTTCCCACATCTTGAATAAGACTTTTGATATCATGACCCACAATGTGCCATTTTTTTAAAGAAAATAGAATGAAAGTCATCCCACATCTTTAATAAGACTTTCGATATCATTACCCAAAATGTGCCAATTCTTTGAAATTATCTTTAAATTATCACATAAACTAGTTTCCCTCTTTATTATGGAGGTCCAAATCCAAATCATCTTCATGCTTGGAAATATAATATAATATGGAATTAAAATAAGGGATGGAGTATAAAACCTTCATCTTTTTCTCAATATAATCAATCTAGTGATCGAAATACTGAAATTTAGACCCACTCCACAATATCAAGTTTCACATCATATTTCTTAACATATTATGAACATCATAAGAAAAAAACACAACATAAAGAAACCCCCTTCTCACAATCCCTCTCCTCAATCCACAAACATTAGAATATAAACTATTTTAAATTGTTATTACATCTGGGTAAAGGAGATATGTTTTACAAAAATCATGGAGTGATCTATTGAAGATGGTGGGAGATATAAGACCCGATAGTTATTGAAGATGTCAAACTACTCACCACAACCCAAAAACATGTCCAGGAATTTTGAAACTTGAGTGTTTTTAGAATTCCCTTGAATCCCTGTTAACAGGTTTCTACAATAGCATAGGTTAATGTGATCCACCACCAGCATTGTCTAAAAAAATTAGGATATCCAAGTGCAAGGTTTTTCAGCACCCATCTCTTTTAATAGTGGTACATAATATAATTAAATTAGACACTAATTAAAAGAGGGTCTAAAAGGATTATGAAAACAAATTTTAGCATCTCCCAATATCTCTACTTATCCACCTAATTGTGATATCCATTGAAACCAACAATGGTCCAGACCAGGGAATTTTATTGATGAATTAAAGCTATAATATGGTTATTAGAGAATCTCATTATATTCACATAAAAACACTCTTTCTAAAAAAGGTAAAGTACACCAACATGACCATGCCTTGGAACCATTAGAAAACCCTGAAATATCAGCTTTCAAGTGATTCCAATCGTGTCCTTTTTTCCAATATGGGCTTAGAAAAAAACCATGTAAGGGAAAAGTTATGAGCTTCTGAAATGGAGTATCTAAACTGACTGTGGATTTCTATGTCTAGATAGTTTAGAGAAATGTTTTTCATTATCCTAGGATAGACTAGATCTTGACATCCTTTTTCACATCAAATATTAGAAGAGAACTGTCCCAAGAAAATTTAGAAAACGTTTTTGGTGATGATCATGTTTAGATGTGATCTCAAGCAATCTTTTGTTATCACTAGAGTCTAAAATCTAGGATTCTGGAACATATTTAGATCTCTTCCTCCTTAATAATTATTGTTTTTTAGGTCCCACTGGTATAAAGTCATAAGATTATTTATTTATTTGTTGGGAAGAATAGGTATTCACAATTCCAAGTGGAATTTCATGGCCAGGAGGATCCGAGCAAGCCATATCTGGTATAGGGGAGGGATCAGTTTCTTCGATGGCCAAAAAAAAACACTGAAGATGGAAAATAAATAAATGAATTTTGAACTGTCTAAAAATTGTTTCCATCCAGGGGACACTAGGGAGTAAATCATTTATAGAAATCACATAGTTTCACTTCATTAGATGGTTAGTAGGGTTCAGGAGACATAATGTTAGACCCAATATTATAATTTTCTCTTTAGCATGGGTCGAAAGAGACTCCAAAACATTAGAGTGTTTATATTTGTCCCTATGTTTCTTTGATTTTGGAACAAAGGGTATACCAGTATTTTTATCCCTTAACCAGAACCCATATTGAATCACAAAATTTCCATCTCTGTCTGAGTCCTTATGAGGGCAGTCCACTTCTAGGTGAACTAGAATGCCACTGGAAATGTGGAAGACATACACCATATCATATTCAAAATAAATCCAAAGGTTTGGGTTGTTAGAATATAGAAAATAACCGTGCATATGAGGATGAGAAATCTACAAAATAACCCTTATATGGAAAATAATCCCCCAATGGATGAGGTCAGAGCAGTCCTAATATAAAAATTCTATGATCTGACCACCAATGTACTTAATATAACATTTAGATCTATCAAAAAAGGGGAACGACTTTAGATGTATCCAAAAGGCCCATTTATAAATGGCTATATTATAAATATCCCCCTATTTATTAGGGTTTTCCAAAAAAATCAGGTAGTTGTCAAAAGTCCATGGTCTTCCTAGATGAACCTTTTGTTTATCGACATCATTAAAGAGCTAGAAGATTAGAAGCCCTGGATCAACATCCCTTATCGCCACACCATATTCCAATATCTAGACAAACTAGAGTGTGTTATTCAGCATGTTAAGGTAAGAAGGATGATTGGAAATTTATATACCCCTAATAATAAGAGACTATTTTTTTCAGGAACGCATCATCACCCTTATGAGTGATGGTGTTCGATTTGTCATTGTATGTTAATGAAACATTCTTCCACGATGTGACCAGATATTTTTCCATGTCACTAGAAGGAAAACCTAATAGATACGAGGAAGAAGAATCTTATCGATCACTATGGGAAGATACCCATCTTACAGTAGAAACATGAACACCTTGGTAACCCTTGGACCACCTCTCTCATCGATGAGGGCGATTTTGCAAAATAATTTTGAAAAAGAAGCATATCATTATAAAATAATTTCATAGACAATATTTTTATCAGACCAAAACACATAACAGTTAAAAATATTGATCATAAATCTGTATCATGGGGTGGAGGATCACCCGAAGGGTTAGGGGAAGGAAACTCTATTCGAAAACCAAGCACAGGTAGTCGCATATACTCCAACATTTGATCATATCTCTAATGTTTTTGTTCAAAATCATCCCTCTCCAAATGTTTAAAAAACTACATTAAAATGTTTTAAATAAATTAAAATTGTTCATAATACACATTTTAATTAAAAAATGTTTCTCATAAAATGTTTCATAAATGTTTTAAATTTTTCCCTATATATAAATATGTATATTTAACATCATGACTTAAAATAAACCTTGAACTTCATCCATGAAATAGTGTTAATATGGAAGTTTCATGAAATCCTCATTTGACTCAAAATATAACAATTAAATATGTTTTAATATCACGACCAAAATCTAAGTATTTTCATAATTCCACAAAAAAATTGTCCCCATAAGAATGATTTTAAAATAATAATAATATGAAAAAACATTTGATAATCTATTAAAATAACTTCAATAACATTGACTATGTTTGAATTAAATAATTCATTTTAGCATGATTTTTACTATCGTTGTGATTTATTTTATATTTATTTTTATAATGCTGTAAGCTTTGTTTTCCTTCATTAAATATTATATTAAATTCATTGGAGCAATATTTAGAATTTATTAAACACTCCACTACTATTCCTAATACTTTAAAATTATACGACATCATCATCCCATAAATTAAATGTCATAATTTATATTTCATGAAATAATTATAATTGTCCAATTAAATTGATTTATATAAACCTTTTAAATGCTGTTAGGGTGGTGCTTGGGTGGTAAACCCCATAATCCTGCATCCAAAATGCCAGAGTTCAAATCCTGGAAAGCCCCTTGGGGGATTTATGATGTAGAAACTGAAACATGCACAGAAATAGATGGTAGTGATGCAAGCATGATGCGAGAATGGTGAAGGAATGGAGTGCGGACCCATGCACGTGCTAATGAAATAAACGCCTTTGGGATATCCAAATGAAGGGGCCTATGGGTCATCCAATGTTTGGCCTATGAGTCTTTATTATATGTATAAATAGGGACAGATTTGAGAGTTATCCCTTAGGGTGGGGGGAGTTTTGATCTGCCTTTCAGACTTGTGTGTGTATGATGTGTGTGTGTGTGTGTGTGTGTGTATGTGTGTGTGTTTGAATGTAATTGTACCCCTGAACATATAATATCAAATAAACCATACAAACTGAGTTTTTTTGACCTAGGGTTGGACCAATCCAATTATAGTGGGAGGGAATGGGAATTCACAAAATGAGGAAGGATGATAGAAGATGAGTTAGTACATGGGGGGTTCTAACATCAATCAACAAAAATTGGGTCAACAGACGAATCCGGGAACAGGACATCTAACGAGTGTGTGTGGGTGTTGTTACACGAAGGATGAAGGGAAAATAATGGGATGAGGGATGAGAATAAAAAAGGTGTTGACTGTTTTTTTAATAATCATTTTTGTGATGGTGTCATAGCAATAAACTCTTCAACGCTAAAATGTTTTCAGTATGACCTTTTTGTGATGGATCATGTTATCCATCGCATAAAATAATTTCATCAAAATCTTTTGTAATGGATAACATGTTATATCACTATTAATATTTTCAAAAAATATTAATATTGATGGACATTATTGTTTGTTTCTATTACCTATTACAAATAATGTTTTTACGATGAACATTATTGTCTATTGAAAAAGGTAGGTATTTTCGATTATTTGCGATGACTTCCTATCCATTGTAAATAACCTTTCACAAATGTCTAATTTTCTAGTTGTGTACAGGTGCCACAAAATCATTCTGGAATAACACTTTGTGGCTAGATTATATTGTGTGATGAGACACATATGATAAATGCTATAGTGGTAGGAGGATCATAAATCATAATGACGCCTTATCATGTTGTTCTCCCTTGGAAATCTCTAAGAGATGAGGTTATGAGAACAGACTCTTCAAATAGGAAATCCACATTTCGTGTGTTGTTTTTTATATGTGGACATTTGTATTGATCGTTAGCTTTAAGATTATCATTAATTGATATCTTGAATCACATACATTAATGTATTGATGAAAACCATGATGAAACAAGCTCACGATGAGATAGGATATGTTGGGCATGCAAGGAGTGATATTACACTACGGGAAAAAGCGGAATTTGTGACGGGTAATTTGCGACGGGGAAGGGTCCCGTCGCAAATAGTTCGTCGAGAGCTACTATTTGCGACGTGACCCTATTCCCATCAGAAATTGTACGTTTTGAGAACTTATTTGTGATGTGAATACGTATCCCACACTATGCCAAAATTTGTATTTAGCGGCGGTTTAAACCGCCGCTAAATCATTCTACGACGGTTTTGGAAAACCACCGCTAAATCGTGCGTCGGGAAATAAATAATGGCGGTTTTTGGCAGCAGTTTAAACCACCGCTACAATGTTTTAATTTTTTTTTAAAATTCTTAAAATTTTATTAATTTTTTAATTCGCGGCGTTTTTTTAGCATCAGTATAAACCGTCACTAAAACAATTTTTTTTAATTTTATATTTATTTTATTTATTTATTTATTTACACACACATGCCCATCCGTCTCCATGCATAAGTCTAGGTCCATGCACATGCCCAGGCCATATATAAAAATTCTTTATTGGGTGATATTTGAACCCCTTACCTCTTTCTTATTATCAAAAGACTTTACAACTTCAGCAAGCTCTTCATGTGGTCAATAAATTGAATTTAATATACTTATATATATATATTAATTAAAAAAACAAGTAATACATAAAAAATAGATACAAACTAAATAATTTTTAATCAATAATTATTAATCAATAATCAATAATTAATAATATAATATATATATAATATATAACATATAATATTTAACATATAATATATAGTACATAATATATAATACATAATACATAATATCTAATATGTAATACCTAATATCTAATATATAATCTATTATATATAATATATAATATATAATATATAACATAATATATATATAAGTAATGTATAAATAATAAATTAATCAACAAATAAAATAATATATATATAATAAATAAATAAACATTAATAATAAATTAATAAATAATAAATAATAAATAATATATAATATATACTAAATAGTAAATAAGAAACAATACATAATAAATAATTAATAATCAATAATTAATAATAACTAATAATTAATAATTGATCATTAAGAATGAAGAATGAAGAATGAGGAATTTATATTTAAATATTTATAAATATTTTATAAATAATTAATATATTATTAATAAATAATTAATAAAATTTTAATAAATATTAAATAATAAATAAATAAATAATAAATTTAATAATAAACTAATAATAAATTAATATTTGTTAAATTAAAAATAAATTAACAAATAATAAATATTAAATATTAAATAATAAATAAGAAAGAATAAAGAATAAATAAATAATAAATAAAAACATAAATACATAAATATATAGATAAATAAATAATAAATAATAAATAATTAATAATTAATAATAACTAATAATTTATAATTGATAGTTATAAAATGAATAATTCTTCATTAATAACTAATATTTTATTTTTAATATTTAATATGCAATAAGCAATATTTAATATTAAATATATAATTAATAATTAATTACAAATTAATTTATAAATAATCAATAAATAATCAATAATATATAAATAAATAAATAAATAAATAGGTAAATAAATAATAACTAAATAATAATTAATAATTAATAATAAGTAATAATTAATAATTGATAATTATAAAATTAACAATTCTTAATTAATAAATAATATTTTAATTTTAATATTTAATTTGTAATTTTCAATATTTAATATTTAATAAATAATTTATAAATAATTAATAATTAGTTAATTAATAATAAATAAATAATAAATAATAAATAATAAATAATTAATTCATAAATGAATAATAAACTAATAATAACTTAATATTTCCTAAATTTAAAAAAATAATAAAGAATAACGGATAAATAAAAATGAATAAAAAAAATAAAAAAAAATAAAAAATAAAAAATAAAAAATAAATAATAAAGAAATAAATATATAACTATATAAATAGATAAATAAATAATAAATAATTAATAATTAATAATTAATAATAACTTATAAATTATAAATAATACTTTATAATACTAAATTATAAATAAATAATTAATAATAGTAAATAATTAAAAAATAACGAATAACCAATAAATAAATAAATAATAAATAAAAAAATGAATAATAAACTGATAATTAATAATTAATAATTAATAATTAATTGATAAATAAATTAAAAATAAATAAATAATTAATGTTTACATAATTACTAAATAATATATAAATAAATAAATAAATAAATAAGTAATATTTAAATAAAGAAATAAAGAAATAAATAAATGAACAATCAATTAAATAAATCATAAAAGATTAAGAACCTTTGAAAATCCTAAAAACACTAAAATGGTCATAAAATATGATCCGGTACACATTTTCTAGTCCCACAACCAGTGAAAATGAAGATTGTGAAATAATCTTTGATATGATATGTGGTACAGGCCGAACAGACACCTGGATCGAAAGTTATAACCGTTTGAATTTTAAGAAATCAGTGTCTGTAATTAGAACCTATCTTTCAAAGGCCTTTTGGGTCTTTCTGGTGGACTAAAAAGGGGTACAACACTTGAATAGTTATTACCAGAACTAAGTGGTGCAGAGCTCGTTGCAAGCTTCGATTTGATATGTGGTAGAGCCCAGACGGACACCCAGATTAAAAGTTATTACTCATTGAATTTCGAGTTTGATTTTCGACTTTTGAATTTTAAGTATATATTTTTTCATTTGATTATCACGTGACTTAAATCTCACTTGGTTTTTTCTCATTTGATAAACTTTGATTTGACTGGTTATGGAGCTAAAATGGACTCTCAGATCAGATGTTATGGTCATTTGATGCCGAAGTCTGTTCTTCTACTTATATAAGATTTTCTTTCTGTTTAAAAATATTATTCACTAATAATTTTAAATATTAATTAATTGAAACATTATCAATATATAAAATTATAAATAATACACTATATTTTATTATAAATAATAAAAAATGAAATAAATAAATAATAAATAATTTTTTAGTTTTTTTTAATTTTTTTATCTTAAATTTTGCGGAGGTTTTTTTAAAAACCGCTATTAATAAAATTAAAATTTTTTAGAAGATATTTTTTAAAATAAAATATTTTTTTTAAAAAAATTACAGGTGGTTTTTTCATGGCGGTTCTAAAAACCTTCGCTAAATCTTTGTTCGAAAAATATTTAGCGCCAGTTTTTCTAACCGCCGCTAAAATATTGTTTTCTTGTAGTGCCATCACAAAAGGATTTCGTATGCGGCGCACGCCAAACAATGGTAAGCGTATTTGCGATGGGTGGTTACACCCATCACAAACAGTATCTTGGAGTTTTTAGTATTTTTGAGAGGAGGTTTTCCCCATCGTCAATACGATCCTATGGTTTTTAGTATTTGCGATGGGATTGTACACTCAGCCAAAATAGCATGCAGGCAGGTAGGTATTTACGACGGGTCCCGTCGCAAATACCTTTTTAATTGGTGCCCCTAATTAATTGGGGGTTAGCATTTGCGATGGGTCCCATTACAAATACCCCAAACGCAAAAGATCTAACATATATATAACTCCATCCAATTTTTTTTTTCATTTCAAAATTCTCTCGGCTCCTCTCTCCTTTTATGCTCTCATATTTTTCTCTTCAGTTTTTTCAAAGTTTTAAATTTTACAACAAAACAATTTTCAAAGCTTGAATCCAGTGAAAGATTCAGTTTTAAGGTATTTATTTATTTCTTTTCATTTTTTATTTAATTCATTTTATTTTATATTAGTAATAATTATTATTTATTAATAGTTATTAAATTAAATTTGAATTACATAGTTTTATTTTTCATTATTTATTTTTACAAATATGTTGCTTCATTAGATTTATTGTTTTTATTTAAATGTAATTTTCTTAATTAGTAATAAATAGAAATAGTAAATAACAAATAATAATTAATAGTAAAAATTACTAAAAAAAGTAATAAATAGTAATAAATGGTAATAAATAGTAATAATTAGTAATAAATATTAATAAATAATAATAATTTGTAATAAATAATAATAAACAGTAATAATTAGTAAAAAATAGTTAAAAATAGTAAAAATAGTGATAAATATTAAAAAAATATTAAAAATAGTTATAATTAGTAATAATTAGGAATGATTAGGAATAATTAGTATTAATTAGCAATAATTAGCAACAATTAGCAATAAATAATAATAAATAGTAATAATTAGTAATAATTAGTAATAATAATTATTAGTAATAATTTTAAATAAATAGAAATAAATAGAAATAAATAGAAATAAATAGTAATAAATAGTAATAAATAGTAATAAATAGTAATAAATTGCAATAAATAGTAATAATTAATAATAATTAGAAATAATTAGTAATATATTAGGAATATATTAGTAATATATTATTAATATATTAGAAATATATTTGTAATATATTAGTAATACATTAGTAATAAATTATTAATAAATGAGTTACAAATTATTAATATATTTTGAATAATTAGGAATAATTAAGAATAATTAGGAATAATTATGAATAATAAGGATTAATTTGGAATTAATAGGAAAAATTAGTAACAATTAGTAATAAATAAAAATATTAGTGATAAGTAGTGATAATTAGAAATAAGTATTAATAATAAGTTATGATTAGTTATAATTAGCAATCAATAGTAATAATTAGTAATAATTTGTACTAATTAGTGCTAATTGGAAATAACATGGAATAATTGGTACAAATTAGTAATAAATATAAATAAATATGAATAAATAAGAATAATTAGGAATAATTAGAAATAATTACGAATAAATAGTAATAATTAGGAATAATTAGGAATAATTAGGAATAATTAGTTGTAATTAGTGTCAATTAGATATAATTAGCAGTAATTAGTTAAAGATTAATATAAACAAATAAAAATCAGTAATAATAAGTGGTAATTAGCAGTAATTAGTTATAATTAATAGTAAATAGTTAAAATTAATGTCCAATCACTATAATTATTATATTATAATGGTAATTATTAAAAATTAAGGTTAAATCGCTATAATTATTATAAATTACTATTAATTAGAAGTACTTAGTAATACTGAGTATTTTTTAGTATAATTTACTAGATATATAAAAATAAAATATTTCATCAATTTACAGGTGATGAGCAATGAAATTGTTTGATATGGTTGGTATAAATTGGTGGAATGAAAAATTTGGACATGGTTGGCATGAATTGGTTTCATCACCTATAAAATATAAAATCAGTGATTTACACCATTTTAGTAAATCATAGAATTTACAATCTTCAGGTGATTAGAAATGACTGAACCATGCCAACCATTTCCAAATTTTTCATTTGGTTTCTAGAACTGGGGTGTCTAGGATGTGACACATCGATGACAGCGACCTCAATAGAAAAAATAGATGCATGGTTCATAGGACATGATTGACATAAATTATAAGTAATTAATAAAAATCAGTGGCAAATAGTTATAATTAGCATTAATCTTTACAAAACATTATAACTAGTAAAAATTACATTCCCTTAGTAGTAATTAAAGGTTATTAGTGAAAATAAGTAGAGACTTGTAAAAATAAATGAAAAATAGATAAAATTGATAATATTTAAAATCAATTTATGAATTTTTTTAATTTTTTCTCTTTTTTGGATCATCTTTTTATTATATCAAATTAATCATGAATAATTTATTTATTTTATATTTTTAAGAGTAATATAGAGAAATGAAGTCTATAAAAATATTTATTACATGATTTTGACTTTAATAACTCATCATAAGAATCCAAATTGTTCTGTTATAAATCATGTATATATTGATGACATTGAAGGGTTTCTATTATTTGCATCATCAAAACCAGAAGTTGTTTTATAAGGGGAAATTAAGTGTCCATACAAGAAATGTGATTTGCGGAGGTTTACCACATTTGAAAACATGGGGGTTATATATTGCGATTCTGTTTTTGAAATTATTATATTTTATGATATCAACACGGTAAACGCAGTTCTAGAGAAGATACTAATAATTCAGTTCCATGTCGATCATGATTTCAAAATTTAGTACATGATGTGGCTGGTATATCTTTTTAACAAACTAAAACCTAGGATGATATTGATTCATCTTCAGAGTTGGATCCAACCCAATTTTATGAGTTGTTAATTTCTGTAGAGGAAGCCTTATATCTTAGTTGCATGATAAGAAAAATTGAAGTGGTTGAAAAATTTATAACTATTAAATTAGATAAAAGAATTTCAAATATCTGGTTTGATCTGATATTCTATTTGGTTAAAACATTGTCACTTGGAAAAAATTTGTTGCCTATAAATCTCTATGAGAGCAATAGGATTGTAAATAATTTGGGTCTTGTTTATTATTAGATTAATGCATGTTCAATTGATTTCATCTTATATTTAGCCGAAAATGATTCGTTTGTTAGTTTTCATACATTTGGAAAATTGAGGTACAAAGAGGCCCAACTAGGGAAGTATGGATTGATTCCTATAAAAAACAATTGATGTATTTATTGATTACCCCCTGGTTGAAGTGTTTATTTATATCTCATAACACTAAATCATTGATGTCATGGCACAAAACCTATATATCATTTGGTAAAGGCTTAAAACATCTGAATGATGATGATTCATGGATAAATTTTAGCCAAGTACATTTATATCTTACTTTAGAATCCATAAATTTGAGATTGGGTATTTATACTTAAGATTTTTGTGCATTAGGTTCTTTTGGTAGTCAATATTCTTGTTGGTCTATCTTTATAAATCCATAAAATTTACCTCCTTGGATATTTATAAATGATCCATATATCATTTTGACCTTTTTAATTCTACTACATTCAAAAAATTATCTCAATGTTTATTTAAATCTATTGATTGATGAGTAATATTTGTTATAGAGTAATGGTGTCAATACGTACGATGTTATAGTGAAACAGAATGTCCTACTGAAAGCTATATTGATGTGGATAATTAATGACTTTACAACATATGACATGTTATCTGGTTGGAGTACACATGTTTTAAAATCATATCCTTACTATTTGAGTGACAACAATGTATTTATGATCATCAATGTAAGAAAACTTTTTTTCTTCATCTTTCATCAAAGATTTCTCTATAGTGATCATCCTTTTTAGAGGAATAAATATCAATTTTGAAAAGGTGCAATAGAAAAAGAAGTAAATCTAATAATGATCGTAGCTATTGAGTTAAAATCTACTGTCTCTTTATTAACTCTGATTACATTTGAACCGACTATAAACCAACATAAAATTTATGGTTTTGGGAAAGAACACAATTCAATAAAACAATTTAATTTTTGGGATCTACTATATTGGTTTTATTAATTGGTTTTCCACATGTTGTATGTCATGCATATTGAGAAGAACTCTTTTGATAATATATTTTATATAGTTTCGGACACACCAGGTAATATCCAAGATAATGTTAAGGCATGATAAGATCTTTAACAAATTTGCAGGGGACTAGAAATTGAACTGTTTAAAAATGATAGATCCTAGAAGTTAATAAAACCAAAATAATGTTATATAGTTGTCAATGAAAATAATTTAATTTTTTGTCAGTGGATTTCATATTTGAGACTTCTGGATGGTTATGATTCCAATTTAGCGAGATGTGTCAAAAATTATCAAATTATCAGATTAAAAATTCATGACTTCAATGTTATAATGGAATGACTTATACCGATTATTTTTAGAGATTTTTGAATTCTATGATTTGGGATGGACTAATAGGAAGATGATATTTTTTGTGACATTTATGTAGTGAAAATATAATATAATATACTAAGTAGACTGTATGAAGATCTTGTTTGGATTTTATGTATACTCTTAAAAATATCCCCTCTGGATTTATTTGATTTAATGGAACATTTGATATCAAATTTTCTGTAGGAAGTAAAATTAATAGGTCTAGTACAGTTCTTATGGATGTACCCATTCAAGAGATGGATGTATAAATTGAAGAAAAAGGCACGTAACAAAGCATAAGCTGATGGATCAATTGAAAAATCTTATTTTTCAGAGGAATTTTCTTTTTTCTTCTCTAATTATTTTCAATATGAATGTCCCTAAAATAATAACCACATGGTCCATAATGAGGGAAATTATTTTGATGAAATGAGAAATAAATTATATATTTTTAATCAGCCCTAACTTTTCTTGGGTGGAGTTCATGAACGATGGATTTTAGATGATGGATATCATAAGAATCATACGTATGTTCTGATCAACTATGAAGAAATGAAATAATTTATACTATGAGTGGTACTATCAATTATTCTATAATATTTGTTATAGTAAATTAATTTTTTTTTAGATTTTATGATAATCATATCATGAAATAGTTTCCAAAAATTATAGTAGCTGAGCTTGAATAACGTTGACAAAATAATTTTTCCCACATGTTTTAAAAATTGGTAAAATAAATTATGTATTTTTTAACATACAAAATCAATTTATTTATTTTTATATTGATAATTTTTTTACAATCTCTTAGATATCTCAAAATGTTGATAAAATTTATAATTTATTGTGTGTGTTAACTAACCCACCATTGAAAATGGTTAAATCTTATAATTCATATGTAGTGAATGGTTTATGATTTAATACACTTTCTTATGGTGACTAAAAAAGCAATGAATAGTGAGATTTTCTTGAGAGGATCTCACTATAGAGAACGTGAAGTTGACTTCTATGAGATGTTGGAAGAAATAATTGATCTGTGTTATCTGGGACACAATTATGTAACGATGTTTAAATGATAGTGGTTCGATACTAAGATAGGATTTCATGTTCATCCGCTCCCTGGAATAATTAATATTAAATATAAAAGAATTATTCTCATAAATGAAAGATAATTAGGCACATAAAATTTATTATACAAATTAGTGTGCTACTTCAAAAGAGTAAAGTAATTGTTGGAGAATAATAAAAATGAAATATTGGGAAAGTTAGTTTATTCAAAATGAATGTGGTTCCATTGAAGTTCAAGGAGTTTAAATTTTCAAGAGACTACTCCAAATCCATATTTTTTAGGAAGATACATGAATATCAATGACAACACCCCTCAGTAAAGGGTCGATGGTGATGATGATGTTATTGATGTAACAAATGAGTTCGAAATGATAAGTTATAATGAAACTGAATCTTCTATGGAAATTGATGATACCGAGGAGGAATATGAAGATATTGAAACTGTGATATATGAATATGAGGATGAAGATGAAGATTGAAATTGTTAAACACTAGTAATAATCACATATAATATATATCTATATATAATAGTTGTTTTCATCTATTTACTAACAGTAATTTCCTATTTTTGATGGAATTGGACCGGTTATGTGAGTCGGAGGAGGATGATCTACAAGGTGATGAGCATGATGTTGGATCATTTGACACATAAACTGTTGGCGGTTCAACAACAACTTAGAGGGGTCCTGGCCTTATGAGATAGATGTTTCCATGAACTATCCCTAAGCAATGTAGACGTCTTTATTTTGATTCATGCATGCAGAGGTATGTTTTGTTGTGTATTTTATATAGTTTTCATTAGTTTTCATTAAATTATTTATATACTAATTTTTTTGTTCTCTTTTGTCATATATTTTCACATATTTTAGTTGGACATATAAGTGTTATATTCCAAAAAACAAATTCTAGAGCACGGGTTACATGAGATCCAATTCCCATTGATATTCATCACCACATGTTCAATCCTTGGATGGTACATAAATAAATAATATTTATTTTGATATTTATTTAATTAATAACATAATATTATTAATTATTTATAGGATTTATGGTATCCCATCGATAAGAAAATGCAAGACTCTATCTGGGACACAAGAGAGGGTTGTATTTGTGAGTGTTACCATCAATTTTTTCACAATCGAAGGAAGAAAACAATGTTGAAAGGGGGAGTCATAGAATTTGATTAGTCTTCTTGTGCCCAATGACCATATTACATCTCATCTCATGTTTAGGATGGATTATATTCATATTTTATGGGAGATAGTTTTTAGAGTAGAGCATCATTATGTTGATAGAATTGGGAGAGACAATAGGTGACACATCGATCTAATAATCATATATTCAGTACACATCAAAAACATTTGGTAAGTACTTTTTTAACAATATATATAACTATAAATTTAAACTGTTTATTTTATACTCATATAGGTAGTATAACGACAAGATATTATTAAGTTTGATGTTTATAGGAGGAGAAAAAATGATCCTGTCATAGGAGAGACTAGAGGAGATTACCGGCGTCATATTATCGTCAGTATAATTTATTTTTGGGTTTTAAAATTAACTGAAAATAATATTTAATTATTTTAATTTTAAATTGTAATTGAAGGATTCATATGAAGCTAAAATGTCTCAGACATAGACTGTGATTCAGGCCATGACCGAGGATCATACCTCTAGTGCACTAGGATTTGATGATGAAACATGGATACATGCGACTCAGTATGCCTTTGAGAATGGTTGAGTTGTTAGTATCATCTCTCAAATGATGCTTGAGCGTTATTATGGTACCGTTGCAATGTGGTCATGCAGCTTGAGAGGATCTCGTAGAGATTTGTCATCATCTACTACATAGTATGAGGAGCAACTGTGAGCTTAGGGTGAGCTTTTAGAGAACATGCACAAGGAGTAGTAAGAGCTTCATCAACAATGACAACCTTAATAAGAGATGTGTTGATGGAAGTACTTAAAACATGATCATACGATGAAGTACATGTGATGTCTGACTCATGGGTTGGAGAGTGAGTTCCCTCCACTATCTCCTCTAACTCCTCTAGATTCCCCCTCGGTGATTTATATTATTTTTTTTGATAAACCTATGAATGAATATTTTTGTAATATTTTTTTAATACATATATTTAAATTTCTATGTTCTTCATTTTTTATATTATTGTGAATTTTTTATTTTTTACTATTTTTTTTATTTTTTTATTTTTTATTTTTTTATTGTTTCAAATATTATGTATTTTATTAGTTTTTTTTAATTTCATTAGTTTTTATAGTTTTATTTTTTATTTTTATTATATTTTTATTAATTTTAGTAGTTATTATTATTATTTTTTTTTTTTTTAATTATTATTTTAATAAATTTTATTAACAATAATAATAATATATTATTTTTTTAACTTTTTTACGGTGCGCCCATCTGAGAGATATTTAAAAAACTTGAATAGAGTATTTCCGACACTATTCCCAATAATGGGACATTTGTGACTGGAACCCATTGTAAAAGACTCATCATAAATACTTTTTTTTACAGTAGTGTTACAACAATGGATAATGAGATGATTTATCTCTTCTGTCCATTGTTGAAAGTTGTAATCTCATGCCTTTTGATCGGAATAGAACTGCCTACATAAATCCAAGACCATAGTGTTTGGTGGGCGATTTCATTTTAATAAAGTCATGGAAAGAGACATTGAGTATATTGGTTGATGGAACTGGCATGTAACATATGTATCTCAAGATGTCATAATAAAGAGATTATATTATATATTAAGCATTCTTAGGAGGTTGGATGTCATTACAACATTAACTTCTTTATCTATGGGTGCCTTGGAATATTGTTAGATGCTAACTTTGGACTTTAGATGGTTATTTTTAATGACATTTATAAAGACTCCTAGAGGGTGATGCACATAGTGTATCTGAAATCTCAATTAAATTCATGTAATGAATTTAGAATGTTTGGGAAAATAATATTTATTCAGGTTTGGTTGATCATCATAATTTAATCACATGTTATTTGAATGAATAAGTATGTTAAATAATAATAATAAATATTTTTAATTTTGGTGAATATAATATCTATTATATTTATCGTAGAATAATAAAGTGGATTTTATTTATTAAATAATTATTATTTGAGGAACAAATTATGTAGATGAGGTAAAAAAACTGAGAATAATTTTCTAATTAGAAATAGTATAAATGATATTTATTTATACTTTTAATGTGTTGAACATGTCAAGAGATCAATAATAATAATATTATTATTATTAATGGACATGGGGTAAATTAAAAATATTAAAGATGGTTAAGGGTTTGTGTGAGATTTTCAAACCTTAAACCTACCATAATAAATATCTAATAATATCACTTTCCATAACTAACCTTTTGGTGGGAATAATGTATAGGGTTAGATCTAGAGATATTAAATGATCTCTCTCTTCCTCCTCTCTAAAACATTTGAGAGAGAACCAAGTGTTCTTCCTCCTTCAATAATAATGTTGATGCAATCCACCAAAACCATTACAAGTGATCAAGAATGACTTTACTAGCACCTTAAGATTCTACGACGATGTCCAAAAATTGTGGTGCATTAGTGGATCACTGCTAGAGGGAGTCCGCACTTGGATCCTGTAGTATAATGATGGTACGACAAGATCTAGTTAAATGGATCATTAATTAAAGATTAATTACACATTGTGTTAATCCTATATCCGATCATAAATTAATTATAAATTAGATGTGAAAATTATCCTCTTCTAGTTTAGGTGTTTTTACTTAGTCATGTAATCTATGGTTTTTATTGGATATTAAAGATTAAACATGAACTGTAATGATTACAAATAATTAATGACTAAAATATGAGTTGGTCATTCCATCTAAGGACACTTACACTATGCTCAAAACCTTAAAGGAGCATCAAAGTGGCCAGATATTTAATTTATAATTTTTTTTACTATTTACATTGGTTTTCATTTTATTTTACTTTTATAAATTCATTTTAACATCCAAGCATCATGATATTTCCATTTCTTCCTTATTTATAACATAAAAAGTGTTCTATTAATGATTAAAAATAATGCATTTGATCCATACCATCTAGAGGTACCAAACGCTCTTCCCGGACAAAACCATTCTACACAATGTGTACAACCGACATACAAACCATGTATTTTTTATTTTCACATCTGGATATGGTGATAAAGTCGGATAGATCAAAAGTAATCAGATCTATGATCTGAAAAAAATAAATTGACGTGTATATCTGGATAGACTGGAACACAACTTGAAGAACTACACACCATGTAACCACTATACATGATGTGTAGTCGCTATTTTCTCATGGCCGATAAATTGGGGTGTCCCAACATTCTATGTATTGGATATAGAAAATAGGGACGGATGAGTCATGAAACTCAGAGGTAACACATCATGTAAGTTAGACTATAAACCATGTACCTCGAACTCATCCATGATAAGGAAACACAGACATACCCAAGGAATATTCTGTTGACACATGGGTAATATAGTACATGACGTATACCATAGTCCACACCATGTAGTCAGCTGCAGATAGTGTGCCCACATTTTTTGTAGAGAATAAATAAAATATATAATTGAACATATTAAGATGTGTTCTTTGTGTAATTTATTTTACTATAAACACCACGTATTATGAATTTTAATTATATATATTAAATTTATTCCCATATTAAAATTTAGATAAGAACAATGTTGTTTCCTCCAAAGTACACTAGTGTACTTCATTAATTTTAAATGAAATTAATTTTGTTTAAAATTATCAATGATGATGGGTTAAGGATTTTTTAATGTAATTAAGATAAATTGAATTAATTTAATTATTTATTGTAGTATTATATTAATTAAATACTGACTCTAATTAATTGATAAAAAGATTGAAAATGTATGCTTGTTACTAAATGTGTGGATGATCATGAGATTAGACCAGCCCTTTTTATATGATTGAGTTCTTTTAATATATTTTGGTTAAACTATTAATGATTTTTTATGAGCCATCCCCATCTCTCTATTATGTAAGGGTATGCATTTCCACAATTTCTTGATGTAAACTTCCTTTATCCCATTCATTATATTCCCTCAATTATGGGTGATTTAAAATATTATGTAAATATGGAGCACCAAAATGAAAGGAGGTGGTCCGAGTTAAGGATTTGAGGAGAAACCCATCATGTAAATACATAGAAACAAAGTTTTAAGGCTACAACATGAACCAAGATATGGTTCAACGTGTGTTTTATACTAGGTTTGAGGGTTAGTTTCCCATCTACTAGATAAAATAAATATTGGAGATTCTAATGATCATCCCAATAATTTTTTATTTTTATTAGTTGCATGGATAATTATTTATGATTGTGAATACCATGCGGTCACCTAATAAATAAAATAATAAGCATTTAAGATGAAATAAAATATTACCCATATTTTGTGTGAATATTTTATCAGACATCGATAATTACTTTCATAAAATAAACTTAATATTAATAAATAATGTGAAAAGATAAAATGAAATTTATGCATAAAGAAAAAAAACTACCTCAAACTAAAATATTAAGTTTCCATAGCCTTCCACTAATTAAGATAGAAATGACATTGTAGTTAAAAGTGTTTGACTAGACCATGTTGGGGTGATTTTAATTATCATGGAAATTTTAGTTTAATGTTTTGGGTTCACATAACTTAGTTTACATCAATGGTTGACTTCCCAAGTAGGACATGGTGTAACTATGATTCAAAGGTTGAGGAAATATTTAATGACATTTCAGGATTGGGGAATCCACTCAACGGATCTAGGAACTACAAGTATAGTAGGTAATGTTTTCCTACCTAAAACACTTCAAATATCTTGTTAGGCCCAGGTCAAGGTTATGTGAAGGGGAATATAGATCCCTACCAATAGAATATCTAGGTGAAAAGATATTCTAAATATGATGGAGAGGGTTATTGGGTTTTAAAAAATAGTGGGGTATTTATAAAAATTTAATTAATTTTAACTTTATTAATATATTTTTGAAATTAAAATAATTACTAATTATTTTCCGTTAATTTATAGAAATGGAAAATCAAATGAATTTGAAAATATCACTGAAATCCATACTTGATATTGATAACCTTCTCATCATCATGAATTTTTAATAATGGTATAAGTGATTATTCATTATACCATTCCATGAATGAAAATCATACGTGATTGAAATCACACTTCCTAGGTTGCTTCAAAAGAAGTTAATGAGGTAGAAAATATCTATGTAAAACACATTGATAATGAAATGGATATCCAATGGTATTCTATGTCAATATGAGGTTATGGATGTGTATAAAATCATTTATCACCTTTATGATCTAAATCAAGATAAGATGGGATCAGAGAGATATGAAATATCCAATTAACTTTTCACATTCTAGATTGGAGAGTCTACACCAGATGGGGAACATGTAGTTTAGATTATTGGGTATATTGAGAACCTAGAGATCTTGGGTTTTAAGATCCCTAATGAGATGTGCACCGATCTCATTCTGTCCTCACTACGTAAAACCTTCTCTAGTTTTATTATGAGTTATAATATAAGCAATACTGAGAAGACACTTTCAGAAATTTTAACACTTTTCCACTAATTTTATAAATACATGCGGTAAGAAAACACCACTTTCGTTATTGTGAATAATAATAGGAAGAATAAGGCCAATGCGTCAAAGACTTATTCTATGTCCGAGGCTCGAGAGCACCATCATTCCGAGAAGATGAATATCCATAGGAAAGGAAAGGAAAAATATGTGATATGTTTTTCACTTGGAAAAGTAGGGCTAATAGAGGATTAATTTCACCTACATAAATAAAAAAGGGGGAAAATTATTTACAATAATTATTGAGTGTAATATTTTCAAATATATAAGTTAGCTATTAGATATTTCTTATGGTGCTCACATTTGTATCAAAATATAAGTATCTTTTGGAAGATTACTAGAGATGCGGTGGATATATAGGCCACCAATTGAGTGAGGATAGCTGCACTATCCATTGGATAGAACAATCTCACATTTTTTATAATATTTATTTAGGTTTTAATGAATTGTTATTATATTCATAGTGTCACCAGGAACATATCTATATATAGTTGGGTTTATTTTCATATTTGTAAATAAAGTTTGATAATTTTATAAAGATAAAAAATGCGGTGATATGAAACAGTTAAATAATGGTATTTATGTATTAAATTATGAAAACCAAATATTTTAAAATGATAATGAAATAAATATGTTAGAATCATGTAACACCCCGTTTTGACATCACCATCTTGTTCATATAAACAAGAAGTTTTTGGAAATGTTCTATATAGATGGTAACATAGAGTCTTTTGAGATTAATCCACTTAGATGATGTCACAATTATTTACAAGGTAGGGTGAACAAACCACATTTTGTGGTCATAGTGAAAGGGCCACACAAATTATAGATTTAGTACACACTAATGTGTTCAGAACATTTCAATTTGAGGCTAGCGGTGGATTCTTATACTTTATTACTTTTACCACTAACTTGAGTAGGTATGGTTATATCTACCTGATGAGGTATAATTATAAATTCTCTAATAATTTCTAGGAGTTAAATAATGAGGTTGAAAATCGACATGGTAATGAGATAGAGAAGATTCAATTAGATCGAGGTGATGAATTTCTTAAACAAGACTTCATTGAATTTCTATGGGTGTATGAGATTTTATATCTAACCACTGCACCATATATAACATAGTGGAATGGTTCTAGTGGAAAGAGTAATTGTACCATGTTGGACATGGTAAGGGCAATAATGAGTCGCATAAGCCTTTCAATATCCTTTTGGATATATGAATTACATATGACATCATACTTAATCAACTGAGTACCAAATAAATTGTAAAATTATATTTCTTTCAAGTTATGGAGTGGAAAGAAACCTTTTTTGTCACCTAATCATGCATGGGGTTGTGAGGCATTTTTTAAGGCTAGTTCAAGCCACAAACTAGCACCCTGAGGCACGAAGTGTATCTTTATAGTATATCAAAATGAAATAGGTGGATAACACCTATACAACTATCTAGATTAGAAATTTACTTTTTCAATATTGGCCATATTTCTTGAGAGGGAGCATATCCTCAAGGAGAAAGTGGGATCAAGATTTTAGTCAATGAAATAGATGTAAAAGATACACATGTTTTGGTATAGGAACCGATTTCACATGTCACTATGGAAGATGTTTTTTCTGAAACACAATTTCTATGTTAGAGTACAAGATAGGTATGAAAACTATACATATATGGTTTTCTAGTCATTGATGATGGTGAATCATTATTTCTTGAAAATAATGTTCATACTTCCTATATGAAGGCAATATCGATGTCATAAAATTTAAGATGGAATAAAGGCATGAATTTTATGATGGATTCTATGTATCATAAACATGTTTATGTTCAGATCGATCAGATAATAGATGTGATGACTACTAGGTGTAAATGGGTATTAAAGAGAAATATAGACAAGGAAGGTAAAATAAATACATACAAATCCTAATAAGTGAAAAAAGGGTTTAGAAAATTTCCTGGAATTGACTATGAAAAAACATTTTCTATAGTTTCTATGTTTAGATCCCTCAGAATTTTGTTTTCAATAAACACTTACTATAAATCTAAGTTTTGAAAAATGGATTTCTAAACTACTTTTCTTGTTGACAATATTCATGAGTATGTGTATATGATGTATCCATTTTGGTTTTTTTTCTCTTGTAACGATCAATCTATGGATTAAATCAAGTATTCAGATCATGGAATATTTGATTCAATTATTCCATAAAGTAATTTTGTTTTATTATGAATGAATGTGAGCCATGTGTTTTAAAATGGTTTAGTTGGAGTACAATTGTTTTCATAGTAGTATATGTTGTTGAAATACAACTAATTGGAAATTATATACCATCCTTATAGGTGGTTAAGAAATGATTGAGCAACTCCACAACTGTAAAGGAAATAGGTGAAACAACCTACATTCTAGGGAACAAAATATTATATGATAGATTCAAGAGGATTCTTGGAATAAGTCAACATAAATAACTTGAACTTGTACTTGAGATGTTTAGTACAGAACAATCAAAGATGGTATTAGTTTTGGTATCATATATATATATTTTTCTAAGAAAATGTGTCCTTAGACATAAGTTTAAAGAGAGATAATGAGTAAGATCTCATACAATTCTTTGATAGGATTCATCATGTATTCCATGTTGTGTATGAGACTTGATGTTACCTATGATTTGATCATAGTGGGAATATATCAAGAAGATCTAGGTGAATAAGATTGGACAATAGTTAATGCAATCCTCAAGTATCTAAGGTTATCTAAGGATATGTTCATGGTGTATGGAGGATACGAAGAGCTAGTCCTCATGGGTTACACTAATTCTAGCTTTCAAATAGATCAAAATGATTTTACGTCATGGTATGGATGTATCTTTTGTCTCAATAGAGGAGTTGTGAGCATGAAGAGTTCAAAGCAACAATTTTTCACTGATTCCAAAGTGAATTTTGAGTAAATTATGGATTCTCATACATCCAGGAAAGTGGTATGAAGTTGATACATTGTCTAAGTGTTTTATATGGTACCTAATAGTAAATAATCTATCATAGTTTATTGTGATAACATTGATGTGGTGAATCTCTCCAAAGATATGTGGTCACACCAAAGGACAAAGCACATACCTAGGATGTTTTATCTCTTGAGGTATTTTTCTCAAAGAGGTGAAGTTGTGGTGAGAAAAGTATCCATAGAGGAAAACATAGAATAACTCTTAACCAAAGATTTATCTCAATAGATAAATTATTATCATAGGAGAGTTAGTGAAATAAAAGTTGTTGTTGGTTGACTCTAGCACAAGTGGGAGTCTGTTGGAGTCGGTTCCCTAGAACCAAATTGTTTAGTACCTAATTACATGTTTTCATTATTAATGAATTATTATTATCAAATTATTATTGTTCCTATATATGTTTTGTTTGTGTGATAATCTCCTAAGAATATGTGTTGCACTGAAAGTTCAATGTAGTTCTCCACTATGATGAGAACCTGGAGGTTCCACGACATCATTCTTCAATAACCTTAAATGGTTGGAAGATATTTCCTGATAATACATAGAAAATATAGAATATCAGGGGTAAAGGCTCAGAATACATCAATACACCTTCTTATGATGTATAACCATGATAATCTGGAAGTGATAAGTTTAACAGAATAGACTCATAAAATAATAAATCCACATGTCATGTGTCATTAAATATTCCTATATGTTGAATTGATCCTTAAAATTTATGATTATCATTAATTGGTATCCTTACTCATGTACATTGATGCATTGATTAAAACCATGATGATATACGGTTGTAGTGTGGTAGTATATGGTGCATCATGAGTGATATTACCTTAATGGATAACAAGAGAAATGATTTATCCCTTCTATCCCTTGAAGAAAGATGATATCTCTTGTCCTTTTATGGGAATGGAACTACCCACATAAATACACGGACATGGTGTTCGGTGGGAAAGATCATTTCTAGAAAGTCAAAGAAAGTGGTATCAAGCATACAGGTTGATGAAACTAAGGGGAAAACCAGTTATGGTAATGAAATTGGTTGCATAAATCCTAAAAATATGTTTTCATATAACATAATGTCAAGAGGGGAAAACAAGTTATGATATCATAAAACATGTTCTTTCTTTAATTATTTAGGAAACACATTTATTCCATGAGGAAGTTGTTTTTGATACCACTGATGAGTTTTAGGGGTTCATCACATGAATAACAGATGTATAATAAAACCCACAAATTCACCCGATATAACCTCGATAGAATCAACATATAATATTTACAATGAACGTAAACGTAAAAACTTGGATAATAACAAGCTCCATATTCAATATTATAAATAATATGCTTGAGGTGAGGCACTAGAGTAGAATACCAAATCGTCTTACTTATAAAGGATATTACAACGGTCAAAGGATCTAGAAACATTTCTTGAGGACCCCTAAACATAGAAGAGGTGATATTGTATTCAACTAGTGATACACTACATATTGGGAGGAAGGGAGTATCAAGAGGTTTGCATACAATCATTCATATCCAATTGAAAGGATATCATTCCATTATATATCATTACTCAATGCATTCCATTTAATGAAACATGTCTACCATATTCCAAATATTGACATATTCAACGTATTAATATATATTTATTCCCATTGGTCTTCTTCATTGAATTCATTTAATGAATTAAATCCATTTATTCAATTAATAATGGATTCCATTTAATCCATTCATAATGGATTACAATTGATGAAACCATGTGGGAAGATTCTTACACCTAAATTCATGGGTATTTTTAGTGCACGTTTAAGAATCCTATTACCACTAGTATCACATGCTATCTTTCCACGTAAGTCTTTTTATCTCACTTGATCTTAAAGACCCATTTTTATATAATGTACTTCCTTCCTGGAGGTAATGGAATAAAATATAAAAAAATATTCTTTTAAAAGACTTCCTATTCTTCTAGCATCAATGTTATCTATGAGGATACATATAGACTCTGGGAAACCTCCACAAAAGAATATGGATTATCATCCCTAATCAATAAGAAGTATGTAATATTTCATTCAGTGATGGAATATATGTGATTTATTTTCACTATTTTCCTCTAATTTGACAATCACTGTCCAAAATAAATGATATCATGATCATAATTCTCCCATAATGATTTAGAGAAAATAGGTTTTTCATTTGTTTTAGCCTCCATATTGATTTTTTTAGTTTATATATTCTAATTTTCCACATCACCATCATATTCATTTTTACCTTTTCCTCAATAAAAATGACATCCACTTTGATGAATATTTTTTGGGAAATGGGGCCCCATAAACAACACCCCTTCATACCATCATTACATTCCAAATATTGATCATTAATTATAATTAAACAATTAATATACAAGTATTCTAAATGTATATAACATAGAATATTCAATGGGTTACCGAATCATATCTCCATATTTATTTTTAAATCAATCACCATTGAAGGAGATTGATTGATCAAAAAACATGGGATCATCACTTCTTATACCCATAGAATATTGGAAAATTACATAGTATTCAACATCACCCTTAGTCTATCCAATAATTTTCTATTAATTTTCTTTATAAATTTAGATAGTTGGGGAGTGTAAACTACAATAAGTTGTCTCCTGATACCTTGTTATTTAAAAAAAATTCTCAAACTCCTCGACTATATATTATCCACCATTATCAGTCCTCAATTACTAAATTTTCTTCATATATTAAATCTCCTTGTATGATTTAAATGTTTTATATAGATTTTAAAAACATATATATTTATTTTTATTGGTTATACCAAAAATTTTATAGAATAATTTCCAATGAATGATTCAAAATACATTTCTCCTCTAATAAGTATATCATGTTCTTTTCAAATGTCAAATGGAACAATTCTATTATATCCATACCCCTTTACTTTGAAATTTCAATCTTTAATTTATACTAGTAAATCAAAACATAATTCTAATAAATTGGCAAGGATACCTTTATATGACGAGGTAGAAACATTTGGTCATTGATAATATTTAATCCATATTTAAACAATTGGCCAAGCCACTGATATCTCGACATCATTAATGATTCCATATAGGGAATTGATGATATTAATATCTCTAATTCATTGTATGTTTCACCCAGAAGCATGAACATGCTCATGGATAACTTCTCCTCCTTCATCACCAAAATTGTTCCCTTCATAATAGTCATAACTCCTTTCTCAATATGAGTATTTCACTTGATATCATCAAATTATCCAAGAGATAATATAATATTATATAAACCATTCACATGGTGTACTTATTCAATGTTGTATACCATATTATCAAGTTTCTTCATTTATGGAGATAATTCCAATGATCTTAATCGTATGATCATTTTCGATATACACAAGTCATTTTAGGATAGGTTCATATTAGTCAAACCATTCCCTTTGATATATAATTTACCTCTTTTCAGTTGGTCAATTATCCATGAATCATTGAAGTGTTTCCAACCTCCAACACCTATTATCACTTCACAAACAATTATAACACAACATTTTAAAATACTCACTATAATTACTAAAACTTATGATTAAAATCTCTACACATTCATTATAAACTGTTTTCGTAACTCAATATAATTTGTTGAGAGAATAGGTTATTAACAATGTTGACATGCTAAACCACTAATAATGTGTATAACTTTCTCATCATTTTTTTAGTTATGTAAAGAAATGTATATGTATAGATTCCACAGGGCATTCCAAATTTTCTATGCCAATTTTTCACTACAATTGTCGATAAGAACCTATTTTCCAAGGCCAAATAGATACTAGAAATAAAATTATCACTCTTGTAATTCCATTATTCCTTTAACCAACCCACTATTTATTTTCCAAAATCTCATTTGATAATTTCTCTTCTATAAAAAAGATTTAATATTCCTCTTCTATAAAAGAAAACTATTCCCATTAAATTTTTAAATCTCAAATTTCACTTCCACCTCGACATGTTTTCAGTCCAAAACCAAAACCATTTCAAAAAGGTATGTTCAATATTCTCAATGTTTTATTTTTTAAGTGAAATATCAATGAGAGATATAATTATACAGAATGACTACATTTTTTGGTATTATTAATACGTTAAGAAATATGAATAGCTATAGTCCAAAACCTCACTTTAATGCTACTTAATGGGACTAAAATTATTTTCCCATAATGGATTTGTAAATATAATTAAAAAAATAATGCTTAGAATAAGAAAAATAAATAAAAAAGGATGTGTTATTGAAGAAAATTGTAATGGATAGGGGTTAAAACGCATGGGTATGTAGGAAAGAATTAGTATTTTAACCAATTGGATCTATTGATGGTTTTTTACAATAAATATTTAATTAAAAAACTATAGATTTGTTGTTTTTTATAAAATAATTAATGGTTTAAAAAATTGATGAGTGAGGTTGGAATGTTTTCAAAAGGAAAATGGGGTCATAAATGGTAATTCACATATACCGTATTACTTTTACATGAAGATAAGTACTAGATATAAGAATTTGGGGTTGAAATTTAGTTGAAATCCATAAGAAAAATGACCCTTATAAAATTTCTTGAGATAATAACATTTCTATTAAAAAAACAATTACTAAAAATTCTGTTTCCATGAATACAAGTTACAAAAGACACAAAAGTTTCATATATGGGATCTACACCTGGGAATATATGTATAAGAAATTAAAATAGGGAGTTATATTGGAATTCCCAAAGGGACAACATTTTTATTTTATCTTAATGAATTTGATGATTGAGTATAAAGATATTTTGTTATTATCTTACCAATTACCCAAAAAATCAATAGATACTCAGTAGTTTTAAATATATACATTCACCACTACAAATTTAATGTTATTAAGAAATACCCTTTACCCGTGCTAAAAAACATTGATAAAAAAGTTTTTTTATCACCGTTAAACAAAAGCGTGGATACAGTTCACCTTTATATTCATATAAAAAGATATAATAAAAGAAAATTCTTTTTTAGTTCATTATTAAGTGATGAAAAATCATAATACCCAAGATTCTATGCAATGAAAATTTTTATCAATTAAATTTTGTAAGAATGAAAAATTATATTATTTCATCATAGGAAAACATAGTATAGTAAAAAAAACATGAAAATTATATATATAATAAATTATAAAACCAATTACAGAATTTAATTTAATAATATAATAAATAAATAATTATTTGTATAGATTGATTAATATTATATTAATAATACAAGTGCATATCAAAAATAAAAATAAGATGAGTTTTTAAATTTTTGTTCAAATTGCCTGATTTTGAACTGCATAAGTGGTTTAATGTAATAATTAAATTTCTGATGGATGGATAATTTTTTCATAAAAAGGACTCTAAATTTATAATTAGTGCATCAAAATTATCTAGCATTTAGTTTTTAATAATTATTTGTGATAATAGAATTTTTGGTTAAAAAGTAAAACATGGAATGAATGTAGAGAAAGTATTATGACATCATAATGGATTAAAAATAATAGAATATGTAACATAAATTCATTATCCATCAAAAATGTGTTTATTAATTAAAATAATGTATTTTAATGAAATAATAATAATTTTACAAACCTATAAATACTATTCCAATACCTAATGTATATTTTAATATTATTAGAACCATTATTTATGAATAAGAATCTTGTCCACATCCAAAAAAATATATTTTAAAGGATTTATTTGTTAAAAATTGTAAATAAAAAAACAAGGCCCTACATGTCAAATACCATGTGATAAATCCATGGTTAGGATAATGGATTTATTCTATTACAAACCTAGAGTCTAAGAACTATGTTTTGAAACTAATAAAATATCTCCCTTAATTAATATAAAAACTCACCCATTCCCCCATTCATCTTCAATCAAAAAATGAGTGATCATGTTTCTCCTTTAATATTCTCTCCCAAGATTCTATTTAAATATTTTATAAGGTTATAAAGTTATCTTATAAATTTTTAAGAAGCTATCTTTCAAGGTATGATTTTACAATCCTCCTCTTTCTTTTTTAATTGCGTTCCATTTGTTATAAATTTTTTAAAATTATTTTTTATATAAAAAAATCTTGTAATTACATGGTATTTTCAGCCATTTCATATATTTAAAATGAGATTTTACATAATCCCACACATTATAGCCTTTATCTAATCCGTTATTATATCAATTCAAGGGTCTATAACCCATCTAATCCTTTATTTGTGTAATCATATCCAATAAATTTTCATTTAAATGTGAAATGTTATTTTGATTCGTTGTTAAAAATTATATATCATATTATAAATTATATATCAGCATTCCCTATAGTTATAATACCTATATATATCATTATAATGATCAAACATTAGTGGATTCCCAAGCAAAAAATCTAAATATAAGAAAATGTCCTATATTTTTTGTAAAGTAAAGAGTGTGCGGTTTTCTAGAAATGTTTTCTCTATCTAGATATTATAAATGGATAAATTATCTAGCTCAGATTCATCTAGGGGAAATGACCATGAAAATAGTTATTTGGGTATTAACACAACCTTCATTCGGTGCACAAAAAATGAGTCTGGCTACACAATTGATTTGATACTCCCATGGGATATGATTTAGATTATTCACAAAAATTTTATGAAAAATAATTAAGGATATAAAAATATTGTTATAGAATTGAAAGAAATTGTTAATTTCTATTTCTAAACTATTTCACTAGATCCATAAGTATGGATTTGGGGTTTATTTTTATATCATTTCTCTAGTCACCTATCATTACAAACTATTGAACTCAATGACTATTTTCTACAGATGTCCCTACACCATTAAATTAATCTTCACTACTACCTTATAAGAATTCCTCTTATAAGATTTTTTATATTATCCCCAAATGGACTGAAGGCCTTATTTTTATTTTATTTTGGTGTAATCCCCTATTTAAGGCTGGATGAGGAACCGTTTCATGACTCATCGTCCCAAGAAACAATTCTCATAGACGACCCAATACATGACGATAATGCCCCAAGACCTATCACACACTTGAAAGAGACCCTCCCAAGAATCTTCAACTTGAAGGCCCCTAGCTCCCCACCTTGCATGGAAGATCAGTTTGCATTTCCCCATGCAGATCTGCATGGTTCCTAGTCCCATTGGTTGTGGTCATACCCTCTCATTCTTCAAATCTGGTTAGCTCTACCTTGGTGGATTCTATTTTTTTACTCTGAATCTTCATTTGGGCCTGATCCTATGTTGTCTTCCCGAGTCATGGTCTTTTTGTGGCCTAAAAACCTAGTGTTTTGAAGGCCATTGGTGGCCTAATGTTCCTACCTGCCCAAAGTCCATATGCCTCGAAGGCCTTTGGTGGCGCGAAGGCCCTAAGACACATAGGCCCAAACTAGTGGCCTAAAGGCCCAAATCAGATGAATAATGTCGGTGGAAACAATACCAAACAATATCTACTATAGTAGATACTATAGTACTACTATAGTAACCCAAAAATTCACCCCCACATGGATTTGAAAATGGGTCTCTTGGATGCCAAGTAGTAGCCTCTACCACTTTGGTATAGGCTCGTTGCCTCGTTCTATTGAAATTTTAATATCTTAATGTTTCTAAGATGATTGATGGATATTCCCCAAGATATCCATATTCTATTATTCAATGGGTAAATACTGATTATTATTAGACCCATTATTTATATATTGAAAACTATTGATCACTTAGCTATGAATATATATGAGGTTCCATAGAGAACATTATAATATGTGTTGTTCATCCATTATCTTCATCCAATGAATGCATGGAAGTTATCATATGATGGGTGGGGATCATAATTATATATCCCTTTGATGGACTGATAGGTCATATGAGACAAACTTGTTAGATATTTAGTGCAATCCCAACCCTCTTTTGTATAATGTCTTGGAATAAAGATTTAATGGTATGTTTATGATATCGAACATTATACATTCCATTATTATGAGATCAGTTGAATTTATTTATTTTAATTTAATCCATGGTTATATTATGATCACACCTCTCATGTTATGACATTTATTTATCCCTATCATACTATTTATTTTATTCTTATCTATGATAGATTCTATTGTAAACTAATGTTTACAAATCAACTAAGATTACCCCATTATTTTTGTCTATTCCTCAAGAAACCATGAGACAATATATATGTGAAATATGGATTTACATTGAGAAATAATAAATTTTTCATGTTTTCATATGATGTATATTGATTTTTAAATTTAATGTAATATTAATTTATATATAGACATTCGTAATATCACAAAACTTTTTGATCTTCTGATCGATATATTTTATACCATCATAATAAAATAACCCCTAACACTGAGTTACTAGATTCAAGGTATTACTATTGGTATTAGAGAAAATATAGAATAAACCCTATGTAGCATCCTGAATTGTAAGATACGCCTTGTTTAAGATTTGAAAAATATTAATGGTGTAATGAAATTAGTTGAGGAAATTCAAGGGCATTTATATATGGAATCAAACTAATGGAACGAAACTGGATACAATATCAGGTTCACACTGTGAATAAAGAATCACAGAATGAATGAATTATAGGAATATTCAAAGAATTTATTTTCACGATGTGAAAATTATTCACGATGTGAGAGGTAATTCATGATGTGAATGAGATTTTTGGTATTTTAAGCCAAGTTGATGTGTTTTTGGGCATATTGGAACCCTAAAACATTCATGATCTGAATCAATAATCCACATTGTAAATGTAGTTGGTTCCAATAGAATTTATGACCCAACACTCTTTTCATTTCTCATTCACCTCATTTTCTGTTACTCTAAATACTAGGGTCTCTCCATGTGTTTTGGGATCTCTTCTTCCATTTTGTATCCTTCATTTGATTCTCTAATGGATAAATCGATCCTATTATTCTAAAATGATGATTCCTTCCTTATTCTAGAATGATACTATTCTATTATCCTTGGCCAGAACTGATTAGATCATAGATTTTTTGATTGGATCTAGAGATTTTTTTATGGCCTAATGGGTGATTTTCAATTTATTCGATATTTGAATTCATGGATTTGGCATCTATACATCAAAAGAACTATGGTCATTGTCGGAAATGGATCATCTTAGGTATGTAGGAACATAACCAACCTTTAGGGTGTGGTTTCTTTTTAAGATTGATCCTTGGATTATAAATAGTGTCAATATGGGTCTGGCTCTAGGATCTAATGGTGCATTTGGACTTGGACGGTGACCCTTTATATTTAATATGAACTAATATATATATATATATATATATATATATTATACATATAATTGTATATTTAATAATATGAATTCGATGAAAGTATTATTTTCAATGTATTAAATACATGCGATAATAAATAAACAAATGATATAAATATTTATTTCTCCCAAATGGTTTTTATTTTAAATCCATTATGAATAGATTAAATAGATTAAATATTTGTTGAATAGGATTCAATGAATTAATGGAAATAGTAATAAATTTATACAGATACATAAATATGGTTGATTCATTTCATTTAATGAAATGTGTCACCGATGGCTACATAAAGGGGTTCAATTCCTCTAGTTGTTTACAACCGATTTTTGGAAAACCAATCAATTCTCTCTCCCTCCGATAATTATATTTATCATTTGAGATGATGGTGCTAGAACCGCTTCAGTATTTGTGTATCCTCACTGTATGATCACATATCCATTAGTAAATGTTCCCCCCTCAGAGGCAAGGTGATTTTGTTCGTTACATCAAATTCTTCATCAAGCATTCTACTTCTATGAAGAAGAAGAAGAAGAATGCTACTGTTGGCATTTTCTAGGTTCTCTATTTTACATATTTATTAATATTTTTATTCTTAAATATACATCTAACTTTGTTTGGATAATATTACACCTCATATGATCATATTATGATCTTATAAAACCCATCAATGGTATCTGAGTGAAGACTTCTTTTCAAGAATCAATGCATTTATATTTTTATAGAAAAATAATTTTATTGTAAAATGAGATTTTTCATGCCTGGAAATAAATAGAAAAATTCTTATTTATTAATTAAATAATAATTTTATTTAATTATTTTGGTTATTCATATTTATTAAATGGTTTATAAATAATAATAACATTAATAAGGCTTAATAAAATTTCTCTATAAACCTTTTTCAAATATGAAAAAGTAACATTTATTACTCTTCCTTATATAAATAAATAATGTATTTATTTTAATTGAGAGAATTTATATTTGAATTTAATTATATTATTTATAAATTGTTTATAAATAAGGAAAATGTTATTTTTAAATATTTATAGAAATTTATAAAAGTGTTTTATAAATTAATTAACTATAAAATGTGTATGGTTAATTGATAAATATTTTTAAAATACATTTTGAATTTTAAATGGCATGTTTTATGATATAAAAATGATTTATTTATAAATCCTTAAAGGTTATTTATAAAGTGTTTATAAATTACAACATATATTATATTTAGATTATATAAGAATATTTATATACAAGATATTGAATTATAAAATATTTATAATTCATGATATACCATATAAATTTTATTTAATATAAAATATGAAAGGGTCATTATTGAAATGGTTATAAATTTTCTTATATTATTTATAATTTATAAGATGTTTAAAATTTTAATTTATTTTTTAATAGCTCATAAACGTCTCATGTTTTATAAAATAAATAAATAAATTATTTATTTGTTAAATTTCTTTGTTATTCTTGTTTAGTTCGTTATTTATTAATTTGAAATTGTTCGAATTAAATGGGCCTTATTTTGAACATTATTTAAGCCACAACAAAAAGTGTTTTGATAACTGATATAACCATGGTTTAAATAATAATTAAGTATATGATATTTAGATTATGTAAATGGTCTACATAATATAAATTGAATTATAAAATGTTTATAATTCATATAACATCATATATTTAAAAAAGGAAATTCTATATAATGATTAATATGAAACAGTTCATATTGAAAATAATATAATATGTTTATATTCAAAAATATGGGATGTACATAATCTTAATGAACAAATTATAAAAGGTTCTATAATTAGATTTTATTTAGGAAATTGTTCATAAATGTATATCACATGATTAAATATTTGAATAGTCAAATAATTTAAAGGTTTTTCCTAGTTTTATTAATAGTTATAATTTTTTTTATTATGAATGAATGTATGACAAATTTTATATGATTAATTTCTTATAGGATAGTTTCTTTCATATCATGCTAGGTTTGAAATAATAAAATTTATATTTCGCCTACTTTTTCCTTGGTTTGCAATTTTAGTTATGAGATTGAGAATTGTTTTTGGGCATTGATTATGCCTATTAAGAGTTAGAGATTTCATGAATTGAAATATTTCTTGAGTAATGTAACCCAGGGTAGATGGAATTAGGGTCAGACCAGTTACTTTCTTGGAGGCTTGTCTTGGGTGGGAAGGTGAATGGGGCTTACAATCTATCACTCTATGCTTACTCAAGTAGAGTTTTTCATTATCATATAACTCTATGTATTAAAATTAATTGTTTATATACCTTATACATATAATTAATTTGTATATGTATGAATATACTTGAATTCTATTTTGGGTTGATTAAATCATATTTGTGGGTTGTGTAAAGAGTTACACATTAATGTGGTGTGAAAACATTAATTTAGTGAATGGAATAGGGATTCCAAAACTTAATAACTAAAATATTTCATACATATAAATGGAATAAAACATGAGAATATGAGTATTACATATGATGTAATAATTTTTTAATTTAATATAGATATGAGTTATATAAAATTGGTGAGACCCTAAAAAAACTCTCAAATAATATGTGTAAGAATACTTCCAAAGAGACAATTTTGAAGACCTATATCATCCAACCTAGTAGGCCATACTAAAGATATATGAATCTGGATTATCTTGTGTATGGTAATAAAGTAATGAGTGAAGAAAGTTTATTATGTGGGTGGGTCATGCTAAAGTTGAGTTCCCCTAGATCATCCTTTTCTAGCTTATTTTTATGCCTGTTTTGGGTTACACTAGATGGGTGACCCTGATAGGATTATGTTATCAGAGGAATACAATTGAATAAATCAATCAATATGGATTTAAATTAGTGGTATTATGCTCAAATACTCAAGAATCATAACAATTATGATTGGGATGATTCCCTACCATGATTGAAAAGTAACGGGTGAAAAAAAAAGCAACCCATAACCTAGTGGATGAAGGATCTTGTCTCACTAAATAGATATGATGTATGGGTTCATCAATATTAGTGGGAGAACATTCATTAAAGCCCCAATGAAAATATTTAAGACATGATATTATTTTGATAAAATTTTCTGTTAAAGATAAATTGAATTATCATCATGTTTAACTTTAAGACTATTCCTTGAAATGGAAAAACTAAATGGAAAAAATTTCCTCAATTAGTATGGAAATTTGGGAATTATTCATAAATAAGAAGAAAAGTTCTATCCATTGGATCAACCACCTCCTGGTATACCGACTGGATAAATTATTAAAAAAAAGTATTTATGTAACTATAATAATCATTAATGGGATGATCAAGTAGTATTGACACTCTTATTGGTTACAATAGATTCAAAATGTAAATAGAAACATGAGACTCTTAATGCCTTCAAAATGATATATAACTTGAAACGTTTCTATAAAAAAACAAGTGAGGTATGAATGGTATAATGTTTATAAATATTTTTTTCACTGCAAGATGATAGAGGGAACCTCAGTCTCCACCCACATACTAAATATGATTGGGTATATCAATGAATTGGAATGTCTAGGTTCACCTCTAAAGCTTGAATTTGATACATATTTCATTCTATAGTCACTACTGAAAAGGTTCATTCATTTTTTTGTAAATCAAAATATGAATGAACTATGAAAACAATTACCTGATCTGCTAAATATGTTGAGGATTTATAAACAATACATTGTAGGTTTAGGCTCCTGTACATTACTGATGGTACAAAAGGATATGGGTAAATTTTTTGACACAATAGGGAAGAAAAGAAGTCATGGAATGTCCACAATGCCTATTAAAATAGTAATAACAAGGAAGGATAATGTTTTCATTGTGGGAACGTTGTCTGTTAGAGAATAAATTGACCATATCACATAAAGGGCCAGAAGAATCCACATGGAATATCCATTTTAGGTACAAATGTTATAGAATTCATTTCTTTTATGGTGTATAATACCATTTAAATGATCGGTATTGATGTTAATATCCAAGTCATAAATAAAAGGGGTCACTATTTGAAAAGAAGCCTATAACAATGGTTTGGAACCATTGGTATATGTCCTAAAACCATTGTTATAGGTTATACCAATTGTCTGGGTGGTATTTGTCTTGTTTGGCATCGGTATATACCTATATTAACGGTTTCCCAAAACCATTGGTATATGTAATTCAAAAAAATCGTCAGCTTGTTTTGATCCCTGGACCTCTTATTAATATCTCAATGACGTAACCACTAAGTAATAATGTTTTTTTGAAACATAATATGTTAAATATGTACATTTACATTCATAAGTAAATAAATTCTTTATTTAATCAATGTTGTTAGATTGAATAATTTGTAAAAAATAAAAATACCTATACTAATAGTTTTCCAAAACATTGGTATAGGTATTTTGAATTTTGGGACCTATACCAAGAGTTTGTGAAAAACTATTGGTATAGAGTCATTAAATTGAGAATATACCAATGGTTTTTGACAAAATGTTGGTATAACCATCACTAATGCCAACTATTTTAGAAAAAATGTCGGTATATGGTCATTTTATCAAATTTATACCATCATGTTTTCCAATACCATTGGTATAGGGTCATATAATGGTACCTATACCAACATTTTTTCGAACCCGTTGGTATATGGTCATATTGTGGTACCTATACCAAGGGTTTGAACAAAACCGTTAGTATTGGTCTTGTTTCTAGTAGTGTGTTGTTGTTTTGGAGACATGGATACTTCAGGCTCAGATGATTTTTTCATAAGATATGTATTTATTTATTTTTTATAGAGAATATCTAGTGAATAATGGTTATTTGAAATAACATGGATTTCAATATTCATAGTTTTGATTTGTTCAATTATATGACTTACTTAATGAAGGATAAAATGACATGTTATGGTTAGGAAATCCATATTTTTTCCATTTTAGATAAAATTCCAAAAAAATAAATGAATTAAAGAAACTTATACCAAAAATACTAAAAAAATCGAGAATGGATGAACTGGGCATATGATGTATTTATTTTAGTATTATGAAGACAATAAAATTAGTAACAGTTCTAACTCGAAGAAGAAAAGTTCGTTGAAAAGTTCAATAATGTTTCTTCAAGTTGCCAATAAATGTAATTGAAACCTAGAGTTTTCTAGGTGATGGAATTTTGATTCCATAAATATTATTATTTATAATACCTAAAGGATTTTAGGAAGAATTGTGGAATTTATATATCATTTATGGATGTTATAGAAATTGATTCCTCGATTTTCAAAAGCATGTGATAATAATTGCACATTTTCATAAGTGTTATAAATATATTGAAGTTCAAAATCAAAGGAATAATTATTTGAGCTTTTAATATACATTCATGAAGATAAAATTTTCTACATATTAATGTAAAACATAGTATCAAGACTAAAAAAATATAAATAGATGATTTGAATCTTTATCTCATTTCACTTATGTGACAAGAATATGTATAATAATAAAGAGATGGTATGAGATAATTAATTGTGTAGACATAGATTTTGATTCATTATGTTCTATAACATGTTTTGAGGATAAGAAATGGTTAAAAATGTCTTATCTAGGATAAAATGTTTGTATGAATATTTTTCAAAATATATGTAAATGGGTTCCTTTGACCCATTGGTGGGATATTTTAATAAAGTCTTATTTTCATGTAATCATGTTTCAAACACATAGAATACCATATATGATATAAAAATAGTAGTTTATATTTCAGATATTCCTACCGATAGGAAATAAATTTTATTTCATAATAAACATATTAATTTGTGTTGAGCATTATAAAGATTTCTAAATTGAATATAATGTATAAGAGGCTAATGGGAGAATGTTTGGAGTAAGACAAGTTCAATGTTAAAAAATAAAAGATTGTACCAGATTTAGTTTAACTCTTTCTTTTTTAAAAAGTAATCCCCATGTGTGGCGTTTTAGAACCCTCCATATAAGGGAACCCCCTCCCCATAAAGAGATCACTCAGAAGAGAGCCCCAAATTGGAAGGATCTATTGCGAGCTGAGATTTCAGAGCATCCAAGAGGGTGAAAACCCAAATGACGATGGGTTGACACAACAATCAGTCAGCACAGGTGGGTTGCACGTCATTTTACCCACTCGGTTATGAATCAGGTAACCAAAAAAGTTGAGTGGATCCTAGGTGAGGGAGAAATTCACCCAAAAGTGGTCTCCCAAGAATCGAACTCTACACCTCCTAAAGAACACTGTGGTTATGCTCCTCTCTTTCACCACTGTGCCATCACTGAAGTGGCCCCAGATTTATTTTATGTTCTTATTTACATTATATCATTAAGAGGTAGGATATAAGATAGTAAAGAAAAAATGAAAATAGTTACATTTATTTACTGTGATAAAGTTAATATTACTATAATGACAACATATTTACAAAGTGAAATTCACTTGATTTTTTAAAAGGTTTAAGAAATAATGGTAAAGAGAATTGTAAATGGTTATATATGTTTACCACAATGAAATGAATGTCACTTTATCTTAAAAGTGTTTAGGATATTCTGGATAAAAATGTAAAGAGTTACATTTGTTCATCATAACAATTGAATATCATTAGTCCATAAAGGCTTATACCAGTTAATACACAAAGTGTATCAATTGGTATCCTAAAAGGGTTTAGGGTGTAACTATAAAGATAAATGTAAAGAGTTACATTAGTTACCGTAATAAAATGTATATAACTTAATCATTAAAAAGAATTTAGGATCCACTGGTAAAGTAATAATGTAAATAGTTACCTTATTTACAAAAAAATCAATGAAAAGGTTTGATAGAAAATATTACAATGATGATGATGATGTAATTAAAAGGATTTATAAGTATACAATAGAGAATGAAATTATAGAATTTGATGTTAGGATGTTAAGATGTTTTTATACAAGTTCAAAGAAATGAACCTAAGGAATATTATTCCTAAGGATCACCGTTATTCAAACATTATTTCATTATAAAAGTTACTCACTAAGAGGTTAGTGGGATTATTTTATCATACGGTCACATAAGAATGTTATGGAAATTACATATGGATGTAATGTTCAAAAAATGAATCCATTACCGAAACAATTTCATGTGGTTCTTATAATATCTCTTTAAGAGTTTGGTTGTAATGGTAGTAAAAATATATTCTATTTATAATAAAATAAATCTCCATTTATCTTCCATTCATCTATGTTTCAACTTTACTTTACATGAATGGTATAATGATAAATATCCCCTCAAAGTATAAACATTGAGTTGTCCCTGACTGATAATCATCATCAAGTTTAATGGGTTGTGATGGTATATAAAGGTTAGCTTTAATAGATTCACATATCGATTGAAAAGGGTAGTGTATAGGATATTTAAGAATAGATTATTGAGGTAATAAGTAGAGACTTAATACTTAAGACTAATCCACTAAAGTATATATCATGGAATTTCATACAGTCATAAATATAATGAGGGGTGTATACTTTTTATTAGTCCTTTTGAATAGAGGTTGGTGAGATACCTATCACGATAACTTTTATACTTTCATACCATACTTGAAAAAGTCACCATATGAACTTAGATAATCAAGGGTGGTTGGGTATGTGGATGATCCTTATATCGGTTGGAGTACAACCAACATGGTATTTTTCAACTTGTATGACAAGAAAAGTCATTTGTCCCTTGATTTAATTAGACTGAGGAAATGCATGGTCATACTTAATTGTTTCACATATTATGTTTTCATGTAATTGGAATAGTGGAATGTGAGTTTCTTATGACATAGATGAATGAAATGTGATGTATTCATCCACTTGGTCAGTCTTTTTTAGAGAATCCAGAAAATCATGAAAGGATTATACTAGATTGACATGTTCCATAACTAGTGGTCACTTGATGTCCTAGAAAAACGGATTATATAATATAAATATGATTTATACAGTACATCTTGTGGTGTTCATGTTCATAAAGATATATGAGCATGTTTTATAGAGATCACACTAGACACATTAGTACCGTGAGGAGCACTGATGATTTTCTAGAGACCGCTCTTTGAATACATCTATGAAATAGAGATTTCATAGTTGTTGACAATGCTGCTAAGGCTGACAGGGCCACATATTTATGCCCTTGGATAATGAAACAAATTTTGATAAATTATTTTGTCAAAATTAATAGATTTTTATGAAAACATGTATTTAAAAGTGTTTGGATGGATTCAAAAATATTGTGAAATTATGCAAATAGTTCCTATAAAATTTTAGTGCAAGTGGGAGATTGTAAAATATTTACTAATATATATATATATATAATATTATATTATATTAATACATTTTTATTTAATAATATGGATTTGATACAGGTATTATTTTTCATGTATTAAATACAAGTGATAATAAATATATGTATAAACGGTTTTTATTATCAATCCATTATGAATGGATTAAATGACTTGAATATTTGTTGAATGGGATTCAATGAATTTTTGGAAATGGGAATAAAAATTTATAGATACATAAATATAGCCTATGCATTTCATTTAATGAAACATGTCATGGATCGCTATATAAAGGGATGTGATACCTTCTATTGTTTACATCTGTTTGTGAGAAAGCCTATCAATTCTCTCCCCCCCCCCCCGATACTGTTGTTTATTTTCTAAGATGAAGTCAATATCACCCCTTCATCATTAGGGTATACTCATGATATGATCGTAGATCCATTGGCCGGTATTCCCCCCTTGAAGGTAGGGTTCTTTTGTTCACTACATTGGGATCTTCATCAAGCATTCTCCTTCACTGAGTAAGAAGAATTTTGCTACTAATGAAAATTTTCAGGAACACTATTTTACATATTTATTTATCTAATGATTTTTAAAGATATATCTTCCTGTTTTTGGGTCATGTTCCACTTTATATGATCATATGATCATCATAAAAAACTGATCACTTGACACTGAATTGTTGTTGCACCTAAGGTATGAAACCCTTGACTTCAGTTCTTGTTTTTTATGGGTTCTTGATATAATTGTTGGTTTGCGTGTGTAGCCCCACGAGACTTATAAATATTTTTGATCACATGATTGTGGAACTGTTCTTGTGTTTGCATATGGAGGTCGATGATTAGGAAACATTCCTAATTTGATGTAATGATCGATTCGTTATTTGTTTCTTGTATTGTATGTATGTGATATTATTTTGTCTTATATTGTTAAGTGTGCAGGTTCAATCTAGTGAAGTAATCCATTTGAGGGATGTTTTAGACAATTGGTCAATATGAATTAGCCTATAACATCAAGGGGGATGTTTCAACCATTTTTTTACACTGTCCCATGAAAGGGTATGTGTCAGGATGTCATTTGATGTTCCTTATAGCATGGTGCCGAAGCAGGTAGACCTTGTCTCTATGGATCTGACATATGTATTGTGATTGTGTGATATTATTTCTCTTTATGTTTTTCTGTTTACTTTTAGGGAATATACAAAAATATATTTTATGCACTTATATTAAAGGACATTGGTCGTGTCCGACTGAGGCTTATACTCACACCGTACTCAGGAATTTGGATGTGCTTGTAGATTTCATGGTCAATGATCTTGAGAAGTGAAACACCCCAAGCTTCCACATTACATTTCCCTCTGAATAATACAATAGCTTGCGCTATACCCAACTTCAAGTTCTAGCACACCACGACTAATAAAACTAGGTGTTATGAATAGAAATACCAACTTTTTGAAATTTTATAAATTTTAATTTTCGAAATGGACTTCATTTATGGATTCGGAATACCAAAATTATCTAAGGGTGAATTTTTGGAATTTTTCTGAAAAGTTTCAATTTTTGATGAATAGTGACAAGCACTGGGTGATTGTTTAAAAATGAATTTTTGTTTAAATAATTAGTTGCTTTATTTATATTTATTTTAGGTAAAAATAGATATATAATACCTATATATGTTCAATGAAATTCATTGGATTCATTTTATAATAATATTAGATATATAAAATTTTATTGAAGTTTTTACCATCTTTTATCCAGCTTTTAGGCGCATTTGAAAATTTGCATAAAACGTAATTTTACCACTTCTGTGAATTGAATTTGAAAAATTTGATAGACACGGTTGACATCAGTATGTAAAATGTGGTTCAATAGGATGAAAAATAATTTTTGGTGAATAGTAACTGTTGACTTTTATTTACCATGGTTAAAAGTAAATAGGGTAATTAAAGGTAAAAATGATATTATAATTACCCTAACACACATCCTAATTCTATTGGATAAGTGTATTTAGACCAAAATATACTTTAGGAATAAAATATTATCCTTTTGGTCCACTTTTATTATATTAGGACATTTATTATTATTTTATTTAAAGAAGAGTTAAAAGTGTTAAATTTAATTTTTAATAATTAAAACATTTTTAGTACAGGGTTATACATTAGATAAATTTGACTATAAATATTAATTATAAAGATAAAAATATTTCCTACATAATTGTATTTTATTTATAATTTTTAGACAAAAAATAATTACATTTATTTATGACACAATGAGGATGCAGTAATTACCTTATTAATGAATGTTTAAAATAATTGATATTATAAATATACATATAAATTTAAATTGAGACTTCTGATGAATCCCACTAATTTTATACTTTAATAAGACATGTTAGGGTTTATTAGATAAATTTTTTTCGAAGTGATAATGTTTTATGACTTCCACAAAAACAATATACAAAATAGTGTCAGAATTGACCTAAATTAGTTTTTAAAACAAATACTATATTATTAATTGATATTATATTCCGAAAAATCAAAGGTTCAGTAAAAGTATTTAGATAATAATATATATATCAATAATTAACCACTTGGTATTCTCTTGGTTTTTATAGTATTTTTATTAACCATTTATTATAATAATACATGAATACATGGTAAAAGGTAAACTATTTAACTAAGAGTTAAATCTAAAATATAAGGTTAATATTGTGACCTAAACCGATCAAAACCCTATTTTTAATGGTTTTAGATCCATCTACACCTTATCCTTTAAATAAATCATTTTGGATCCATTATAAACATAATATTATTTTATAATAAAATAATATTTCTATTTTTTTCTAAAGTGACCCTCACCTCTATTATAAAAGGGTACTTCCCCTTCTCTCAAAATAACACCTCTAAAGCCATTTGGATTGGCCAAACCCTACTCCAATATCCTCTGATATTCCCTCAATTAAGACTAGGGGCCTTACTTTGATTATAAATCCATCCTAATGATCCCTTTTGATCAAATCAAAATGAAGAAGCCTAAGAAGAGGTAATAATTTCATCATCTCTTTCAAAGTAATTTTCTTCTTCCACTTCTTCTTTCTCTATTATTTCCATACCAAAATATTAAATCCATTTCCTTCAACATACATTTATTTTATTATAAGTATGGTAAAACCATATTCTTTATTCTATCCATCCTATGAATGACAATGTCACTATATGTGTGTACGTATGGCTTACCGTCTCCACATCACGGTGTAGTTTGTTATTCAACGCATCATTATTTGGATTGGAATAATAATGAGTATAATTGATGTAAATAATAAATATAACATGTTAATTATTTTTTATATATGATATACCATCCAATTACATAATATTACACCATCAATATAATGGTACACTATCTTGTGCGTACGTATGAATTACCCTCTCTATGAATGCGATGAGATTCATTCCCCATCATAACCATTCAAGATTAATTTTCATTTTATGATTAAAAATAATGTTTATGAACATAATATAATTCTGCATATGAACCATGTACATCCTATCCATAAAAAATAGGACTTACATAACAAAACATATAAAGGAAAACAAATCAGTTAACACCCGGAACAATGATATTACAAATATATTATTAACGAAGCAATATGAGAAGATTATATATGATATCATATTTATATATGTGGCTCTTGTATAATTTAATAAAATTTATTTAACTATTATATATGAGGTTAACATACCCTCAATCAAGGAAAAGTACAAGGTAAGAGTTAATTCTATAATCTCTTCATTATCTGAGGTTGTTTATATGTGAGTATCTACTATGACCTCTTTATCATCCAAATCTGGGTTTCATAATAATGTATTACAAAACATTTTTATTATTTACTGGACCATGGGTTAAATTCATTGATACCCTTTTTTTACTTTTTATAAAAAATTCATAAAGTAATCTTTCCATCATTTTCGAAAAAGGACTTTTACAGCCTCTTTGACAAAATTAAGGAAAGAATGTTTTTCTTAATCTTAAATGGAGAGTGAGGCTATTTTCCACCGTTATAACACCTTAGAATCTTCCCATACAATATTATAGGAATATCTTGAAAAGAAATGTTTTATTTTATAATTATGTGCCTTTTAAATGATTTCAAAATAGAAAGATATATTTCTCTCAAATAGTTTTGATTTCATCTATGTCAACATCCTTTGATGGATATTACAATTGTTTGATGTTGATTTATTTTGATATAATATTCCATATTGTATTGAAGGTTTTGTGAAATTTTTTATTGTGGATGTGTTATATTTATACTATTCTTGGTTTATGGTTAAATTACTGACATTTCATATGATAGTTTTAATATCAATGTTTATGTTATGATTTAACCATTTCATATGAGGAATTCATTGGACATAGTAAGTGACGGGTGGAGCCTGCTATAGCTCCTCGATGCATTAGTAGGTCTCATTAGACAAACTAGTGTTTTGGAACATGGCGAGGACGAAATATTTTTTTTTATTCTTGGCACAAGGCCTGGAAAAAATCTCATTTTTAGTCTTGGAATAAGGTCTTGACTATGTGGTTATGATGTTCTGCATTATGCATTCTATCATTAAGAAATTTTATATTGATGATGCATGTGATTATTCGACTACTAGAATATCTATGCGAATAAGTAAATAGAACTATTTTATTTATATTTTCCATAGTATGCTGATGTTTAAGTTTAAAAGGCTTATTTTTTAGTCTTATAAATTTCCTTAAATGTTTATGCTTATTTATTAAGGTTTCCGCTATATTGTTATCCTTACTGAGAATCTGAGATCACCCCTTTCTTATGTTTTATTTTTCATAGGATGCAAAGAGGTATTTTATGAATAACCTGAAATAATAGGATAAGGGATAAGAGTGTGTCAAAATGGGACACAATGATGTTTTTTTCTTTATTTATGATGTTATGTAAAACATAGGTATGTATCTAGTACTTCCAAGGCTACTAAACTGATCAATCTTTCGAGACATGATTCTTTGTATATTTCAATTGTTATTTAATAATACTCTGACTCTGGGTAACCTGGGTTAGGGATTTATAGTTGGTATTAGAATAAGATTAGTATAAACCTTGGAAACTAGATTTAGAAAAATTGCGATTAAAGAACATTACCCTAAGATAGACTTTGAGGATTAGTATAAAAGAACATCCTAGAATTTTTTTAATGTAGAGATTTTATGAGTTTTCCATGCAATACATCCCTGTCTGGATATGATCAGGTAGAGGTGGCTCTGGCACAGATGTACCTAGGAGTGAAAACTCAGACATGGAGTTTCGGGCTTGACCTAGGGTATCCTGGTACACGACAATGGGCCTTACTACACTCTTTGTTACGACACTCCTGGGGGATATGTTTTGGATAATTCTCATTTTCGTTATAAGAAATTATGAAAGATTTATGAGTAAATACCTCATCAAATAAAACATTTTTATGATTATGGATTATATCCATAAACTGTTCAATTAATGTTAAGTGTTTTAGAAGTTTGGAATTATGTATTGTGATTCATAAACTAATCTCTTGTATGCCATTGTTTAGAACTGGTTCCTAGTGGTAGGAATGGAAATTGTGTCAATGCACATAATCCATGTAGGGATTTCTCTCCTACTCAAGATAATTATAGTTGAGATGGTGATGCAACCGGTGCTGAACAACATATAACTATACTGGGACAACTCACTCTGGTTATGAATTATAACCTTACCCATATGGAGCACCCTGATCCACAACACGGAGGATCGATGTCAAACCGCTTCATGAGAAAAAAACCCCCAACATTCAATGGGACTAAAAATACATTTTTTGTTGAGAAACTGATAAGTTCTTCTGAAAAAATATTTCATGCTTTGGGGAGTAGAAAAAGGGGAAAAGTTGTCATGACAATTTATTACCTCATAGGAGATACAGATCAATAGTAGCGATTAATTAAAAACACAAAGGAGGATAAAGAAGTATAAAATATGGAATGGGGGAGTTTAAAGAGATTTTCTTAGAAAAATACATTCATCGGGACCATCGAGCAGATATATAAAGACAATTTCTATGTTTGAGGAAAAAGGAGGATGAGAATGTCGTAAAGTACGAGGATAACTTTAGAAGGATAGAAAGGCATACAACAGATTATATACATAACCCAAGGAGTAAGATTGGTTGATTCTTTGATTGGTTAAAACCATTTCTCTGTCTATCATTAGTCTCATAATCCTTCTCATCATATAATGATATTATCTCATGTGCTATCAAGACAAGAAATGAATTCTGTATGTCTTACAACATTAAATAAAAGAAAGAGAAGAAGAGATCTGCTGAACACTCTGGAAATGGAAATAATGGGAAAAAGGGAAAAGTTGAATTTTCATCATGCAGTAAATGTGGGAAGAAACACCAAGGTACTTTCCTGAAGGGAATGAGAGACTATTACAAGTGTGGTGAAAAATGCCACCAAGATCGTGATTGTAAGGGAAAAAAAGAGGGTTTCAATGATGAATTGTACAATTTTAGAGAAAAGGGGAATTATGAAAATGAATGTACTAAGCTCCAAGGAAACTTACCTTAAAAAATCCAAGGGACCAGGGCCAAGCTTATATGATCACTACTGATGAGGTTGAAGCTCTGAATGACATGGTGGTAGGTAATTTAATGGTTTACTCAAATTTATCCAATGCTTTATTTGATTCTGGATCATTGCATTGTTTCATATCTTCCCAGTTTACTAATAAAATTAGATATTTTCAATTTGATTTAACAAGGGAGATTTCAGTCAAAACTTCTAAGGGAAGTAACATTGAAACAATGTTTTTCTATCAGTTCCCATTAGGTAATATAAAAATGCTTTATCTGCTGATCTCATCGTCATACCCATGATTTAATTTGATAAAATCCTCAGTATAGATTGGATTTCAGACCATGAAGTGAAAATTTATTGTAAGAATAAAGATGTTTCAATTTTTGATGATGATAAAGAGTATCTTATCCTAAGAGAAGAAACATCACCATCTGATTCTTATCTAGATCTACACCATGTAGCTCAACTAAATTCCATTTTTGGGGAGGAAGAGAGTGAAATAACTACGAGTGAGGAAAATAATGTTCAAATAGAGTATTGACCTGTTGTGCAAGAATATGTTGATGTGTTACTAGAGGATTTACCTGGACATCCTCCAAAATGAGAAATTAAGTTTTCCATTGATTTAATTCCTAGGTCAAGGCCCATATCGAAGACCCCTTATAGATTGGAAACTATGGAATTAGTGGAACTAAATAAATGACTGGAGGTATTGAGTAATAAAGGATTTATTATCACTAGTATTTCTCCATGGTGAACCCTGTTCGTTTTTTAAGAATAACGATGGATCTATGAGGTTTTGTATTAGCTATAAGAAGATCAATGCTATAACAATAAAGAACAAGTATCCCCTACCTCGTATTGATGACTTATTTTATCAACATCATTGAGCTCAATATTTTTCAATGATTGATCTTTGATCTAGATATCATTAGTTGTGCGTGAAGAAGTAAGGCATTCCAAATACAGCATTTTGAACCAGGTATGAGCATTACGAGTTTACAGAAATGCCTTTTGGACAGACTAATGTACCCTCTATCTTCATGGATCTAATGAATAGAGTTTTCAAGGATTGCCTTGATGGAATTTTAGTGGTATTTATTGATGATTTCTTGGTTTACTCAAAAAGATATAATGATAATGAAAATAACTTGTGCACTATTCTAAAGACTCATAAAAGAAATGAATTATATGGGACGTTTAGAAAGTGTGAATTCTGGCTTCAGGAGATTTCGTTTCTTGGCCATATTGTCTCTAAGGATGGAATCACTATTGATCCTTCTAAGAAAAGAGAAATGAAGGAATGGAAAATACTGACGAGTATAACTGAAGTACACAGTTTTATTACTTTAGTAGGTTATTATCGGTGTTTTGTCCAGAATTTTTCCCAATTAGATAACCCATTAACCAATATCACACGTAAAGTGGTTAAAATTTAAGGAAAAAAGAAATTAAAGAATGTTTTAAAGAACTAGAGAGATGATTAGTCAATGCTCCTATCTTGACTCTACCATCGGGGAATGATGGGTTTGTAATTTATTGTGATGCTTCAAAGAAAGGACAAGGTTGTGTACTTATGCATAATGATAGAGTTATTGCCTATGTGTCACGATAGAAAAAAAAATCATGAACAAAACTATCCTACTCATGATCTTGAGTTATTAGCTATATTATCTGCTTTGAAGATATGGAGACACTGTCTCTATGGTTAAAAATGTGAGATATATACCAATCACAAGATTTTGATGTATATTTTCTCATAGAAAGAACTCAACATGAGGAAAAGTAGATGGCTTGAACTACTCAAGGATTATGATTGCACTATACACTACCATCCAAGGAAGGGAAATAAGGTGGAATATTCTTTGAGTAGAAAAGATCATGGAGTTTTGAACAAGATGAGAGTTTAAAGGGATCCTATGTTCATGAATCTAGTAAAGATGGATATGGGAATAGCCATGGAAGGTGAAACAACAATACTTTTTCAAATAGTTTCCAAATCATATTTACTAGATAGGATAAAAAGTTCTCAAATTGATGATGATAAGTTTCAAAATAAAATTAAAGCTGTGAATGATGGGAGATTGATCAACTACGTTTATGAAGATTGAATTTTGAAAGTTGTGAATAGAAATTGTGTTCCTGACTTACTTGATCTAAAAAGGGAATTATTGGTTGATGCTCATAGATCAAATTTCCCTATACACCCTCGTAGAACAAAGATGTATAGAAATTTGAAGGAACTTTTTTGGTGGGGCAACATGAAAAGGGATATTGCTGATTATGTGTCAAGATGTATGGTTTGTCAATAGGTTAATGTAGGAAGAAAACATCTTGGAAGAGTTATGCATCTTCTTCCCATAACTGAGTGGAAATGGTTTGATATTACGATGGACTTTGTCATGGGACTAACAAAGACTCCTAGATGAAATGATGAAATATGGGTCATTATTGATCGTCTTACCAAGTCAGCACATTTTCATACTATAAGAGATGATTTTTCAGTTTTACATTTAGAAAGTCTATATATTAATAATGTTTAAAGACTTCATGGGGTACCCATATCCATTTTTTTTCTGATCATGATCACCATTTTACATCAAGACTATAGAAAAGACTTTTGAAGGCCCTAGATACTGACCTTCATTTTATCACTACCTACCACTCTCAAACTGATGGACAATCAGAACGGACAATTCAAGCCTTAGAAGACATGTTGAGATCATGCTCACTTGACTTTAAAGGTATGTGGAATCAATATTTACCTCTGGAATAATTTTCTTATAACAATAGTTTCCATTAAAGTATTCAGATTGCGCCATATGAAGTGTTATATGAAAAGATATGTCACACACCAACTTGATGGGATGATGTGGGTGAAAGAAAACTAGTAGGCCTAGAACATGTTGAGGAAACAATGGAAAAAGTGAAGATTATCCTATCCCACATCAAAGTATCTCAAAGTAGGAAAAAGTGTTATGCCGATAACTGAATGAAATATTTGGAATGTCAGGTAGGAGATCATGTTTTCATGAAGGAATCTCCATAAAAGGGTGTTATATGATTCAATAAGAAGGGAAAATAATGTCCCAGGTAAATCAGACCATTTGAAATTATAGAATGAATTGGATTTTAAAACTTATCATTTCATAATGATACCAAGTCTCTCCAAAGTTTATGATGTGTTCCACGTGTCACTATTGAGAAAATACACGCCTGACCCAATGCATGTACTCACCTATGAAGAAATAGAACTTAAACCTGACCTCTCTTATTGAGAAAATCCAATTAGAATTCTTGATACCAGAGAACAATTGTTGAGAAACAAGATAACTCGTCTGGTAAAAGTTCTATAGAGAAACCATAAGATGGAAGAGGCAACATTGGAACTTCAGGAACTTATGATGAAGAACCACCCAAATCTTTTTATGAATTAGTATTCTAGAAATTTTGAGGATGAAATTATTTTAATTAGGGAAGAATGTAACACCCCATGCTTCAACAGTACTTTTCCCTTTGAATAGTACAATAGCTTACATTGTACACAACTTCGAGTTCTAGCACACCATGACTAATCAAACTAGCCGTTATGAATATTAATAACCACTTTTTGAAATTTTATAAATTTTGTTTTTCAAAATGGAATTCATTTTTTCATTCGGAATATCAAAATTAGCTTAGGGTTATTTTTATTTATTTTCCTAAAAACTTTAAATTTTTCGATGAATAGTGAAAAACATTGTGTTATTGTTTAAAAAAACATTTTAATTAAATAATTAGTTAATTTATTTAAATTTATTATTGGTAAAAATAGATAAATAATACTTATATATGTTCAATTTAATTCATTCGATCCATTTCATAGTAATATTTTATATATAAAATCTTATTGAACTTTTTAACGTCTTTTATCCACCTTCTAGGTCTATTTAAAAATTGGCATAAAACATAATTTTACCGCTTCTGTGAATTGAAATTCAAAAATATGAGATACACATTTGACATCATTAAGTAAAATGTGGTTTAATATGATGAAAGTAATTTTTTTGGATAGTAACTTTTGACTTTTATTTACCACATTAAAAGTAAATAGGGTAATTAAATGTAAAACATGATATTATAATTACCCTAAGACATGTCTTAATTTTATTGGATATGTGTATTTAGACCAAAATCATCCTTGGGAATAAAATTAGATCCTTATGGTCCCCATAGATTAGATTAGGGTGTTTGTTATTATTTTATTTAAAGATGAGTTAAAAGTGTTAAATTCAATGTTTTATAACTAAACCATTTTTAATACAAGGTTATACTAAAGATAAATTAGACTGTAAATATTCATTATGAATCTAAAAATATTTCCTAAATAATTGTATTTTATTTATAATTTTTAGATATTAAATAATTAAAATAATTTTTGACACAATGATGATGCATTTATTACTTTATTAATGAAAGATTAAAATAATTGATATTATAAATATCCAAATAAAAGAAAATTGAGACTTCGGATGAATTAAACTAATTTTCTAGGTTAATATGACATGTCAGGGTTGATTAGAATATTTTTTACAAAGTGATAAAGTTTTTATGACTTTCAAAAAAACAAAATACCAAATAGTGTCAAAATTTACCTAAAAGAGTTTTACAAAAACCATATTATTAATTAATATAATATTACTAAAAATCAAAAGTTCGGATGAAAGGCTTAGATAAGGTTATATATATCAATAATGAACCACTTGGGGTTCTTTTGGATTTTTATAGTAAGTTTATTAACCATTTATTAGAATAATACAAGAATACATGGTAAAAATTAATCTTTTTAACTAAGAGTTAAATCTAAAAGATAATGTTACTACTATGAGATAAACCTATCTAAAACCTAATTTTTGAGAGGTTTTCGAACCATCCCCACATTAGCCTTGAAATAAATCCTTTTGGAGTCATATAAACCAAATATGATTTCATAATAAAATAATATTTCTAGTTTTCCTAAAGTGACTATCACCTCTTTTATAAAAGGGTACTTCCCCATCTCTCAAAATCACACATCCATTGCCATTTGTCTCAGCCAAAACCTGCTCAAATATCCTCAAAACTACCCTCAATAAATCATAAAGGCATTACTTTGATCAGAAAACCTCCCTAAGGATCCATTTTGATCAAATCAAAAGGAAGCACCTGAAGAAGAGGTAATAATTTCATCACCTCTTTCAAAGTTCTTTTCTTCTTCCACTTCCTCTTTCTTTGTTGTTTGCATTCCAAAATTATAAATCCAACATATTCTAGATAATATGATGTTATTATGAGTATGGTACAACCATATTCATTATTCAATTGATCTTATGAATGAAAAAGTCATTATACATGCGTACGTACAACTTATCGTCTCCACGTCGTGGTGTAGTTTTTTATTCAACATATCATTATTTGGATGGGTATAATAATGGGTATAATTGATGCAAATATTAAATATAAATTGTTAATTATTCTATATATATGATATACCATCCAATTACATACGATTACACCATCAATAGAATGGTATTTTTGCTCATGCGTACGTAAGGATTACCGTCTCCACGAACGCGATGAGATTCATTCTCCATCGTAACTATTCCAGAATAATTTTCATTTGATAATTAAAAATAATGTTTAAGAACTTAATATAATTCTGGATATGAATGAATTACATCCTATCCATAACAAATTGGACATAAGTAACAAAACATATAAAAGAAATCAAATCAGTTAACACCCAAAACCATGATACTACTAAAATATTATTAACAATGCAATATTAGAAGATCATATATGATTTCATATTTATGTATTTTTTTTGTATAATTTAATAACAATGATATTACTGTTATACTTGAGGTTAACGTATGCTCAATCAAAAAAAAACTACAAGGTAAGGGTTAATTATACAATCTCTTTATTATCTGAGGTTTTTTATATGTGAGTATCTACTGGGACCTCTTTATCATCCACATCTGGGTTTCGTAAAAAGGATTTCGAAACATTTTTACTATTTCAAATACTGTGGCACTACGGGAAAAATGACTTTTTGTGACGGGCTTTTTGTGATGGGAATAAATCCCGTCGCAAATAATCGATTATTTGCGACACGATTTTGTGTCCCGTCGTAAAAGTTTTGGCGCATGTAGCGCGCCAAACCGTGTTAAGGTTATTTGCGACGGGGGCCTGTCGTAAATACCCCACGGCGGTTAATAACTTTTTGCGATGGGAAATCCTCCCGTCGCAAAAGGTGTGTCGGCAGGGACTATTTGCGACGGGACCCGTCGCAAATAACTTTTTAATCGCCGACAGTTATTAATGCGGGCAGAGGTATTTGTGACGGGTCCCATCGCAAAAGACACTATTTGTGAAGGGAACCCGTCACAAATAATTTAACCTATATATACCCCCATCCGTTTTTCTTCTCATTCCACTCAATTTCTAAATATTGTATCTCTCTGAACTCTGATTTCAGAGGGAAAATTTTTCTAAGTTAATTTTTTTGGTCACGAAAAAGTTGTGAATCCGTCTACATCAATAGCAAATCATGTCTAAAGGTATTTTTTATTTAATTTTTTATTTATTTCAATTTTTTATGTTAATTTTTATTATTGTTGATTAGTTGTAATTAAATTGAATTTAAATTGTTCTGGCATGACTATTTATTTGTACTAATAAATTGAAATTTTTATTATTAATTTTTAATAATTAGTAGTAATTAGTAATTATTAACGCTAATTAGTAATGTGTATAATTAATTTTTAGTAATTAATAATAATTGGTAATAAATAATAATCAATACTAATAATTTGTAACAAATATAAATAATTATTAATAAATAGTAATAAATAGTAATAATGGGTAATAAATAGTAATAAATTATATTAATTAGTAATAAATTGTAATAATTAGTGATAAATTGTAATAATAAGTAATAAATTGTAATAGTTAGTAATAAATTGTAATAATTAGTAATAAATTGTAATAATTAGAAATAAATTGTAATAATTAGTAATAAATTTTAACAATTAGTAATAAATTGTAATAATAAGTAATAAATTGTAATAATTAGTAATAAATTGTAATAATTAGTAATAAATTTTAATAAATTCTAATAAATTGTTATAATTTGTAATAATTAGTAATAATTAGTAATAATTAGTAATAAATTGTAATAATTAGTAATAAATTGTAATAATTTGTAATAAAGTGTAATAATTAGTAATAAAGTGTAATAATTAGTAATAAACTGTAATAATTAGTAATAAACTGTAATAATTAGTAATAAACTGTAATAATTAGAAATAAAGTGTTATAATTAGAAATAAACTGTAATAATTAGTAATAAACTGTAATAATTAGTAATAAAGTGTAATAATTAGTAATAAAGTGTAATAATTGTTAATAAAGTGTAATAATTAGTAATAAACTGTAATAATTATTAAAAAACTATAATAATTCGTAATAAAGTGTAATAATTACTAATCAATTGTAATAATTACTAATAATTAGTAATAAATACTAATAATTAGTAATAATTAGTGATAATTAGTAATATTTATTAATAAATACTAATAATTAGTAATAATTAGTAATAATTATTAATAATTAGTAATAATTATTAATAATTAGTAATAATTAGTAATAATTAGTAATAAACTGTAATAATTCGTAATAAACTGTAATAATTAGTAATAAAGTGTAATAATTAGTAATAATTAGTAATAATTAGTAATAATTAGTAATAATTAATAATAATTAGTAATAATGTGTAATAATTAGTAATAAACTCTAATAATTAGTAATAAACATTAATAATTACTAATAAATTGTAATAATTAGTAATATTTATTAATAAATACTAATAATTAGTAATAATTATTAATAATTAGTAATAATTATTAATAAATTGTAATAATTATTAATATGTTGTGATAATTATTAATAAATTGGAATAATTAGGAATAAATAGGAATAATTATCAATAAATAGGAATAATTAGAAATAAATAGGAATAATTAGCAAAAAATAGAAATAATTGGCAATAAATTGGAAAAATTAGCAGTAAATAGGAATAATTCGCAATAAATAGGAATAATTAGGAATAAATAGGAATAAATAAGAATAAATAGGAAAAATTAAGAATGAATAGAAATAATTAAGAATGAATAGGAATAATTAGCAATAATTAGGAATAATTAGAAATAATTAAGAATAAATAGCAATAAATAGTAATAAATAGGATTAATTATTAATAATTAGGAATAAATACTAATAATTAGGAATAAATAATAATAATATGCAATAATTACTAATAATTAGAAATAATTAGTAATAAATAGCAATAAATAGCAATAAATTGCACAAAATTTCCATAATTAGCAATAATTAGTAATAATTTGTAATAAAGAGAAATAATTAATAATAAACAGGAATAAATAGTAATAATTAGTAATAATTAGGAATATTTAGGAATAAATAGTAATAAATAGGAATAATTTATAATAATTAGGAATAATTGATAATAATTAGTAATAAATTGTAATAACTAGTAATAAATTGCATTAATTAGTAATAAATACTAATAAATACTAATAATTACGAATAAATTCTAATAATTAGGAATACATAAGAATAATTAGGAATAATTTGTAATAATTAGAAATAATTAGAAAAAATAGGAATAATTAGTAATAAATAGGAATAATTAGTAATAATTAGTATTAATTAGTAATAATTAGCAATACTTATTAATAAATAGTAATAGTTAGTAATAAATAGTAATAGTTAGTAATAAATAGTAATAGTTAGTAATAAATAGTAATAGTCCGTAATAAATAGGAATAGTTAGTAAAAACTATGAATAGTTAGTAATAAATAGGAATAGTTAGTAATAAATAAGAATAGTTAGTAAAAAATAGGAATAATTAGTAATAAATAAGAATAAATAGGAATAAATAGGAATAATTAGTAATAAATCGTAATAATTAGTTAGAAACAGTTAGGAATAGTTAGAAAGAAATGTTAATAAATTTTAATAAATTTTAAGAACTTGGAAAAATTTCTAGTGGATTGAAGGCACTCATTTTGCTCGATGACTTTTCTCCATTCAACTATCAATAACTCAAAAAATTATAAAAAATTTCCTGCTACATAGGCATATTCAATCTCATATGAACGAGATTGGATATGCATTCGTAATATCACATTTTTTATAATGTTTTTAGGTGGTGATAGTTGGAAGAAGATGATTCATTGATGAAAATGGGGCTCTTTTGTCTGACAGCTCATTTACTTGCATCTTTCTCACACAGAAATCAGAATGAAGAATCAGGTCAGAGATATGGATATTTATTCTCATGCATACGAGAATGAATATGGGTAACTCTAACTAGATTCTTCATTGTGATTTCAGTGTGAGAAAGATGCATGTAAATGAGCCGTCAGACAAAAGAGTAGCCTTCAGTCCACTGGAAATTTTGTCTCCCTTAATTAATGGTAATTATTAAGAACTAGTAGAAATTAGTTATATTTTTTTGGATAGTGTTTTTATAATTTCAAAATATTCAAAAACAATGATGATTTTATATTTTGTAGAAAAATATGGAATAAAGAAGTCGACATCAGTCATTATTAGATGATCGCTCCTGGATAAATCCGCGCATAAATCCAAGTGGTTTTGGTTTAAATCCTATATATATTGAGGGTGTTGAAGATTTCTTAGCATTTTCATCATCCAAACCAGAATTTGTTTCAAAATGCACAATTAAGTGTCCTTGTAAAAAATGTTCTTTAAGAACATTTGCCACATTTGACAAGGTTGGGGGACATCTCTTACAGTTTGGTTTTCATCCAGATTATGTTTTCTGGTATAAACACGGTGAACGCTGTTCGAGAGAAGATACTAATAACTTGATTCATGATCCATCACTGTTCAAACATTTAGTACATGATGTTGTAGGTCCATCTCTTCAAAAAACTGAAACTCATGATGATATCGATCTAACTCATGGGCTGGCACCATCTGAATTTTATGAGTAGTTGAGGTCTGCTGAGGATGCATTATATCTTGGTTGCAAGATTAGCAAATTAGAAGTGGTTGAAAAATTTATTGCTATTAAATCAAATAATGCAATGTCAAACAACTATTTTGATCAGATATTTTCTTTGGTTAAAACACTGTTACCTAAAGGAAATGTGTTTCCTGCAAATTACTATGAGAGAAAGAGGCTGGTTCAAAATTTGGGCCTTAGATATCGGTAGATTCATGCATGTGAAAATGATTGCATCTTATATTATGGTGAAAATGATTCGTTGGATAGTTTTCCCATATGTGGACAACCGAGGTATAAATAATACCAACCAGGGAAGTCTGGATCGATTCCTATAAAATAGTTGAGATATTTCCCCCTTACACCCAGGCTGCAATGTTTATTTATGTATAATAACACATCATCAATGATGTCATGGCACAAAAAAACTATTTCAATCTATAAAATATTGAATCATACATCTAATGGTGATTCATGGAATCATTTTGATCGTCTACATCCATATTTTGATTTAGAAGCCCAAAACGTGTGATTGGGTCTTTCTACTGATGGTTTCTGTCAGTTTGGTTCTTATGGTAGTCTTTATTTATGTTGGCCAATATTTATAACTCTATACAATCTACCTCTATGGATGTTGATGAAGGTTACCTATATATTTTTAAACTTATAAACCCTAGGACATCCAAAAAAGAATATTGATGTTTATTTGAAACCATTGATTGATGAGTTAAATAATTATGGAATAATAGTGTTAGTACATATGATGTTGCTGTGAAAAAAAATTCACATTAAAAGCTACATTGATGTGGACGATTAGTGACTTTCTAGCATATGGCATGTTATATAGATGGAGTACACATGGTCTGAAATAAAGTCCTTACTGTATGAATGACAACAAAGCTTTTATGCTCGTCAATGGAAAAAAAACCTTGATATTTTGAATGCCATATCAGATTTCTTCCAACCGATCATCCTTTTTGAAGGAACAAATCTCATTTCAAAAAAGGCACAATTGAAAGGGATGAACCTCTAGAAATGATCTCAGGTACATAGTTTAAATCAGTTGTATTTTCTTTACCTCCCATCACATTTGGGCCAACAGTAAACCAACAGAAAATTCATGGCTTTGGGAAAGAACCTAATTGGATAAAACGATGTTTTTTTTGGGATCTCCCATATTGGTCTGATTTGTTGGTCCACCACATGTTGGATGTCATTCATATTGAGAAGAACTATTTTGATAATTTATTTCATACAGTTTTGGATACACTAGGTAAGACCAAAGATACTATTAAGGCACAATTAGATCTTTCCCAAATTTGCAGGCGACCAGAACTTGAACTATTTGACAATGTTAGATAATAAAGGGTAATGAAGCCAAAAGCAACTTATACACTGTCAAAAGAGAGTCGCTTATTATTTTGTCAGTGGATTGAAGATTTGAGACTTCTCGATGGCTATGCTTCCAATTTGGGCAGATGTGTTAAAAATGGTCATATTACGGTATTTAAATGTCATGATTGTTATGTTATAATGGAAAGACTTATGTCGATTGGATTCAGAGGTTTGTTGAATTATATGATTTGGGATTTGATAACAGCCAAATCATATTTTTTTCACGACATTTGTTCAATGACAATAGACTACGATGTGCTAAGAAAACTGGAATAAGATGTTACTGTAATTATATGTAAACGGGAAAAAATCTTTCTGCATGCTTTCATTGACTCAATGGAACATATGATATTACATTTTCCACATGAAGCTAAATGTGGAGGTCCAATAAAATTTCTATGGATGTACCCATTCGAGAGAGGCATGTAGAAATTGAAGAAAAAATTACATAACAAAGCATCAGTTGAAGGCTCAATTGCTGAAGATTATTTGTAAGAGGAAATTGCTTTGTTCTGCTCTCAATATTTGTAATCTGAATATCCCTCAAAACAAAACCATATGGGATGGAACTGGGGAAATGTTAATGATAAAATGGACAATCAATTATCAGTTTTTAATTAGCCAAATACTGGATTCAGTGGAGTTCAAGAACGAGGGATTTCAGATGATGAACATCACAGAGCACATACATATGTTCTGGTCAGCTGTAATAAAATGACAACATTTGTACTAAGAGTACTTCTATCACTTATTTTATAATTTCTGTTACAGTATGTAAACATATTTTATTTCTAGGTTATATGATAATCATATCAAGAAACAACTTCCACAAATTACAGCAGCTGCCTCAGAAGAACGCAGACAAAAAAATTTTCTCAATGGTTTAAAAAAATAGTAATATAAATTATTGATTTTTTAATATCATTTCTGTTTACTATTTATTATATTTATAATTGTTTTACAAATTTTCAGGTGTCTCAACATGCTAATAAAATTGATAAGTGACTGTGTATATTGAGTAACCCACCATAAAAAAAGGTTCAATCTTATAATGCATATGTGGTGAATGGTTTTCGATTTCATACACATGCATATAGGGAATAAAAAAAATGAATAGTGGAGTTTGTTTGAGAGGATCACATCATAGAGAAACTGAAGTTTACTTTTACGGAATTATGGATGAAATTATTGAGCTATGTTATCTTGGACAAAATTACATAATGATGTTTAAATTTCGGTGGTTGGATACAGAGAGAGGCTTGCGTGTTCATCCGACTCATGGAATTGTCGATATTTAATATAAAAGTCATCTTGCAGTAAATGAACTATTTTTATTGTCTCAATAGGAACATAAAATTTATTACACAATTTACTGTGCTACTTCAAGATACCTTGGTGATTGGTGGAGAATAATACAAATGAAATTTCTGGAAAATCAATTTACTCAAACTGAATGTGGTTATTATAAAGTGGAAGGAATTGAAATTTTTCAAGAGACTACTCAAAATCCATCTTTTTCACAAAGAAACGTGAATATTGATGATGACACCCCACTATTAAGGGTTGATGGTGATGAAGATGTTAATGATGTTACAAAGGATTTTGAAATGACAAGGGATGGTGAAAGTGAAACTAATATGGATATTGATGATGCCGAGGAGGAATATGAAGACATTGACATCGTCAAATATGAAGATTACGATGAAGGTGAATATTGACATAGTTAAATGCTAGTTATGATCATAACTAATATATATCTATATATGATAGTTATTTTCCACTATCTACTAACAACAATCATTTTGTGTTTCAGATAGATCATGATCTATTTCACGAGTTGCAAGAGGCTAATCTACCTTTGGATGAGGGGGATGTGGGATCATATGACCCTCATCCTACTGGTGGTTCAGGATGTACGCGGTAGGGGTGCAGTCTTTCATGACTGATCTCCAACCGATAGCTAAAACCACTATTTTAGCTTGTATGAGAGCTCGAACCTATCTCTATTTCCAGCTCTTAAATTTTGATAGGCTAAAGTGTAACACTATATTTGGTACAACACTATATGTACAATATATATTCATTTTAGATATATTATAAATGGTTTATATTTATTTTTGATATATAAAAAACTATTATATCCAAAGAATATTTTTTATAGAGTGAAAATGAAGTAAATAGGTTGAAGTGTATTTCACTATTCAAACTTCATTTAGAAGTACGCTTACCTCAAAATGGAGTAATGGGTTGGAGTCACCGTTACCCCCATATGAACCCCAATTTAAATTCATAGATTCCAATATAATAGTGACAAATTGAATTATAGTGAAAGTAACTCCTTGCTATATGTCCAAGGTGAATAATGAATTATCTAAAGAAGACTAGAGATTTATGAAAGACCTCATCCCACCCACAATTCTATGCAATAATTCTTAATTGAATTCAAAAAAAAATTAGATAAGACCTACTTGATCTTGCTCATTATGTTCAGGAATAGACATCACAACAAGCTTCCAAGGTAAAAGTGTTTTGATTCACAAATCAAAGAGAAAGGGAATGAGGGGAGAAAATGAGAAGAAAAATGGGACTTATTTCCACTTTAGAAAATCATACAAAAAATACCACAATTCACCACCCCTTCTCCCACTTGGAGAGCTCTTCAGAGATCTCCTATATAAAATGGCTCTTCGACTCGAATATGGTGATGAATGAAAGATCTCTAGTTTGTGTTTGACAAAACTCCTCCACCAACTTCTACCAATCCTCATCAACTATCAACCATAAAGTCATGCACATTCAACATGATCAAAATGAACATTGAAGCACCCAAAGGGTTTGTGATCATCAATTCATTGAGTGACATAAAACATATTCAATAATAATGCAATATAATTTAAAAAAAAAATAAAAAACACAAAATTCATGGATTCCAACATTTCATGTAATGCATCATGTTGGATATATCTTGTGTAGTAATATACTTTACTAGATGGTGGTTAATAGTAGTACACAAGTGTCGGTAACCTCTATGGTGTGATTCCTGAGGAGTGGATGGTTAAAAGAAGAATGTTTGTAGATGTCAACACAATCAATCATGTCACCCCAACATTAAAATCGATTAAGTGGAGAGTGAGGAGGACGACGAGAAGAATAACAGTTCTGGTTCCGGGGATCCGGTGGGGATGGGGAAGATTGGTGTATATGGGTGGATCTCAATCAATGATTGATGGGGTGATAGATACAGAATATAACATGTTGAGTAAATCGCGTAATATATTGGGTCCAAATCACGCACTTTTGAAGGGCAAGGAAAGTGGGATGCTGGCCATGACTGGAAAACACTAATTACTTTATATAAAAACTGATTTGCTTTCATTTCTGCACACACACTTCTCTAAAAGGGATCATTATCCTCTCCATTCCCCAAATTTTAATTTTTAATCAATTTACTATATTCTAATTAAATATACATAGATGTTGTTGAATTAATATATTTAAAAATTTAATAATATAATACATACATTTTGACTTAGTTACTTTAAAGTTTATCATGTTCACATCCATGGTTGTGGTCAGTTTTAGATGTTCCATGTCAGCAGTTATGGTTTCTTCAATATTATTATATTTCTAGTTGGATAACATGATAGTCCATACAATCAATCACTTGTTACTCTAGTCTATCAAATGAACTTATGGTCAATTGTTTTTCTTTATGGTTGATCATATTGTATTTTGATAGGACTAATAATTTTCCAATTTCAATAATAATAACCATAGCCGCTTCACATTATATTTTGGTCAATGATTTAGTTGAAAATCTCTAACTTATAGTTGTTTTCATTTTTCCTTGTAGTCACATGGTTTATAATTTGGTTGGATCAAATATATTTTCAGTCGTACTTTTATGAATGTGGCCAATCTATGCCTTTGATTCTTTGATAATTGTGGTCACATAATAGACATGATTGTTGACTGATATCTCCCTTGCTTACCATTACTAATCACATAATTTAACCCTTTCTTATGTTTCATTTCCCCATCTAATAAAGAATGATTTTAGGTAGGTTTTTTATAAAGAATACCTAATGGGAAGGTATTTAAGGGATATTTTTATTATCATTATCGAGATAAGAAGGTTTTTTATCTAGTATTTTATGAGAGTAAAACATTAATATAAAAGGTCATGTATTCATGAACTGTATTGAATATTCTTCCAAAAAGATGGAATATTTATATATGAGACTCCTTGGTTGGTATAATGAAATTGATGAAGAATAATTCCAAGGTTATTCGAATATTAATAACCCATCCAAGAACCAATGTAAGTCTAGGAATATAAATAAATCCACTTATCATGACAAAAAAAAGAAGAAGAAAAAAAGGTAAACCAGTGGTATGGTTCTATGGTTAGAAGTAAAAGGGGAAACTCAATATGGGGTTCTCATTATTAATAGAAATGTTGAAAGAGAAGAAAGATAGTAAGAAGGAATTAAAAGAATCAACATGGATTACAAGTGATAACTACCCCTCCTCCTTATCCTCAATAAGCGATGAAATCCCAAAATCCCATATGGACCATGATAAGGTAAACTTTCCTCCCTAATATTTTTATTCTTCAAACTCATATTATTCCTATATCTGAATTTTTTATAATGATAAAAAAATAGTAGAGAATAATCAATGGATGTATTTTGTCAACTAAACGCAAAATTAAAGGATATTAAAATGAAATATAATCTTATTTTGAGTGAAAATGATCATCCTTCCAAAAATTGAGGTATTATCATTGAAATTAAGAGTAATAAGAAGTTCAAAAATTAGAGTCAACAATTAAACAACTCAAAAAAATCTATCTCCATGTTCTCCATAGATGATAAATATTTTAATTTCTTATATTATCATTCCTCCTTAGTCTAAACATTCCTAATTTTGATAATCACAATTAATATTTATGTTGTTCATAATGAATTTTATGTTTTATGAAATTATGTTAATTTTTTTTGAAACATTTGAATGTTTTGAAGAGTCTAGAATCAACAACCCAAAAAACTAAAATTGACCACATGGTATAAAAAATTTACCATGATGAATTTCTGTTAATGGAATGAAATGACCGTATCAAATAACTAAATGATTTTCCATTGTCTAAAGTGACCAAAATTATCAATGTTTTAGAGTCATATATTGACCAAATTCCTAAAAGAGTGACTGAAAATCTAGCTGATTCAACCAAATTATAAACCATGTGACTACAAGGCCAAATGAAAACAACTATAAGTTATCAATTTTCAACTAATTCATTCACTAAAAGATAATGTGATGTGGATATGGTTAGTATTATTGAAAATGAAAAATTATTAGACCGATCAAAATTACAATATGATCAACCATAAACCAAAAATATTGACCATAAGTTCATTTGACCGACTAGAAAAACAAGTGATTGATTGAATTGACTATCATGTTATCCAACTAGAAATATAATAATGTTGAAGTAACTGTAACATTTGACAAGGAACATCTAAAAGTGACCACAACCGTGGATGTGGACACGGTAAACTTTAAAGTAACCATGTCTAAAGGTATGTATTATATTATTATATTTTTAAATATATTAATTCAACCACATCTATGTATATAATTAAAGTCTCAGAAAGTGGGAGGTTGACCATGACTTGGAAAAAACATATTTATCTATATCGAAGAATCATTTCTCCACGTGCACCCTCACATGAAGGGATATTTATCATATCCATTCTCAAATTTCAATTTTAAATTAATTTAATATATTTTTTATAAAATTTCTAAAATATCCTCACCGATTATGGATTTTTTTAGGTTTTTAATGAAATTGGAAAATGGGATTTGATTAAAAAAATTGGTCAAAAGGATACATAGAAAGGTGAACCCAATTCATGCATATATCATTCCTCTCTGGTCACCAGGATTTATGTATGCATCACACATGATGATCAATACCTACAATTACAAATTAAATAAATATCATTTTTAATTAACTATTATTTTATTAATCATTTATAAATATGGATGTATTGTTATTAATAAACTATTAATTTTAAATTTTTAAAAGAGAAGAATCAGAATCACATACTGAAAATCTTTCTAGGATATAAATACCTACTCCCTTATAAGAGGGAGTCATGTGTTGGGTTTTGGGTTATACTTTGGGATTGGATTAATACGTTTAGTGCACCTTTTCTGTCACGGACCAGTCGAGGTCGAGCATGAACCAGTCACCCCGGCCGCTCCGTGACATGTCTTGAGACGCGTTCTCAGTCTTTTTTGGATGATGACAAGCACCAAGGGCATCAGTTAGAGCGAAAAGAGAACATTTTCATCCAAAAATAATCAATAACTAAGCAGAAAAAAGAAACGGACAACCCAACATACATTTTATATAAAAGTTGAACAATAAAATTATTTTATATCAAAATGAAAGTACAACTGAACCAGGAAACTCAACCGACCAAACATGACAACCAACTATCTCCATGTAACACAACAGTTCCCTATCCAACACATCGATTAAATGCTGACCAAGGTTATCTAACTCAAGCTAAAACATGCACAATGTATAAAATAGATGAAGACTATAGGCATGAGTATTAAACCTTAGTAGGTTATCCCGATATTCTATTCCCAATTAAAATCTTTTAAAATAAAAGTCACATCAATTTCATGTTTGAAATAAAATATATAACAGTATGTTTTCCAAACAAGGTTCTATGATACAAGCATTATAAAATAAATTGCTTGCAAGTTTCCATAAACAAGAAATTCTAGTAACCAATTTCAAAGAGATGAAACTTCAAAATGAAAACACTTTTCAAAAATGCTGATTTAAAGAATGTACACTTGTAAATAGAACTCACATGCTATTGAATTTACCAATGAAACACACCATATGCCGATAGTGAGTACATAGTATCCAATGAACACATGTCATAGAAACATCCCAAGGAACATGCTAGTTGTGGGCCACAGGTACCTAGTATCCTGATGAAAAGTAACCATAAAAAATATTTGCTCTCAGGCACAATCCACTAGTTGGGAAAAATACACATAACCAAGTGGTCCCCAATAACATCATCATAGTTTAGTTAGTGTTGTCATAGTCATACTTGTTATGGGAAATAGGGATGAAACCACTTCGGATCACTAGCATGCTAGTACATGTACACCCACCAAAACATCCAGGTTTCACCTTTTGTGCTCAGTCAAGTTCCAAATGTTATCAAATACGATTTTCAAATGAAAAGTGTATTTTACCAAATCATACACACACCAAACATCCTAAAAACATGTTTCACATTTCTTTCAAGGATCAATAAACCACTTAAAATTTTCATAAGACAATTTGAAGAAGTATACAAGACTTTGCTCATAAAATCCATTCAAAAATGCTCTTTTAAGGCCAAACTCCCACCAATACCACATAAAACCAGATTTGGAAGCCCCAAAACCATTTAATAAATCAATTTCATGAATCATAAAATCACGCAACATGGTGAAACATGGAACACATATGAAAACCATTTTCATAAGAAAAATTTCAAACAGGCCTTTAAGCATTTTACCAAACCAATATAAAACAAAGGTACAAATTTCAACATTGATAAAGTGGTGTACAAAAACCATTATTAGTAGCAAAAAATTTACATAAACCCTTTAAAACAATTAGTTTACACATTCAAAGCTCATCCATTTTCATTAAAATAACGAATGGACCACTTACCGGGAACTTGTGCCAAAACATGTCAAAAACCAATACCCATATATTTATAAAACCAAAACCACTTTGGACAGCCATTAAATGACCCCAAAATATCACTTTTCATGTTGTCCATATATTAATAAATTCAAAAAATTCATTTTATGTCACATTTCGGACAAAAAAGCCAACTGATCACTTTTCCAAAAACAAGGAATGCAAAATTTATCAAAACAAGTTCTATTTAACACCCAAAGGGGTAGAAACACAAATTTTCATTCCAAATATTTATTACAGTAGTTAAAATAGGTCATATACATCACCATCCATATGTAAGAATCAATGGAACATTTATTTGAACAAGCGGTGTGCACTTTTATAATGAAACAACTCCATTTTACACAAAAGAAGGCATGAATAACCGTTTTCATGACAAATAGATCATTTAAAGGATACAAAATAATAATGAAAATGAATATGTGGTGAGGAAAGAAAGAAAAATATAAAACATATATAATAAAGGCCAGTTCTTGAGAGAAACTACCTCAAAACCATGGTGAAATGGAGACGCACACTAGAAAACACCCGCAACGGGTTCCAAAAACCTTGATCTATGAAGACCAACCCTAGAAAAACAACACCCATATAAATGATCTAAAAACAGAACCCTAGGTCTATCATGACCAGGGGAGAAGAAAAATCTAAGAAAAAATAAAATGAGGATGAAGAGGGGAGATAAAGGAAAATGATTTGATGAAGAAATTAGGAAGAACCCCCAACCTTTGGTGATAAATAGCCCAAAAATTAGACAAAATGAAGGATGATGAAGAGGGAGGCACCTCTATCCAATATCCAATAGTTAGGGATCCTTTTGGGAGGTGGAATCACTAAAAAATTTTAAAAAATGAATGATATATAAAAGTAATAAATTATTTCCTTAAATTTGGAAATGTGCTCATGGGTTGGCCAAATGCCTGAATAAATTACCCAAATCCACCATGATTATGAGTTACTAAGAGGTCATAATGGATATGGTCGTCTGAACAGATCAAGGGTTTCCATGTGGAAAGTGGAATGGGTGAAAAATGATGACAATTAAAGGAGTTATAAATGAAAAAAATGGTGTTTTTAAATTTGGAAATTGGCTCACGGTTTGGACCAAATCTTGAAGTAACCACCTTTTCTCCAAAAAAATACAAAACAAGCTAGGGGGACCCATTGTAGGATGATTACAAATAGAATTAAATTCAAAACTCAACATTCATATCACCCAAAAATTAGGAAAAAGATCAGGATTTCACTGAACCAAATCAAAACCAATACATGAAAAATCGGGTGTGACAATTCTCACCACCATTAATGTTTTTGCCCCAGGGAATCCATAACAATTTCCTGCAGAAAGATCAACACCAAAGGATTCCTCATCAACAAGGTACAACCTCTATATTAAAGGATATAACATCCACCATCAATGGAACTTAATACTCTTACAGAAAAAAAAAATACCAACTCACAACCACTTCCTCAGAATCAATAGAAAGGTCAATCCACCACCTCAACAACCAAGCCAAGAACCAGATTGTTGGGACTTCTTCTAATGAACCCAATGATCTCCCAAACCAAAGTAAACATACAAAAGGAAACGACTTTAGGATTGGAGGCCAGAATGGGACCACAACATTAAATTAAAACTACCATCTGAAAAATCCTTAAAGGAAAGATCTTTGAGACCTACAGTGGGTCTCCCCACCAATAGAGACCAACTAGAAATGAACAAAAAATAATTCAACACGAACTAGAATTGGGCCTTAGCCACACAGGCCCACCAAAACACTACAAAAAAACCTAAAAACCCAAGTTAAGAGTGTTAAAACATGAAAATTAAAACCAACCACTCCCGAATGGAGTGGGCAAGAATTTGGTAAACACTTTCGGTGTGGATCAAAACCCCCACCACTCGGGACAGGGAGGGAAGGGGACGGAATCATTGGGCCACTAAAACCAAAAAAATAAATAAGGGAACCCGAAAAAGCTCTCCACCTATGAATAGGTAAAACCAGGACTGCACCCAATTCACATTGGTTATCCACACAAGGACATTGATATGTAACCCACATCTGAGAAGGCATACCATAGACACTACATGAGGGGTAAGTCCACCATGCACTTTCCAAAAAAAAGAAAAATCACAGTGATGAGAAACCAAAATAAAAACACAGAAACAACCTTACCACATCAGTGATGGTAGGAGCTTTGTCAAGATCCCCATACCTCTGGTGATTTACTAACTGTGTGGAAAGCTTCCCTCTATGTCCTATGCCTGAAGGCCTGATGTTTGAAGCATCTACTGTATCGTAGCTAGGAGATAAAGATCACAACACCCCATGAAACTCACTTTATCAATAACACACCTTAATCTAAATAGTAACTCATAGATACATAGCACCATTATCTCTCACTCCAAACAAGTAGAAGAATGAACAAGGTATACAACAAAACACATCAACATCACTGAAAACAACTTATATATCCAAAAGAATAATCAAAATAGGGGAACACTTTAATCAAGCACAAATATCTATCTATTCCATCAAATGAGTTGAGGAATCATTCAAAGAGGTGGATTTAATATTTGAAATTAATCCTTAGGGTTATTAACTAGAAGTCCTGCTAACGGAGAACCATATGTAGCCACATCACAACCTCCAACATATCCTTATAAACCCAATAAAAATTTCTCCAAAATTGAGCCACCAACAAGATCCCATCTCAAGACACACCAATAGTAAAACTTCTATATCATGAGGAATCATAAAAAACAAACCACACTTCTAAAATATGAAAATAAAACACACATAAGCACCAGTTTACAAAAAACACAACAAATTTTCATCTTAAAATACTTTTTAAAAACAAACTATCTTGGTGGATTTTCACATTCCCCAATGGAATTTCATCAAGTCTCACTCACATACAAATTCTCGTCCCACCACGGGCACCCAACCACTATATCAAAATGGGAATCCATCAATATATCTATATAGAACCATGCATGTGAGAGCCCATAAAAATACCAATTTATAAAACAAACATCCTCATTTTACAGGATAAAAAATTCAACCCATTTCAAAAATCATGTACCTTCAATAGGCACAGTAACCACCAAGTTAAAAACCATTTTCATATTTCCACACAACAAATCATTTTACCAAGCCTGAAAAAGAAACCTCAAAGGGCTCTGTCAAAATCTTCCCCCTTTATTCAAAACATTTTTCAGCATCTGAAAAATGACGTTTTTTCATGAACCATTTGTTTTAGAACCCATTTCATTTATTTTAAAACAAATACCAGAACAAGCATTCCATTCAAACATTCCATTCCCATTTTTAAACATTTAGTAAGGTCTCTTTTCTTAATCTGATAACCACAAAGTCCAAAACCCTTTTTAGGGAAATAGCAACTACTCAAAACAAATTACCAAAACCAATTCATCAGATCCAAAAACTCTTCAACAGCCCAAAACATCCAATTTTTAAAAAAATCAGAATCATTGTAAAATAATTCATGCCTTCCAAACATTTTATTTCAATAAATCATAAGTTTAGATTAAAGAAATTCAATCCTATGAAATCATTCCACTTGCTCCCCAAAAAATTGAATCACAAAAAACCAACATTCTCAAACAATTTATTATATTAAGCATGTAAAACCCACTTCCACAATTCACACACAAGGATTTTCAAAACAAAATTCATAATTCAAGAAATGTTTTAGAAATCCACAAAAGGGAACTATTATCAGTGAGTGACAAGACCATATAGTTGGAAGCCAAATGTCAAACACACCACCAACATGGAGAGATTTCTTAGGACTAGGCCCTGACAATACATGGCTATCCAGGCCCTGAGAGATCATGGAGGCCATTAGTCCCACTCCCCTAGTTGTATCCCAATCCACAAAAAATCTTTAAGAACCAAAGAAACTAATAAAACCGGACATCCTATGGAATCAAAATGATCAGAATGAGAAATTATTTGTGACACTCTTCCCGAACCTACCCCTCAGGTTTTAAAAATACTAATCCATATTCCTTGACATACCCCAAATAATAAGGTAACTCTAAAAAAAGGAAGGTCCTCTATGATCCGACCTTCTCTAATACCATTTTTCCAAAAACAAGTCAGGGTTGACCATGAAATGGTCAACCAGGAAACTCCACGAAAAGTATCAAGAGGTGCTTATAATCATCCTAAGATGGTGAAAAATTCCATGGGAATCAGTTAGAGTGACGATGGAACATTTTCAACCAAAAATAAATAGTAACTAAATAGGAAAAATAAACAAACAACCAAACATACATTTATATAAAAGTTAAACTAAACATTAATTGTACATGAAACTAAAAGTACAACTGAACCAAAAAACTAAAACGACCAAACTTGAGAACGAACGATCTCCATGTAACCTCACCATTCAATCTACAACACATCAATCAAACATCACCCAAGGTGACTGAACTCAAGCTAAAACCTACAAAATGGCCAAAAATATAACAAGACTATAGGATTTAGTATCAAAACCTAGTAGGATAGCCCGCTTTTCTATTTCCAATGCACTTCCTTTAAAATAAAACAAAAATCAATTTCAAGCTTCAAATAAACTAAAGAAAATTATGTTTTCCAAATGGGTTTCCATGTTACAAACATTTTAAAATAAAATTATTGCATGTTTTTATAAATAGGAAATGCTAGTAACTAATTTCAGAGAGATGCAACTTCAAAATGAAAACAGTTTTCAAGAAGGATTCTTTAAAGAATGTGCACTTTTAAATAAGACAAACATGCTAGTAAATTTACCCACCAATCACACCATATTCTAAAGATGAGTACATAATATCTATTGAGCACAAGTCATAGGAATATCCCTAGGCACTATTAGCTTTGGACCCCGTATACCTCATACATCAGTGAAAAGTAACCATAACAAATATTCGTTCTCATGCACGAGCCACAAGTAGGGAACAATACCCATGACCTAGTAGTCCCCAACATCATCATCATAGTTTAGTTAGTTTTTTCATCATCAAAATTTCTACATGAAATTGGGACAAAACCACTCTGGTTCACTAGCATTCTAATACACATCCACCCACCTAGATACCTGGGTTCCCTCTTTGTGCTCAATAAAGTTACACATGTTATCAAATACACCTTTCCAATGAAAATTACATTTCCCAAATCATAAGAACACCAAAAATAATTCATAAATGTCACAAATTTCTTTCACAGATCAATAAACCACTTAAAATTTTCTTAAAACAATTTCAAGAAATATAACAAAGCATTGCACATACAATCCATTCAAAAATGCTCTTTTGAGGCCAAAAACCCACTAATACCATATCAAACCAAGTTTTTCATCCCACACCATTTAATAAATCAATTTCATGAATCATAAAATGAACCCACATGGTGCAAAATGGAACACACATGGAAACACTTTTTTAAGAAAAATGCCAAACGAGCCTTTAGGCATTTTACCAAACCAACGTATAAAAAAGTACAAATTTAAACATTCATAAAGAGGTGTAAACAGACCATTATCAGTTGAAAAATATTACATAACCCCTTTAAAACTTTCAGATCACACATTCCAAGAACAACCATTTTCATAAAAATGTCGAACAAGCAACTTATCGGCAACTTGTGCCAAAACATGTCAAAAACCGATAATCATCTCTTTGTAAAACCAAAACCACTTTGGAAAGCCATAAAAGGACCCCAAAATATAACTTTTCATGCTTCCCATACATTAATAAATTCAAAAAAGTCATTTTATATCACATTTATCACACAAAGGCCAACCATGCACTTTTCCAAAAACTAGGCTGGCAACATTTAACAAAACAACTTCTATTTAACACCCAATGGGGTAAAAACAAAAAATTTCATTTCAAATATTTTTTATAGTGGCTGAAACAGGTCATAAACATCATAATCCATATGTGAAAACCAGTGGAACATTTATTTCAACAAGCAGTGTGCACTTTTATAAGGAAACAACTCCATTTTACACAAAAAAGGCATACATAACCATTTTGCACACCAAATAGATCATTAAAAGGTTTAATAGTAATAAAAAACATGTATATAAGGCCATAACAACAATAAAAATATGAAACATAAATAATAAAGGCAATCAATTTGGATAACCTACCACAAAATCATGGTGAAATAGAGACGCACAACCGAAAACACTTACCACGGGTTCCATAACCATAGATCTAAGAAGATCAGCCCTAAAAAATCCCCCTAAAAAATTATGGTATAACAGAACCCTATGTCTATAATGACCACAGGAGAAGAGTAATCCAAGAAAAAATGAAAGAAGAAGGAAAATGGAAGATAAAAGAGAAAGATTTCATGATGAAATTAGGAAGAACCATAAACCATTGGTGATAAATCTCCTAAATAGAGGCCCAAAACGAAGGAGAACGAAGGGGGATGAACCTATACTTGATATCCAACAGTATGGGTTCCGTTTGGGAGGTGGAATCACCAAAAAATGTCAAAAATGAATAAGATTTAAATGAAATAAATTATTTCCTTAAATTCAGAAACAGGCTCATGGGCTGGCCCAATGCCTGAATAAATCACCCAAATCCACCATGATTATGAGTTCATAAAAGTTACAAATGGATATGGTGGTTTGAATAGGTTATGGGAGGCCATTTGGGAAGTTTAATGTGTGAAAATTGTTGAAAAATAAAGGATTTATAAAAAAACAATATTTGTTTCAAAATCTGAAAAGGAGCTCACGGTTTGGCCCAAATATGGAAGTAACCACCTTTCTCTAAAAACTACAAAACAAGCTTAGGGGCACCCATGGTAGGATGGTTACATATATGGAACTTTAAAACTCAATATTCATCTCACCCAAAACTCATGAAAAGGATTGGTATTTCCAACGAACCAGATCAAAACCAAGACATGAAAAAATGGGTGCGACATTCCCCGACATGTACTTAAATAGTTAATTATAAAACTATAAATATATAAGTTATTTTTAAAAAATATTTAAAAAATTCAAATAAATATATATATTTAAATAATTATAAAAATATAATTATTACATTTAAATAAGAAATATATTAATTATATTTATAATTATATATATTTATATATATATATAATTACATAAATATATATAAATATATAAATATATATTTTTTAAAAATATATATAATTATATAAATATACTTACAAATATATACAAATATTTATAAATATATTTATTTATAATTAGAATTATAAATAAATAAATATATATTTAAATAATTATAAAATTAGAGAAAATATATTTATTATATTTATAATTAAAAATAATTATATATCAATAAATAAATACATATATATAATCATAAATATATATTGATATTTATATTCAAATATTTAAAAATATATTTATTTATAATTAGAATTATAAATAAATTATTATATATTTAAATAATTTTAAAATTATAGTAAAGATATTTAAATAATAAATATATTTATTATATTTAAAATTATATATACTTAGATATATAATTACATAAACATATTTATAATTATATACAAATATTTATGAATATTTTTATTTATAATTATAATTATATATATATATATATATTCACTCAAAATATTCAAGATACATGCGAGTGTGCTCCTAAAAAAATATTATCAGAAAAATAAGAATGAAAAAGGACAATGATGGATGAGGTCAAACAAAGAGGAAAACCCTCTTCAAAAAATGAATACTACAAATCAAGAACATGATCATTCCAATAATAATGACTAGAGTCATCATCGTCATCAACATATTCCCACTCTGAGAGAGAGTTTCTTTGATTGAAGATCACTAAGTACTTCTGCTTAATCTTTTCTTTATCCAGAGTGAGCAGACTCTTCAATGCTATGGAAGAAGTCCTAGTATTCACATTTCTTACCATGCCCTTTTGTAGTAGCTCAATCATCTCTTCCACATCCTCGACCATGACATTTTGGATACCTACACTATCTGCATGATTTTTATGCAAATTTCCTTCAGGTCCTACCTTCTCAATATCCAGATTATCCATCACCAATGGGAAATTATCAACCTCCACAATATCCTTATTACTATCTATGGTCCCGCCTGCCTCAATCACAACATGATCGATCACTTTTGACACACTTAGGTCAATCTACAAAGGAGTAACATTACCAAGAATTCTAGTTCAAGTTGAATCTGTCTTGGGTGATGTACGAACGTTCTCCCATCATTGAAGATATAGAATGATTATATTTCTTAATGAAATGAATTTAAGACCATCCTTATCAGCAGTAACATTTATATCTCTTTTCTTGGAGCATGCACTTAGAATAAGAGCATGTTTAAAAAAGTCTCTTCCATCATGAACTTCTTGATTGTCATTATTCATTGGAGGCTAGCTTGATTCGATAATAGAATAATCAATCATGAGCTCATTAGTCTTAGAAGGATTAGTTGAGATTTATTGAAATGATTTCTAGGTCAACACATGTGTGTAAATCCTCTTCCCCTTTAGATCTGCATCACTCGCTACACATGAAGTGGTAGGAGGTTTCATACCAGGATGCAAGAGAGAACCTGCTTGCTTGATTTTAATATTTCGAACATTCCTACAATTAGAAACCTCATGCTCCCCAATCCTACCGATGTAACAAAATGATGGGATGAATTCATACTCAAATTTAACATCAATTTTAACACTATTTTCCCATTAAAGTGGAAGAGTCAGGTAATGAATTGAGCATATCAGCATCCAAAATGACTCTAGAAAATACTCAAATTTTTCTTCATCATTGTTATCATCCATATTAATGGGAACACCAATACAGAAGACAAGATCATTGATAATTATAAAATTCCAAAGCACGCATCTCAGACCATGAATTCTGAACTAGATATGTGAAGATATATTCTTTTCTAAATTCAGATTGAAATTTCAATCCCATGGGAAAAGGTGAAATACCCTTGGATTTAGAGCATAAAAATTGGAACCCAAACACAAGCGTGATCATAAGCATTAGATAATATTAGATAAAAATACCCCTTCCAATGGGGACAATCCACAACTTTGTCATGCCCCAATTATGAGAAAGTCATGACTTAATATTCTTGATAATCATTGGATTTTCACCCTTGACAAGAATAAAATTCCCAATCATAGAGTACTTATAGGTTTCTAAACACTCTTTGAGAGAATTAAGATTTGGAACAACCACGATCCCATTTCTAGATTTGGAAATGTGGGGTGCCTGAGAATTGTGGGAGAGGCCATCAAATACCTGGATCTTTCCTTGGTTAATGGCATCAGAAAAATACAAAACCTTGTGATTGGAACACGATGTGAGGGATCAAAACATGTCGAAGCCTCTTCAAGTAGATCAAGCTTCTCCATCACCCCATCACCGATCTGGGCCTCTAACCCAACATAATGACCATCGTTCGACTCAAAATAATGTGACCTAGAATCCATTCGCAAACCACCGCTACAATATCTAACAAGACCCATTCCCATAGTGTTTTCATCATCTGGGGCTGAAGCAGCTCAGGTTTCTTAATTATTGGTGTTGCACTGCACTAATCCCGCACCCATAGCACCATCATCAAATAAGTATAGAGCATATTGAGCTACTTAATTTTTGAAGTCATGCTTCGTTGATCCCATGCATGTGTGTACGATGTGTGTATGTTTAATGTAATTATAACCCCAAGAACCTAATATATATATACTCAAAATGTTTCAGAATCAGACAAGACTTCTCATAAAAATATTATTAGAAATATGAAGATGATAGAGAAAAAAGGGATGGATGAATTCAAAAAAGGAGGCAAACACTCATCCATAATGAAAAACATCAAATTAGAAATATGATCAATCCCCTCATGATCAAATTGATCACCATCATTAGTAGATTCCTACCCTGACTATGAGTTCCTTTGATTGAAGAGAAAAAAATACTTATCCATGAGCATTCACTGATCCAGAGTGAGCTGACTCTTGAATTCCATGGCTAATTGACTACAACCTCATGAAATTACCCAATAATCATGGCCACATACTTTTCCCTATCCTTTTTAATGTTGACCCAATCTCAATGTTTTTTGATTCCATGTTCCTCTAGAAACTTCCTTCGCAATATCCAGATTGTCTACCACTGTAGAAATGGAACCTGGATGACTAATAGGCAGAAAATGCCTGCATTAACTCAGTTGAGGGAGTAATATCCTTAAAATTCAAATAGGGAACAATTTATAACCCTCATCGTCCACCATTGGTTTCTTGACTTTGGGTTATATCACCAATTTGTCACATCATACAAGATCAAGGGATTTTTATGTACTCTATAACTTACCTTTATAAATTTTAAAAGATCAGAGTCACCTCCAATCATCATTACAGGTTCATCAAGAAGATGTAAAGTAGTATAATCTCCCACCAAAACCCCATCCACATTAGTGAGCAACACATCCCTAAAAGAGAGGGATTGGTGTGTACCCACTAGATTCAAATCAACCTTCTCCCTCCTATTTGTTTCCTCATCTTCCAGATAAACCCAATTGGAGGGTCCACTATTTCCCCCAACTGAGGGTATCACATTCAACATCACTTCCTTTTCCTATAGAGGATTATGATATTTGCCATTTTCATGATCCTTCAACATAATCACATCATCCTTCACATCATTCTTATGGCAAGGAGCAGCAAGATTACCTTTCATCCAACACTTATGACAATAAATATTCCTTCAACATGACTCCAATAAGTGACCAACAATTATGAAAAAGTCATAGAAAAGGGGTTTTTTCTCATATCACACATCAATGTAGATGTCATCAGTGGGAGTGGAATGATTATTCTAGTCAACGATGGTGGTGCTGAGGTTGATCTCCACTAACATCCTAGAAAACTATCCAAATAGCACGTTCTCAATTTCCTTATCAAGGAAAATAATCATTCTAATGGAAGTGGAAATATCATGAAAAATCCTTGGGTGCCAAAGGATAGAATGGAGTCAGTGTATATGAATCCATACTTGAGAAAATACATTCCATACCTGAGATACATTGATGTCCAAGGACCATTCATGTATCTAAATCCATGTTGGTTTCAAAAACATTTATTTTAAGCTCCATTCCCAAATATTAGATTCATTAATGGAGAAGAGGTAGTGACAACAACTTTACCAAGCGAGACACACCTCCATTATGAAAATCCCCATATACATGAATCCCTATGAAGAAAATCATCTAACTTCCAAGGCTTCTCACCTTTTGGCTAAACAAGCCACATAATTATAGGAACTTTTCACATTGTAATCCTCTATGCAAATGCTTCTGGGTTCACATCAACATGATCCACTAAACTATTTCTAAAAATTCCCCCAAAATGGGAGTGATTGAATCAAGCCAAAGAAGAATTAAAACCAAGATTCAATAATGATCTTCCATCCAAAATTGGATATGAAAAATCTGGTGTTCGAACATCCACCGCAAGAGATGAAGAATTAGGCATACCATCCTCATCTAGACTCACCTCACCATGAGTTCCCATACTAGGAAATCTCATCCGCACTAGATCTGGTCTTCATGCATCCACCATAGAAGAAGAAGATCGAGCCACAGCATCCAGCCTCACAACCCCTTTTATGGGATATATTTACCTGAGAGATATACCATTTCCTAATGTGAGAAGTGAGGCTAGTCAAGGTGGGGATTTGAAACCGCATGCTTCGCAGATAGAATCAACTTCTAGATTCTACTTGGGTCCTCACAACGAGCCTTCTGACAAGAATATTTTTAGGTAGGATTCCCTAACCTTTGTTGAAGCATATCTGAAATTTTTTGAAGATTAGATGGAGGAGTGTAATCACTCTATAATTGTACGAATCATGACTTTTGTGCGTGACAGCCCCATCAAGAATGAATATATACATAAAAAACTATCACAAGTCACTACTACACATATACCCTTTAATAGTGCACAAATGGGCTTTTAACATTGCTAGAAAAGTGTTGTGAATCACAACGCTGATAGGGTGTCCCCTTTATTAGCACTAAAAATGCCCGAATAAATGAGGGCCATTATCTGTACAAAAAAATCACTAAAAAAGCACTAAATGACTATAATGTGATTTTAATATAATATCACACCCAACAGAAACCAGCAATTTTGAACAATGCTATATATAACCTATAAGTTCAAACAATGCTATATATATTTAATTGAAATCATGAATATAAAAATGACTGCCCATGGTATAAACAAAAAATACTACAATTTACATTTCAAACAATTTTTCATACAATTACAATTGAAATTATCCCACAAACATTTTAAAACATTAACATTTCATCTTTTGACGTCCGTGATCCCCTCTCAAAAATGTCCACCCATGGTATCAGTTTCCAAAAAAATCATCTCAACCTGAGTAAAATATTCCACCTATATATGAAAAAATATATTATGATAGTAATACTATAATGAAATAAATTAAACATTAATATAAAATAATACATAAATAAAATGTCAATATTTAATAAAAAAAGACACATTTGGAGTTATACCAGTTACACCATGTGTCCTAATGAGGTGTGGTTTATTCTTACACGTCAGAAATTAGTGATGGATCATTGTCCTAAAATATTAAAAATTGTCCAAATTTGTTTCCTTAGTATTGAGTATGTCACAAGTTCTTTTACTAAATTTAATATCAATTTTAAATAATTAGACATTTAAAGGTATAATGGTCACACCATGTGCAGATTAAAGGGAGGTTGATTTCTACATGTTGAAAATTATTGATGGATCATTTTCCCAAAGTATCAAAACAATCTGATTTTTTGATCAGTTTTTAGTATGTCAGTTGTGTTTTTTTACTAATATGTCATTTCAAATTGGAAACATGAAATGTTAGTCACACCAGTCACATAATGAATTTGTTTTATGTGAGACTTCATCATACACATCACAAATGATTTATTAATCATTGTACTAAATTAGCAAGACAATGAGAGTACATTTTTTTTCATTTTCTGTGAGTGAAAAATTGTGAACTAAAATGTCAATTTTAAACTCATAACGGAAAATTTTAGTCCTACTGATCACACCATGAATTATATTGAGGTTTGGTCGATTCCTACACATAAAAAATGACTTATGGATCGTTTTTCCAAAGCATCAAAACAATATAAATATATTTTCTCAGTTTTTGACGTGTCACTTGATCCTTTTTACTTAAATTAATGTCAATTTTAAATAAAAAGACAACCTTGGAGTCATACCAGTCAAACCGTGAATCCTATTGAGGTGAAGTTGACTCTTAAACATCAAAATTTGACCCATGGATCATTTTCCTAAAATTTCAATACAATACAAATGCATTTTCTCGGTTTTCAGTATGTCACTTATTCTTTTTACTAAAATTAATTTCAATTTTAAATAAAAAGACACACTTGGAGTCATAATGGTCACACTGTGCATTTTATTGAGGTGTGGTAGAATCTTACATGTCACAGATGACTCATGGATCATTTTAATAAAATATCAAAACAATCCAAATGTGTTTTCTTGGTTTTCAGTATGCCACTTTTTGTTTCTAATTAAATTAATGTTAATTTAAAATAAAAAGACACACTTGGAGTGATACAAGTAACATCATTAATTGTATTGATGTGAGACCTATTCTTACACATCAAAAATAAATTATATATCATTTTAATAAAGTATAAAAATATTTTGGTGGTCAAACCACTCATGGTTATATTTTAGATTTAAAGATAAGTTTTTTTTAGAAAATTCAAATTCGGGCCTTTTCATTGTGTATCTCCCAGAATGAGATACATGTGATATCTCATGGGATATTTTTGAGATATATTTTCATATATCTATTTCAATAAATATATGTAGTACATTATATCCTATCAAAGGTGAGGCACCAACTGAAGGAAGGATATGATTTTTGTGGTGCGCAACAACCCAAGGAGAGTAGATACTTGGGTGACGATTTCAAGGTGTGGGCAGTAATGAGCAGTGGAAAAATGATTTGTGCAATGTGGTGTTGGAACGACTCCACAAGATCAATACTTTTCACTGAAGGGTGACCTTTGTTCACAAACTATTATTAAAGAGGTGATGAGAGGCATATCAGGTGTGGTTTTTTACATAGGGATTTCTACGCTGTATTTGCAATTCAAGCCTCGAGCTATTACTTAGATTCTATGTACTCTTTGATTTATAGTTGATTTCCATAGAGTATCCCTGTGGTTTTGTAATCCTCCACATCAGAGGGGTTTCCCACATTAAAAATTATTTTCCACATTTATTATTCTACTATTTTGTTTTTCTCTCCACTTACGTTGGTGGTTCTCACAATTACTGTCATCACAACTAAGTTTTATTCTTGGTCCAATCCACTTCTGACCCAATATTTGGTATCAAATGAGGTTCTATTTGTTTTTTTCTTATTAAATATGGGCGATTCACACTCTAATATTTTTAACCACATTTAACTATTTAATAGGAAAAATGATTTTTCACTTTGGAATCAAAGAGTAAAAAAATATTATGGTTTATAAAAAGGCATTGAAGTCATTAAATAAAAAAAATAAGAGAAGCTAGAGATGATAAGCAATGGTGATTGGAAAGATATATGAGAGTCAGAGAAATGTATGATTCATATGTATTTGGGTGGTAATAAATTGTGGGAAGTGATGAATCTAAAATATCTAGAGGAGATCCGGGTGAATCTTGAAAGCATGTATAAATCGAAATCACTCACAAATCATTTATAATTGAAAAAATGGTTTTATCATTTGTGAATTCCAGAGAATAGAGATTTAGGTAACCATGTGAAAAAGCACACTAAACTTCTGATGAAGCTATCTTTGGTGGTGGTCATGATCGATGATGATGGTTATGCGGTACCTAATGCGATGAAAGAAGAATACAATGTTTTTCTTCTTTTGGTTTTGTTAACTGATTCATATGATAATCTCATCACCATATTGATGTTAGATAAATACACGCTAAAGTTGGATGATGTTATTTCATCATTATTGATGTACGAGACTTGGAAACAGACCATGAATAGAGAATCATTAGGTAATGGTTGTACAGTGGTTGTGGCAGATGGACGTAGTAATCCTAGAGGTCGGTCAAAGACAAGAAGAATGGTCAAGTGCTTCTTTTGAAACTAGGAGGGTCATGTTCAGAGATATTTCTATGAATCGGAAATGCCTAAGGAGGAAAAGAAGGCGCCTGCCACCTATTCTGAGGATACTGTCAGATGTCTTATTTATGGAAGGGGTGATTTACTTTCAGTTTTTATTGATTATCATAGGTAATATCAATACACTGAATGGGTGGCTGATTCAACAACAGCGTTCGTATATTACACTGAAGAGGGATTTATTTTCTTTATATGAAGAAGGAAACATTGGTATTTTGAAGAGGGTAATAGAGATTCTACTTATGTCATTGGTTTTGGTGATATTTTTATCCCTATGATTACAAGTTTTACATTAACATTGAGGGATGTGCGACATGTGCCAAGTATACATCATAATTTTTTATCTACTTGTACTCTTGATAATGATGGACTCAGAAGTTCATTTGGTAGTGACATATAAACATAATCTAGATGATTGATTGTTTATGAGTGAGGAAGAATGGATGACATGCTTTATGGGATGGATGTAAAGGCATGCGATTATGAAAAGAATACAGTTGGGAAGAGGACTTTGTCAAATTTGTGGCATAGGTGATCATTGTTCATGAGTTGAAGACCATCAAATATGATGAAGAATGTTTAGAAGCTGAATCATGTAAGGTAAGGTGTTTCAGGCCTTAAACCTAATTATTTTTCTTCAAAGAGTGCCACTAGTGAAGAAAGAATTAAAATCAAAGATCAGGGTGATGCGCTGAGAGTTTTAGACTGCTTATAAAATGTGGAGTAGAGGGAGTAGTTAATTTCATACAGGTACTCCAGATTATGTGGTGACCACAATTATAGGGTATCCAAATATTTTGGATTATGGTATTGGTGGTTCAAAAAAAGGTATGATGAATACTTTTCCATTTTTATTTTTTTTGCAGGGGAGATTTCATGCTTCCTTTAGAGATGAAAAAGAGGAATTTCATAATTTTTGCATAGGATAGTTGTTGGTGTGATAACAACTGGTTTTCTTTTTAAGTGTGTTTTTTAATGTGATCTCCTTCTTAGATAGGATGAAGGAGGAGATTTTTAGGGTTCAACCCCCTCATGGTTATCTTTAGGATTTAATGATATGTTTTTTAGGAAATTAAAATTTGGACCTTTCTACTATGTATATGCTAGAATAAGATACAAGAGACATCTCATGGTATCTTTTTGAGATATATTTTCATATATCTATTTTAAACAAGATATCTGGCACATAAAATCCTATTAAAGGGGAGGCAACAACTCAAGGAAGGAGAGGATTTTAGTGGTGTGCAGTAACCCAAGGAGAAAAGATACTTGGGTAATAGGTTCTATGTGTTGGTAGCAGCGAGTAGTGGAAAATTGGGTTCTACAATGAGGTGTTACAATGATACCGCAAGTTCAAGATTAATCTCTAAAGGGTGACCTTTGGTCACAAACTATTATTAGTGAGGCGATAAGAGGTGAATCGAGGTGTGGTCTTTCAAAGAGTATTTTCTACACTATATTTACAATTCAAGTCTGAAGATATTTCAGGGATTCTATGTAGACTTAGATTTATAGTGGATTATCTCGGTGTTGCCAGTGGTTTTTCAATCCACCATAATGGAGGGTCTTTCCACGTTAAATTTTTTCCCCCATTTATTATTATACTATTTGGTTTTTTACTTCAATTATGTTTGTGATTCTCATAATTATTCTCATCACAACTGAGTTTTATTATCAAGCCAATGCACTTCCAATCCAACAAAAGAATCCAAAAGTATTTTATCAGTTTTCAGTATGCCTGGTTTGTTTTTTTACTAAAATGTTATTTCAAATTGGAAACACACATTATGAGTCATAATAGTCACATCATATGTCTTTTTGATATCAGAATACTTCATACACTTCATAAATCACATATGAATCACTATCCTAAATTATCAAAACAATCCTAGGTAATTTTCTTGGTTTTCAATTAGTGACACATTTTGAACTAAAATGTCAAATTTAAACTGGTAACAAACACTTTTAGTCATACCGGTCACACCATGCTTTTGATAGAGGTGGGTTTGATTCCTATACATCACAAATGACTCATGGAATGTTTCTGTAAACTATCAAGAATATCTGAATGCATTTTCTCAGTTTCCAGTATGTCACTTGTTGTTTTTACTTAAATTAATGTCAATTTTAAATAAGAAGACACACCTAGAGTCATACTGGTCACACTGTACATCATATTGCGGATATTTTGACTCCTACATATCACAAATGAATCATGGATCATTTTATTAATATATCAAAATAATCTGAATGTGTTGTATCCGTTCTTAGTATGTCACTTGTTCTTTTTTACTTAAATTAATATCAATTTTATATAAAAAGACACACTTGGATTCATAGTGGTCATATAGTTCATAAAATTGAGGGGTTTTTGACCTCTACACATAAACAATGACTGTTGGATCATTTTCCAAAAATATAAAAACAATCTGAATGTGTTTTCTTAGTTTTTAGTATGTCACTAGTTGTTTTTACTTAAATTAATGTCAATTTTAAATAAAAAGAAACACATGGGGTTATACCAGCCACACCATGAATCATATTGAGGTGTAGTTGATTCCTAAACTTCAAAAATGAAATATAGATAGTTTTTATAAAGTATAAAAACAATATTATTGTGTTTTGATAGTTTTTAATATGCAAGTTGTGTTCTTTTTTTCAAAAATGTCATTTCAAACTCAAAACATGAATTTTGAGTCACACTGATCGCATCATGCGTTAGTTTGATGTGATACTATTACATAAACCTAAAAAATTAATTATAAATCTCTATAATAAATTATGAATATAATCAGAGTTTGTTTTCTTCATTTTCATTGAGTGACGTGTTTTGAACTAAAATGTCAATTTTAAACTGATAACAGAATATTTTAGTCATATCGGTCACATCATGCATTGGATTAAGGTGTGGTTGATTCCTAAATGTCACAAATGACTCATGGATCATTTTACTAAATTATCAAATTAATCCCAATTATTTTTTCTTAATTTTCATCATGTCACTTGTTTTTTTCTAAACATAATGTCAATTTAATATAAAAGTACATACTTAAAGTCATATCGGACACACTATGCATCAGATTGCGGTAAAATTGATTCCTACACATCAAAAATGACTTATGGGTCATTTTACTAAATTATAAAAACAATACAAATGAATTTTCTTGGTTTTAATAATGTCACTTGTTCATTTTATTAAAAGTAATGTCAATTTTAAATAAAAATAGACTTTGTGAGTGATACCAGTCACTTGTTCTTTTTTCTCGGTTTTTAGTAGGTCATAGGCTATAATACCAACTATGTTGTCCCATAAATTTTATAAATATACATCAAATCTTAGTAGATTAATATTTCTTACATAACATAATGATCCATGCTAGAATAGTTTAGGTCTACTACTTTTGGAAACCTGGAAACATAATGAACTAGTTTATAAGAGTCCCTCATTAAGATATTTTTTTTCTAGAAAATATCTTAGACATGTCATTTATAAAACCATTCTCAATAACCTATGGATATGAAACATAATAAAGGGTGATTTTAGATGCATAATAAGTGTAAATAAGGGAGATATCAATGATCATATAAGGATAAAATTATCATGAAGATGTTATAATGTGAAATTAACATTAGAAATTCATACCCTGCATATAAGAGTTCATAATCCTGAGTCGTGGATCAAAACAGGGTTTTTTAGAAGAAATGAATCATAAAGGATTAAATTATATTATATATTAAAAACATTCACTTCAAGTAATACCAAGAAGACTATGTATTAGATTGATGTGTGGCTGATTGAGTTGCGACTGATTACTACACTATTCATGAAAATGTCCATGAGAAATCTTTTGGAAAGTTGAAATTTGCATTCAATTACTTATAAATCCCTTTATAGATGCATCCATATTATTAACATCAAATTTCATGAAACATGGCGTTTCCTCTTACACCCAAAAGGAACATGTTTTCTCCTTAATGGCTTATTGCAGATAGTTTAAAGGAAGGCATGACTTCCCAAATAATCTATAAAAAACTAAATAAGTATTAGATAAACTGATAAGGAAATTAAATTATGAATAATAGTTAAAATGATGCCAAAATTAATTAATGATGTGAGAAGAATGAATTTACCTTTATACATTTTTGACCATTTCATTGTTGTCATTATTTGAGTTACAGCCTCAAAGTCCTATTTCTCATGAGCATGACTATCTTTGTGCAAACTGCCTCAACTCAAACAAAGTAATCCACCTGTATAAGAAAAAAATTCTTATGTGATTAATAATAAAAAATAATTATATTAAAAATGAATATTAAAAAATCCTCTTTTTTCAAGAGTGAGGTAATGATGGATATTCTATGGGTTCGATAGATTTAGGGACATGCTGTTTCCATGGAGTTATAATCAATATACTTGTCTTCCCTATATAATGTATTGGTTTTCCTAATTCTATAAAAATCTTAACTCATAATATTATGGAAAAACTACATTTTAGTTGTCCTTTGAAAACTATTCCTAAAATCACATTTTAAAACCCATTAAAAACCCACCCTTTTTCAAAAATTCCTCTTTAAAATAACACTCACTTTTTAAAATAAACCAATCAATTCCAATCACTCTTTCACCAAACCACAATTCATTTTTTTATGTATTCAAGGAAACTTCATGAACCAATAGTCTTAGTCATTTAAAATGAGTGAAAAACCGATATATTTAACAAATTTTCCATTAAAACATTACACACCCCTTGTTAAGATGAATCCAACATTACATAAGATTTCAAAACATTCACATCCCTTAATGTAAGCCAATCAGGCGAGTTGCTAAACACTTGGAATGCAACCTAAGTCCATGAAAAGAATTTGAATCATTTTAAAGATATTTAAAACCAAAGAGGGTTTGTTGAACACATATAATTTTTCAAAAATTACTTCAAAACACTTAAATCATTTTAAAATAGCAACTTAGGCATTTTCAGAAAGACATAAATCCCAATATAGGAACTTTATAAAAGATACAAAAATAAAAAATAACCAAAATTTTATAAAATATAAATCAATAAAAGTTTTAAACATGATCCAAAAGATAAAGTTAAACAAAAAATAAATTTATTTTCTCGATAGTATCTTTATATTAAAAATCTTAAAATAACAAAAAATGAATATTGTCTCTTTATGCCCTATAGTGATCTCTACATCCTATTATAATTATATCCTTAAAAAGTGACTAAGAACACCACTATAAAAGTGTTACCCTTTCCTTTTACCGAAATCATAGACAACTATGTCTATATACTCACCAATATGTATATGTATCGTGTGAGAAAAGAGCCTAGTAGGACATTGTTAATGATTTTATACCATTCAATTTTTCATAAAAATCAAAAAAATCTATTTTTTGGGAAAATATATATTTTTTCATATATTAATATCAAATTACACATAAAACATGTGTAATTTCTATTGATGGGTCTTTCCTTGGGACCAATTTTCTTAGAGATCTCCAAGTGTGAACTTCAGGAGAAGATGTATTGATTTCATAGGAGACGGCATCACATGATATTCAACCATCATCTATGTCATGTAAGATATATTTATCTGGACTATATGATATATTGATTTAAGAATATATTTATGGAATATCTATGTACTCATTATTGTGGGAAACTATTTCAACTTTTTAATATGAATTATATTCCAAGGACATTGAAAAATTAACGTTAAACAGAATAATAATCACTATGTGATATAAATATATATACATATTTTGGAAATTGAAGTCATAATTTCAGTTATATCTATAATACCAGCTTTAAAAATAATTTTTCCAATAGACTTATTTAAGAATTTAAAATCAAAATATTCCATCATTTTGTGGGACATGTAATTTCATGGGTCACTCTACGGCTCAATATATGGTTTTTGACCATAAATGAATTGTGAAAAAATGATTTTGTGGAACATATGGAATGTAATGAAAAGGTAAGGTAGGAAGAATGTATAAATATTTAGTTGACTAAAAAAACATAATATGAAGGGATATGATGTTATTAAGTTTTGGACTAGTTTATGGAGAATGTTTCAACATCAAAGAAGTCGAATGAAGATCCATTGATTTTCATAGAAACATAAAAGAAATAAGGTATTGGAATTCCATAGGATTAAAATAGTTTTAAGGTATCTCAATGTCCTAGTCTCTTTTCACAAGAGATGAGAATGTTTATTTGAGAGGTTTGTTCAGTTTAGAAGTGGGAATGGAATTTTTCTATAACCACTCTTATTAAGAATTCCAACAATGTTGTTATGGAAAATATAGAATATATATATGATTTAAATGATTTTGATGATACAAATGGGTTTTTTGAATCAATGACACTCCATTTGAAGGTATTCAAAGGAATTTATTTCATATTAAATGTAAACTAATAACTGAACAAAACCAACCCAAAATCTATTTATATATTAGGAATTCATAATAATTTTGAAAAAAAATGTCATATCCCTTTGGCGGCAGTAATAGGATCCGGTGGTGGCGGAGTCGGGGTAGGCCATAGTGACAACAGTAGTAGAGGTCGCAGATGGGTTCACTGCAGAGGTGGGGTTCACGGCGGAGGTGGGTTTGCAGCAGAGGCAGGTTCGTGAAGGAGGAGGGTTCACAGCAAAGGAAGGGTTCACAGTAGGAGGTTGGGTTTGAAGTGTTGTGGAGGTTGGTTCGTGGAATCCATGGGTTCGCGTTGGAGGTGGGTTAGTGGTGGAGGAGGAGATCACGACAGCGGGGGAGGGATTCACAGAAACGAAGAAGGGGCCGGCGATGATAGAGGTGTGGTCGGGGCAGAGGAGGGATCAGCTATGTAAGGGATGGCTTCTAAAAGAGTTTCAGGTACGCAAGGGAAGAAACTAACAATTAGGGTTCATTTATAAAATTCGGTGAAGATTTTATTAGCGCTAGTTAAGAAGCAAAAATAAGGGTATGTTTTGTCAGTGCTAAAAATAGAAAGTGCTAATAAAACATGCCTTTATCATCATTTTTTAGCATCGATAATGATAGACCATTATCATTGCTAAAAAGCACAGATAAAGATATAATGTTAATAATTTATTTATGTTATTTTATATATTTATAAAATTATATATATGGTAAATATATACTAATTTATTTATAATCATAACTATAAATAAATAAATATTTATTTATATTTATAAAATTATGATAAATATATTAATAATATATATATATAATAAATATAATAAATATATTTTTTATAATTATATAATTATTTAAATAAATGTATTTATTTCTTTATAGTAATAATTACCAATAAATATATATTTTTATTTAAATAATTAAAAAACTATAAAACTCTATTTATTATATATATAATCTTATAAATATATATAATTAATATATTTATTATATATATTTCTAAGATTATAAATAAAATTAGTATATTTATTCTAATTTTATAATAATTTAAATAAATAATTATAAAATTATAAAAAATATTCTTATTATATTTATAATCTTAGAAATATATATAATAAATATATTGATTATATACATATATAATATTATAGATATAATAAATACACTTCTTATAATTTTAAAATTATTTAAATGAATATATATTTATTTATTTACAATTTTCACTATAAATAAATAATATATATATAATTCTAAAATTATAAAAATATATTTATTATATATATAATTCTATTTATATATGTAAATAATATATTTAATAAATTCTATATCAGAAAGGATTAGGAGGCAGGAGAGCCTGCTCCTACCAAAATTTACTGAAAAATAAAAGACAAGGCTTGAAAAAGAGAGAGGACATGAATAACAAATAAAATGCCCTAATGCAGAAAAGATAATTACAAATGGGTTGAACGAGGGTCATCTCCATAATCCAGATCAGAGATATCATCAGTAGATTTCCATTCTGACTGTCAGGTCTTTTGACTAAGAAGCATAGAGTACTTTTCCTCGAGATTAATCTGCTTTAGAGTGAGATCCCATGAATAAGTCCTCATGGACCAGCCAATCCTAACCAAGTCATCTCTATCGCGTCCTTGTCCATGGTTTTTTGGATACCTCCCATGCTTTCTTGTTTTCATCGACTTCCAATCCCCCTCTGTTATAGTGGGGGATGCAGTAGGGAGTCATCAGTGACACAGGAGGCATCATCCGCCTCAGTCTGTACCCCAGTATCTTGCTAAACAAACTGCATTTTGTCCATAATTGGTGATGGATGCTTATTAGTAAATTGTATTCCGACAATCTCAATGGGGTTTGGAGCAACTTGATCCAATCTTCCCTCCCCTACATTGTTCTCCCCTATAATAATCTCTGACCATAATTTATTTTTACCAGTGCACTGGTTGTTTGGAAGAGATGTACCCCCTTCCTCCACTCGCCTAGTGTCACTTGGTAGCAGTATAGAGGCTCCATAAGGCTATCCAACCCCTTCATTTCTATTTCTCGGAGTCTCCAACATTGAAGCATGATCAACATCCACTTGTGTTTGTACAATCTCTCCTTGATCGATATCATAATCTAATGCTGTTGCAACCTAAGATTGATCACGTCCACTAACATGGGTGGATTAAATTTTCTTTTAAATCAAACACATCTTAGAATCATGCTCAAGTATGGAGAAAAAAAATAAGAAAATAGATTTCCTACAAATCAAAACTTCATGCCCAGTTACCATGCATTCCAAAAAAAAATTTCGCATTTTTTCATGCATGATTGGAAAAAAAAGATCATCATCATTAGTAGACAGCAGAACACGATCCATTAAAGTGGAATTCAAATCAAATTCAACTAAAAATGAGAAAAGTTTCCAAATCTCACCGTCTCTATTTCCTTGTCAATTTTGATTATAACTCCAATTTACAATGTAATATTATAAAGTATCTTATGGTGCCAAAAAAATCCAGTTAATACCATAAACACTTACCTAAAGTTGGACACAAGACCGACGAAATTCAACTGTATTAATGTTCTTATCTCATTCACAAAAATTAATAATACTTTGTTTGAGTGAAATTGATCCAAAACCCCATGCCCACATCTTTATCTCATCAGAGGGAAAGAGCACATGGAAGAAGCCATTCCCTAAAGAAACACACTTCTAGGATGAGAACCCCCAAATTTTCGAGAGCTACACAGATTAATATTCAATTTTCAGTTTACCCATAGGTAAAATAAGATGAGCTACTATGAAGTATTCAACTAGTTTGAAATGTTATACAACAACAGATGGATCTTCCATGTTGGGTGGAACCCTACCCTTCTGGTGGATGGGAGGGACATCTAAACCTTTATATATTGAGAATGAGCGCTTACCCGCCCCATCAAGATCCACAAATTTTTCACCACAACCAATTACTCGAGAACTACGAGCGTCCGAGCTCACTGGATCAACATCAGCACACGCCAATCTTGATGCAACAAACCTATGCGAATCAAACTGTCCCCAACCTAGAAAAAATTCAGTAACATCAACCATAAATCAGAGGATCATGGAGCGAACATGGATCCTAAAGTAGCACGTCACCCGGATAAATTGTGGATGATGATACTTCCCTGGAATACTACAGACCGTATAAGTTTATAATTATTTAAATATTACTATATTTAATTATAACTATAATTATAAATATTTTAATTTATTTATCAATAGTTGTATAAATTTATAAATATATATATTTAATTATATATAACATTAAAATAATAATAAATATATATTTTTATAAATTTATAATTTTTTAAGTAAATAAATATTTATTTATAATTACAAATATAAATAATTATATATTTTTTTTAATTAAGAATTATAATAAATAAATATTTATTTATAATTATAAATATAAATAAATAAATATTTATTTATTTAAATAATTATAAAACTATAAAAAATATATTTATAATTTTATAAATGTATATAATTAATATATTTATTATAATTTTATAGTTATTTAAATAAATCTATATTTATTTAGAATTACAAATATAACTATTTTTATTTATTTATAAATATTATGATATAAATATATATAATCAATATATTTACTTTTATTTTATAATTATTTAAAGATATCAATATTTATTTACAATTATAAATATATCTATTTGCATATTCTTATAAATATTTTTATATATATATTTATTTAAATATATCTTAAGGAGAAGTACACTACAATCATCAATGAGAAGGCCACACAGTCAGATTGGGAATCTACTGATGTTGAAGACTCTGATCATGTCTTAGATCTTGATTATGTAGATGTTTGATGTGTTGATCTCTTGATGTTTGGGGGCTTTCCTTTTCTGATCTCATTTTTTCTCCACATACACATATTATCCTTTCATTATTTTTAATAAATGGTCAGGAGCTTTGAATTCTTCCTTGACCCATTTTGGTATATATAGATATATTTGTAATTATAACTATAAATAAATATTTTTATAAATATTTTTATATAATTATTAATATATTTATAAAATTATAATAAATGTTTTTATTGTAATTTTATAACTATATATGTATAAATATAATTATAATTACAAATAAATATATTAAAAAATATTTATATAAAAATAAAATTTAATAATTATAAATATAGAAAATATATTTACTATTTAAATGTATTTATTAGAATTTTATTTGTGCGTTTGAGAACATAATAGATTCATTGGTATAACATGAATGAATCATATACCTAGAAAAGTATAATTAGGAATGTTCAGGTATTGAGTGTACTTGTCCCTAAAATTTTATCAATGAAAATAAAATACAAATATAGGGAATCAACAAGAGTGCTGCACAAAAGCACCACCAAACCAATAGCGTGGAAAAAAATCCACCCAAAACAAAGAAAAGTGACCCAAAAATCCATACATCATCTCCAATTGACCCAAATTTGAGATCCCAAAATCCCAAATCAAAAATCCACATAGACAAGAAAATATCGACCAGCAAACTCAACATTCTGATTCCCTCGAGAATGCCTGCCCTCACCAGCCTATATCCAACATCTCTAGGAAACACGCTCTCCATTTCTCGAGGTCTTCATCACCACCCACTCCAAGTCATCTCCACCCTATCCCAAGTTCCCCCTATGCTTTCCAGAACAGATCACAGAGGTCATTGCATTTCGTCACCTGAGGTCGTCCCCATCTTGTACTCCAAATCATCAACATCATGAACCCATCCTAGCCAATATCGACGTCGACTTCCTGCATCCTGAAGTTGAAGGGGCTGATAGATCATCCATATCTTATAGTGTCCTATCACCATTTGTCCCCACAAATCCCATTATACATCATACACCCATTAGGCTCATGCATGGTGTGTCCCAAAGGCCCATGCTTATCGCCATCGTGTGAGGTCCTCATGACCGCCATCACTTGCCAACAAAATCTTCCACCACCGACCAGCAACTCCTCCATATAGTGGATATGAAACCTGCATGCAATCATTTTTGGAAGCAAGGTTCAATCTCCCCATGAACAACCCATATCTGATAGCACAACCACCGGGATCCCAGATCTGTGGCACTACTGGTGTTTGATGTCACTGACGAGCACCCCACGACCCATCGTGACCGTAAGTACCGACAACCCAAATCATTCATTCCGCTCCATCATACGCTGCCTACAATGTTCCTCATCAAATAACAACATCCCACATCCCATCATCATCACCGTCACCTATTTAAACCCCACCATTAGGCCTCATCCGTTACAAGGATCCCACTTCCACCTCACCACATGAACCGTAGGACTTTTCACCTTTGGATAGAAGATGCTGCCATGTTTTTTCATCTAAGGTTAGATGATTTTCTAGGCTAAAATACACCAAGTAACTCTTAACATCACATGCTACAATCATCTCATTGTGGCTAATTATTTCATCCTCAAAATATCTGCCTGATGTGAGTAGCGACAGAATGCAATCACCTGAGCAATTTCCTTGAGAATCATGAGAGATAAGCTCTCTGTTTAGGAGAGAGAATCTCTCCATTGATTTTTAAATATCTATCTACATAGTAAAGTATAGATTATAAAAACGAGTCATCACATATGTACAACATGAATAATAAGAAGGGAATAACGTATAAATAAATATTCATGATGAATACATATAATATATTCACATCAATTATACTCATACATCAATATATTTATTGACCAGATTCATTGGAAACATATATATATATATATATATATATTTATATTTAGGATTATATAGATTTAAAAAGTATTTATATATAATTATAAATATAATAAATCTACTAAATATTATTATTATTTAATGAAACTTATTATAATCTTATAATTATTTATATATATATATTTATTAAATTATAATCTTAGAAATCATTTTTTAAAACATTATATATATATATATGAATTATTAAAAAATACATAGTAATTATAAACCTACGTTTTTCATTTAGTTTTTACAAAAAAACATTATTTTTCAATATAAATATTATAATTCTATTTAAATTAATAATATTATTAATTAAAAACTTCCATCCATGCTAATAATAGCACTAATAAATATCCCCCTCGTCAATGCTAAGAAATGAACTGATAATGGGTATAACTTTTTCAGCATGTTTTTTAGCAATAATAAAAGGTAGATTTATCAACTATTTTAGCTGGCATTGATAATGGATTCCCTTTTATCAGTTCTATCTATTTAGTGTTTATAAAAGTTGGTGCATCCCTTACCCTGATCTATGTTAGTGGGTGTGGGGCTTCGATGAATGACACATTGTATCTATCAATTTAGGTTCTTTCAATATCTCTTTTCATTCATAATATATAAATCTATGGGTCTGGTGCTATGGTTATGTGAGTATCAGACTAGGGGTTCTCCGATTTCGTGATTGGGACCCCTAGTTTGATCTATATCAATTAATGAACTTGATTGTTTAGTCACGAGTTCAAATTAAAGGTCTAAACTGGTTTTTTAGCATCTGTATATTCTCTAGGATATCCCTTATGGTATCGAAAGACCTATTAAGTTGGAAAAGGGAACTCGGCATTAATAATATGTCCATTATGCTCTTACTGTAGTTAAAAGGGGCCTTAGTTCAACTTTAGTTGAAACTGTCTATCTGTTTGGTGGAGACTATATGTTTGTGCTAGGAATTGAATATTAATACATGCCGAATTTTTGTTACAATTTCCTGTCTATTTGGTATACAAGAGATAATATTTGAAGGTGAATGAAGTTCTCTAGATGTAAAATGTATGGATATATGGTTGATGATTGAAAAATCAAGTCAGATTGCATATTTTGTGCGGTGAATGAACCAATGGGGAAGCAGTTTGAACTGCGACCTGGTGGTGGACCCCATTCTTTGGATGTTTTGGTTAATATTCATACTGATTGAGATCATGGTAAAAGTGTTTATGGAAGTGATTGGTTTTCCATGGATGACAAAAGAGAGACTGATATAGGAGTAACTCCAAGCAATAGTGGAACCTTGGCTGAATGACTAATTGGGTATGACTCCCAGGGCCTAGCTAAAAAATCATTACAGGGAAAAGGGACTATAAGGTGTGTTGTGGTAGCTTCTAGATCATCTCATACACCATCCTCTAGATCATCCCACAGGGAAGCCTCATCTGAATGAGTAATAGAGAATTAAATGATAAAATCTCCTAAGAAGAAAGCTAGGGATGATTATGAGAGGCAGGCTGCAAGTAAGAAGAAATCCAGGGATGAGATTTCAGTTGATGAATTAGTGCCTAACAGTCAACCAGATTGAAGGGATATGCAGAAAGAAATGTATGAGAAAGAATGCTATTTATCCAAGGAAATAATATTAAGCAGACATATGCCTCACATTGGGCATCTGCTCATTTAACTTACCCTAAGGGGCATCCTCTCATGGGGATCATTTCCCTTTCAGTGTGAGAAGAACAAGAAGGGTATTGGAAACAACCCAAGACATGGAAAAATGGTTTTCATCAAGAAAATTGTGGCCGAGAAAATGGAAGAGATGACTAGGACATTGTACCTAGGTGTGGCCAGTCTACCAGGTCATCTACTAAGGATCTCACTCCAGAGCAGGTTAAACTCAGGGAAAAGTTATATGTACACTTTAATCAAGAAAATTCATAGTCAGAATGAGAATCAACTGATTATATCCTAGATCATGATTTTGGGGATGATCTTGATTCTCCTTATTTTTTGTTTTTTTTAGTTTGGGTGAGGGTTTGCCTTTTGTTTAACCCCGTCTAATCTATTTTTCATGTTTTTTATTCTATTTTTCAATAAATTTTGGTTGGAGAAGCTTTGTGTGGCTCCTAGAACCTTTTGGAATAATAAATATATTTAAATAATAAATATATTTATTATATTTCTAATTATATATATATATATATATAATTATATATTTATAAATATATATATTTATATAAATACATTTTTAATTATATAGAAATACTTTTTAAATATATTTATTTATAATTAAAATTATAAATAAATAAGTATATTAAATTAATTATAAAATTATAATAAATATATTTATAATTATATATATTAATATATTAATATATATATATATAAATATATAATATATATTTATAATAATATATAAATACTTTTTTATTATATTTATTTATAATTATAATTATAAATAATTAAATATATATTAAAATAATAATAAAATAATAATAATAATAATAATTATATTTATCATTATATATATTTATATATTAATAAACATATATATTATTATATATATGTATATATATAATAATATGGAGATGAAGGAGCTGTGAGAGTTTCTCTCTCTTTTTCTCGATGGTGTTTAGGTCGATTCATCGATGGAATCAAATTTGGGTGGATTCTTTAACCCTCACAAGGTGTTCTTCAATACCTAAAATAAGGATGGAGGTGTGGTTGTAGGTGCATATCAATCCTTAGTTCTAGCATTGTCATGTCTTGCTGGACACGAGGTCTGTGAAAATGTGGTTTCTTGTTTGAATAGGTAACCAACCATTTTGGGAATCTATATGTCTTCCAGGAACAGATGCAGGATTGAGAACATTCAGTTATTGGGTTGTTATCTCTATAGTGTAAGAGAAATTCCTAGAAGATGTAAGAGTTGAGAAATTGGCTTCATCAAATTTGGGGATTTGATGATTGGAAGGTCGTTTCAATTGGTATGAGCTGTTTTCATTTCATATTTGCCTCATTGGATCTTAAGTTGGGAGTTTTTGTTTTATTTCCCTTATGATTAGAGCATTAAGATTGTAGGACTAGGACCCCTGGTTTGACCTGTCTAAGACTCATAATTTTACTTTTCAAATGTGGATCAAGATCAAAGGGTTAAAGTAGTTTTTTTGGCATCCTTAGACCTGCTAGGATGCAACCTAAATAGTTGGAATCCGGCTTAAATTGGACAGGGTTGATATGCTCCCAAGTTATAGGCATTAATATGAAGTTCTTGTGGAAGTGGATCTTCGTAATCCACTCATTGAATCTATTTTCCTTGTGGATGATGAATTCAAGTTTCATCTCTCCCTTGAGTTTGAGTTTGTTGGTGATTTTTTTTGAATTTTCAATGTATTGGTCATCTTATGGAAGCATGACATAAGGGCCTAAAATGAGTCAATTGTAAGAAGTGTGGGAACATGATATAAAATTTTATGTATATCTTTGAAGTCATAGGATCAGATTTTCTGGATAAAAAAAAAGAGCCTACTAATAAGGGTCCTATAGATAGTCTTATGGGAAATAAGTCTGGTAGAACTATGAATACAATTGTGAATGGTCATTCATCTGGAAGGTGAAATTTATCCCCAAATGTGTTGGGAAGAGCTGGTGATAAGGGGGATGTTTCTCCTTAGCTTATGAAAGAGAGGTTGTCTTTTGTTAATATGGTTGTTGGACACAAGAATTTTAAATCTAGTCATTTTGGATATGATAATTCTATTACTAATATTGTAGAGGATTATCTACATTTTTATGATTTTGCACAACTTTATTGGGGAGTCAGGCGTGAGTACAACGAAGGTGATGATCTTTTTTATAAAGATGGAGAATTTCATATGGATCTCTTTGAGGAGTAGTTTCTACATCAAGGTAAGATTAATTATGAAAATATATTTCTGCAGAACAAAAATGGATAATCTTCTTTGGTATGGGAGGATGTTTTGATGATGATCATGGATGATCATGGGTATATGGACATTGTACAAGTGTCTCTAGGGAAGAAACTCAAAACATATGTAGAAATATATTCTATTCATGGTTCTGAATTACCCTCATTGCATCATTTCAATAAATCTTTTTGTGGAAAGGTATTAGATGCAGAGGCTCATGGTACCCCAAATGAAAAGGATATTTTATTCTCAAGGACTGAGTCTATTAATAATTCAGAGTTTTATAAAATTTATCTTGAGGGTTTGAAAACATTTATTGGGCAAAAGAAATTGGTCTCTCATTCAACCATGGGAGGCTATGTGGAGACTGTTATTCTCCCTGTGCAACATGACAGTCAAGGAAAGGATGGTGGTGAACCAGATGCCTCTATAGTTGATGATGTTAGTGTTGTACAACGTGTGAATGAGGCTGTTGAGGAGCTTGATCAAGCATTTCTAACTCTAGTTCCTGATGAACAAAAGCCTATTACCACTCTTGGAAATGATACTGGTGTATAATCCTCAGATGAACCAAGGGTAGTTGAGGATTGGGACAATGAAGTTATGAGAATTGATGATCAAGGTGGACCATGGGTCGCCCCAAAATAGTTTAGAGGTCATCACCCTTGGGGTCATAGAGGATTCTAAATTAGACATAGTGTCTTTGTTTTCTTGTGTGAATGGGTTTTTTGGACTTTTATGCTAGTTTGGTGGCGTGTGTGACACACACTTTTTGTCCTAACCCTTTAACATTGTTTCTTTACATTATTCAATTAGTTTTTGGACTCAGTGATTTTAAACCCGTGGCTTCTACTGTCTGGAGTATATAATTAGTTAAATATATTTATAATTACAAACAAATCCTGGTGGGTGCGGGTACTATTAAATTACTATGTAGGTGGTGACGTAGATGATGATGCAAGCAGGCTGTGATGCAGGTATGATGCAGACATGTTGTGACGTCGGCTTGATGTAAGCCGGATGATGTATATATGACGATGCACTAGATTTTGGGCCATGTTATGGGCTTCATGTCTACTTGGTATAGAGGCCATCTACTAAATAAATAAGTTTTGATGGGTGAGCTATCCCCTTGGGGTCTATGACATACCTTTCCGACATGTGTTTGTGGTTTGTGTGTGTGTTTGAATGTAATTGTAACTCCAAGCACCTAATATATATCTATATATATAATTATATAAGTATTTATAATTATAAATATATATATAATTATATAAAAAAATTTATAATTATATACAAATATTTTTAAAAATATTTATTTATATTTATAAATATAAAGAAATAACTATATTTAAATAAATAAAAAAACAAAATAAGTATATTCATTATATTTATAATTATATATATTAATATATTAGTATTTTAATAAATATGAATAATTATATATAATTATCTTAATATACTTATAATTATATAAAATTATTTTTAAATATATTTATTTTTAATTATAATTATAAATATATATATATTTAAATAAAATATATATTTATTTATAATAATATTTATAATAACATATTTTTAATTATTTAATTATATATTTATATTTATATAAATTTATTTTTTAGTTATATTTATTTTATTATTAAAATTTGGAGTTTATCAGAGCTCATAAAGATACATTTTATCAGTGATTTTTAAAAGAAATTATGAAAGACATACCCAATCTTTTAAATAGAATCCTAACAGAATCATCTCTCAAGCTGTTCAATCATTTTCAGAACTGAACCCTCACCAGTGATCTTCCTCAAGATCTCAATATTTCGATCCTCTAAAGATCTAAAGTATGTGATTATTGCTTCTCTATTTAATCGCGATCTAAACTACGCACCTGATCAGATTCATATCCCACACTATCTCGTCACATGAAAAACACTTTTCGAACGTCCATTCGTTGACCCCTTACATTAGTTTTTCATACAACACCTAATTTAATATTTTCCTACTAGACTCACACTTCACATACATAGTTTTTATGATTTTTTCCAACACCAATTTAGCTATAAAAATCAACCCAACACATTATTCATTGCAATGCTCGACTCATACACAGTTTTTTAAACACTAACAATGGTTTATCTTCTAATTTTTATTATTTAGTAATTTTGTTTGTGTTTCCAATTATTAAAATTTATAAATTTTTATTGATCTCTATGTGAGGAATTGATTGAAATTTTTTACTCTATTATGAAAACATTAAAACTTTAATCATATGGGTTTGAAATTGTGAGACATATACATGTTTAAATTTCTATTAATTCATCATCATTTTTAGATGGTTTTCTTTTATTTTTTATTTTGATTATTATAGATGGATTTATCTTCTTAACAAATTTCCATCAAAAGATGCAATCCTTGATCCCGTTTTAAAATAAATTTACCTATAACTCATTCAACTCAATTTATTTTTCAATGAATAATAAAATTTTGATTCATAATCAAGGAGAAAAAATAAAGACTATAAACTATTTAGAAAAAGGATTAATGGATCGTAAATAAAAAAACATATACCCCTTATTTAGTACTTACCAAACATTAAGTGGCATAGAGAGAAAAAATTATGAAGCAACACATGTAATATCTATTCATAACACTTTAAATTACATAAACAAAACATTCTTAATGGAACATTTTTTCTCAACAATAGTATCAATAAGGAATTTCTTGGTGTGAAAATGTAAAATGTTACAATCATTGAAAAGAAACATGAAATTAACAAAGGCATGCTTATAAATCATCATAAAGGTAATATAGATTCTAAATAACCCTTAAACACCAAACAAGATAAATTAATAAATCACACGTAGCGAAAATAGAATAATTGTACTTAAATCCACTCAACTCTATATGGATCTCAATCAATCTCTTAGAGAATATGAGAGGGAACAGATGAATGACCACCAAAAAGATTATAGATAAGAACGTTGGATTCAAAGGAAGAGAATTCAACCACCACATTATGCTAAGAACCAACCAAGAACTAAAATAAAATTAGGTATTTGTTAGTTTTCTATATGAATTATGAAACTAGAAAAGGTAAACAATGTATTACCTTGGTACACATAGGGATACTATAAAAAACTAAAATTTGAAGAGTAATATTATAGGGAAACATATAGGCTTACCTTTATAAGGAATATCATTTATTTAAGATTCTAGGGAAGTGGTAATTTTTCACTAATAAGGGGTGATAAATACATGATGCAATTTTTTTTGACAATTAGTCTTTAAAAATTAACTTCTATTATTGATTGAATTCAGGATCAACTATCGTAGTATTTCCTCATTATTTTTGAACACTCCTTATAAAATGGGTCAAAATTTTGAGTGGTATATATATTTATAAATGTAATAAGATGAATGGTATATATATTTATAAATGAATACATAGGTAATTATAAAGAGTGGTATCTATATTTATATGATCATATTTACTTTGAGAGACCTCATAGATACAAAAAATCTCACCTCCTACACAATATAGATTGATAATAACCCCATGGAAAAGGAATGTTAGTGACTCCATCCAATAGATAGGATATCCATCATGACCCCACTCTCACAAAAGTGGCCTGATAGGAAGATAAACACTGTTAAAAAATATCCCTCAAATGAAAAACATTTTCCATTTCATGGAGTAATTGGTGGTTTTCGTTGAATATTAAATCTGAAACTGTTGTCTCAGCATGATTACATGTAAAACCATCCAACTAAGCCTTCTGAGGATCACACCAATCAAGGAGCCCCTTGCATGTATCATACTACTACTACTATTTTTTCCACATTAGACTAAAAACTAATAATGTTTTTCCAATTCTTTGACATATCCCTAGTTTGGGATTATTTAAATTTAAGGTTACAACTATTATCCTCATCAACTTCATATCCTAAACAGTTATGGTAGCATTTTGTTTATTGAGACTCATCCCCCATATCTTATAGACTTGAACCTATGTTATTTGAACTACTCTGAGCAGTTTTCATCCCATACTAGGTATCAATGATCATCGTGGATGAATTTAGAGGATAACACCTACCACTAGTTGACTAATTATTTTCATAAATTCAAGTAAATATTTCATTCAAAGCATGCATAAATTATTTAGAACACTCAAATGTTGCATTCCCCTTATTTGAAAAGACCATTTTCAGTATTTTTTATTTTTTTAAATATTAATATTACCAATTAATATAGTATGTAAATGAATAAAAAAATGGATGGATGCCAATCTTATGACAAACAATTATGAAGATGTAGTGATAGAGTTCATCAAGATTGGAAAAGATATCTCTTATGACCCTTCTAAAATATTCTTCCATGTTTACACTATTTTTATTCAATAATAATTAGTCTAGTAAAGTTATAAGAACACTTGAATAGATTAAAGTTATAAATGTTGGATAAACACTAGGAAAAAGTGAATGTATCTAATGACTGGGATAACATTGCGTTTTATGGATAATCTAATATGACTACAAGTATGGATAGTGAATAATACCATATTAAGGATATGATTATAAGTTTGAATGATAATGAAGATAATATTGAGTAAATGATAATGATATTTGAAGATGAACTTCATGATTATTCAATTTTCTTCAAGAATTTAAAAAGTTGTGAAAAGATAATATTTTATTCTTGTTGTACTAAATAAACACCATTTTCTTCCATACTGAAGCTATATAAATAAATGCTGGAAACTGATGGAGTGATGTTAGTTTTACTAAACTACTTGCTCTCTTGAATGATATGATCCTAGAATATAACAAGCTTCCTATTAAAACATATAACACTAAAATAATGCTACATTCAATGGGTATGATCACTAAAATAATTCATGCATTTTCAATTGATTGTATACTATTTTGTATGGTCTATAAATCACATAAATAGTGTCTAAAGTGTGTCACTTCTCTATATACGAAATATTTGTACGATCTTATAAAATTTATTTGGTACTTTAAAATCATTCCAAAATTTAGGAACGTTTATATATGTGAGAAGAATGCAAGTAAATTGATGTTCTATACATATACAAGAAATAAAGATGTGAAACTTTATAACAAGAAAACTTCTCCTTAGTGGAAGATACTTGATCATGAGTATCCTAAATTTAGAAATGAAGTGAGAAACCTTTGTCTTGTTCTATCTACAGATGGAGTGAATCCTTTTGGTTTTCAAAGCATCACCCCAATACATGGCTGATTATGATGGTAAATTATAACATTTTACCATTGTTATACATGAAATGAAAATAAATTATATTATCTATGATTATATCAGGGAAAAAATAGGTTAATAATTGATGTTTATCTGGATCCATTGATCGAAGGTTTCAAATTATTTTGATATTTAAGTGTTTGGTTGTTTAATTATTAGAAAAATTAAGATTTTACATTGAGAGCCATGTTGTACAGGATGATAAATGACTTTATTTCTTATGATAATTTTTCAGGATATAAAATTAAAGGAACTAAAGGGTTTCCCATTTTTGAACATAGTATATAGTCAATTAGGTTGAAACATTAATCGAAGACTGTGTTTCTTGGACATCACATATTTATACCCCAAATAAATATGTATCAATCTTGGATAACATCATTCAATGAGAGTTCAAAAGAATGAAAAACACTATATCCACTCATAGGTGATCCACTTTTTGAGAAAGTAAAACATATAGACACTATTTTTGGTAAACCATTTTAAAAAATCCTTTTGAAAATAGGTTGGGAACTGAGATTAGTTTTTCTGAGTTACTATTTTGGAATTTTTTATACATAGGGAATTTTTTTGATGTTGTCCATGTTGAAAAATTGTTTGATATAGTGTTCTTGGAATTTTAGTAAATGCACATGAAAAATCATATGATGTAATTATGGTTAGGTTGGATATGATTGAAATGGGAATATAAGAAGTGATGTCACTAATAATGGGTGAAAACAAACTTTTCTTCCTTTAGCCGGTTACACTCTTTCTAGGTATGAGATATATTTGATTTGAAAAATCATGAATGATGTAAAGGTTCTAGAGGTTTATTAATTGAATATCAAGAATGTCATGTCAATGAGAGATTTAATGTTAAAGGTTATAAAATCACATGATGGTTATGTTTTGATGTGAGATCTAATGTCTATATCTTTATATTAAATTTTTCCTAGGAATGTCCATCATACATTAACCGAATTCTATTTCATTTACTAATCTATATGCAAAAAATTTATCAATCGTGTGAAATTTATAACTATGGAAAATTAAATTTCCATCATATTATATTAATTGGAAATGTTCTTCCTTGTATAATACTTTGATATGATGGTTCACTTGATAGTTTCCATGCTACGATATATTTTACAATGTTTCCCTGTAAATTATTGTTGGATGTACCACATTGAATGATGTATGAATATTTTTAAAGGGTATGTCAAAAATTGAAGTTGGCGAGAAGGTTTTATTATATAGATTTATTTTGTGGAATGATCCATTGAATTTTGTACCAACTACCTTTCTAGTGTGGAAAGCATTGGCCTACCAAAATCCCATCACATTGGGTGGGTTTTGGGTAATGAAATTTCTAGAATAGATGTTTACAGAATCACTATTACTAATCAAGAGTAGGCCTTTGTTTAAACTTTTATAAGAATATAGCGATTTCCCCATATTTCGAAACCCAAAATAATTCTTATCAATTTAAATCTATCGAGGGATTGAATATAGAAATCATATACAGAAAATAAATAGTTTATTTGATGGTTTTGAGACTATTTAAGGAGTTACCTAAAAACCTGGATTCAATTTCAGAATGACATCGATGGATATACCGAGGACCAAGTGTGCATGAATTAACTTATAAATGTTATTTAAATAATGGTTATATGTTCTATATAAATGAACACGATTAATTCCATGCCATTCAAAATAGTGGAGTTTTGCTTTCGGAAAAAGTGATGCATGTATCTGCTACAATGGATTGAAATATAATTTTGTGAATATGTTATACATTGGAATGTTTAATATTTTATATCAGGTTTTATTTTTTTAAATATATATTATATATACACATCGTTATATTTATAAATTGTATCACTCATATGTGTGTGTGTGTGTGTAAATAGTACTTATTAGTTTAGCTCAGGTTTCAGTTTGATGGTACTGGAATTGGTCTGTTATCAATGAAACAACATTCTATATGTCAATGGAAAGGGAATCAAATTTGGATCAATTAAATTACTGATATTTTCAACTTTTATTTTGTCATTGCACTAGACATCACTAGAATATAACATCAATGAAATAAATCTATGTCTGCTCAATGGTATCATTCCTCTAGTTGTAGCATGAAATGGTAGTAGTAGTAGATGATTTTTTCTATAATTATTAGAAAATTTAAGCTTATGTAAATTCAGAATTTATGATTTTATTAGTTCAAAATGTATTCTTATGTAAGATCAAAATTTATACTTTTGTTAATTCAAAATTTCTTCTTCTATTAGTTCAATGTTTTTATTTATGTTAGTTAAACATTTATGCTTCTATTATTTAAAAATTTATACTTTCATTAGTTTAAAATTTCATCTCCCATTTTTAAAAAAATTATTATTTTGTTATTTAAAAAATATAATGTTCTGTTTGTTAAAAAAAATAATTCATTAAGGGTTGATGCATTGCTGCTGAGTTCACCAATACCAAAATTCAAGAACCAAAATTTATTTTAGGATATTTTATTTTCAAACCCTATTTCTATTATATTTCAATTTTTAATTATTGTATGATTGATGTAGAAAAATAGTATGGTAATGAGTTTATTTTTCTTACTTTATCTCTAGAATAGGGGGGAACCTTTGGGTCCCATTGATGATCAGGGTGAAGAGAAATCTATGCTCCCGGAGTGAACAAGTGTTTTTCAGGCCCCAGAATCTATGTAACATAACAACCTGGTGACTATCCATGGATTGAAATATACCACACATCAGTACATCTAGGATAATGGACTGATTAATCTTCAGAATGTTCATGCCAAAGGTTCTTAGGAAGATATTTTAGTCAAGGAGGAGAGGTGGATTATAGATAATGTTTAGATATATGCTCTTTCCCATATTAAAGATGATCATCCTTCCATTTTTATGGGAAATATGGTTAATAATTAGTTGTGTGAAATAAAGCTGGAAATGAAAAGCATCCTTAGCACAAGATATCCACTACTAAAGGAAAAGGAAAGAAAAAAATGGTTTGTGTGGTTTTAAAAAATAGTAATTTCTCTCCCATTAGATCTTCTTGGGTCCAAAAGAGCAAAAGATAAACTGGATTTACTCCTCTCAAAATTTGTGATGAAAAAATCACCAAAATTATGGACATTGAGGTTATTGAAAAAGATATATAAACTCTCTTAGTATCCCCTCAGGATACTAACAGAAATTCTGAATCCTCTAGAACATTGAAATAGATTATTGTGATATGGGAGGGTGAATTGGAAGGTGTGACATAGATAACATCTAATGATACATGACAAATGAATGAATGAAATTCACATGTGACTACATCCAAATACATTGAATCACTTGAATTGTAGAATCATGAATAAATAGGGGGTAAAGAAGTCCAAAATGAGGCTCAGGTCCCCAGATAGGGATGTCTAAGTAGTAATGATAACATGATATATGATTTATCAAAGAAGGAATAGACTGTGAAAGATGATAAAGAGAGTGAATCTGAGAATTTAATTAATCTAGATGTAATTTGGGAATGTGTAATGACTTTAAGGAGATATAATCACCCAAGAATACATGGTCATAGTCTTGGTAAAATTAATTGGAGGGATCAACACAATAAGTGTTGTGATGCTTAAAAAGAGCTCATTAAAATGCTGGGTTTGAAACCTACAACTAATGAGGGTAGTGGCTCTGTCTGACCCCATCCTCCTTTATTTTTTATTTTAATATAGGGGATATGTCCCTATCCCATTCAAAAAAGCACTGTATGATTGATTTAATTTTTCAGTTTATGTGTTTCTAAATAAATTATAAATATTGATTGGTCTATATGAATTATTTTCGAGCATGGAAAACATTTTTTAGTGTTTTTTTAAATCATGATTTTTATTTGAATAGAAATACACAACATGTGTTACACTTTATTTAAATATGATTTATGTTACATAGTTTTATTAAAATTTTATAGAATAATTATTATATGTCTCTAGTTTTTTTCAAAGTATTTTTACGGTATTAATTTCTTGTTAAATGTGCTTATATTTTACGGATAATTTTTAGAAAGTTTTTTTAAAATTTATTCACATAAAATATTCATGGAATTATTTCACTAGGTCTTATGGAATATATTTGAATAATTTATTTTATTTCTTATCCAATTTTAATTTTTTTCAAATGATTTGTTTAAATTACATTGAATTCCTTAAAAATTTATTGAATCCATTTTATCTTAGTGAGAGTTTCGCCTGAATCAGTTTTTATTATTTTGAATTGTTTTAATAATTTATTTGAGATTATAGAACAAATAATTTCCTATATAAGGGTCTTGAAGTACGCATGGAATAGTTATATATGATAAAGATACACATTTGACATAAATAAATAAAAAAGAACACATGCTCTGTGATCCTTCAAGTGATATTATACTCAAGTGTTTACATATTTTGTGAATAACTATCTTGATAAGAACAATTATTCTTTGAATTCATTCACTTTGGATAGATAAACTATAGCTTTGATGGAATACCTATAGTACACTATCTACATCTTTCAAAGGGCTATATTAACTGATTCATCATCAATATTCTTTCTAATTTTATCAGGTTCTAATCTTTGTTCCATCTTTTCAATCTGGGTAGAATTATCCAAAAAAATATTTTCTCACATTGGTTGTACTACCAATAAAAGGTATTCATTTTATTATACTCATTTGAACAAAAATAAGTACACAAAAGCTGGTGCTGCCTTTTGTAGAAAAACCTAGGTTTCTATCTACTCCCAAAAAAGGCAGTGTGGTTAGGTTTTTAGAAGCTTCTCACAAATTACAGGGCTATGATTCATCCCATTATTAATGTCTAGATATATATTACTCAAAATATAAAACTATAAATATTTAATTGTTGGTTCTATACTCCATTGGTAGGTATTTGAAGAGTGAACTAGGTAAATTAGAACAAACCACTATAAAAATTCTCTATTCTATCTTTTTTAAAAAAGGTAGGGGGAAGCCCCCTCTTTGTTTTTGAAACAAAGACACTCCTATTTTCATTTTGGGATGAGGGATCCCACTACATGGCCTTTGTATGCCCGTAAGGCGATAAACCTGAAAACCTGATACCCAAAGTCCTAGAACTTTAGGTCTAATTAACCAGCCTGAAGGCCTTTTGTGCACTATCCATTCCACAGGCCACCTCCAACCCAACCTAGTGCCTTCTAACAGTACACATTGATTTAAATATTTCTATCCTAAGGACTAAACACCTACTTTCATCACCAGAAGTACATGGACCTACAACTATCCCCGTTTCTAGACCACATGTGACCACCATCATCTTTCAATCCCACCGTTGTCGTCATCATCAACTCACATGCACCTTGCCTCCGTCGCTAGTAGCACCGTTGACACCAGGCCCATATCCCCTTAAAGTCTCCCACCATTGTCTCTGTTAAGGGGTGTTGGTTTCATCACCATTCCTCCACTTGGTAGCCCATCATAGATGTAGGTGTCCCATTATCCCGTCGTTGAGTGGGATGCCACCCACTGCCTGGACCTTTAGGCATGAGCAAGCTTTAGATCTGATCCCAATCTAACTGGGAAAACTACAGTCAATCCAGGGCCGATCTCAGGATGTGATGCACAAATTCATTTCACTACTTTATAACATGATTTTAATAGCATTGATATTTTTAATTAAGGTATATTCACCGCCTCTAGACTATCTTCCATTACCTTTCTGGCAAAACAATATGCATTTATGTGTATGTGTATATATATATATGTGTGTGTACGTGTATGTATCTTTATTAAGTATGCCAATTTAAACATATGTATGTGCATATATGTGTATGTATGTGCATACACGTGTATGTAATTGTGTGTATGAGTACGTGTATACATGTGTGTATATGCATGTGTATGTACATGAATGTATGCATATGTATGTGTATGTGTGTGTGTGTCTATGTGTATGTATACATGTATGTCAATGTGTATGTATGTTTGTATGTGTAAGTATGTAATGTGTATATCAGTTTATTCATTTTTAAATATTTCATGAAATTTATTCATTTTTATTTATTCATTTTTAATATTCATTCATTTAATATTTTTTTTTCATTTTTATATTTATTATCTTTTATTATTTTTAGAATTTATTCATTTTTATAAAATTATACTTATTTATTTTCAAATTTTTAATATTTTCAATATTTATTAATTTATATGATTAATATTTATTCAATTTATACTAAGTTTAAATAATTTTAATATGTTTTTAATTATTATAACATATTTATTTAAATGAATTAAAATTTATATATTTTTTAGTCACTGTAATTTATTTTTAATAATATTATTATTTATATAACTAATAATATTTAATTATTTATTTTTATTCCTTTTTATGTGCTTGTAATACATGTATTTAATTTTACAAATCCACTTTTTAAAATATTTTTCAATTTCATTGATTATAATTATTTATTTTTGAAATTATTTAATTTAATATGATTTATTGATTTTTTAAATTTCTTAATTTTAAATGTAATTCTATTTTTCTCATTTTAATATTTATTTATATATATTAATTTGGTAAATTCTAAGACTTTCAATATGTTTTTAATTTATATGAGTAATATTTATTAAATATTATTGATAAGATTAATCATTTTTTAAGTATTTCAAATTTATAAAATTAATTAATATAAATTTTATAAATTTTTTTGTAATTTAAATAGTTAGTATAATTCATTTTCAAAAAAAAAAATCAATTTATATAATTTATATTGTTTATTTTTTAAATTTTTATTTATTTTTGTATTACTTAAAATTCATGTAATGAATCTTACAAATACATTTTTAAAAAATATTTTTAATCTAATAAATTTTATTTAATCATTTTTAATATTATTTAGCTTAATATTATTTACTATATTTTATATTTATTAAATCATATATTTTATGGAATTAATTCATTTTTAAAATTTATTTAAATGAATTTATTTACTGTCTTTTCATATATTTCAATATGTTTGCAATTTTAATAGATAATATTTATTATGTTTTGTTTCTTATGTTTTAATATTTTTACTATGTTTAAAATTTAAATAATTAATGTATTTAAATTCATATTTTAATATTTTCCCTCTGCTGTGGCTCTCTCGCCCTAAGCTCATAATGGCTCCCTCTCCCTAAGCTCGCCAATGTGACTCCCTTACCCTAAACCGCTCATCGTGGCTCCCTCACCCTAAACCACATGTCCCCGAGTCACATTCCATCTTTCGCACCCTCTGCCCGCTACTATCGCAACAGATCCATAGATCTCGTGCGCCTCTACCGCTGATCTAGTTTTCCATTCACGGCTCCCCCTGCCTCCCCATCTACCATTCCTACCCCCCCTATCCCGAAATCCCCATCTCCTAGCCTCCACCTCCTTACCAACGATCCTGACTCTGCTTCTACCTCATCTCCCCTTGTAGGTGGATTCATATTCAAGCAATTGCACTCTATTCTGTAACTAAAACTCCACATTATAGATTGTTCATTCATTGATTTTCATCTTTTTTCTATTCTTTACAATTTATAACTCATTTTAATAAGTTTCTAGCTACTATTTATTAATATGAAATGGTGTTTATTTTTCCTTCACTATCTTCTTACTCAATTAGTGCATATTTCCGACCAAGATCACACACTCTTGTTTTTATTATGTAGTGTGAGAGGAAGAGGGATTATTTATCTTTTTATTTATTGATTTTTTTATGTTAATTATATAATGTATAAATAATGTAAATAATAACTATGATAGTGGTAGTATCATGTATTCTTGTATATGGTGGTTTGTGAATAATATTTGGTTCATCTATATAATGTTGCAGAATCAAGGATATTTCTTCAGGATTTCTTGGGGGTTCGACTTTGGGGTACATAGTGTGTAATTATCTTGGTTCAGTGTTCTTTGACTTTGGTGAGGTAGGGGATTTCTTGCATTGATTATTCTAAAATTAATTGTTCTTGATATGTTATGGGATCTATCTAAGTCCCCTAGAAGAGCCTTAAATACTTCATGTGTTATCCCCTTTAATAACTGCAACTATCACCATTCTTCCTCAATTGTAAAACCATTTTCCTGAATTCTTGGTGTTTGCAACATTCTCTTGATTGAATCCGAACCTATTGTTCCATGAATCCAATTCATTATAATCCACCTCCACCATGATGCCTTCCAAGATGGTAAGTACAACACTATTTTCCCCAAGATTTGTGACATGAAAATATAACCCATGGGAAGGGTTGTTCTAACCTTGTGAATTCCTTTCAATAATTCCCTCTTTGAACCAAATGTTTTGAAGATATTTTTTTAAGGGAGGGGTTGTTATTATTATATGCATTCAATATTTTCTAGGGCCCGATGTGGGGGAGATTTTATCTAGGGGAAAAGGGAAGGTTTTCTGATTTCTTTTTTGTGTTATTTATTTCTTTATCATGATATCACTACTTTTTTTTAATTTTCTATGTTGGTACACTGATAAATATATATGGTTTCTATTAAAATATTTTTTAGGTGTCTTATAAAGGGTTGTGAGACTGTTATGGTATGTGAAAAAGTTGGATATCCTTATATATTTTCATCAAATACACTTGCAGAAATCTTCCCTTGTGTTGCTATTTTATTATAGATAATTTTAAGGAATAAATATGAAATATTAGAAAATTGATGATCTTATAACCTGTAATTAATGTTAAGAATGAATAAAGTTCTATTATTTAATATTTTTTATAAATTTTTTTGTTTCTAAAATAATTGGTTTTCTATCTCCTTGAAAGATGATGTCTAAAAGTAAGATAGTTTTTTATACCATATATATGGTTTTGTATTTTATGATATTTTATTATTTGGTTTTGTTTACATACTTAAATTAGTTTTATGTTTTTTGTTACCAGCCGACAAGTTTACATATTTTTTTATGTACTTATTATATTAGTTTCCCCTTTCCAATTGTATCCATTGAATCCTGTATATTCATTATTATTACCCTAATTATGTATAACCTAATAACAACATAGTTAAATCGGCTATAGAAATCGTGATTTTTATATAAGTGAAGAGATCTTTGAAAGCCCCAATAAATAGTGAAATATGAAAACCCTAGTTCTCAAACTACATCTTTAAGCTATAAATATTACTTAAAATATTTGGTTAACTCTATGTATTCTAATTTTATTTTAGATAATGAAACTGTAAATTTCATGTTATATTTTTGTGTTTTTAATATTTCTCATCACATAAAAACAAAACATGTCATCAATATCTTAATGTATATATTTTTTATTGTAAAAATATGTAAACGACTAAATATTCACATTTGAACACTTACCTCTGTAACCTCTTGAATAAGAAAAGTATCCATCTCAAATAAAAGAAATATTTTCATTAAAATTCACTTTTATCATCAAAGTGTTCTCTATTTAAAATTATTTGGAATCCAAAGCCATTCTCCCATAACATATAGATTTCCCCATCAATGAGTGTCCTACATCAAAGACTATCCACACTTTTTTATTGAATTTTTTTTCTAATTGTATCATTGTTTTCATGTAATCTGAATCCCATGCATAAACTGTTCAAACTGATTTCAGAAATTTGAAAAACAATTGTATTCTAGAAGATTCAAAGTTCATGGACATAGATATGATGCAGGTTAATATGGTTTTCCAATTATAGTTTTAGGTTCTATCATATAGGGCATACACATGGTGATCTCCCTTGCATTGATTGGAGCAGTGAGATATGAAGATGTATTTAATAATCCAATTGTTAATTATACTCTGTATTTTGTTTCTATGGTATGGCCTTTATGATGGTGGATTTGGTGTTGTAAGGGGTGGCCTCAAAAAGGGCACATACTTCATACCATTGTGAAGATTCAATGAACTAACATTGAATAGATGAGTGACATATAAAGTGTTAAGAGTCACCTCAATGATACATTTATTAGTCTATTTTTAATTCCCTTTCCCTTGTGTTAACTTCATCATTATGATATGATATTGAAGAAGGTGGCTGTTGAACTTTCATGTTGAAGGAAGTAATTTTTTATTGGAGAAGAGACTCACCTAGCCCGAGAAAATTTTCATGATCAAGAAACTATTTCTGTAAGTTCAATCATTGACATGTAGGAGGTACCTTCAAGTTATTCTTATGTTACACTCAATGATTAAAGAAATGTTTTGAATTTTTAAGAATATTATGGTTAAAAAAATTTCAACCTTCTTATAATGAATAATTCTACTGTACATTCTTGTTTTTTAATACATTAGCAAGCTTCGAACCACAATTGGAATTGTTGTTATATGAATCATTATTCCAATAATCATTATCTTCGTAGAACCCACGATGAATTAGGTAAAATTCCACCTTACAAAATTTCCTATGACCATAATTGTAATTTCTTCTAGATGAAACATCATCCCAATCATATGTAAAGTATAGTTTATGTTCAATGTAGAAGTCCCTTTGACGAGAGAGTACTCTGGTCATGTTCTCCGTGACTTATCTATCTTTAGAAACAACATCGAAGTCCTTGATTTGTCTCTAGATAAACTCATTCCCACTCGATCATTTCTTAAATGTAATTGACATCTCCATGGATAGTTAAGGTCTCATTGAGGTCAGGAAGAAATTTAGTGGAGTCATTTCCATGTAAAAAGAAACATTACAACCACTTCATGTTTTGTACACCGTCCTTGGATGTAAGACATTCCACATTGTTAACCCCATCACAATTTATTCCCCTACTACCATCTTTGACCATATTTTCACCCTTTAAAGGCATTCAATGAATGAGCATTGGTTGTAGTGCCTCTTTTCCATGCTCTAATGCAAGCACACTTTTATTGGGCATCTTGTCTGTTGTACTAACTCTTATGGCACAATGATAATAATTATCTTCTCATTCCTCAATATGTTTTCCTCAACTTGGACTAATTACCACAATAGGTATAGGTTTATATGAACCCCAAGAAGGATGACCATTAAAAAATTCCTTTAGTGCATGCATAAACTCTACAGCAGGTGGTATCACAAAAGGGCTTGTGTTTGTGCCAATAGGAACAAAAACTTCCACCACCATTGAATCTTGTAAACAACATATGGTACTTTATCTCCATATAATTCCTCTTTTAAAACACCTAATGTATCATGTATTGTTATAGTCTAAGAATTTACCCCATGTAGATCGGTCATTTCTTTTTATTAAGAAAAATAATCCGTCATTTTGAAATGTAATATATTGGTAGGTAGTGCTCAATTAATTTATCGTGCTATTGGTTTACATTTGTAACTGTCAAATTCATTGATGAAAATTTTGTTATTAAAATATTTTCTTATTTTATCATACAAGATGTGTTTTGGTTTTAGAAATTAACTCCAAATATGAAATCTCTAGTTGAGGATTCAAACACCCACAAAATGTGTGGATGGTAGTCGGGATTTGGTGACCAGCACCAAGGCAATTTTTTCATTAACAGGTGGAAAAATGTTATCCATGAAGATTTTTAAAGGATTTTCCCTCTTCAGGAAGATGGTAATGATTTCAAATTTTTTCTTGTATTGGGTGATGGTGTGTATGAAATGACATTCTCATTTGACCAATTATGAATTTGAACTATTTTTGTTGGGAAATGATATGAATTCATTCAACACATCACTTAGGTCTCAATAAAGTTGTTTCTAACTTATTAAATTTGATGTTATATAGGTATCCATTGTTTTTCACCACAAGTGATGAATGTTATTTTCTTGGAAACTCTATTTCTTGTTTGATGAGGGGAGGAGATAATTTCATAACTCCTCAATAACTGGAAGAAGCATGAGAGAAGTTTCAGATGCCCTTATTTTTTGGTTTCATGTGTAGATTGATTAGAAATAGGAAGATGTTTCTCAATATTAATCTAATAGGGAGATTAACATGATTATTATCCTAGAAAATCTATAGAACAAAATGAATACGACATCAAGCATTTTCATCGACCATCTTTGTCAAAAAAATTAAGACTGGTCCCTGGAAAGGGGGTGTCAGTGTTGTATTTTTTTCTATTACAATTTTTTGAAGTCTAGATGGTTCTTCTGTCTATTTCATCTTGTGTGTCATGTATATTTATTTGTCTCACATTTTTCATGTATCTCACATTTCATATACTCTTTTCTTTTCATAGTGATTTCTTGCGATGATCCTTTCATCTTCTTAAAGCATGTAAGTCCTTGTGTCCTCACTATGCATTCTTTTATCACTTTTTTGACTCTACAATTGTTGAATGTTTTCTTATGTTTCATTTTTACTGGAATGATTCAAATATGTTTTGATGACTTAGTTTCATCTTTTTTTTTCTTTGAGTTTTTATACTTGTAATGAAGTGGTTTTCTCTTATGTTTTTAAAAATATCTTTCGCAATCCCTTTTTTTTTGTTTTTTCTACAATCTATTATCTACAATTGTGGAATGTTTTATTCGGTTTCATTTATCTACTTCCATTTATAATACACTAAGTGTATTCATTTGATTATTCCCTATTATTAGAATATTTTTATGTGATTTTTCATTCACATGTATTGGATGTAAAATCAGTATACTAATCATGTTTTTTATATCTTATTTTTTGATTTTAATGATCCAAAATTAAGTTCAATTGGTACGTTTTTTGGATGAAACCCCAAACCCCACTTCACACTATCACTTAGGTACTCACCCCTTCCACCCCACATCGACCCATTTGTTGTTGATTTCTTATTGTATCATATTTAATTTTCTTAATATTGAATATTATTGAAAAATTATTGTGTCGAATGTCTGAATTCAGTTTGACAATGTTTTTGATTCTATGTGTAAAATCTTCTTATTTTCATTAAATTCAAAGTTCATGATTTTTTTTGCATGATGAGTTTTCCTTACAAGGATTTTAGATTCTATAAAAGCTAGAAAGATTGATATATCAAAATTAGAAGGCATGAGATGAGGTTATTTGTATAGATATATTTATGAATAGAGGTAGTTAGTGGTTTTTTTGTTTGTAGATAAACAATTTATGAAAAATAATGTGTATAGTAAAAAATAAATATACAATCTATCATTTAAAGTCTATAGTTTTTTGGGAATTATATTCAAGTTTGGTTATGTTTTGAATAAATATTTTTTAAATAAAATCCAGTTGAGTGACCGCCATTGAAGGCTGTTGGTATTGTTTTTGCTTGAAATATTAGCGACTACTATAGGTGGTCAATATTTACTTCCCCAGAGACCACTGGCATGACTTGTTTGTGGATACAAATAGTGACCGATTTTGGTAGTCACTATTGTCCTTTTGTGAAGGGGAAATTGAGACTGCCAAAATTGGTCATGTGGCAGTTGCTAAAGGTCATTTATCTAATAGTAAAGGTACCCAAGGGAAAGAACATACAATCGTAATAAGGAAAACCACACATGAATTCTCATTGTGTAATATAATCACTTTATCACAATATCTCGTCGAACAGGTTTCATGATTATTTCATCAAGCTATATGTTTGATTTAACATTATTTGAACTCTTCATTACACCATGACCAAGGAATTTAGGGTGATGGTTCTGTTAAATTCAAATGGTTGATATATCAACTTACATAATGATAGAGGGGAAAATTACTTCCTTGACTTATCCATTAATAACATGTAATTCGTGACTCACCTAATATACCCAACATCCCACTAACATATGGTGTGATGGTTTTTTTCATAAAATCTATGTGTGCAAGTCATTACCTGCATTAATGATAATTTTAATGTCTAAGAACCATTACACATGCTCGCATATAAGAATATCTGATGACTCCAAAACATGAGGAATTCTTACTGGCAGGTATGTTATTATAATCTCCCATCTTGGAGATTACCAAGTGCGAAATTAATGAGAAGAAGTATCAGATGTTTACCAGTAATTTCAACAGACGGTCTATATACTATGTGTCTCATCATAGTATGTTATTACACCACAGTGCTATATTAAGAATATTGTCATAGAACATCAAGGTTCTTATCATAGCGGGGAACTACTATGACCATATCAATGTGAAAAATACTCTAGGACATTATTACATTAATGTCATGAAGAAAAATTAAAATTATGTAATAAATCATTTAATTTAATATTAAATACATCTAATATTCATGTAATAAAAGTAAAATCTATTGGTTCTATGACACCAACTCTAACAATTAATACACAATGTGAATCTGCTACTTATAAGAAGTCATGAAATTATTTCAGGATGTGAATTCCATACAACCTGTGAATTTTTTTCATGTTGTGAGGAAGAAAGATAGTACGGTGTCTATACAGTATTTTATACAATTTTACCAGTCCTCAAGTATGTTTTAAAATCACAACCTAGGGAAAAAATCTCGATAACCCCATCCATCCAAAGTAAAAGTACCCCCGCGAAGACAGACACCCACTGTAACACTTGGGCTTTTACACTATAATGTTGAGGTTTAGGCCCCACAGCTTCAGGCCAGATAAGATGGTCATTTTCATGACCCTTCCCCTAGGGTCCATGTCGTGACTACCCCCAGATTTATTTCCTTAGGCTAGCGGTTGGTGACTAGCACTAGAAAGGCATAGCCCTAAAACGGAAAGGCATTGCATTTTTAACCTACACACACACAGACTAGGTACACAAAAAAGTAAACTATGTAGTAAAAATAATAAAAAAAAGTGTAAAATGAAAGTAACGGGTCCAATAATCAATCCCAACTAAAAGAGATACAATATAAATAAAAAATATCTCATGAGTTCGTCCACCAAGGATCCTACCAATAGGGTACGTACATATCATCACCGCAAATCTCCATGTCAACCGGTCAAATCCGGGCACCATCTAGTCATGGATCCATATACTCGATAAAAGTTTTCTTTCGTCTTCACAAGACACAACAAGGTGTGGGTGAAGCTCGTGTAGGGGTGAGTATAACAATACCTAGTAGGGAACCTGAGACCCCTGAAGGTCTCCTATAATTCCACAAAATAATGACCACAAAGGATGATCTCAATCACAAAGAACTAGTAAAGACTTAGCTCAAACCAGGTATAACGTAAGTAAAAAAGTACATATGATTAGTGTTAAAGCTAGATCATATTATTTTGTCAAGAGGCTCTAACACTGAACCACACATGATCGATGGATGCTGACTCGCATAGGATATATAGGCACTGACCCCCACAGGATAGCTGAGCAGTAACCCACAAAGGATCGATAGGCACTGACCCACATGGTATCGCTGAATGTTGACGCTCACAAGATCGATTGGTACTGACCCACAAAGAAATATAAGTCATCAATCCACACAGGGTCACAATTCATCGATCCACATAGGTTCGTAAGTCGATGATCCATGACGGGACTCTCTAAGGCGGTCCTCTTCAGTTTGTGGTACTTCTAATCCACATAGGGTCATAAGTCACTTGACAGCCAACCATAAGGTTCTCATACCTGGTGCACTTGATTTCCTGAGAAACTTCTCCTCAAGATAACGGTTATAACTCAACAGCCATGAAGTCCCACGAAGAGGTAACCCAATGAACCGACATTTCATAATGGTTCCAATGCAATAGATGACGAATCAATTGGACACCCAGTCTATTAGTTATAGGCATTTTAGTGCTGACGGCCTAGTTAGATTTGAGTCTGATCCAACCCAGCCATACTCCAACATTCTCCAAAACCCAAGTGGATTAACTCAAAAGGATTGCCTTATTCTAGGGGTTCTATTTCCATATATAGTTCTTAAAATTAATGCATGGTTTAAAAGATATGCCTCTTTAAGAAAAACTGGGCCTAAAAAGGGATCTGGGTCCGAGTCCGGCCTGTCCGGTCAGACCCAATGTGGTCCACTGGGCCCAAGAAGAACTGGTTGGGCTCGACCCAGTTTAGCTAGGCCCAGTCCGGCCTACTATCCCATAGTCTCATCCCAGCCCACCCGACTGGGCATGGCTTGCTAGGCCGCAGAACTGAATCAGCCCACTGACTGAGCATGGCTCGCGAGAGGGGCGGGGTGCGATTTCCCTTGAATGAACAAAGTGTCCATTCGGTCTTCAATTAATGGTGACGGTTGGCACTGATCCACCTTAGTGTATGTAGATTGGTTAGCAACAGGACCATCAGGGTGCAGGTCCTCCCTCCATCGTGCCTTGGAGCTGCGGTCCTCCTTCGCATTGTGCGACCAACTGTTAATGCGGCCAGCAAAGGCCGGACACCCCTATCCTCTACAGTGCCTTTATGCACCTCTGTCCCCTTGGGGCCGGTGAGAGCCAGCTTTTTCCTCCTCCGGTCAATGGCGCTACTATGCCGACAGAGCTTCTACGGGTCTTTGGTGAAGCTTCGGGGGTCCATTTATTCTTTTTATTGCACCTACGGGCTTCTCAGGATTCTACCATCACTGTGTGGACACCCAGTTTCATCTCGCTTCTATATTTTTCAGTCTCCCATGAATAACACAATAAATACTGAGATCAGTGGAGGGTATAAGACTTGTTTGGTTCAGCCCGTTTCTTCCGCTTTAGCGTCATAACATGGGAAGGGTTCGATATCATTAAAAAGAGTTCAAACATAATGCTGGTAAACAAAACCCCTACCTGTAACTCATTGGAAGGTGTTGAAGATAAGGAATATGAACCCACATTTTAAGGGGTGTTCTTCGGCGTTCATTCGTTCCTTGTTCTCCGTTGGAGTAGGTTTCTGTTGGGGTTTCATTAGAGCTTCCTCACATCGATCCCCAAAACCCGTTCCATAGCCTTATTTAAATAATATAATAATCTCCCACGTTGTGTTTAATGTTGTGATTCATTAATTAATCATAAATAATGATTCAATTACACACACAAGCATGTTCATTACAAAACAAAGAAATAAGAGGTTCAATACATTAAATGTTTCTTGTTTAATGTATGATGTTTTACTGCGGTCCCACCACCGTTGCTCAATGGTTACAAGTAAAGAATAAAATAACTTTGGAGTTTTTTTGTAAAGTCCAAAAACTTAACTTTTCTATCCAACCCTTTCCAGTCAAAGTTAAGTTTTACCTATGTGAATCATGGAACTTTGAATTCAATGGTGCTCTTGGATTTTTAATCCGAGCACCAGTTCAAAATATAGAAATTGCTTCTCATACGTTTACTGAACGTACCTTTAAAAATGTTCAAAATTTTGTTCTTGGCTCTCTGAGCCACAGAATCACGTGCCGTCAAATTTTAGAGACTAGTTATAATCCCAAATAAATTAAAAAAATTATATGAAAATTTTGGGTATTTACAGTCAGGTTCCTAACAATTCAGGCCCACCAATATCCCTCACCCGTGAAATGCCCACTCCCCATCCCCATCTTCTCATGGCGGTCTACATTCTGGTTAAACACCTCGCCACCCCACTCCACCATACCGGGTCCGTGTTTTAGGCTTGTGAAAAGCATCAATGACCAGTACACCACCCACTACCCCTAAAGCGGCATCCACTAGTGGCTGTTAATTGGGGCCTACAAATTTACACAGTGATGAAGCATCGTTATTGTTATTATTATGATATACACCGAGATTTGTATGTTGTGTACCCTGTGGATGATAATATGGACCTATTTTGTTTATTGTAGGTTGAAATTGGAGTTATGGGGGGTACCCAAGAAAAAGTTGTGGCTCACTATAATGAAGCCTGGGAATTCTACATTGTACCAGCCCATATTTTGGTATTTGTTTCCCTATTTTTGTCAAACCCATGTTTTATTTAAAAAAACTATTTTAGTCCCCATGTCCTTAGTAAATAAAATAGAACAAATTTATATTTGATAAAAATATATGGGGTGGTATTTTTTTGATTGTTTTAATTTCATGTCCAATTATATTATCATGTGTCAGGTATCAAAAAATGTCTTGGAATAAAAAAAACAAATATCTTTTCCTTATTTTAGTGGCGGAGAACCAATCTCACTCACCCAATATATAGAAAGTTCACAGGAAAAAACAAATTTGTGTCATCAAATGAACCAAAATTATTTTAAAAAGCTTTTTGAGCCACCATCAAATACATTTTTCAAGATGGATTTAAAAACCATGAAAACGTTTCAGACTAAGACATTATAGAGTTTCCACCATATTATGAAATTTTATCTCAACTCACTTAACCTATAGTGGAATGGTGTTAATGAAATAAGGAACCATACGTTGTTGCACATGGTAAAATCAATATTGATTCACACAACTCTTTTATTATCATATTAATGTTATTTATAAGAAATTTTATTATGATCTATGTAACTCACATTAATTAAGACATATGAAGGGTGATCCTTGATAGCGCTCCAATGAATTGGTTAAAGAATTTAATCTATGGAGATGAAAAGTTTAACAATACCCTAGAGAATAAAATTTGTAATTGTTATGACCCCTCGGTAATAAACCTTGGTGATATGCTTATTAATAATTCAATTAAATGTTGTTTCCACATTACAGAGTTATTATTCATGTTTTCATTATTATTATATGCCTCTTCATCATGCCATTATGTATTTTTTCAAGTTCTTATTGATATTCCTCAAGATCACAAGTAAATTGTATCCCTTGGAATTCTATAATGTCTAGTTTGAAAAGATTTCACGGGAGATGAAATTATTGGGTCTATTCATCCAAATATTTTGACCTAGACCTATGTGTATGTATAGACCCAATATTGAGAACCCAATGCACAATCCCATCGAATTACAAAAGCCCTGAATTAAAAAATTCATAATTGAAGAATTTGAAGGCAAATCGTGGAGGAGACAAAGATCACCCTTGCTCAGAGTTACGATGGACATGTATAAGAATATTTATGAGATTGTTGAAGGTACCCCATTTATGTGCACTATTAAAAGTTTCATTTATCAGTGGTTTTTTTAGTGCTGATAATGGTACCCCCTTTATCATCACATTTTTAGCACTGTTAAAGGGTGACACTATGAAAACCTATTTTTGTGGTAGTGTGAGTACCAAGTGGAAAAAAAGTATTCCCTTTTAGTAATGGAGTGGAAAGAAATGTGTTTTTCACATGCTTAGGCATTGGTTATAAAGAAGTTTGTTAAAACTAATTCAAGAAACAAACTAGAACCCCGAGGCACAATGTGTATATTTATTAAGTATCACTATCAGATAACCGGCTTTACACATCACAAACTTTTAATAGTACTAAAAAAAGCACTCATAATGGTGGTACCTTTAACATCACTTAAAAAAATCTATGTTAAAATGTGCTTTTACCAATGCTAAAAAAATTGATAAAAGTAATTCTTTGTCAATGCATTTTTAGTGCAAATAAAGGTACCCCCTTTATCCGTGATTTTTTTAGCGCTTGTAAATGGTATTTTTATCAGTGATTTTCTTAGGGCTGAAAAAATGTATATTTCATAATAACATTATTTATCATTAAAAAGAATATATTAATATATTAATAAATTTATATTGATATAAATATAATACAGTTTATAACATAAGATTTATATAAGGCCAAATACGAATTTACACTAAATATATAAGATATTTAGTGAAAATGGGTTATAAAATAATTATAAAATAATATTAATTAATAATTATCTAACTATTATTTATTAATATCCATTAAATAACAATTTTAAGATAGAAAAAATAATAAAAATTATTAAACAATCTAAAATAGTTTGAACAGGTGACTCAAACATCAAATGACCATAAATTTTGATCTGGATGTCTGTTTGGGATTTAGAATATATCAAATTGAATCTTGCGATGAGGTCCACACCACTATGACTACAGGGAGGCCCAATCACTATATTCAAGGTCAAAAAATCTCAGAAGGCCTCCAAAATAGATTTTCTAGTCGAGGTATCCCAATTTTTTAACATTCGATGGAATTTCAGCCTCATTTATGGGAGTCTTATTTCTATTTTAGGCGAAGACCCAATTTAGTTTCAAAGATTAAACTCATAATGATTTTATGAAATTCAAATTTTTGCATTTTTTAGAATTTACTATTATTTGTTATTATGTATACACACATATATACATAAGTTTCTATATTTATGCATAAAATTTTTATTTTATAAATAAATATGTAAACTTATTTACATATAAAATAACTTTATAAATATATAAAAAACATATAAATAAAAAAATTCATTTCATGTAAAATAAATAATATATAAATATTTATATACCTATATAGGGCGTGTGTGTGTATTTGTGTGTATATATATTAACAAACTGATATACATTATCTATATATTCTAATATATAAATATAAATATAAATATATAATATATTTAAACAAATAAAAATATGTTTTAATATATTTATAGATACACATATATATAATATATATATGTATGTTGTAGCTATGTTTGTATTTATTTATTTTTAAACACACACACACAAATATTTTATAAATGTATTTAAAAATGATCATATAAACATTTATTAACATAATAATAAATATATGGTTAAAAATATATTTGGATATATATATATATATATATATCATAAAATGGAGAACAAAGAATAATGAAGGAATGGTTTGGGTCCAGGCACGGAAGGGAGAGGTATCAGATTTGAATCTAGGGGGTATGGGTGAGAGGGTGGGTGAAGGGGGGTGTCTAGTGCTATTAAAGGGGGGGGGGGGGTGGCATGCCTAGTGATTCTAGGGATTACCATTTCTAAAGTATACTTTGATTGCTGATAGGGGGTCACCTCTAATTCATTTTTTTATTTTTTGAAATTTCAAAAAAATTGCGTTTATCAGCACTTTTTTTAGCACTGACAAAACAAGATTTTTATTAGTGTTTTTTATCACCAATAAAAGGGACCACTTTTTAATAGCGCCTTGATTATAATAACTTTTTAATGATGATAAAGGATTTTTTATCACTATTAAGGCCCTATTCTGTAGTATTTTATCCCAAGGAAACATGGGTTTACTACCTATACAATCCTTCAGACAAGAAAGTGACATTTGCAAGAAAGACAAAGTTTTTTAGAGGAAGAAAATCCTAAAATAGTATAGTAGGATCAAGATTTACTTCGATGATGTTTCTATTCAAAATAAAAATGAGTTGGTATTGGAATTGATTCTATAGGTCCCCAGGGAAGAAGTTGTTCCTAGAATGAAATTTCTATATATGAGTCCAGGATAGGTAAGAGAACCAAATAGATAATGTTTTCTAATCACTAATTATGGTGACTTGTTATTGGTTGAAAATAATGATCCTCTTTCATATAAGGTGGAATTAGAGATCTCATAAGCTGTAAGATGGCATGATGCCATGAATTTTGAGATGTATTCTATATATCAAAACCAATTTTAGGTTCTGATTGATCCCCCAGAAGAGGTGAATCCTTTTGGGTGTAAATGGGTATTCAGGATAATGATCAACATAGAAGGTAAAGAAAATATCTATAAATCCAGAATAGTGGCTAAAGGGTTTATACAACTTCAAGATAATTACTATAATGAAAAAATTTCTCCAGTTTTCATGTTTAAATCCATTGGAATTTTGTTTTTCATAGCAGATTACTATCACTATGTGATTTGACAAATGGATGTCAAAACTTCATTCCTTAATGGGAACCTTCAAGTGGATGTGAATATGATACAAATAGAAGTGTTTGTGATTATAGGGAATGCCAAAAATTTATGCAAGTTTTAGAGATCCATCTATGTATTGAAGAAATAATCCATGTCATGGAATATTTTATTCTTTGAAGTCTTAATGGTATTTTGTTTTATTAAGAATGAATTTGATCTGTGTGTTTACAAATGGATTAGTGGAAGTATAGTTATTTTCATAGTATTATATGTTGATATCATATTACTAATTTAAAATAAAATACTAGCTATAAAAATTTAAGGCATGGTTGAACAAGTTCTTCTCCATGAAGAACTTAGTTAAAATGACCCACATTATAGGGATCAAGATCATATGTGAAAAATCCAATAAGATTCTTGGACTCTGTCAAGGTATATACATTGACCAGATTCTAAAGAGGATTAGTATAGAATTATCCAATAGGTTATCATTTCCAGTAACACATGGTATACATCTTTCTAAGAAAATGTTTCTCTATAAACAAGTGGGGAGAGAAAGTACGAGTAAGATCTCATACACTTCTGTGAGAGCATCCATCATGTATGTCATGTTATATATTAGGCTCGATGTTTACTGTGATTTGAGCATGGTATGAAGATATAATGAAGATCTAGATGAACAACATTTGACTATTATTAATATTATCCTTAAGTATCTGAGGTGAACAAAGGATATGTTCTTGGTGTATGAAGAAGATAATGATCTATTAATCAGAGGTCACACTGATGCTATTTTTTAGATAGATAAAAATGATCTAAATTGACAATTTGGATATATTTTTGTCTCAAAAAAGAAATTGGGAGCTTGGAGAGTTCAAAGTAGTTAGTTTTCACTAATTCAATAATGAAGTCTAAGTAAATTATGGATTCTGATGTAGCCAAGGAATTTGTATGGGTTAAAAACTTTCTTAAGAGTTTGATGTGGTACCTAGAAGTAAAGGCCCTATCATATTTAATGGTGATAACACTGTAGTGGTGAATCTCTCCAATGATATGAGGTCACACTAAAGGAGAAATCACATGATTCAGAAGTTTAATCTCTTGAATTATTTTTCTCAAAGAGGTGATGTTTTGTTGAGTAGAGTATCCATAGAGGAAAACATGGAATACCCCCATCACAATGAATTTATCTTAGTAGAGGCATGAGTATCATATGAGGGATAGTGAATTGAACATTGTTTTCAGTTTAATTTAGTGCAAGTGGGATTCTATTGAGGTTGGTTCTATAGAACCAACTTGTTCAGTAATTGATTACATGTATTCATTATTAATGAAGTTTTCTTATCAAATTATTATTTTTACTCTGCTTGAAATTTTTATGTGATAATATCCCAAGAATAAATGTCACATTTAAAGTTCATAGTAATTCCCCACTATGATGAGAACTTAGAGATTCTACAGCATCATTCATGAATAATGTTCTATGGTCGTATGATATTTTTTGGTGATACACATAAGAAACATGATATCAGGAATAATAGGTTCAAAAGGCATTGTGACACCTTCTTATGATGTTAACCCTTCATAATATTCAAGAAAGGAGGTTATAAGAACAATCCCATCAAATAATAAATACATATTTCATGTTTCATTGGATGTTCTTATATTTGGACTTGTGTATTGATCCTTAGACTTTAATATTATCATTAATGGATATCACTACTCATGTAATTTTATTTATTGATGAAAACTGCAATGACATATGCTCACAAAGAGGCAGGGTACATTGGTTGCATCTTGAGTGATATTACGTTAATGAATAATGACGTAATGGATTATCCATCCTATCCCTTGATGGAAGTTGATATCTCGTGCCCTTTGATGAGAATGTAACTACTTGCATAAATAAATGTCCATGGTATTCAGTGGGAGAGATCATTTATGGAAAATTAAAGAAATATACATCAAACATATAGGTTGATGGAACCATAATGAAACCCACTTGATTCGAGATATCACAATAAAGTGATTATATTACATTGTAAGCATTAGTAGGAGGCTGTATTTCATTATAATATCAACATATTTCTCTATGGTTACCTTGGAATGTTGCTAGATACACCATGGAATTTATCCGATTATGCCTAATACCACTGAGAAAGAGGCCTAGAGTATCACCCACTTTGATTGTTTGAAATAATAGTTAAATTAAAGTAATGAATATAAAATGTAAAAGTAAACAATATTTTTTCTGGTTTGGTTGGTTGCCATAAATGAATCACAATTTATTCATAACAATGAGTGATATAATTAATAATAATAAATATTCAATAGTTTGTAGAAGATAATATTTATTATATTTATCTTAGAATAATGACGTGACATTTATTTATTAAATACTCATTATTCAAGGATTAGTAAATGTAGATAATTGAAAGCAAACCAAGTTTAATGGTCAAATTGAAAATGGTGTATCTGTTATTTATTTATATTTTTAATACATTGAACATGTCATGTGAATAATAATAATAGAAATAATAATAACGGATATGGTGTAAACTAAGAATAATAATCATTGTAAATGGATTGTGTGTGATTTTCCGACCCGAATCCTACCATATTAAATATCTTATTATATCACTTTCCATAGATCAGCTTTTGGGGTGCACAATGAAAATAGAGATATATAGAAAGAGCTCTCTCTTACTCCTATCTCAAGACATGGAGAGAGAACTATGAATCAATCCTCCTTTGAGAATAATACTAATGTGATCAATAGGGAACAATGCAAGCGGTATGGATTGGCTATGCTAGTACCCAACGATTCTAAAATGACATTCAGAGATCATGGTGCATGTGTAGATCTTTGCTATAGGGATTCTACACTTGGATCCGATAACATAATGGTGTTATGATGAGATCTAGTTAACCGGAATTGTCAATGAAGGTATAATTACAAGTTAAGTTAGTTCAATATCTTCTCATAAATTAATTATAAATTACATGTGAATAATAGATGAGTTAAAATTATTCTTTGTGTTTATTACAATCCATTTATAGGTTAATTTTGAAATGATGTTTCAATCATGTGAAGAAATGATTACACTTAAATAAGGACTAAAATATGAGTTGTTCATACCATCAATGTATTCTTATGATATGCCAGAAACCAACATGACGCACACTCGTTACCTAATATCAATGGTTCCGATTTATTATAATTGAATTATATTACATTAACATTGAAAGGTTTTGAATGATTCTTTTTGAAAACACTTCCCAATCATAGATACCAATGTTTTACTATTCTATAGTCCACACTAAAAATCTAAAAATGATTATCATGAAGTAAGTCATAATATACAACACATACATATCAGTGGGTGAATCTCATGTTTTATATCTTTTTTATCAAAAAAATTAAATGAAAGTTCTCCCATTAAAAGTGATGACCAGGTACATCGTATCTCTTTAGTGATCCAAGATCCATATTTTATCATGAAACACTGGGAATCATGTAAATAATCTAAGGATATTTAGATAATGAAACATATAAATCATAATAATTATGATTCTTGGATAGTTGAGTGAGTAAAACTTTTCCCAAATCCATCATATGGATAAACTCAACTCTAGTCATCTAGTATCCTAACCATTATAGTTTCCCAACAACTATAACTTGAATCGATCACCGTGAATAAGATAACACATGAAAATCATGGGGTACTCATCTGAGTTCGATCTACCAAACAAGATAATCCAAATTCACTTATAACTTGTTTGACCTTCACAAGATAATCCAAGGGTACTAGGCTGAGATCGACCTACGAGGTTGATTGATCGAGGTCTTGACTAGTTCTTCTTTGGAATGAATCTAACACTTAGTGTTTGTGGGGATTCACCTATTTAAAAGTCCCACATATTTAATTTACATCATATTCATATTAAATTCATAACTATTGCATCTTATGCAAACTTTTTCATTTCATATTTTATTACCTTTTTCTATGAATGGTTCTAATAGATTAATTTGGGAAAACAAATTCCAATATCTAAATTAATGTGTAACTCTTTACACAACACAAGGATTGTGTTACTCACCCAAATATAGAAGTCCAACATGTTCATACATATCAATTTGCATCATATATATAATTTATATGATCCTTTTTATGTAATGGGTTTGAACTATATGAGGTAAAAAATTTCCACATCAGTAAGCCTAGATCCCTAAACATCCAAGCCCAACCTTTCTAGAGAAATACATAATCCTCCAAGTCAGTGGAAAGTCCAACCCAAATTCACTCAACCTTGGGATACATTACTCAATAGGTAATCCAATTCAAAATAATTCTAAAACATAAAATGAACAAAATATATCCAACAACTAAATTCAAGATAATAACTTCAATTACATACTATTTTTAGGTTTTATGAAAGCTAAATTTTATAGAGTTATACGTATCAAGTAATGTTGGGCACTACCTCTAAAAGGAAATTTATCACATAATTTTTTCATACATAATATTTATATTTCCTAAAAAAAATTTAAACCTGAATATAAAAGGAATTATAAAATTCATAAAAATTTCATTTATTGAAAAAAAACACGAGATAACATTTTATGAATTACTCATAAATGAATGATTACTATTAAAATTTTATAATTAATATAGAAAATATGGATATTTTAAAATCATGAAAAAAATATCATTTTATAAACTCTTTATATATCATTATTATGATTTTTAAGCATACACTTTATTTTAAGATTACAAAGAATTCCATATATTTTAGTAATTGTTTTAAAAAAATAATTATTTAATATTTGAAATATAATTTTTTAATAAATGTTTCATAATAATTTATAAAATTAATTAGAAATTATTTGTATTTTATGAATTTATAAATACTATAAATTAAAATATTTCCAAAATACCTTTTAATGTACCCAGAAAGTCAGTCAGAGGATAACCTCCAACCATTTATTAAAATAAAAGAAAAGTTCAGTACACCAAAACACAATCCCAAAACATCAAATAGAAACCATTAGAACAATACTTGTCGCCACACCCATGATAGAAAGTTTCTTCAGTAGTGGTCGATTCCCATTCCAAGATTTCATAATGCTTCAGGATTTTGGCATACTTCCTCCTCAAATTCAACCGCTCCAAAGAAATAAATGCATTAGGAGATTGCATACCTTTATTTAGACCTACCCCACCACCCTTTGTTATAGATGACCTAGTGGACATCGGCTTTGGAAAAGTGGAGTAATCCTTCCTCGGTCGCCTTCGTGGTGAGTTAATACTCGCCACTTAGTTCTCAAATACCTTCACCTTCCCCCTAGGACAACGTTGCTATATGAGGGCCTTGACAATCCACCATTATTTTCTTTAGCACTCTCATAAATCTCCCCCCATTTCCCAAGGATAACCACATTTTGATATGGTACTGACTGATTCTACTGAAACTGAGCATTAGAATCAATTAATGCTAAGCATTGTGGCTATTCAACTATTTCCTGATCTTCATACAAAACCATCCTCATTTCTTCATTTTCAGCAGTAGCCTCTTGAGATCCAATCTCCACATTGGAACCAATATTTCCTTGGTTAGTCACCTCCACTTCCTCTTGTTTCAAACCCTGGAAATAGTTGCTTGTAGGAACTATAATGAGGACCCATCCATCATCCTTATTCTGGACACTTTTATCAGCACATCCTTCTGAAGCCCCCACAGTAGGGCCATCATGCACTGTAGGACATGTTTTCTCCACTGCCACAGGTTGCACCCCCTCATCATTTTGCATCCTACCATCCCCAAACTACATATCAATGAAACATGATTGATTATTGGTTTCCTCCCAAACCAAGCATGAAGGATGCTCCCCAATAACATGGTCATTACTTCCAGCCTGCTGATCCCCCACTTCCTTACTCAGATCCATGTAGGCCTCCACCTCTTGATGATTTGCAGCATCATCCTATACCATAATAGCATTAACCCCAACACTCACTGCCAATTCATTTCAGTTTGACAAGCCATAATTCCTCTCAAATTGTAGAGCACCAACATTCTATGTAACCCCTGCGACCTCACTAGCTCTTGGAGGGCCTGCCAAGTCTTGTCTCAACCTATTGAAGAATTTAGTGACATTTCGTTAAGGAGGAAACACCCCTGCCTACTTTTTCTTTACCGCTACATCTACAGGACCATCAGTCGCAGCACTTTCAACTCCCCTAATACCATCCTAGAAGTTAGCCTACGGTAGCTTGCTACTCTCAACAATGGGACCAACTGAGGCCCGGGTCACCTGAACATTCCCAACGCCCAAGTGTCTCAAGCCCCTGTGCCTGCAAGCTTCTAAATTGTGCCCCATTTTCTTGCATGAAGAACAAAACTCATACCATGACTCAAACACCACACACTGCTTATGAAGAAACACCTCACCCACGGAAATCCTGAATAATTCAATAGGAAATTTATATAAATAAACTTCGATACAAACCCTCGGCAAGATCAGATGGCACACTACCCTGGTCCTACTGTCCGAACATAGATATTATCCTACCATGTTCCCTAGCATACAAATAATCGAAGGGTTTTTAAATGGGATAGGAAGATCTGGAAAACTTACCCAAACTGCCCTTGTTGATGAATCTCATTGCATATGAAAATCATAAGTCCATTTAAGCGAAGAAATTGTGAACCATCACAAGTCCGAGGAGTGATCGACCCAGAAATAATCATGTAATCTTTAGAAGAAAATCGGATCATGATGTGTTTGGAGTCCAGTAGCCCAACCGTCACTCGCTCTTGTAGGCCCCATGATTCAAAAATCTAATGATCAAAGAAATCAACCGACGAACGATGATGCATAAATTTCATGACTACGGTTAAATGAAGAAGAGAGGATGCCTCAGTGAATTCTGAACTTGTAATCGACAATTGTGGAAGACCTCCAAATTGTTCAATGACTTTCAGGCTTTGAAAAAATATGGGGAAATTAAGGAAAGAAATCAGGATTCTAAAAGGGGATGAAGGGCATTGGGCGGGCTCCAGTGAGCGGCAGCGAAGGATCCTCCCCCTCCGGGAGGGGAGGGGCCGGATCGACCATCACCACCTAGGGCTTCTCCATTTCCACCTCAGAAGCTCAATCCATCCCCCTTTTATTTAATTTATAAATATATTACTAACTATATTAATTTGAAAAAGATATTATTAATTTTATCTTTTTAATATTAATGAAATATTTATAATAATTTTTTCAAAAAAAATTAATTATTAATATTTTATAGTTATGTATCTTATAAAACACATTTATAAATTCAATAAATATTCAATAATATCTGATTCTATTATTTATGAACAATTTATATACGACCTAAAAATTCAATGCTTCATTTTCCCATAATAATGACATCTTATGTTAACGACTTAATGTAATCTATTCCATCCACTCCACATTATGTTAATAATTTAACATAACATCATGTGGTACTCCCAAAAATACATTATCATAAAAAGTAACCTCAAGAGGGTAAAACTAGTTTTGATTACTTAAAATGTGTTCTTCATTTAATGATGTAAGAAACACATCAATTCAATGAAGAATTTTGTTTTCATACCACTGATGGGTTTTAGGGGTTCATCATATGAACAATGACTATTGAAGAAAACCCATAAATGTGTCTAATATTTCCTTGATAGAATCAACATATAATATAAACACATAACATAAACCTGCATACCTAGATATAAACAAGCTCCATATTCAATCTTTTATAGATTACTCTTGATTACAGTCACTAGAGTCGAAGAAAAAACCCTCCTACTTCTATTGGGGAATACACAATTCAAAGGATCATGAAAGATTTTTTAGCGATGGCGTACTGGTAACTAGTCGAGGGACATATCAACGATGTTTGGTGAGGTCTGGGGGTCAATTCCTAGGAGCTCTCTCTTGGTGGAATTTCCACCTCCCATGTACCGCTCATCTTGATGGGTCACCTGGTGTCTCATTAAGTGGGAAGAATGGGTGCACATAACCTAGTTAGTGGATTTATATGTCAAACCATTGTTGATCGAGGTGTTTCCCCATGGGATGCTCTTTCATCTCGACTAGTAACAGCTCCATCCCCATTGGGGATTCTCTGGATGACCTCTTCGTGGGAAGGGAGTTCCTGGGTGTGAAGGGTTCGAAAAGTCCACTTTTAGGGATTCCCATTTAAAGAACAAAAGGATCATGGAATTTTTCTTGAAGACGTCTAAACACATAAGGGGTGTTATCACATTCAGCAAGTTATAAATTGAAAATCAGGAGGAAGAGGGTATTGGTTGTCTTTTATACATTCTCTCTTATCCAAAAAAAGGTATATCATGCCTTTATATTTCCATCCTCAATGCATTTAATTTAATGAAACACATCAATAATATTCCACATATTGAAATATTCAATTTATTGGCATACGTTTATTCACATTGGAATTGTTCATTTAATTCATTTAATGATTGAAATCCATTTAATACAATCATAATGGATTCCATTTAATCCACTCATAATATATTAAAAATGATGAAACCATATGGTAAGAGGAATACACCTAAATTCATTCATATGTTCATTGCACATAAAGTAATCCTATGACCACTACTCTCACACTCTATCTTTCCAGATCATCTTTCTTATCTCACATGATCTTAAAGACCCATTTGTTTATAATGTCCTTCAATCATGGTGGTAATGGAATAAAATCCCAAATATTGTTCATTTACGAGGTATCAAGCTTCTCTAGCTTCATTTTCATTTCTGAGGATACATTTGGACTCTAGGTAGCCTCCACAAAAGGAGATGTATTATCATCATTTGTGAATAATAACTCAATAATATTTCACTCATTGATGGAATCTTAATGTAATATATTTTATATTTTCATCCATGTTAACCATCATAGTCTAGAAAAAATGAGTTACTAATTATTATTTTCTGGTAATGCATTAAAGGAAAGAGGTTCTTCATTTGGTTTATCCTTAAAATTGATTGTTGTAGTTTCAATATTCCCATTTTCAATATCACCATCCTTAGTCATTTTTATTTTTTCCTCTATAAAAATGATGTCCCAAATGATGAACATTTTTTAGACAATGGGGCCCCACAACCTGTACTACTTCACACTATCATTACATTCCAAACATTGATTTTCATAGTCATTAAATAGTGCATACAAAAGAAATGTAAAATTATATAACAAAAAATAGTCAATGTGTTTCCATCTCCCATATCCATCAGTTCTTTTAGACAAATCACTATTGTATAAGTTCAATTGGTCACAAAACAAGCGATATTAACTTCTTCTACAATAGCATATTCGAAATTTCTACAATTTTCAACATCACCGTTATTCTAACCAAATTTTTTTTTCATTCTCCCTATAACATGATTTATTGGAGGGTGTTAACTATAATAAGATTTCTCTTGATACCTTCTTATTGAGAAGAAGTGTCAAACTTCCCTATTGTATATTCTCCACCATTATCAGTCCTCAATTAAAAATTTTTATTTCTAGATTCAATATCATTACATGATTTAAATGTTTTACATTCATTAAAAACATATATATTCCTTTTTATTGGTCACACACAATATTTTAGAGAATAATTATAAATTAATGATAAAAAATACCTCACTCTTCCAATAAGTATAACCAATGCTTTTCAAAATTCAAAATAGAACAAGTATATGATATACAGGCTCCATTACTTTGTTATTTTGAGGTTGAATTTATGTTTGTTTCTAAAAATATAATGCTAATAAAATAGTAAGTATACCTTTGTATGCTTTTTTAGAAACATGTAGTTAGTAAAAATATTTAAGAAACATTTAATCATATGGCCAACCATTTGATTCAATGACATAATTAATGATTTTAGTAAGGGTGTTGATGCAATGACCATCTCTAATTAAATGTATTTTTTCACCAAGGAGCATACACAAGTTCTTGGAGAACTTCTCCTCCTCCACTAAAAGCGTTGCATTAACAATATTGATCACTCCTTTCTCATAGTGAGTATTGCGCTTGATATCATTGAATTATCCAAGAGATAATATGTTCTTCTATAAACCCTTCAAGTTTTATACTCATTGAATGTTTTTTAAAATAACATAATGTATATTATATTTGTTGGTAAGGACTCCAATGATCTTCATGGTATTATAATTTTCCATGTACACATGTTCTTTCAATATAAGTTCATACAAGTCAAACCATTCCCTTTGACATATCATCTTCCACTTTTCTTCCCAATCAATTATCCATGCATCATTGATGTGTTTCTTACCTCCATAATCTATCATCACTTCACATATATGTATAACATGACATTTAAAAGTACTCATTACATTTCCTTTAGTGTTATTTTCTTCACTATTTTTATTAATAGTCCCTTTTTAAGTGCCCCTTGTTTCAATAATAAAACATGGGATATTCTTCTTCTTCATGCTTTATTTGGGTGTTCCCTGATTCTACATCCCACTGGTAACATTCTCATTCATTATCTCCCCTGCTATTTATTGAGAATCAATTTGATGAGATGTTTCATGTATATCCACATTTTTCGTTCATCGAATTTATTCTTCAATAATCATAGATATAATGTCTTTGAAGGGGAAAATATACATGAGAATATTTTTGGGGAGGGTGATAATGAGTTATTCATACAAATATATACTTTTTTTAGTAGAATATCCACAAATTAATTATATAATATTCTTATAACCCACTGTTGTTTTCTGGGTGAATAGGTTATTAAGAGTGTTGAGGTTCTAAACCACTAATAATGACTCCACCATTCCAAAAGTGTATAACTTTCTCTTCAATTTTTTTTTCATTCAAGGACATGGGAACATATAGATTCCCCAGGGTATTTCAAATTTCCTACACTAATTTTTCTCCACAATGATTGATATGACCCTATCAGCAAAGGCTAAATAGATATTGGAAATAAAATTCTCATCCATGTTATTTCATTTTTTCCTTCGAGAAACCTACAATTTTTTTCCCAATTTACAATAGATAATTACCCTTCTATAAAACAACTTGAATATTAATCTTCTAAAAATGAAAAATATTCCTATTAAATTTATCATTATCAAATTTCACTTCCACCTTGTCAGGTTTTGAGACCATAACCACAACCATTTCCAAAATGCGTGTTTAATAATCATAACAATTTTTTCGGAAGAGAGTGATCAATGAGAGCTTCAATTAAACTGTATGATTACATTATTTGTGGACTTTTAATACCTAAAAAATATGAATATATCTAGGATATAACATCACTTGGATGATACTTAATGAGATAAAAATGATTTTCCCTGAATGTAATAGTGAATACAAGTGAAAAAATCATGTGTAGAATAATGGAAATAAATAAAAAAAAGGATACAGTGTAAAAACAATATTAATGGATAAGGGTAAAATATAATGGGTTTATAGAATATTATTAATGTTTTAACCAATTTAATCTATTGATGGTTTTTCCATTAAATAATTTTTGAGTTAGATATTGATTTTCAGTTTTTTTAGAAAATATTTACTGGTTTATCAAATTTATGAATTAAGTCATGAGGTTTTAAAAAGGAACAAGGGATCATAAATGATAATTCAAATATAACATATTTTTTACATGAAGATAAATACTATTTTCATGAATTTTTGGTTGAAATTGAGTTAAAATTGAAAACAAAAGAGCCATAAAAATTGGTTGGGATAATAAAATATATATTTTTAAAAATTAATAATGGTTGAATCATTTTTTTCAGGGATATGAGTTCAAAAAAGTAAATGGAATCATATATGATATCTAAATTTTTGAAGATGTCTATATGAAATTAAAATATAGAGTGGTATAGGAAGCCACTAAGGGACAACATTCTTTATTCAATGTTAATGAAATTTATGCTTGGGTATAAACATCTTTATTTATACTCATATCAATTACCCAAAAAATAAATAAATTCAAAGTAGTTTTAAATCCATATATTCAATACTAAAAATTATAAGCTAGTAAGAACTGTCCTTTACCAGTTCTAAAAACACCGATAAAAAGGTACATTTATCAGTGTTAAACAGAAGCATGGATAAAGGTCACCATTATAAGGACTAAAAAAGTTCTCATAAAAGATAATCCTTTTTTAGTGCATTAATTAGTGATGAAAAAGTGTAATACCCTATATTATGAAATATTAAATAAAATTTTGATCACTTAAATTTTGGTACAATGAAAATTATATTATTTCAACATAGTACAACACCATATATTATAAAAAAAATCTTATAAATTTTATATATAATAATAAATAAAACTAGTAAAATTATATTTTTAATAATATAATTAATAAATAATAATATATATGGATTGTTTAATAATAATATAATAACAAAAGTGAATTTAGAAAATATGATGACCTTTTGAATTTAGGTTCAAATTGCATGAGTTTGAACTAAATAAGTGATTCTATATAATAATTAAATTTCACATAAAAGGATATATTTTTTTTATAAAAAAGATTATAAATTTATAATTATCCCATAAAAAATATCCATGGTTTAATTTTTAATAATTTTTAGAGACAATTGAATATTTTGGTAAAAGGTAAAATATGGTATGAATACACTGAAATTATTATAGAATCATAATGAATTAAAAATAATATAATAAGTAACGTAAAGGCATTCTAGATCAAAAATGGGTTTATTAATTCAAAAAATTCTGTTAATGTAATAAAATTACTTTTCCAAACCAAAAAAATTCTTCCAAACCCTAAAGTATATTTTAATATTTTGAGAACAATTCATTATGAATAACAATTTTTTCCATATCCAAAACAATATATTTGAATGGATTTTAGTTCTTAAACATTGTAAATCTACAAAAAGGCCCTACATGTAAAATAACATGGTATAAAATCATGTTATGTCTAATGGTTTTCTTCTTTTATTAACCTAGAGTCCAAGAACTATATTTTGAAATTAATAAAAAAACCCTTAGTTAATATAAATACTCACCCTCCCCCCATTCATCTTCAATATATAAATGAGTGATCATGGTTCTATTATAATTTTATCTCTCAAGAGACTGTATCATTATCTTATAAGGTTATAATGTGATCTGCTCAATCCTTAAGAAGATAGCTTTTAAGGTAAGATTTCACAATCCTCCTCTTTCTTTTTCAATTGTGATCATTTTGTTGTAATATCAATTAAAATTCAGTTTTATATACTGAATTTTTTTTAATTCTATGATATTATCATCGATTTAATATATTTAAAATAAGATATTACTTATTCCCACACATTATAGCCTTTACCTAAGCGGTTATTATACCAATTTAAGGGTCCTTAATCCCTTCTTATCCTTTATTTAGGTAATCCTATCAAATACATTATAATTTCAATGTGAAATGTTTTTATAGTTTATTAATATAAATTACATATCATATTATCAATTAGATATCATCATTACATATAATTATTCTACTTATATATATCATTATAATTCTCAAACATTAGTATAATCCCAAGAAAAAAAATCTAAATATATGAAAACATTCAACAATTTTGGTAAAGTAAATAGAGTGTGGTTTCCTAGAAATGATATCTCTATATAGATACTATAAACTGAGGAATGATCTAGATTATATTACTATATGTTAAATTACCATGAAAATGATTTTTTGGGTATTAACTCAACCTTTACACTACAAAAAACAAATGATCCCAAAGGCACGCATGATTTGATAATATCATGGGATATACTTAAGATGATTCACAAGCACTTTATGGACAATAATTAAGGATTCTAAAATAATGTTATAGTGTTTAAATAAATTATTAATTAATTTTTCTAAATGAAGTGTTGCACTAGATCAATAAGTATAGATATGGGGATGATTTTTCTATCATTTGTCTAGTCACATATCCTTGTAAACTATTTAACTTAATGACAATTTCTTATTGATATCCCTACAAAATTAAAGTAACATTCACTAAAACCTTATTACCAAAACATTGAAAATATTAGTTTCTATTAAATTGTAAATATCCTAAATATTTGATTTGGATCGAGTATATTCCCCTTGATATCCATATTGCTTTATTGAATGGGGAAATATTAATATTTTACATACCCATTATTTCTATATGGAAAACTATTTATTACATGGACATGACTATATATGAGGCTCTATATGTAAAATTATAATATTTATTGTTTATCAAATCTCTTCATATAATTTATTCATGTAAATTATTATATGATGGGAAAGGCTCAAAATTATATATCCCTTTGACGAACCGATAGGTCTCATGAGACAGACTAGTTGGATAAAAGTGAAATCCTTACCCATTTATGTATAATTTATTGGAATGAAGCATTGATGGTATGTTTATGATGTCCAACATTATACATTACATTATTATGAGATTATTTATTCTCATCCTTGAAAATATTTATTGTTATTTAATCAATGGATATATTATGCTCACAAATCCCTTTTTTATGAAATTTATTTCTTCCTATCATAGGATAGATTTCATGCGGATGTACAATTGATTTCATTTTAATTTTCCCCTTATTGAGAAATTTAGCTTACCCCTTTATTTTTTTTCTATTACCTAGATAACCATGAGAAAAACTACATGGTCCATATTTATTTTCATTGAGAAATAAAAATGTTTCCATGTTTTCATATTATGTATCTTCAATTATAAATTTAATACAATGTTTATTTATGTATATAGTTTCCTAAGATAGAAAAATCATAAATATTGTGATCTAAATATTTTATACCATTGTAATAAAAAACTATAGACCCTAATTTACTGGATTATAGGTATTATAGTCAGTATTAAAATACGTTTATATGAAAACCTATGTAAATCCTCAATTTTAAGTTACACATTGTTTAAGATTTTATGAATCTCAAGGGTGTAATTAAAAATGCTGAGGCATGTTAGGGGTGATCATTAAAGGAATCAACTCAATGTTAGGAAATTGGATACATGATCTAGGTCACACTATGAATAAACATTCATGACTCGAATAACTTATGGTCAAATTCCATGAATCTATTTTCTAGATGTGAATTTTGTACATAACATGATAGGTAATTCATGATTTCAATTAGATTTGAGGAATTTTAATCCAATTAAGTGTGTTTTTAGGCATATCATATTTCCCAAACATTCATGATGTGAATCTATAATTGATTTTATAAATATAGCTAGTTCTATATATTTTTTATCCAATGCACTTTTTATTTATCGTTCAGCAACATTTATGTTACTATGAACCCTAGGCTCTATACATGTGTTTTGGGATCTCTCATTCCCTTTTTTATCATTCATTAAATTCTCGAATGGAGAATCGATTATGCATTTCCAATTTATTGAGTCCTTCCTTATTCTGGAATGGTAAAATTCTATTCTCCTTGATCAAAAAAAAAGATCATAGATGTTTTAAACAGATCTAGAGGGGGTTTCATGTTGTAATTAGGGTTTAATATATCATTGAAATATTGGGTATCTGAATTCAAGGATTTGTAATCCATACAATAATCGATCCAGGTTTGTTGTTAGCAATGAATCATATTAGGAATGTTTGACTATAACCTACCTTTAGGGTGTGGTTTCTCCTCCAAAATGATCCTAGGATTATAAATAATTTCAATTTGGGATTATTTTTTGAATCTAGTGATGCTTTTGGACTCATGTGGCGGCCCTTGATTTTGAATATGCACTAATATATATATATATATGATATTAAATATATATAAGTGTATATTTTATAATACTCATTCGATGTAGGTATCATTATGCATGTATTAAATAAATGAGATAATATATATATATATGGTATAAATATTTATGTATCCCAAAACGTTTTTATTATCAATCCATTATGAATGCATTAAATGACTTGAATATTTGATGAATAGTATTCAATGAATTTGTGGAAATGTTAATAAATTTACATGGATACCTAAATAATGTCAATGAATTTTATTTAATGAAAAACATCATGAATTGATATATAATGGAATGTGATCCCTCTTGTTTTTTACAACTAATTGTGAGTAAGCCTATCGATTCTCTCTTCCTCTCATAATGTTAGTTACCATGTAAGATGAAGGTGCTAGAACCCATTTAGAATTTGGGTATCTGCATGATATAAATGTGGATCTATTCGCCAGTGTTCCCCCCTCAATTTCATGATGATTTTCTTTCCTATTTCATGATCTTCATCAAGAATTCTCTTTCATTGAGGAAGAAAAAGATTTCCACTATTGGTGTTTTCTAGGTTCACTATTTTATATGTTTAATTATGCGTTTATTCTTTAAGATAGATCTAGATATGTTTAAGTAGCATTCCATTTCATATGATCATATGATGATCATTCAAAACCCATAAATGGTATCTGGGCGAAGACTTATTTTAATAAATCAATACTTTTATAATTTTAATGAAAAAACTTTTTAATTGTAAGACAATATTTTTTAAGACTGGAAATAAATATAAAAATTTATATTTAGTAATTAAATAAAAATTTTATTAAATTATTTATGTTATTTTTATTTAGTAAATGGTTTACAAAGAAGAATAAAATTAATAAGGCTTAATAAAATTTATTTTATTAACCTTTTTCAAATATGAAGAGTTCAAAATTATAACTATTTTTATGAAAATAAATAATGAAATTATTTTAATGAAGAGAATTAAGTTATGAATTGAATTATTATATTCATAAATTGGTTATAAATATTGAAAAGTATATTTTGAAATATTTTAAAAAAATTTATAAAAGTGTTTTATAAATAAATTAATTATAAAAATTTTATGGTTGATTGGTAAATAATTTTAAAATACATTTTGAAAAATTAAATGGAAAGTTTTATGATATAAAAATAAATGGTTTGTCTAGAAATCATAAAATGTGATTTATAAAGTGTCTATAAATTACAACACATATAATATTTAGATTATATAAAAAAGTTTATATAAAAGATATTGAATTATAAAATGTTTTGAATTCATGATATATCCTATAAATCATATTTGATAGAAAATATGTAGGGGTCCATATTTAAATGAATATAAAAATATTTATATTCATACTAATTTATTAAATCTTTATAATTAGTAGTTATTTATGAATAGTTCATATATGTCTCATGTTTTGTAAAATAAAAAGATTATTAATTTATTTGTTAAATTTAATTGATATTCATGTTTAGTTAATAATTAATTTATTTTCAATTGTTCAAATTAAAGGGGCCTTCTTTTTAACATTATTTCAGCCACATCAAAAAGTGTTTTGCTAATAGACTTGATCATGGTTTAAATAAAACTTTAAGTATATGATATTTAGATTATGTAAAATGTTTACATAATAGGAATTGAATTATAAACAGTTTATAATTCATATGATATCATATATTTTAAAAGGAAATCCCATATAATGAGAAATATGAAAGAGTTGATATTTGGAAGAATATATAGTGTTTATATTCCAGACTATAGAATGTCTAAAATTTTAAAATAGAAATTATAAAAAGGGTTTATAAATAGCTATAATTAATGATGTTTTTCATAAATGTATATCTCATGTTTAAATATTTGAACATTTAATTTATTTAAAGGTTATTACATATTTGATTCATAGTTAAAATTTTCTATATTATAATTACTGTATTCTAACATTTATATGATGAATTTATTCTAGGATAGGGCCTTACATTTTATGATAGTTTTGATATCATTAAATTTAGTTTTCTTCAACTTTTATGCAGGTTTTAATTTTAGCTATGAGCATGGGAATAGTTTTGGGAATTTTTTTTTGAATATTAAGTGTTAGAGATATCATGAATTGAATTTTGTCTTGATTAATGTATCGCTAGGTAGAGGGACTTGGGGTCAAACCAACTAATTATTTGGAGGATTTTCCATAGCTAGGAAAATTAATAGAGTTGGATATCAGTCACTCTAGGATTTCCCATATGTATTTTTTCAATATCATATAACTTTATGCCTTTACTTGTGGGTTTTTAAAGAGATACACTTTAATGTGGTGTGAACTCATTAATGTGGTGGATGGAATAAGGATTCCAAAACTAAATCATTAGAAGCATGCATACACATAAAGGGAATAAAATATGAGGAGATGTGTATTAGATAATCTGTAATGGTTATGAATTTAATATTCATATGATGTATATCAAATTAGTGAGACCTTAAAAGAAAACTCCATAAATAAAATGTGTAATATTACTTCCAAAGAGACATTTTTCAAGACATTCGATCATCCAATTGTGTAGTTAACACTACAACTAGGTGCATCAGGATTATCTTGTGTATGGAAAGTAAGTAATGAGTGAATCTATATTATTTTTTGGGTGGTTCTTGCTAATGTAAGGTTCCCCTAGATCATAATTTGATAGCTTATTTTTTATGATTGTTTTGGGTTACACTATCCAAGAGACACAAATAGGATTTTGTTCCCAAAGTAATAGAGTTGAGTGAATCTATAAAGATGGATTTGGATAAGTGTTTATCTACTCATCTATCCAGGAATCATAAAAATTATGTTTTGTGTCATTCCCTATATATATAGTTAAGTAACATGAGAAATGATAAAGTGACCCAGAGTTTAGTGAAATGTGGATCTTGGGTCACCAAATGAATATGATGTATAAGGTCATCAATATTAGTGGGAGAAATTTCATTAAATCACTAATGAAAATATAAAAAACACAATATTATAATAATAAAAGTTTTTGTTGTTGATAAATGGAATCACCAACAAGAATAATTTAATATCGGTCCTTGAAAAGGAAAAATTAATTAGGAGAAATTTATATTATTGGTAGAGAAATTTGAGAATTATTCTCAAACAAGAAGAAACGATCAAGGAATTGGAACAACCTCTTCCTAATAAATTTACGGGAGAATTACTCAAGAAAAGGATTTGGATAACTATAATAAAAACCAAAAGGACTCTTAGTAAGTCTCTACACTCATGGTGCTTATAATATATTCAAGATTTTAAAATAATCAAGAGACACTCAATGCCTTCCAAATGATTGATAACCTACAAATGATCTATCAAAAAAAGAGAGGCATGAATGGTATGGAGTGTATAAAGTTATTTGTCTTTGTAAGATGATATAAGGAAACTCAGTCTCTACACACATACTAAATATGATTGAGTGCATCAAGGACTGGTAAAGGATGGGTTCACCTCTAAATCTTGAATTGGTAATGGATTTTTTTTTCCAGTCACTTCTAGAAAGGTTCCGTCAGTTTGGTTAAATTTACAATATGAATGAACTCTAAAAACCATTACTCGATCACCTCAATATATTGAGGATTTATGAATAATAAATTGTAGGTTTTGGCGCCAGCACCTTACTAATGGTAAAGAAGGATATGTGAAAAATGTTTTGGAAAAAGAGGGAAGAAATGAGGTCAGGGAATGTTCACACTACCTATCCAAATAATAATAATAAAATAATGACAACGTTTTCATTGGTGAAATGTTTTCCATTAGAGAATAAATCCTTCAGATTACCTGAAGGGCTTTAAGAAGCCACCAGAGCAACCACTTCAGGGAAAAATTTTATAGAACTCATTTCATTTATGGTATATAATATAATTTTTATAAATTATATGTATTGTAAATAAAAAAGACACTATAATAAGAAAGAAATTTGTTATCAATATTGGAGTAAATATAAAAGTGACAAGAAACAATCATTGTTGTTTTGGAGAGTTGGATACTTCAGGCTTAGATGATTTTTCCATAATATGTGAATTTTTTATTTATTTTCTTTTGTGAAGAGCTAGTGAACAATTGTTGTTTTAAATAAAATGGATGTCAATACACATAGTTATGATTTTTTTAGTTCTATATCTTTATTTATGGTGAGAAAAATGACATATTTTAGTTTGGTGATTCATACTTTTTCCATTTAAGATAAAATTCTGACAAAATAAATGGATTCAAGAAATGTTTACTAGAAAATATCAAATTTTTTAGAATGGATGACCTAGGAAAATGTTTTCTGAATTTTGGTATTGTGGAGATAATAAAAGTGGGTAAAAGTATTAACAGTATGAATAAAAGTTATTTGAAATGTTTAACAATGTTTCTTCAAGAAGATATTAAATGTTATTAAATCCTAGGGTTATTAGGCCAATGGAATTTTGATTCCATAAATAAGATTATTTAGAATACCTAATGGACTATAGGAACTCCATGGAATGTCTATATCAGGTATGGATGTTATAGAAGATGAGTCATCATTTTTTAAGGGTATTTGATACCAATTTTATATTTTATAAAGTGTTGTAAATATATGAATGTTCAAAATAAAATGAATATTTATTTTAGTTTGTAATTTATATTCATGAAGAAAAATGTTGTTGCATTATAATGGAATGCATAATATCAAGCTTAGAGGAATCTAAATAAATGATGTGTATCTTTATTCATTTATCTTATGTGATAAGAATATGTTTAATAATTAATAGTTATTATGGGATAATCAATTGTATTCACATGTTTTATAATTAATAAAGTTCTATAACATGTTTTGAGAATAAAATATGGATAAATATTTCATCTCTAGGATAAAATGTTTATCTAAATATTAGTTAAAATATATGGAAATGTGTTCCTTCCATCCATTGGTGGGATATTTTAATAAATTATTGTTTTCAATTGAGAATGTTTCAAACACACAGAATACAATATATTATATAGAATCAATTGTTTAATTTTCATATATTTATGCTGATAGGAAATAAATGTTATTTCCTAAAACCCAAGTTTTCTCATGTTGAGTATTACAAATATATTCTTAATTAAATATTATGTCGATGAGGATAGTGGTACTATGTTTAGACTTAGAGAAGTTCAATGTTTAAAAATAAAAGATTTTCGTAGATTTAGTTTAAGTGATTATTTACAATATATATTAAAGAGGTAGGATATGACATATTAAAGGAAAATGTAAATAGTTACATTTAATTACTGTTATAAAGTAAATATAAATATAATGAAAACTAATTTTTCAAGTGAAATTCAATTGATTTCTTAAATGTTTTAGAAAATAATGGAAAACATAATTATAAATGGTTACATATGATTACCAAAATTAAGTGAATGTTAATTTTACATAAAAGTGGTTAGGATATACTGGATAAAAATGTAAAGAGTTTCATTTGTACATCATAACAAGTGGACATCACAATTACCAAAAGTCTCATACTAGCCAATACCGAATGTGTATCACATGGTATCCTAAAAGGGATTATAGCATAATGATAAGGATAAATGTAAAGAGTTAAATTATTTACCATTGAAAAATGGATATCACTTCATCCTTAAAATGTTTTTAGAATGTTCTGGTGAGGTAATAATGTAAATCATTACATTATTTACAAAAAAAGCAGGGAAAAATTGATGGGAAAGGTTCCAATGATGATGATGATGTAATGGAATTTATTTCTATGTAGATAATAGAAAATAACATTAAAACATTTGATGTTATGAAGTTAATGAGCATGAATACATTTTGATAGAATTTAACTTAAGGAATATGTTTCCTAAGTCTCAACATTATTCAAACTTTTTTTCTCCATAAAGGATACTCACTAAGAGTTTAGTGGGAGTATTTTATCACATGGTCTCATATGGATGTGATGTAAATTACATATGTATGTGATTTTAAGAAAATGAAAAAATTATTGTTGCAATCACATGAGGGTTATGTAAGATCACTATAAGAGATTGGTTGCAATGGTAGTAAACATGCGATGTATTTATAATAAATGAAATCTCTATTTATCATTAATTCATGTGTGATGGATATTTAGTTAACATAGACAGTCAAATGATAAATATCCCCTAAAAGTCAAATCTTTTATTTGTCACTAATCAATGATCATCATGGAGTTTAGTGGGTTGTGATGATATATATAGTTTATATCGAATAGATTGCTATATCCTTTGTATAGGATTGTATATGAGATATTGTAGAATAAATTTTGTGGTAATAAACTGAGAATTAGTAATTACACTAATACACTAAATTATATCTGATTTAATTTCATACATTCATTGATATACTTATGGGTGTATGCTTATTATTAGTCATTCATACCTGAGGTTGGTAAGATACCTTAAACGAGAACCTTCATACATGGATACCATACCTCTGAAATTCTTCATATGAAATTGGTTAATAAGGGGTGGTTGAGTATGCTGTTGATCATGTCATCAGTTATAGGGAATCCAATATGTGATTTGACCACTTTTATGACAAGAAAATACATCTGGAACTTGATTTAATTAGAACCAGGAATGGATTTCCATGCATAGTTGTCTCACATATGATGCATTCAACTAATTGGATAGGTGACGTGTGATGTGATTATTAGATAGATTAATTAAATGTGATGTATTCATCCACTATGTCAATATTTTTACGAGAAAAATAGAAATGAATCATATTCTAGATTGACATGTTCCATGACTAGTTGTTGCTTGATGTCATGGATGTAGGGGTTATATAAGATACATATTATGTATATGATACATCTTGTGGTGGAAATGTCCATATATATATATATGAGTATGTTTGATGGAGATCAAACTAGACCCCTTAGTATCTTGAGGAGCACTACTGTTTTTCTAGAGGTGGATCTTTGATTACATCTATAATATAGATATTTCATAGTTGTTTTCAAAACTATTTAGGCCTATAGGGTCATGTAATTTGTCCCTTGGATAAGGATAACATTTTGGATATTTTTCTTCTACAAAATGAATAATGTTTGAGGAAAAACCATATCCAAACGAGTTTGGTTGGACTCACAAAAGTTTTCAAATTGTGCATAAAGTCCTTATGTGATTTTAATGCAAGTGGAAAATTATTAAATATGCACTATATATATAATATATGATATTATATATATTAGTTTATATTTAAAAATATTCAGTGATTTAGGTATTATTTTTCATATATGAAATATAATAAATAATAAATATATGTATATTGTATGTATATTTATTTCTCCTAAATGGTTTTTCCTATAAATCTATAATGAACGAATTAAATGGATTGAATATATGTTTAATGTGATTATTTGAATTTATGGAAATATATTTTAATATAAATATATGGTTTATATTGATAACACTTTATGGTTATTCCATTATATTTTGATTTACAACTTCTCTATTGAATATTTGTACCTTTTTCTTTTACCTCTTTCCTAACATCAACCCATAATGTTGAGCCCTTAAGACCATCTCGATCTAAACATTAAAAAAGCTATTTTATCATGGATGGGAACTCAAACCCATCACTATTTTAGTGAAAAAATTGTGATATGTTATTTTAAAAATCCATATTTAGCGATGTACTACAGGTGCGGTATCATCATTTTTTAATTATATTCCGTTTATCTATATAATAAATGGTTTATATTTATTTTTGATATATAAAAAACATGTATATCTTAAGAATATACTTTTTAGAGTGAAAATTATGTAAATGGATTGGAGTATATTTCAGTGCTCACACTTCATTTTGATGTAATCTTACTTCAAAATGGATTAATGGGTTTGAGTATCCCTTACTCCCATATTAACACCAATTTAAATTCAGTGGTTGCAAGATAATAGTGAAAAATTGAATTATAGGGAACGAAACTCATTTTTATATATCCAAGGTGATTAATGAATTATCTAAATAAGAAAAGGGAATTATGAAATACCTACTACCACCCATAATTTTATGAAAATATCCATAATTTAATTCATATAAATTAGATAAGACCGTCGTGATCTTGTTCATTGTGTTCAAGAATAGACATCACAAAAAGCTTTCAAAGTAAAAGTGTTGTGATTCACAAATCAAAGAGAATGGGAATGAGGGATGAAAATGAGATTTATTTCAACTTGATTAAATCTTAAAAAATCCCACAATGCACCACCCCCTTCTCTTTTTCATAGCGCTTTAAAGATCTCCTAGATACAATGGATCTAAGACTCAAATTTGATGATGAATTAAGGATCTCTAGTTTTTGTTTGAACAAACTCCTCCACCAACCTCTACCAATCCCCACCCACCTTAACCATGATAGTGTAAACATTAAACATGTGCAACAACCAACATTGAAGCACCCATGGGGTTGGAAATCATCAAGTCATTGAATGAAACAAAATATTTTCAATAATAGTGAAATTTAATTTACAAAAATAAAAAACATGCAATGCTTGGATTCCTACTTTTAATTTAATGAATCTTGTTAGATATATCTTATGTAGTTAGATATATATATGGATGGTGATTAATAATAGTATACAAGTGTTGCAAACCACTATGATTTGATTCTTGAGGAGTGGATGGTTAAAAGCTGGCAGTTTGTAGATGTCAAAATAATCACCCATCTCTTCGACAACATTAATGTTGTTGAAGGGGAGAGTGGTGAGGACGAAGAGGAACATGGAGGTTATGGTTCTGGCCACCAGTCATAATTTTTTGGGGATGGGGAAGCTTGTGTTATGTGGGTGGACCTCAAACAATAACCACCGGGGTGGAAGAATCAAAATATAATGTGTTGAATAAATCGGGTAAGATGTTGTGTTCAAATTTCCCACTTTTGAAGGATACATAAAGTGGGATTCTGGCCTTGACATGGAATTAACTTATTTCTTTATAATCAGAGACATATTTTTATTCATTTCTGCATGTGTGCCACTCTGAAATGGATCATTATCCTCTCTATTCCCCCAATTCAAGAACGACATTCACTAAGAATATCCTCACCGATTAAGGATATTTTTAGGTTTTTAAAAAATTTGAAACATGGGTTATGGTTAAAAATATATAACATAATTTTCTAAAATATCCTCACTAAATATGGATTTTTTTTATGTTTTTAAAAATTTGAAAGATGGGATATGGTTATAAATATTTGTCAAAAAGTGTACTAATAAAGGTAAGATCAATTCATGGCTGCATCATTCCTCCAATGTCATCGGTCTTGAATTATGTATGTTCCATGAAGATGAGTGCATCATTTCCTACAATTAAAAATTACATAAATTTCATTTTTAATTAAATTTTATATTTTAAATCATTCTTAATTAAGCATGTATTGTTATTAATTAAATATTAATTTTAAAATTTTGAGAAAAGGAGAATGAGAATGTCATATTGAAAATATTTCTGGGATATAAAATCCTACTCTCTTATAAGGGGGAGGCATGCATTGTGTTTTGGGTTATACTTTGGGATTGGTTTAATGCACTTAATTCAACTTCTTAGACATGAACTTAAACATTTGATTCTAAAACTAAAAATATATACAATATTTTTAAAAAATATTTATAAATTAATAAATAAATAAATATAGTTAAATAATTATAAAATTATAATTAATATATTATATTAATAAATATATTAAATATATTTATAATTATATATACTAATATATTAATAAATATATATATATAATTTCATAAATATATATAATTATATAAATATATTTATAAATATTTACAAATATTTATAAATATATATATTTATAATTAAAATTATAAATAAATAAATAAATAAATAAATAATTATATTTAAATAATTATAAAAATAGGATAAATATATTTAATTAATAAATATATTTATTATATTTATAATTATATATATTTATATATCAATAAATATATATATAGTCACCGGGATCAATTTGCCTAGGAGATCTGCCTTTTCCTGATGTGTGATGTGTAGCGAGTCAAGGTGAGGATCTAAAACCTCATGCTCTGCTGATAGTATTGACTTCCAGATTCTTCTTGGGTCCTAGCATTGAGATTTATAATAAGTGTATTTTGAGGAAGGGTGCCTTGGCCTTTGTTGATGCAGATCCCAAATTTTTGAATGATTAGATGCAGGAGTGTAAACACTCCATAATTGCTCGAATCCCACCTTTTGTGAGTGACAACCCCTTAAATATTGATGATATACAGAAGCAGCTATCACATGTCACTACTATACATAGTCTTTTTAACAACACAAAAATATGATTTTAACATCACTAAAAAATCACCGTTAATCGCAACACTGATAAGGGTCCCCTTTATCAGCCCTAAAAAACACATATAAAAGGTGGACCTTTATCCGTGATAAAGAAAGAACTGATAAAGACCCAACTGACTGAAATGTCCTATTAATATAATAGCACACACAAAAAAACAAGTAATTTTAAACAATCCTATATACATCCTGTAATTCCAAACAATGCTATATACATTTAATTGACACCATGAATTCAAAAATTTCTTCTTGTGGTATGTAAAAAACACTAATATTTAAATTTCAAATAATATTTTATATAATAACATTTAAAAATATCCAACAAATATTTTAAATCATTAATATTTCATATTTTGACACCCTTGATCTCCCATAATAAATGTCCACCCACGATATCAGTTGCTAAAAAAATTATATCAACCCGAGCAAAAAATTCCACCTATAGAAGAAAACAAATATTATGTTAGTAATACTATAAAGAAATAATTAATCATTAATAGGAATGAATAAATTAATAAAATTCTAATATTTAATAAAAAAGAGACATTTGGAGTTATACCAGTCACACCATACTTCCTATTGGGGCGGGGTTGATTTCTACACATCACAAATGTGTGGCAGATCATTGTCCTAAAATATCTAAACAATAAAAATATGTTTTATTGGTTTTTCATTTTTTAGATGTTCTTTTAAAAAAATTAATTCCAATTTTAAATAATGACGCACATGGAGTTATACCAGTCACACCATGCGTCAGATTCAGGTGAGGCTAACTCATACCTATCATAAATTAATGATGGATAGTTTTTATAATGTATCAAAACAATATGAATACCTTCTATTACTTTTCATTATGTTAGTTTTGTTTTTTACTAAAATGTCATTTCATACTGGAAACACGTATTATGAGTCATAGCAGCCACGTTGTTTGTTGGTTTGACATGATACTACTTTGTACACATCTCAAATGACTCATGAATCATTTTCTTAAATTATCAAGACAAACTAAACGTGTTTTCTTGGTTTTTAGTGAGTTAAATTTTTTGAACAAAAATGTCAATTTAAACTGAAAATGGACACATTTAGTCATACCGGTCACACTGTGCTTCGGATTGAGGTGTGGTTGATTCCTACACATCACAAATGACTCATGGATAATTTTCCTAATTTATCAAAACAATCTGAATGTGTTTTATTAGTTTTCAGTCTGTCCCTTGTTCTTTTTACTTAAATTTTTGTCTTTAAAAAAAAATAAACGCTTGGTGTCATACTGGTCACAACATGCACTATATTGAGGTGTGGTTGACGGCTAAACATCATAATTGACTCATAGATAATTTTCCTAAAATATAAAAACAATATAAATGGGTTTTCCCAGTTTTTATTATGTCACATGATCGTTTTACAAAAATTAATATCACTTTTAAATTAAAAGACACACTTTGAGCCATAATGGTAACATTTTTCATCCTATAGACATGTGGTTGACTCCTGTTGGTCGGAGTGGATACTCAATAGGGGGGTTAATTGAGTTCCAATTAAAATTTCTGTTAAAAACTTTTAGGATTAAAATCCCCCAAATTAAAACGGCCCAGTTAATTAAGGCTGTAGAGATATAAGTGACTTATTGTTCAACAGGTTTCTCAAAGGATGATTACTCCTCAGTTGAATCAGTATGAGAACTGATTTGAATTTTGAAACAAGTTTACTAAACAAATCAGATATACACTAACCAGAACAAACTATCAGAGTGAATGTAAAAACGGGTTTCTGTCTTTGAAAATATAAGCACAGTGGATAAATGTAAAACAAAGTAAAGGAAAGATGAACACAACAATTTAACCAAGAGGTTCAGTCTTAAGACAAGACCTAGTCCTCTCTACTTTGTGATCACCTTCCACAAAGCAATTATATTAAAAAGTGATACACAGCTTGTATCAGGCTTTACAATAGTTTTCACAGACTATCCAGGTTTTGCAATCTCTACAACAGTTATACGTGGGAAAAATATAACAACCAAGCCACACTAGGCTTCTTCCACAGTTATAGGTGGGAAACAAATGTAAAGAGAGTTTGGAATGGGTATTTTTTAGTATCCCTCAGTTTAATCACAAGATTCATTGTGTGTAACAAATCCACACTACTCACAAATGCATAATACTTAAACACAATAGAGCTAAAGATAGTAGTGATAGGTTTATAAATCTCTATTGTGTTGGAAGATCAGCTCTGGACTCGTTGGTATAAAGGAAATGAAATTTTGGTCCTTCTCTGCAAGTTGCCTCCAAAACAGAGTATTGCAACTTCAAGGTTCTGACTTCCCAGATGTAGAGATGATCAGCTTCTTGGGTTTGAAGCTCTTTTGTATCACACCACTACAGCTTGAAAACGTTCTTTCAATAGATCTTCATGAAGCTCTTTATTCTTCAGAATGAGTTCTTGAGTGTTCTTCTTTAAATTGTTTATGTTTCACTCTTATGAGTGTTCTATTTATATTCAATGTGTCCACGCTTTTCTCTTGTTTTTGTGTCTTCTTCATTATATCTTTGTGGTGATTATTCCATTGATGTATATCTCTACACACACACACACACACACACACATATATACTTTTCCAGCTGAGTTTTTTTCATTTGGTTCACCAGAGGCCGACAAGATAAATGTTTCAACCACGTGTGGTCTTCCTCATACATTGTACCGTCTCCTTATATGCCTGCAAATAACATTAAATAATGTCAGGTTCATTAATTTGTCAAAACACGACAGTTATAATAATAATAATAATAAAATTGGTAATGAAAATAATAGAATATCATTAGACAGGTAGAAGATGCATGTCACATGGTAGACTTCAACTATAGTCTTTCCAACTGTGGACTTCAACGGTAGGCTCTTGGTTTGTAGGCTTGTAATGGTAGAATTTGTGTTGGTGGATGTCTTGTAATGGTAGCTGTCACTCTATGTAACAGTATCCCCTCATCAGTAGACTTCATCGGTAGGCTATTCAACTGTGAGCTTCATCAGTAGGATTGATCAGCGGTAGACTCCAATAGTAAGCTTCTAGTGGAAGCTTTGCAACATCAGACTACTTCAACAGTGACCTTTCCAACTGTAGAATTATCTCAACAGGTAATTTGATTAACGATGGAGTATGTCCATCAGAAGACTTTGAACAACATTTGACTATCTTGACAGTAGGTGTTGTCTAGAGGTATCCTTCTACTAATAGTAGACATGTTAAACTATAGACTTGAACAGTGAGGTTCTCAATATAAGACTTGAGATAGAGTCTGACAGTGAACTTCTAACAAAAGTCTTACCACAACAGTGACCTTGTGATAGCGACTCTTTGTCTATGAGCTTTGATAAGAATATCAATGGTATACTTGTGACAGTAACCTTGTACTGGTAGCCTATATTAGTGATAGAAGATCTTAAACAGTAACCTTATAGGATCAGTGACCTATAGCAACAGTGGGCTATAACTGTGACTTTGAATAGAAGAGTCTTACCAGTAGCCTTTAACAGTGAACTTATATTTAGATAAATGTAAACTTTAAGCTAATGAAGCAAAGACATGAGACAAAGAGTATATATTGATCGGGAAAAAAATAATTATAAATACAGATTAAAAAGAGTTAGCAAAGTACTTAATATATCATGATCAATATTTAAACATGATTTGAGATTATCAAAATAATTGATTCTAACAATCTTCCCCTTTTTGATAATCACAAATTATGCCAGTATGTATTAATGATAGATATCATATATAATATAGTTACTAAACATAGATAAAAAATGTCTCAAGTATCAGTGGTTAATAAGAGTGTAAAACTAGATAACATTGGTACATGGGATCAGAGAGAAAGGCCAAAAAGATTCAACATAGTATCATATTAGCATATTAGCATATTTCTCTCCAATCACATGATTAGTCTAGAATTAGCACAGTCTTTGACCCCCTTTGTGATTAGAAAAAAGAAGCACAAATAGAGAGAACGGAGAAATATTGTATTAATAAAAGTACAGTACATGACCCAAAAAGAATAGAGTCCCTAACGAAAGACATAAAAAGACTCAATCCACATCATCTGTAGGTAAGGTATCTTTCTCTTTGGAAGAAGAAGATGGTGGATGAGATGTTAGATCAGCAGGTTTATGAATTACTGTAGGAATGACTGGAGGGGCAGCAATAGAAGCTCCTGTGGGTCTGTGGTGGGTATCTCGTTGAGGTATCAATGGAGTATGGCTTATAATAGCTTCAGCAAGAGACATCATAGAAGAACCACTGGGTTGAGATGTAGGTAAGGTAGGAGGGATGATGATAGGGGTGCAGTCCACATAGAGAAAGGGTAGAATAAGGTTTCTAAAATCCATAATAATGCTTCCTCCTCTATCCATAGTAGATAAAAAATCATCTTTATTCTCCAAAATTTTATCCAAATAAGGGGTCAATTATCTCAGTTTGCTGACCTACTCCCTGAATGCTTGATTCACTGGAGGAAGCTTCATATTATCTATCAAAACCTTGAACTGGTTGGTTATTTGTTGCTTGGTATAGATATTCTCAAAGTAAGAATCTACCTTATTCTTAATGGCTTCCTGGGTAGCAGTAGCTACTTGAAAGTGTTCATGAACATAACTATTGACTTCCCTAGTAGTAGCAAGTAATTGAGAATTAGAGGTTCCACTGGTACTGGCCTTAGCAATATCTTCCTGGATCATAGTTCTGATCTGGTCAATATTCACAGAGGAGCTAGATGAGGGAAGGGTTTTGATGAAGAAGGCTACCGTCTCTTTAAAAGACTGACTCAAGTTACCAATCACCTTCTGAACAAGTGCATCCTGACTGTTCATATGTTCTTTGACCGATATCTTAAAATCCTCAAAAACTTCCACAAACTGCTTGACCACCACTTTGATCTATCTAATATCATCATTCACTTGGTTTTGAGAACTGCTCATGGCAGTCAATGAAGCAACTCATTGTCTCAGAGCAACCAAATCCCCTGTCCAGCATTCAATTTGAGTATGACATAATTTAATCTCATTCAACATTTCTTTCACTGGACTAGACACAACACATCCCAGAGACAGCTCCAAGGATTTCTCCACACTCCTAATCCCTTCAACAAGGCTATTCTTAAAATCTACTACTGATTCTCTCAGTTCCTTTTTCATTTCAACTTTCAAGGACTCAAGGACCTCCTTGGTTGCCAAATTGTCATCCACAACTACTGGAATACTTTCAGGTAGTATAACAAAATCCCATTGAGGTCGGTATTCCTTATCAGAATCTCCATAATTGAGTCCATGTACCATGTATCCTGGATCTGATGACCAACCTTCTATGTCATATAGCACAGAAACTGAATGAAGATGCTCCCCCTCACTTAAAGCTCTCTCCTGAGTATTCTCCTCTACTTGTTCTGCTCTAGGTAACTCCACAACCTCTTATGAAACTCCATTATTTTGAATAACAGTTTTTACTTTCGGTTCACTAGTGGGGTGAGTCATATCCTTCACTGATTCATCAATGAATTCCATATCAATGGCAGTAGATGCCACTCCTGCTTCCTGGTCAGACACTGCCGTGTCTGTATTATCTATCAGAGGGATCAAATTGAGATCTTATTCTTCATTATACTCATCATCAGCTTTAGCAACAGCCTCCTTTCCTTCATCCTATTCCTAATATTCCTCTTCCTCATCCTCTTCAGAGGTGTCCTTGACAATATTATGATATGCTTCTTCTTCTTCTGTGGTCTCAGTGTCACTGTCCTTCAGAACAGTCTCTCTTCTTGGCAGTTCTTTTGGAGGTCTAGCTGCTCTGAAATCTACTATCCTTATAGGACTGTGAGGAAAATCAGGATCACGCCCATCATCAATGGGGGTGTTTTCTCTTTCAGGGTCCACAACACCATCAACTTCCTCCTCCTCATCTGAATAAGACGATTCCAGCTCATCTGGCATTAGACCTGAATCTCTCTAGTCTTTTGGCCTAGATGAGTGTGTAGTAGGGTCAAACCTTTCATATAACTTTCCTTCATCATTTACTAGTGCCTTCTTCTAGGGATTCCAGCTAATTTTCATGAATTTTTAAATCACCTTGGAGAAACAAACACTGTTCTTGGCCACTATCATCACTTCTTGATTTCTAGCCACACCCTTTACCTTTAGCATTTATGAAATAAGCATGGCATGGAATAGGGAATTGGATTTTTATCTTATCTTAGTCATATCATCCAATTGTGCCATCAGTAACCTACATAGTTGAATCTTCTTTCCATACTTCAGTAAGTACATCAGGAATATGTCCTGGTACTTTAGCACTGCAAAATATCCTCTCCTAGGACTAAGTACATGCTGAATGAATTTGAATAAAAGCCTGTCTTCTCCATTCATCTCAACTGCAATGATCTTCCTTGATTTTCCATTTCCTGTCAGTTCTTCGAGAGATTTTTCATATTCAAAAACATCATTGTCTGGAGGATCCACTCCAGAGTAGTAATCATATATTCCTTCATGAGGAACTCTCAAACAGGCAACCCACTCAGCAGATGAGAAGCTGACTTCATTGCCATTGACTCTGGATATTAGCTTATGCACATAATCTTCCTCTTATAACATCATATATTCATAGAATTATTTCAAAAGCTTCGGGTAGTACGGTCCATGGTTGTTGGAAAAACATTCGGTCCATCCTTGGGAATCTAGTGCTTTTAGCACTAATAACTTACTCGACTGCATCCATTCTTCACATAACTCCTTCTCAGAAAATATTTCTCTCTTGGTAAGATGTGGGTTGACAGGTCCCGTCGAAGTATTACTGGTCCCACTAAATTCATCTCAAGTCCTCTTTTGCCTTGGCACATCATCATTGACAGTCGGGGGTCGCTTGGTTCTAGCCATGGAGATTGAAGGAGGTTTGAGGATTCAGGTGAAGGGTTAGGGTTTAAGAATTTCGAGATCAAGGTTTGGGATTGAGAGAGGAAGGTGGATTGAGATACGTTCATCGACTTTCATTTTATCATTTAGGGATTAAAACAAAATAAAATAGAAATAATAAATAGGAATAAAAACGGTTCGAATTCCCGCAAAAATAAATAAAAATAGCGAGGTATCCAATGGTGAGATGTACCAGTAAGGTACACAGGTGAGGTGCAACGGTGAGGTATAACAGTGAGGTCCAACTATGAGTTCTAACTGTGAGGTCCAACTGTGTGGTCTAACTGTGAGGTCCGACTGTGTGGTCTAACAGTGAGGTCTAAATGTGTGGTCTAACAGTGAGGTCTAACTGTGTGGTAAAACAGTGAGGTATCCTTTTCTAAAGTTAATCATACCTAACTCAGGTTTGATGTAATTTAACCTCTTAGAATTCAAAGGCTTTGTGAATATATCAGCCAATTGATGTTCAGTGCCAATGAAATTCGAGAGTGATATCACCCTTTTGTTAATGATCCCTCAAAAAGTGATGTCTCACATCAATATGCTTTGTCCTAGCATGAGATACTGGATTTTTGGAAATGTTAATAGCTCTTGTATTGTCACACTTTATAGACACATGTTTGAATTGATATCCATAGTTCCGTAAAGTGTGTTTCATCCACAGAATTTGAGCACAACAACTACTAGCAGCTATGTACTCATCTTCGGCAGTAGATAATGTAACAGAGTTCTGCTTATTACAACACCAAGAAATTAGAGACTTGCCTAAAATGTGACATGTCCCAGAGTTTCATTTTCTATATAACTTGCAACTGGAAAAATCAGCATAAGAATAACTCAAAAAATCAAATTATTTTACTTTTGGATAAAATAGTCCAAAGTTGGGAGTATGTTTGAGATATTTAAAAATCCTTTTAACAGAATTTAAATGAGACTCTTTAGGATTGTCTTGGAAGTGAGCACAAATGCATACACTAAACATGATGTCAGGTCTGCTAGCTGTAATATAGAGTAGACTCCCTATCATACCTCTGTAGTTGGTTTGATCCATTGGTTCTCCAGCTTCATCTGTATCCAACTTACAGGTGGTAATCATAGGTGTTTCACTACCTTTACTACCATCTAAAGAAAAAAGTTTTAAAAGATACTTAATATATTTACTTTGATTCAAAATAATGCCATTTTTATTTTGAATGATCTGAAATCCAAGTAAAAATTTGAGATCTCCCATTAAACTCATTTCAAACTCATTTTGCATCGTTATTGAAAAATCAATACATAATGAATTTTTAGAAGATCCAAAAATAATATCATCCACATAAATTTTTACTATCAAAACATCTTTAGAAATCCATTTCATGAAAAGAGTAGGATCAGCTATCCCTTTGGTAAAACCTTTTGAAATAAGAAAAGAGCTGAGCCTATCATACCATGCTCTTGGAGCTTGTTTGAATCCATATAAAGCTTTAGATAGTTTAAAAACATGATTGGAAAAATGGTGATTTGTAAAACTAGGAGGTTTTTAAACAAATACATCCTCAACTATATACCCATTTAGAAAAGATCTTTTAACTTCCATTTGAAAAAGTTTGAAATTCAGATGAGCTGCATATGCAAGTAGTATCCTAATAGCTTCTAATCTAGCTACAGGTGCAAAGGTCTCCTCATAGTCTATTCCTTCCTCTTGACAATATCCTTGTGTAACTAGCCTAGCTTTATTTCTAACTATATTACCAGACTCATCTACTTTGTTCCTAAACACCCATTTAGTGCCTATGGTCAAGGTGTCCTTAGGTCTTTCCACTAATTCCCAAACATTGTTTCTTTTGAACTGATTTATTTTTTCTTGCATAGCCATTACCAAAAATTCATCATTTATAGCATCATTAATATTTTTGAGTTCAAGATGTGAAAGAAAATCTTGATGTTCACCCTGGTTTCTTAGAAAATTTGTAGTTTGTGTTCCTCTATTTAAATCGCCTGCAACAACATCTAGAGGATGATTATTGAGAGTCCTAATACCTTTAAGAAGGTTTTAACTAGATTCTTCCTTGTTGTCTATTGGTTTATAATTAGCAGGAGAAGATTCTGGAAAATTTCCAGAACTAGATACTTTTACAAGGGATTCACTATTCTTATCATTAATGTTCAGATTTGAAAAATCTTCCACATGATTTTCAAGGGAGATTTTAGGCTCATGTGGATCAGTCTCATATAATTTGACATGAATAGATTCTTCCACACATTTGGTTTTCTTATTGAACACTCTATATGATTTACGTGAGATAGAATAACCCAGGAAAATTCCTTCATCACTTTTGGAATCAATTTTTTCAAGATTATCTTTAGTATTAAGAATAAAGACTTTGAAAACAAAAACTCTAAAGTAAATAACCTTAGGCATCTTATTATTCCAAAGTTCATAAGGTTTCATTTTTAGAACATTTCTAATTAAAACTCTATTTATAACATAAAAAGTTGTATTTACAACTTCAGCCCAAAAAGAAATAGGTAAATCATACTCATTAAGCATAGTCCTTGCAATTTCTTGAAGGGTCCTATTTCTTCTTTCTACAACTACATTTTGTTGAGGTTTCCTAGGGGTAGGGAAATTATGACTATAGCCATTGAGTGAGTAGTAAGATTCAAACTCATGATTCTCAAACTCACGGCCATGATCACTTCTCAGGGTCTTAATTCTATGTCCACTAAGATTTTCTAAAGACATGGAGTATTTAGTAAAGTAAGAGCAGGCATCACTATTGTGAGCTAAGAAGTATACCCAAGTATACCTAGAAAATTCATCCACATGAACATAAACATAGTGCTTCCCATTTAGACTTGAAACTCTTGATGGTCCAAACAAATCCAAGTGAACCAACTCAAGTGGTTGAGAAGTTGAAACTTATTTCTTTGGTTTGAAAGAGACATTGTGTTGTTTTGAATTTGATAGGTATTGCACACTTTATCAATTGGGAATTCTAATTTAGGTAAGTCTCTTACTAAAAATTTATTATATAGCTTCCTAAGTGAGTGCACATTACAGTGTCTAAACCTTCTATTCCACAACCAAGACTCTTTATGAAAGGCATTTAAGTAGGAAACATTTTGTTTGGCTAAGGAATTTAAATCAACATCATATACATTCTCATTTCTACATGTAGTGAAGACTAAATCATCTTTAGAATTAAAAACATTTCATCAATCATTTTCAAATTTAACATTAAAGGCATCATCACATAACTGAGATATGTGAAGTAAATTATACTTTAATCCATCAACAAAAATTACTTTAGAAATTAATATTGTATCATGGTTACAAATATGGCCTAAGATGATGATTTTTCCTTTAGAATTATCACCAAAGGTGACATGACCTCCATCAACCTTGATTAAGCTTTTAAAGCATGAGTAATATCCAGCCATGTGCCTTGAACATACACTATCCAAGTACAATAAAGTATTATAGGAACTCATTAAACAACTTCCCTGCAAAATAGACTAAACCTGGGTTAATTTTGGTACCCATATATTATTGGGTCCAGAGAGGTTAGCCAATAAAAATTTGGTAACCCATATCTTCTTTCTAGGTTTTATAAAATCAACAAACATATTTGGAGACAAAAATACTTTGTTAGGACCTTTAAAAAAAATTTCTCAAAAGATTCTCCAGAACTAGCAGTGAACTGTCCAGATTTTGGAACAAATTTAGTTTTTCTAATTTGTCTCTATCCAGGCTGATATCCCAAACTAGTTGTATATTTTGGAGCAATATGTTTTCCTAGAAATTGTGTCAAGGTATTCCTATAAGTAGTGAACATCTCAATATCCTTTCTTAATTGTTCATTAAATAATTTGAGTTGAGTGTTCTATTTCAATAGTTGAGCATTATTTTATTTTTCTACAATTAGATCTGTTTTAATATCATAAGTCAAGGCATGCTATTTCTTCAAATATTTATATTTATCTTTTAGTTCATTGAAGGTATCTTCCAGTATATTTCAATATTCAAATAGTTCAGACTTAGAAATATTTTACTCATTATCTAAATCACTGTTATTTCCAGAATAATAAGTATTATGCACAGGGGAATTAATTGTTACCTCAGATGTCTCTGTCATAAAACATATATTGTAATGTTTATTCTGTTCTAAGTCTGAAGCATCATATTCACTCGAACTGTCTTCCGAAGTGCTCCAGGTTACTTTCATAGCCTTTTTATAAATATTTCCCTTATAATCATATTTATTTTTGAATTTTAACTTCAGGAAGTCAGCCTTGATGTGTCCTTTCCTCTTTCATTCATAGCAGACTATATCATCTTCTTTATCAGATTTCATCCAATCGTTCTTCCAATGTCCCTTGTTGTCATACTTTCCTTTGTAGTTTGATTTTCTGAAAAACTTATTTCTTCCTATAGGACTTCTTAAATCTCCTGGATATTTGAGCCATTTCTTCATCACTTTTTGAATCTAAATCTTCACTGGTTGAACTTTCAGTAGGTACATGTATTTTCTCTTTATCTTTTCTCTTTGAAGGAGTAGACTTGAATGCTATGAATTTTCTCTCGGGTTTATCATATTCTTATTTGTTCAACTTCAGTTCTTCTACATACATCATTAGTTTACCAATCAACTCCTTACCAGGTAGCTTGCTGATGTCACATGACTCTCGGATAGGCACAGAAGTGCCTCTCCATCTGTCTGGTAAACATATCAATACTCTCACGATCTACTCCTTCTCTAGAACAGATTTTCCCAGTGAACTCATGGTGTTGACAATCTCATTAAACCTAAGGTACATATCAAAAATGGGTTCATCAGGTCTCATCCTAAAATTATCGTATTTAATAGTATAATTATTTAATCTCATTTCCTTGACATTGGTCATTCCTTCATGAGAAATATCCAAGGTGTCCCAGATTTCATGAGCTGTTTTACATGTAGAAATTTGGTTAAATTCCTCATCTCCTAATGATCAGTAAAGGGCATTCATAGCTTTACAGTTATTGTTATATTCAAACTTTGTAGCATCATCCCAGGTAGATCTAGATATTTTTGGGATCATATATTCTGATTCTATAGCATACCAAATATCAAAACCAATACTTTCCAAATGAATTTTCATTTTAATTTTCCATTGAGCATAATTCACACCATTAAATAAAGGTGGCATGTTAGTAGCAACACCTTCTAGTCTATTTTCAATAACTTGATTTTAAAGAATATATTAAAGAGTTAAAATTTAGAACTAACAGAAATATAAGATCTTTAAGATAAAAGTAAAATTATAGTTTAAAAAATAGAGGGTTTGAAGACTTTTTATAAATAAGAATGTTTCCTCTGATACCAAATGTTGGTCAGAGTGCATACTCAAGAGGGGGTGAATTGAGTTCCAATTAAAATTTCTGTTAAAAACTTTTAGGATTAAAATCCCACAAATTAAAACGGCCTAGTCAATTAAGGTAGTAGAGATATAAGTGACTTATTGTTCAATAGTTTTCTCAAAGGTTGATTACTCCACAGTTGAATCAGTATGAGAACTAATTAAAATTTTGATACAAGTTTACTAAACAAATCAGATATACACACTAACCAGAACTAACTATCAGAGTGAATGTAAAAACTGATTTTTGCCTTTGAAAATATAATCACAGCAGATAAATTTAAAATAGTGTAAAGGACACATGAACACAACAATTTAAAAAAGAGATTCAGTCATAAGACAAGGCATAGTCCTCTCCATATAGTGGTCAACTGCCACCAAGAAATTATATTAAAAATTGATACCCAGCTTGTATCAGGCTTTACAACAGTTTTCAAAAACTGTCCTGGTTTGGAAACCTCTACCACAATTATACGTGGGAAAAATATAACATCCTATCCACACTAGGCTTCTTCCACAGTTATATGTGGGAAACAAATGTAAAGAGAGTTTGGTATAGGGATTTTTCAGTATCCATCAGTTCAAGCACAAGAGTTAGTGTGTATAACACATCCACACAGCTCACAAATGAAAAATACTTAAACACAATAGAAAAAAGATAGTAGTGATAGGTTTAAAATGCTCTGTTGTGTTGGTAGATCAGCTCTGGACTCGTTTTTATGAAGGAATCTAAGTTTTGGTCCTTCTCTACAGGTTTCCTCCAAAACAGAGTGTCGTAACTTCCAGTTTATGACTTCCCAGATGCAGAGATGATCATCTTCTTGGGTTTGAAGCTCTTTTTTAGCACACCACTACAACATGAAAAGGTTCTTTCAATAGATCTTCATGAAGCTCTTTGTTCTTTAGAATGAGTGCCTGAGTTTCCTTCTTCAGATTGTGTATGTTTCTCTCTTATGAGTGTTCTGTGTATATTCAATGTGTCCACACTTTTCTCTTGTTTCTGTGTCCTCTTCGTATATATCTCTATGGTGATTATTCCATTGATATATGTCACTACACACACACATATATATATACTTTTCCAACTGAGCTTTTTTTCATTTGGTTCAACATAGGCCGACAAGAGAAATGTTTCAACCACATGTGGTCTTCCTCGTACATCGTAATGTCTCCTGATATTCCTGCAAATATCATTAAATAATGTCAAGTGAATTCATTTGTCCAGACATTGATGTTATAATAATAATAATAAAATTGGTAAAGAAAATAATTGAATATCATTAGACTGGTAGCAGATGCATGTCACACGGTAGACTTCAACGGTATTCTTTCGAACTGTTGACTTCATCGGTGGGGTCTTTGTCTATAGTCTTGTAATGGTATACTTTGTGTCAGTGGATGTCTTGTAACAGTATATTTTACTCTATGTAACAGTAGCCCCAAATCAGTAGACTTCATCGGTAGGCTATTCAACTGTGAGCTTCATCAGTAGGCTTGATCAGCGGTAAACTCCAACAGTAAGATTCTAACGGAAGCTTTGCAATATCAGACTACTTCAACAGTGACATTTCCAACTGTAGACTTATCTCAACAGGTAATTTCATTAACGGTGGAGTATTTCCATCAGTATACTTTGAACAACAGTCAACTATCTCGACAGTAGGAGTTGTCTAGCGATAGACTTCTACTAACAGTAGATATGTTCAACTGTAGACTTGAATAGTGTGGTTCTCAATAGAAGACTTGAGACAGAGTCTGACAGTGAACTTCTAATAGAGGCCTTTCCACAACAGTGTCCTTGTGACGGTGACTCTTTCTCTGTGAGCTTTGATAAGAAGATTAACGGTAGACTTGTGATAGTAACCTTGTACCGTTAGCTTATATTAGTGACAGAAGATCTTCAACATTAACCTTATATGATCAGTGACCTATAGTATCAGTGAGCTATAATGGTGACTTTGAACAGAAGACTCTAACCAATATCCTTTAACTGTGAACTTATATTTAAATAAATGTAAACTATAAGCTGATGCAGCAAAGTCATGAGACTAAGAGTATACATTTTTCAGGATAAAATCATTATAAATACAGATTAAAAAGAGTTATCAAAGGACTTAATATATCATGATCAATTTTTAAACATGATTTGGGATTCTCAAAACAGATGAGTCCAACAACTCCTACATGTCACAAATGACTCATGGATCGTTTTCCTAAAGTATCACAACAATCTGATTGAATTTTCTTGGTTTTTAGGATGTCAATTTTTGTTTTTTAATTAAATTAATGTTAATTTTAAATAAAAATACACACTTGGAGTCATACTGGTCACATCGTGCATCTTATTGAGGTTCAGATGATACATACATGTCACAAATAACATATAGATTATTTCTCTATAGTATAAAAAGATATTGGGATTCATCCCACTCATGGTTATCTTTTAGATTTGTTGATACTTTTTTTAGGAAAATCAAATTAGGGCCTTTCCTTTGTGTATCTCCCAACATGAGATACATGTGATATCCCATGGTATCTTTTTTATATATATTTATATATATATATTTCAAATAAGATATGTGGAACATGATATACTATAAAAGTGGAGACAATGACTCAAGGAAGGAGACAATTTTGGCGGTGCACAGCAACCCAAGGAGAGCACAAACTTGGGTCACGACTTCTGGGTGTGTGTAGCAACGAGCAACGAAAAACTAGGTTGTGTGGTGAGGTGCTGGAACGATGTTTCATGTTATAGATTGATCATAAGAGGGAAACCTTTGGTCATAGACTATTATAAGAGAGGTGTAAAGAGGTGTATCTGGGTGTGTTTTTTCACATGAGTTTTTTCTACACTGTATTTACAATTCAAGTCTTGGGATATTAATCAGATTCTATGTACTCTTTGATTTATAGTGGATTTTCTCAGAGATTCCCCATGGTTTCATAATCCTCCTCATCATAGGGGTTTTCATTTTTAAAAATCTATGCCCTTTTTAGTATTCTACTATTTGGGTTTTATCTTCACTTATGTTGGTGATTCTAACAATCATTACTATCACAACTGAGTTTTATTCTACGACTAATCAACTTCTGACACAACATCTAGAATCAGAGGAGTTTCGATGTGTTTTATTTTTAATTAAATATGGGTGATTCATGGAGTTAGATTTCTATCCACATTGAACTATTTATCAGAAAAAATGAATTTACTCTTTGGCAGCAAATAGTTAAAAATATTGTGGTTTGTGAGATTAAAGTGAAGGAATTGAATAAAAAAAGCAGTAGATGTTGAGCGATGGTGAATGGAAGGATATACAAGAGTTGGTGATAATTTTGATTCATTTGAATTTTGGTGATAATACACTACAGGAAGTGATGAATCTAACAGATCTAGAGGAGATCTGGTTAAATTTTGAAAGTAGATATAAATTGAAATTCCTAAAAATCATTTATATCTGAAAAAATGATTGTATCATTTGCGAATGCCAAAGAATGGAGATTTTGGTTACCATCTGGATAATTTCACCAAACTCTTGAGAGATCTATCTTTGGTGGTGGTCAAGATCGATGATAAGGGTAATGCACTACCTATTGAGATGGAAGAAGAATAAAAGGCTTTATTTCTTTTGGGTTTGTAACCTGATTCATATGATAATCATGTCAACACATTAATATTTGGGAAATAAAAACTGAAGTTGGATGATATGATTTCATCATTGTTGATGAATGAGACTTAACGAAAGACCAATGATGTTGAATCTTTAGGTAATGGTGGTACTCTGGCTATGGAAGGAAGTCAGTCAAAGACAATAATAAAGGTCAAGTGATTCTTTTGCAACAAGGAGGGTCATGTACAGAGATACTTCTATGAATTGAAAAAGAAAAAGGAGTTAAAAGGAAAATGACATCAATTCAGAGGATACTGATGTATGTCTTATTCAGGGTGAGGGTGATTTTCATTTAGTTGGCATTGATTATCAAATGTCAAATCCATACAACGAATTGGTGGTTGATTCAGCAACATCTTGAAATATTACACCGAAGAGGGGTTTATTTTCTTTATATGAAGAAGTCTAATTTCGTATTTTGAATATGGGTAGAAAATATTCTGCTTATGTCATTGATGTTGGTGATATTTTTTTCACCACGAATGTTGGTTGTTTGCTGATGTTGAGGGACGTGCTACATTTTTCAGGTATACATCATAATTCGTTATCTGCTTGTACTCTTGATAATGATAGATTGAATATTTTTTATGGTGGTGGAAGATGGGCCTTGTATAGAGGACTGATGGGTTATGTGTGAGCCAGAATGGATGACTTGATTTACATGATGGATCTAAAGGTAGGCAGTGATGTGAAAAATCCAGTTGTAAAGATGACTATGTAAGATTTGTGGCACATGTGATCATTTCACTTGAGTCGAAGACCATTGAATATGTTGAAAACGTTTTGAACAGTGAATCATGTTAGGTCAAGTGTTTTAGGTATTAAAAATAGTTATTTTTCTTCAGAGAGTACACTTAGTGAAGATAGAATGAAAGTCATAGATCCGGGTGATGCGTTGAGAGTTTCAGACTGCTTAGAGGATTTTGAGTAGAGGGAGAAGTAAATTCCTACAGGTACTCTAGATTCTTTGGTTATCACAATTATGGGGGAGGCATATATTGTTTATTTTGGTATTGGTGGCGCAGACAGTGGTATGAAGAAGACTTTGGAATTTGGATTTTTTATAGGTGGTATTTCAGGTTTATGTTAGATATGAAAAAGAAAGACGTCATATTTTCTGCAGAGGTTAGAGATTGGTGTGATTCCAACCAATTTTATTTCCAACTGAGTTTGTTGGATGTGATCTACATCTTTGATGGGATAAAGGGGGAGATTTTTGCAGTTTATCCCATGTATGGTTATCTTTTATATTTAAAATAAGTTTTTTTAGGAAATTCAAATTGGGGCCTTTCCACTGTGTATCTGCTTGCATGAGATATAGGTGATATCTCATGGTATCTTTTTGAGATATATTTTCAGATATCCATTTCAATAAAGATATGTGGCACATGAAATCATATAAAAGGGGAGGTAGTGACTCATGGATGGATATGATTTTGGTGGTGTGTAGTAACCCAAGGAAAGAAGCTACTTGGGTGATGGTTTCTGGGTGTGGGAAGCAGTGAGCAATGACAAAATAGGTTGTGCAATGAGGTGCGAAAATGACTCTACAAGCTCAAGACTGATCTTTAAAAGATGACCTTTGGTCCGATACTATTATAAGAGAGGAGATGAGAGGTGTATCATGGTTTTGTTTTTCACACAGGTCTTTCTACAGTGTATTTTCAATTAACGTCTTGGGGTATTACCTGGATTCAATGTACTCTCTCATTTATAGAATATTTTCTTGGAGTTTCCCTGTGATTTTTAATCCTACTCATCATAGGAATTTTCCATCTTAAAAATATGTGCCCCCATTTATTATTCTGCTATTTGGTTTTCTACTTCTCTTACAGTAGTAATTCTCAAAATTATTGTTGTCACAACTGAGTTTTATTCTGGTTCCAATCCTCTTTTGACCAAACAAAACAAGTCGAAATTTTTTTGTTCAGTTTTAAGTATGATTGTTGGGTTTTTTAACTAAAATTCCATTTCAAATGAAAAATACGCATTATAAGTCATAATGGCTACATTGTGTGTTGGTTTGATGTGAAAATTCGTCATACACATCACGAATGAATTATGTATCACTGCCCTAAATTATCAATGTAATCAGTGCGTGTTTTATTGGTATTCACTGAGTGACATGTTTTGAACTAAAATGTCAATTTTAAATTGATAATGGAACATTTTAGTTATATAGGTCACAACATGTGTCATATTAAGGTGGGGTTGATTCATAAACATCAAAAATGACCCATGGATCATTTTCCTAAAGTATAAAAACAATTTGAATGCATTTTCTTGGTTTTCAATATGCCACGTTTTGTTTTTACTTAAATTTATGTCTATTTTAAATGATAAGACACACCTAGATTCATACCAGTCACAACATACTGCATATTGAGGTTTGGTTGATTCCAATATGTTATAAATGACTCATGAATCATTAAATAAAAAATCAAATCAATCTGAATGCGTTTTCTCATTTTTCAGTATCTCGCTTCTTGTTTTTTACATAAATTAATGTCAATTTTATATAAAAAGACATTCTTTGAGACATATCAGTCACAAAGTGTATTTTATTGAGGTGTTATAGACCTATAAACATAAAAAATGAATCAACGATCATTTTCATAAAATATCAAAAAAAAAACTAATGCTTTTTCTCAGTTTTTAGTTTGTCACTTGTTGTTTTTTACTTATATTAATGTAAATATTAAATACAAAGAGATACTTTGAGTTATACTGGCTACACCATGAATCATTTTTTGTGCGGTTTATTCCTACACATCAAAAATGACTTATTTATTATTTTAATAAATTATCAAATTAATATGAATGTTTTTGGTTAGTTTTTAGCATACGAGTTGTGTTTTTTACTAAAATGTCATTTCCAAATAGAAACACAAATTTTGAGTCATACAGATAGCATCGTGCAACAGTTTGGTATGATACTACTTCATACAGATCATAAATTACTTATGAATCTATTTCAAAAATTATGAATACAATCACTATGTGTTTCCTTGTTTTTCAATGAGTGACACTTTTTTAACTAAAATGTTAATTTTAAACTGATAACAAACAAATTTAGTAATACCAGTCACTTCATGTATCAGATTGCGGTGTGGTTGATTCCAACATGTCACAAATTACTAATGTAACATTTTACTAAAGTATAAAAAATACGAATTTTTTTTATTGGTTTTCATCATATCACTTGTTCTTTTTTTAATTTAATTTCAATTTTATTTAAATTTACATACTTAATGTCATATCATCCACATTGTGCATCGGATTGAGGTATGATTGATTCCTACACATCACAAATTATTTTTGGATCATTTTACTAAAGTATCAAAATAATAGAAATGAATTTTCTTTGTTTTTAGTATGACACTTGTTCTGTTTACTAAGATTAATGTCAATTTTCAATAAAAAGAGACACTTTCAGTTATACCGGTCACTTGTCCTTTTTGCTCGGTTTTCAGTATGTCAGTTTCTCTAATACAAAGTATGTGGAAACAGACAGCTCATACATATATATCACATATTAGTTGATTAATATTTCTTATATAACATAACGATTCATGCCAGAATAGTTTAGGTCTACTGCTTTTGGAAATATGGAAACATAACGAACTAGTTCATAAGAGTCTCTCATTAAGTTATTATTTACTACAAAATTTTTTAGACATATCATTTCTAAAATCATTATTGATAACATTAGGATATAAAACAAAATAAAGGGTGATCATAGATGCTTAATAAGTGTAAACAAGGGAGATATCAATGATCATATAAGGATAACATTTTCATAAAGATGTTAGAAGGTGATATTAATATAATAAATTCATAACCTACATATCATAGATCATAAACATGAGTATTGAATAAAATTATGGTAGTTAATAAGAATTTAATCTTAAAGGATAAAAGAATATTATAAACTAAAAACATACAATTTGATTCATACTGATCACATTGTGTATCAGATTGAGGTGCAGCTGATTGAGTTGTGGCTGATTAGGACTTTGTTCAAGAAAATGTTCATGAAAAATATTTTGGGAAGTCATAATTTAAATTAAACTACTAATAAATCCCTTGGTAGATGAATACTTATGATTCAATTCACATTTAAAGCAACATGGGGTTTCTTCTTCCACCTAAAAAGATCATGATCTCTATTTTATGGCATTTTGTAGATAGTTTGAAGGAAATTATGTCTTCCCAAAAGATCTGTAAAATTTTAAATAAGTATTAGATAATTATAATAAGGAAATTAAATTACAAATAATATATAAAATCCTGAAAAATTAATCAATTATATAAGAAGTAGGAATTAATATTTATACATCATTGACCCATTTATTTGTTATCATTATCTGAGTTACAGCCTCGAAGTCCTATCTATCTTGAGCATGAACACGTTTGAACTAACCACCCTGGCTTGAACAATGGAATCCACCTGTATAAGAAAAAAATTATTATTTCAGTAATACTGAAATGAATTAAATTAAACATAAATATGAAACAATACACCTTTTGATAGACTTAGGTCATGATGGATATCCTATGAGTTGGATATATTTAGTGACATGCCCTTACCACGGTGTTATAATCAATCTACATTTCTTCTCTATATAATGTATTGGTTTTCCTAATTAAATAATAATATCAACTTAATAGAATATGGAAGAACTACTTTTAATATGTCCTTTGAAAACTATTTATAAAATCACATTTGAAATCACTTTAAAAAACATCCATTTAGACAAATTCCTATTTATAATGTCACACCCTTTTTAAAATAAATCAATCAATTCCATGTACTGTTTCACAAAACCCCAATTTCTTTTTTAATTTATTCAAGGAAACATCATGACCCAACAGTCTTAGTCATTTAAAATGAGTGACAACCCTCTATATTTTACAAATTTTCATTTAGAACATCACACACCCCTTTTTAAAGTGAAAAAAACATAAAATATGCTTTCAAAACATTCAGATCCCTTAATAAAATCCAATAAGGTGAGTTGATAAACACTTGGCATGTAATATAAGTCTATTCCAAGTATTGAAATAATTTTAAATCTATTTAAAACCAAAAAGGGTATGTTGAATACATAAAATTTTTTAATAATCAATTCAAAACACCTAAATAATTTTAAAATAGCCTCTTAAGAATTTTCACAAAGACATAAATCTCAAGAGAGGCACTTTATAAAAGATAAATGAATCATAAATAACCAACATTTGATAAAATATAAAAATATAAAAGGTTTACATATGATACAAAATAAATAGGTAAACCAAAAATAAATTTATTTTCAAGAGAGGCACTTTATAGTAAATATCTCCAAATAACACAATGTTAATATTGTATCTTTATTCCCTATAGTGAACTCTACACCCCATTATCATTATATATTTTACAAGTGACCATGGAACACCACTAAGTGTGGCCCTTTCATTTTACCTTTATCATAGACAACTAAGTCTATATATGCACCAATGTGTATATGTATGGTGTTAGAAAAGATACTAGTATGATATCCTCAAAGATTTTCCACCATTCATTTTATAATGCAAACCAATAAAAATCTAGTTTTAGGGAAAATAAATATTTTTTCTATATAGTAATATCAAATGACACATAAAATATGTGGAATTTGTATTATTGGGTCTTTCCTTTGGACCATTCTTCTTAGAGATCACGAAGTGTGAACTTCTATAGAATATATATCGATTTCATATGAGACTCCATCACCTAATAGTCAACCATTATCTTTTTCAATTAAGATAGATGTATCTAGACTATATGATATATTGAATTATGAATATCGTTATGAAATATCTATGTTCTCACTATAGTGGGGAACTATTATAACCTATTAATGTTAATTATATTCCAAAACAATTAACAAATTAATGTTAAACAGAATAATAATCACTATGTGATATAAATATAAATATAAATATAAATATATATTGGAAATTGAAAGTACAATGTTAGTTAGATCTATAGTATTGACCCTAAAAAATTTATTTTAATAGCTTTATTTAAGAAATTAAAATGAAAATATTCTATCATTTCATTGGACATGTAATTTTATGGGTTACTCTATGTCTCAATATTAGGTATTTGACTATAAATAAATTAAGGAAAATTATTTTTTGGAGTATATGGAATGGGATGAAAAAGTGAGGATGGATGAATTCTAAAAATGATTATCTGAATGAAACAAACATAATATGAAGGGATATCATGTTATATAGTATTGGAAAAGATTATACACAATGTTACAACATCAAAGAAGTCAAATAAAGATTCATTGATAGTAATAAAAACATAAAAGAAATAAGTTATTTGAATTCCACACGATGAAAATAGTTTTACGGGATCCTGATATGCTAGTTCCTTTTCACAATAGATGGGAAGGTTAAATTTAGAGGCTTGTTCAGTTTAGAAGGGGGAATAACATTTTTCTAAAACCTCTCCTGTTAAGAATTCAAACATTTTTATTTTATAAGATATAGAATATATATATGTTTTAAAGTATTTTTGTGATACTACTAGGGTTATTGAATCAACGACATTCCATTTGAAGGTATTCAATGGAATTTATTGCATATTAAATTTAATGTAAGAATAAACCGAAACCAAGATAAAATATATCTACACTTTAGGAATTCATAATAATTTGAGAAAAATGGCATACCCCTATGGAAAAAGAAATACGGTCTTGTGGTGATGGAGTCAGGATAATTGGTGGCAGTGGTAGTGGAGGCCATGGATGGGTTCACATCGAAGGTGGGGTTTGTGGAGGAGGATGGTTGTGGTGGAGGAGGGTTCACAGCGGAGAGGTTCGTAGAAGGTGATGGGATTCAGTGCGTGGAGGAGGTGGGTTCACGGTGGAAAAGGGTTCACGGGGGAGGTGGGTTAAGGGAGAAGGAGGGGATAACCACGACAAAGGAAGGATTTGTGGTGGCGGAGGAGGGGTCAGTGGTGGAGGAGGGGTCACAGATGGCAGAGGTGAGGTAGGTGTAGAGGCGGGGTTTGCGACGTAAGGGTCGGCTTCTGAAAGAGCATGAGTTATGCGAGAGAAGAAGCTCACTATTAAAGTTAATTTATAAAATCGGGTGAAGCTTTTATCAAAATTAGTTAAAAAACATTGATAAAGGTATGTTTTATCAACACTAAAAATAGAAAACTCTAATAAAATATGTCTTTATCAACACTTTTGTAGCACTAATAAAGTTAGACCTTTATTAATGCTAAAAAATCTCTGTTAAAGATATAATATTAATAATTTATTTATATTATTATATATTTTTATAAATATATTAATATGATTATAGATATAATAAATATACTTCTTATAATTTTATAAATATTTATGTGAATACATATAATTATTTTATATATAGTAAATATATTATTTATATATAATAAATATATTATTTTTATATATTTATAATATTATAGATATAATAAATATACTTATTATAATTATATCAATACATATATTTATTTATAATGATAACTACAAACAAATAAATATTTATTTATTAAAATAATTATAAAATTATATCACATATATTTATTATACTTATAATTTTATTAATATATATATTTATTATATTTATTATAATTTAATAATTATTTAAATATATTTGTATTTATTTATAATTATAACTATAAATATTTGTATATGTATTTATTTATCAACATATGAATATATATATATATAGTTAAATATATATAACATTATAAGAATAATATATATATTTTTTAAAAATTTATAATTAGTTAAATAAAAAAATATTTATTTATAATTATAAATATAAATAAATATTTATTTATTTTTTATTAAAAATTATAATTAATATATATTTATTTATGGTTATAATTTTATATATATATAAATAATTATAAAATTATAAAAAATATATTTATAATTTTATAAATATATATAATCTATATATTTATTCTAATTTTATAATTATTTAAATATATATGTATTTATTTAGAATTATAATCATAATAATTTGTATTATTTATAAATATTTGTATATATTGATAAATATATTTATTTAATTATATATATTTATAACTTTATAAGTAAAATCAATATATTTATTATAATTTTATAATTTATTACATAAATATATTCATTTATAATTCTAAATATAAAAAAATGTATTTATAAATATTTCTACTAAGATGTTTTAGGGTCCGGTCCATTTTTATTAATTGAAATACAAAGAAAGGAGTATAAGAAATATGGATGGGTCAAGTAAGGACAAACCCACATCCATAAAAGGAGAGTCTATAAATTGAGAAGAGGACCATAATCATGATCAAAACCCTCATCATCATCACCAAATTCTCCCTCTAACCATGAGCTCCTCAGATTAAAGAGCATATAATACTTATCATGAAGCTTTTTCTGGTCAAGAGTGTGTCCCTTATACCTAGTGGACACACTTCTACCACGACCTCATGCACCATCATCACATCCATGCCTACGTCCATGATTTTTTGGATGTTGACCTCACTTCCAAGTCTTGTGTTGTTTCCAATCCCCTCTGAGATCTTCTAAATCTGAGGTTCCTTTCATCTACCCCTTCACATGAACATTGGATCCACCAATGGGATCTAATGTTGGTTGGAACAAACCCGTGTTCTGTGAAGGGGATTACCAGTTTGAGGCAGTGATACACCAGGAAATCTTCTTACTAGTAGGTGGAGAATCAAAAATAAACATAGATTTTCCTTTCCTCGGAGAGGATTTCAAATCATGTTCTCAGATAAATTCCTTGTCCACTTCATCTTGAATAACATTTTCAAAATTCTCTAAATCATCATAATTACTAATAAAAGAAAAAATCTCCCACTCACCTTTGTCAACAACATTTTTCAGTGTTCCTATTACATCAATAGACTTTTAATTAGGGATATAATATGCCTCATTCCAAATAGGTGAATCCACAAACATTACCTCTTCTACACCAATATCAGCCCATGTTTGCTTTCCAAATGATGGGTTGGTCCCAATAAAATTCATATCATGTGAGTCAGAGTGACCTTCATGCCCCTTTTTCATGATCCAATCTTCCATTTTCTTTACACCAGTATCTCGAGTGGATGCCTTCATAGACCGAGATTTCCTATAGAAATTATGATAAACATGTCCACGAGTTGAACATTGTGCACTGAATAGTTTTCTTTTTCAATTCATTACATCAGGACCGATTAATTTGTAGTTCATATATAATTTTGGGACCTTCTCATATTCTAATCTAAGCTATATCTACTCAAGATCAGTAGAGAGATTGATTTTATCAGTCATTGTAGCACCTAAATAAACCTCAACCAGAAATCTCGCAAAATTTCCCAAACAAGAAAGTTCGGTATCTTCTTAAAATTTAATGGGAACTACAATAGTGACGACAATATCATATTAAATCTTCATATTCCACCACAACCAATTTAATACAAAAAACGTCACCCACAAATGAGTGGATGGACTACGTACCTCCAATGGGTTAAAATTCAAATCTTATTCACAGAAACGCAGAACACAAAGCTTGATTGAAATGAAACCATATCCCTAAGCACCCATAATTATCATCATCGAGAAAGAGGGTATGATATTAACCGCTGCCCAATGAAACACACCTCCATTTTCTAAATCACCAAATTTACGATATTTGTACTACTAATTAATCAATTTTTTACAGTTTGGACCCCTCGGGCAGGATTAATTGTGCAATAAATTAGTGTCTACCATGATTCAAGGGTTCAAAAACCACATTAGCCTCAGCCTGAACATGCGTAATATGACCTTTCCAATGAATCGCTCCAACAAAGTCCTTGTAAAGGGAGAATGCATTGCAAGGTGAACTAGTAGAAGGAAAACCCGAAATGTACTCAGAACCACTAGACACGACAGGTGCCTCTATTTTCATTGAAGCATTAGGGCCAACAAAGATTTCACAAAAAATATTCTCATCAAAACACTGCAATCCTAAACCAATTTGAGCCATTGTCAGGGACTTGGTCACCTTTTGTAATGGTAGAACTAGGACCACCTTGAAGGTGGCATCGAGTTTTGTAGAAACATCATAGACAATAAATCGCTTATTAGTAAAATTTCCTGGACCTTGATCCACAACACCAACGTACAAATTCATATCCGAAGATACCAGATCCAGTCAGAGGGGGCACACATTAGCACACAGTGAAAAAGAAGAGTAACAATATGAGGACAACATGAAGACATCCCAATCATGACCCACATCACTAGTTGATCCCACCACCCTATGAATATATCATATAACTTATAAAGTATAATCAATAATGTTTTGGTACCGAGTGTACTTCGCCCTAAAAATTTATTGATGAAAATAAAATGAAAATACAAGGAACCAGAAAGAGTGAACCATAAAAGCAACACCAGGCCACGATTTTGGAAAAACAAATCCACCCAAAACATTTAAACCTGACCTGAAAATCCACACATCATGGACAATAGACCAATATTTGAGAACCCAAAATCCCAAATCAAAGAGCCCTATAAACCTCAAAATATCCATTGAAAACCCATCCATTGGATTCCCTCTAAAATGCCAGCACTCATAAGCATGTATCTAGAATCTATAGAAAACAAGTTTCCTATGTCCTGAGGTCTTCATCACCACCCACTCCACGGTCTTTTCCAACTCGGTGCATCCAAAAGTCGTGCTCTTTCCGCCATCATGCAAGGTCCTCATCGAACCCACTCTCGAGCCCTAGGATATGACCACCATCAGTTTCCGATAATATCTCCCATCACCGGCCCGCAACTCTTCTACAAATAGGATCTAAAAACCGCATGTAATCATCATTAGAAGCGAGGTTCTATCTATCCATCTTCCACACACATATGGAAGCACCTCCATCGGGATCCCCAATCATTGCCAGTTCTAGTGTTTGATGTCGCCAATGAGCACCTTCTGACCGATCATGACCACCAGCACTGGAATCTCAGATTCATCGTTCAGCTCCATCATATGCCGCCTTTAGTCTTTCATATCACGGACATACACCCCTCACCCCATCACCATCACTAGTGCCTATGTAAACCCTACAATCGGGCCTCCTCCATTTCCAGGATCCCACTTCTTCTTCACTGCTTTAACCGTAGGGATTTTCACCTCTGGATAGAAAAATATTCCTTGTTTTTTTATCTGAGGCTAGATGATTATCAAGACTAATATTTTCTGAGGAACACTTAACAAAATGTACTAAAAATTTCTCATAGTTTCCAATGATATCATCCTCAAAATTTATTTTTTATGTGAGCGAAGACATAATACAATGTCCTGAGCAATTTCCATGAGAATCATTAGAGATAAGCTCTTTGTTTAGGAGAGAGAAGCTCTCCATCAATTTTTCAATACCTATCTACCTACTAAAGTATGGATAACAAAAAATGAGTCATCATATAGAGACAACATGAATAATAAGAAGGGTGTGATGTATAAATTAACGTTCATGATTAATACATAACATATATACATGTCTATTATACTCACGCAATAATATATTTATTATCCAAATTCATTGGAAACATATATATATTTATTTATACTTATAATTATAAATATATAGATTTAAAAAGTATTTCTATATAATTATAAATAAAATAAATATAATAACTCTACTAAATATATTTATCATTTAATGAAATTTATTAAAATCTTATAATTATATATATATATATATATTTATAATCTTATAAATACTTTTTTTAAAATTATATACATATTTGAATTATTAAAAAAATATTAATTACATACATACCTTTTTTTAATGTATAAAAGTAATCAATATTGTTTAATATAAATATAATAATTTTATATAAACTAATATTATTTTTTATTAAAAACATTCATCCGCACTAATAATAGCACTGATAAATCTACTATTTATCAGTGCTAAAATATGTACTAATAAATGGTACACCTTTATCAATGCTCTTTTTAGCATTGATAAATGGTAGATTTATCATCGATTTTAGCTAGAACTGATAAAGTCCCCCCTTTTATCAACACTTTTTGTTTAGTGCTAATAAAATAAGACACATTCGTTTCCCAAATCTATGGTAGTGGGTGTGGGGTGTCGATGAATGGAACATTATATCCATTAGTTTTTGTTTTTTTACATATCTATTTTCTGTCACATTATCTAAAGATAAGGGACTGGTACTGTGGTTTTGTGAATATCAAACCAGGGGTTCTTTGATTTTAGGATTGGGACCCCTGTTTTGATCCATATCAAGCAAGGAACACAATTGTTAAGTCATGGGTTCAAATTGAAGGTCTAAACTAGTTTTTTTTGCATTTGGCTATTCTCTAGGATATCACTTATGCTATTGGAACCCCAATTAAGTCAGAAAATGGAACTCAACTTGCAAAATATGGCCATTATGCTCGGGTTCTAGTTGAACTTCACCTCAGTTCAACTTTAGTTGAAACTATCTATCTGGTTGGTGGATACTATAAGTTTGATCTAGGCGTTGAACCTAAGGGGGTTAATCTAATCAGGGGGACGAACTTGGTATTATTTATTTTAGGCCTCCCAAGGCCTCGTTTTTGGTTTTTGACTCTTTTTTGGTAATGTAACTTCCTTTTATATTAAATATATAATTATGATGATGATGATTATTTGGAATAAAAGTGTGAATTTTCATAGGGGAATGAAGTTCTCTAGATGTTAATAATATGTACATAAGTTGGATGATTGAAAAATCAAGTTCTATGAAATCTTTGGTTCATTGAATGAACCAATGGGGAAGTAGGGTCAACAGTGGCATGGTGGTGCACCCCATTATTCTATTGTTTTGGTTAATATTCATTCTGATAGGGGTTATTGTAAAAGTGTAGATAGCGGTGATTATTTATCCATGGTAGAAAAATGTGTGATTGGTTCAGGAGTAACTCCAAGCAGTAGGGGCACCTCAGTTGGAAGACAAATTGGGTAGGGGTTCGAGGGCCTATATAATCAATCTTTGTAGTGAAAAGGCAGTTCAAGGTGTGTTGTTGTAGCCTCTAGCTCAGGTCATATAGAAGATTCTTTCCCTTCCCACATAGTGGCCTCATTTGAAGAAGGAATTGAGCATTCAGTGATTAAATCTCCAAAGCGGCAAGCTAGGGATGATAATGGGAGGTAGGATGCACACAAGAAGAAATCATGGACTGAGATTGTAGCTTCTGAATCAGTTCTTGATAGTCAACCTAATGAAATGGTTGTGTAGAAATAAATTTTCGAGAAAGAATGCTCCTTATCCAAGGAAAGAGCATGATGGGGACAGATTCCTCACACAGGGAATCTCCTCATTTCACTGACCCTAAGGTGAAACCTATCATGGCCAAGGACGTTGTAGAGATGACCAAGATGTTGTACCTAGGTGTGGTTGGTCTACTAGGTATTCTTCTAAGGAGATCACATCGGAGCAGGTTAAACTCCAGGAAAAGTCCTTTTTACACATCAATCATAAGAATTCACAGTTATATTCATAATCTGCAAATTATTTCTCAGATCATGATTATGGGGAGGATCCTGATTCTCCTCAATTATATATTTCTATTTTGGATGAGGTCTTGACCATTGTTTAACCACATCTAATATCTTTTTCATTTATTTTATTTTATTAGTCAATAAATTTTGGTAAGAGTAGGTTCGCCTGGATCCATATCATGAACCGGCCTAGGTACGCTGGTATCCCGATAACTGAGCCAGACCTAACATTGCTTGTACGACATTAATAATCCCCATGGGTTGGAAACTAGCACCTGATATCATACAACATGCAAGTGGGAATGATTTTCCACTAAAAATGTGGAAGTAAAAAAAGCAAGAGTGTATGCATATCGAAAGAAATCTCCACTGGGAGTAAAGTACCATAATATATTAAGGAATAAACAATCCCAAAGTACAACCACTCAAGTACTAAAAATTGGAAAACCAACTGAGGTCCCTAAGGACTCAAATCACCAAGACAACAGTTCAGTAGCTGGATCTGCCTCCAAATGATCCTTTCACTTTTCTTGAACTTATAAGAAGATAATCTACAAATACACAAAGGCACAAGTAAGGTGTGAGCTAAAAAGCCCAGTAGGGTGTCACCCCAGATTCTATAACAAAATCCAATAATTTATTAACCAAAGGGATGCTTTCAATTTTAAAAATAAATAGGTTTGTCATTTTAAATAATCATTAAATAAATCATGCTTTACAGTTAAAATGATGAAAAAATACTTTAGGAGAAGAATTTACAAATGATGGAATATTTATTAAAAAATATCTTAAATAAAATAGTTACAAAAAATAGTTTATGTAAAATAAGAAGGCATGTAAAGAAGTTCAAAAGTATTTGCATAAATTAATATATCAAGTATAAATAATAAGCTAGAAATATGGTCATATGCCAAATAGGTACGATATTATTTTAAGTTATAAGACCCTATACTCTCTAAGTGATCTCAGAAAAATTTGTACACATACATCCACTAGACACTGGTTAGAGAGGACTCATCACCATCACCTAAAGGATGTGACCTGCTGCATGAATGTTTTAGAATGATGTAGTAATTGTCGAGTGTGTCCAAATAACTCACAATATACTTAAGGCGTGAATGTAATCTTACACAATAAAAGATCGGAAATTTACTTTAAGACTACTTAAAAACAATTAAATCCCATACTTACATTAAAATTCCAATAATCCATTTAAAACCAAAACATGTCTTAATAAAAAAATATTCCTCTCTAACAAGATAAAACAATTAGGTTTCTCTCAAAAAAAATTCATCCATTTTCAAAAGTTTGAAATCCATTCAAAATCCATTCCAATAATCACACATTTATTTTCCACTATTGAATTCAACAATTTATGTAAAATCGTTTCTATCAACCAATAATTTAAATTAAACAACTTAAATTATCCAATTTCTATAAGCACACCTGAATTGAATTGAATTGAGGGTTTCCCCATTTTTCATGCCAAAACCATTTACAAATCTCCCAATTCACTAGTATTGGGTTTTATCCAATCAAATGAAATCAAGTTTGAACAATTGAATTTAAATTATTAGTTGAAATAAATCAAGCAATACAAGGATAATCAATTTGGCTACTCGAGACAGAACCACCTACCTAAAGGTCCTAAATATTAGTGGAAATGATAAACCACCTTGTGTGGTTCAAAACACCTCTTCACAACCCTATTATCGTAAGCATCAATACACCTACGATCCATGACTGTCAAGGGTTCCTAGAACCAATATAGTTATTTTATTTTAAAAGGAAATGAAATATCACATGTGATGATAGTTTCTCTCCCTTGAATAATTTCGAAAATCAATTAGGTCAATGCATGAAATTACAAGAATTATCCCTAGAATAATTATAAACAAATTTAAATAACTTATATCCCTAAAGTAATTTGAGAACAAAAGTGGTATTTAACAATAATTTTCATTTATCTAGTGATAAATTCTTCAATAATTATCCATTCAATAATTTCAAGAAATTATCCTTTACAATAATTTTAATAATTATCTTTATAATTTTATGAAATCATGCTTTGATAATTCATTGTGATTATATTTTTATAATTTGATGAAATTACAATTTGAGGAATTTTCATTTTACCTAGATCCCAATAATCATACAGATTTAATATTTGATAATTCATTGTAATTATCATATGATAATACCTAACAATAATTTTTTTTGATAATATGACAATATTTTTTTTATAATTTAATAAATCTTCATTTGATAAAACTATTTTGGAATTATCCTCGATAATTTCATTAAAAATATTATTTGATATGATGTTTCAATTATCATTCACTAATTTTTAACAATAATATTTTATAATATTATTGAAAAATAATCATTTATAATGTGAAAAATCAGATGAAGGAATACCTTGTTGCCTTTGAAACAAAAATATTAATATGCTTTAGCCCGTCAAGGAGTATTCAATGGGGCTAACAAAAGATAATTATGATCAACAACAAAGACGCTATTGAAATTTGAATATTTTGAGAATAATAAAAAAACGAAATTAAAGAAATAATTAAAATAAATAACAAAAACGGAAGAAGAACAAACTTGGGTAGAAGGGTGTTGCGCATAGGTGGAAGAAAAACGAATGAGGTCGCTGCGATACATGAAACCGGACATGAGATCGGTATTGGATCAATGGAGTTATATAGTCATGGGAAAAAGGAGCTTCAAGATATTTTGATCTTGACAGAATACCTGAAAATTAAAATCCAATCGGCTCATATAAATCCTTAGTTTTGTTTCAAAAAAGGGAAACCTTATTAACCCATTTAATGATCCGTTTAAACTTTAATTTGATTACAGAAGGTATTAATTCATCTGATTAAGGTGTGTTCAACATTGAAGAAAATGAACCCCTTTGGAAAATGATTTTAAATTAATTAATTTAATAAAATAATATAATTAAATATTAAAAACACCATTTATCAAGTGATTAGATCAAATGCTCGATGCGTATAAAAGTTATACACCGCTTAGTGTAAATGTTCCATGCTGGACCCAATGGTGGTCATAGATTTCTCCAAATATGAACCGTTTGATAGATATTAATGATTTATTAACGAAAATAGGAATAAATAAATAATAAAAATAATAAGTGCTATTTATGTCAGTGTGGCATCCAAATGCATGGTGCTTACAAATGATATACACAATCTAGGGTAAAACCCTCATTCCAGACCCATTTGTGGTATCATAATTCTCATAAGTTGCATCGTTTGGGAGATATTTAATTATTTTTATTAAATTATATCTTAAATATTTTTTAATAACTTTATCTCATGAGTGAGGAATCCAAATGTCTGGCACTTTCAAATGTTATTACCCTCCTAGGGTAAACTTCATATTTCAAGCATAACAGTGCTCTCAAATTTTTCACACAACACTCCATTTTGGAGTTATAAAATTATTTCGAAAAAATGTGAGCACTTAATATATTATAATTAATATTTTCACTCTATCATCATCGAGGAATTGTGGGCCTCTGAACATCACAATAACATTGTATCAAACTCCAAAAATATTTAATTGATCATTCTAAGATGTTAACTAGAATTTAAGACCATTAATACATTTTTCAAAAATTCACTGATACATCTTTTTTTTCTACTTATGATTTTAATAATTTAACAAAAGAGAGTTTAGGAATACCCAAAATAGTAATGAGATGGTAAAACCTCCCCACCATAGAGACTTTTTGTCCCGTGAAAGCCTACAAATAAACCCCCACATCAAAAATATGAGACCACTACTCTCTCATCAGTGCCTCCCTCTCCCATGTCTCATGAGAATTTGAACCATGCTGTCATAGCACATAGACCAGAGGTATTATCCTCCCAAGAAGTACCTTGGTATCAGAATCAACAACCCTGACTGGTCTTTCAATCATAGATAAATCAGGTTCAATATCAAGATCACTCTAGCTCAAAATGTGAGATGTATCAGAGAGATACTTTCATAGTTATGATAAATGGAAGATGATATGTAATGATGTCAGCTGCTGTAGTATGGATAAATGGTAAGAAAATTTCCCGACCTGATCATCATCTTCGAAAGTTTCCACAAAATGAGGGGCATGCTACCCTTAACTCCCAAGTTGTTGATGACCCAGCTGAGGTGAAACCTTCAAGAATACCTGGTAACTAATTGAAAACATCAAAGGTATAAAGAGATGATCAACATAAGACTTGTATAATATCGATTCCATTAACATTCTTGATGAATATAATGAATCTTAGTTGTCATCTGTTGGACCAAACTTGGTCTAAACAAGAAACATTCACCAACCTCCGACCAACACATGGGAGATGTAACACCCGAGACTTTTATGAGAAATATTTTGTTTTTATGTTATATGAATCATCAAAAGAATCTTTCACTACACACAAAACTAGCTTGGATTGCTTTACACGCAATCACAACCTTCCTCAATATCGTGCGTCGTACGCAATACCGAGTTTCACTAAACAACTATATGCTATTAAAATATTACTAAAACTAGCCGTTATGAATATTAATACCCACTTTTTGAAATTTTGTAAATTTTATTTTTCAAAATGGACTTCATTTTTGGATTCATAATATCAAAATTAGCCTAGGGTGAAATTTTGGTATTTTTCTGAAAACATTCAATTTTTGATGAATAGTGAAAACACTAGGTTACTATTTAAAAAACGACCTTTTTTTAAATAATAATTTATTTTATTTAAATTTATTTTAGGTCAAAATTGATACATAATACCTATATAAGTTCAATTCAATTCATTGGAGTCATTTTATAATAATTTTAGATATATAAAAATTTTTACTGAACTTTTCACCGTCTTTTACCAACCTCCTAGGAGAATTTGCAAATTTACATAAAACATAATTTTACCGCTTCTGTGAGTGGAATTTCAAAAATCCAAAAGACACAGTTAATATCAAGGACTAAAATGTGGTTCAATGAGATGAAAATATTTTTTGGTGAATAGTAACTTTTTACTTTTTTTTACCACGGTTAAAAGTAAATAGGGAAATTAAGGGTAAAAATGTTATTATTATTACCCTAACACATGTCCTAATTCAATTGGATAAGTGTAATTCGACCGAAAAAACATTAAGAATAAAATATGACCATTTAGGCCCAGTTGGATTAGATTAGGACATTTATTATTAATTTATTTAAAGAAGGGTTAAAATAGTTAAAATCAAAGTTTAATAACTAAATCATTTTTAATATAGGGTTATACATAAGATAAATTCGACTATAAATATTAATTAAAAATCTAAAAATATTTCCTACATAATGGTATTTTATTTGTAATTTTTAGAAGACAAATAATTTAATTTATTTATGACACAATGATGATGCAATAATTATCTTTTTAATGAAATATTGACATAATTGATGTTATAAATACCCAAAAAAATGTAATTTGAGACTTTTTCTGAAGTAAAATAATTATCTAGGTTAATATGACATTTTATTATTTATTTAATTAACTTTTTATGAACAAATATTTTTGTTATGATTTTCAAAAAAATCAATTACCAAATAGTGTCAAAATTGACATAAAATAGTTTTTAAAACAAATATTATATTATTAATTGTTATTTTATTCCTAAAAATATAAGGTTCGGCCAAATGATTTATATAAGGTTATATATATTAATTATAAATAACTTGGGGTTCTTTTGGCTTGTTATAGTAAGTTTATTAACCTTATAGTGTAACAAAACAAGAAGACACGGTAAAAGATAAATTATCTAACATAATTTTAAATCTAAAGTATAAGGTTAAAATAGAAACCTAAACTTATCTAAATTCTATTTGATGATAGGATGTCGACCCATACCCACCTTATCTTCGAAATAAATCAATTTGGAGCAATTAAAAACCGAATATGACTTTATAATAAAATAATATTTTTAGTTTTTCCTAAGGTGTCCCTCTCCTCCCTTATAAAAGGGCACCTCCTCCCTCTCTTTCTCACACCACTTTGAGCTTTCAAGCTCATCCAAAACCTGCCAAATTATCTTCTCAACTTCCCTAGAAACATCCTATAGGTCCTGGTCTTCTTCAAAGGCCAATTTTAGTGCCCTAAGAGGAGGTCTGAAAGAGACGATTCAAAGAAGAGGTAATGTCCGTTACCGATTCTTTCAACTTTATTTCTTCTTCCACTTCATCTTATTTAGTTGTTTAATTATGGAGTAATAACATTAGTATCACTCATATATTGGTATGTTATTATAAGTATTAAACAACCCTATTTCTCCATCTATCCATCCTACAGAAAATGAAATCACCACGCGTGCGTACATACGGAATACCGTCTTCACGTCATGGTGTAATCTATTTTCCACCACCAACTTACTTGGATGGGTATAATGGTGTAAATAATAAATATATATGATTATTTTAAATAGATATTGATTCTTAAATAGTATACATACACTCCGATACAATTCAACAATCATGAGAACGATATCATCGCTCGTGCGTACGTACGGAATACCATCTCCACGATGTGATGCAACTCGTTCTACATGTTCTTCATTGCATAATGATTATATAAATGAATTGAATGTATTAATATGATATATATTACACTAATAACATTATAGAAATGAGTTATCTATAACCTAAACAGAAGAATAAGAATTTATTCGACAAAACACACATAAGAACAAAAAGCAATAAACACCCGAATAACAAGTATCAATGAAATATTACTAATATGAAGCTAAGAATATGGCCATATATGATATCATAAAAATGAGAATTATTCTTGAATAATTCAATGACATTATTTAAATCATTATACAGGAGGTTCAGACACTTATGAAGCAAATCAGACCTACGGTAAGGGAAAATCTCGCAATCTCATTTTTATCTGAGATTGTTTATACTTCAGAGTTTACTGGGGAATATTTATCATCCAAATTAGTGTTTCCTCAATATGAAATATTATTTACATCCACCTACAATTGTTTAAATCCATTTTTACCCTTCGGTGAGTTTTTAGTAAATGATATGAAAGGAATCTTTTTTCGTTTTTCGTACGAGGTACTTTTTGACTTTTCCGGCCAAAGTACGAGAAGAATGTTTTTTAACTTATACGGCATGAATGGATTTTTAAAACATTATTTCCAAGAATCTTCCTGTACATGTTTTCATGTTTATTTTTAATCAACTTCTATTAGTTTAAAATTGTATGACATGTTAAGAAATGAAAAATGTTTTTGAAGTAGAAAGGATATTTTCTTCAAGAATGGAGTTCATGTGTTTTAGAAAAATTATTTTCCATCTAAGATAATATAGGGTTCTGTTTCAATCCCTATTATTACGTTTATTTGATTATGTTGTGATGGAATTATTTTTATTAATTCCTTTATCTTATATGAATTGTTTTACGATGTCACGATTTTAAGAATCCCATTTTCATTACATGGGTTATGCAATGATGTATTATTTATGATTTTGTGGCACACATAAGAATGGTATCATTATGAGATGGTTGGGAACTATATCTCCCTCTAATACTTTAGGTAAAGATTTATATCTCATGAGATAGACTTGGCTTGAATGACAGGTTAAACTGGTTCTGTGAAACAGGACTGAAATGAGGAGTGAACTCGGTTCAGAAATGGACTTTGTCCACTAAGATAGTCTTGGCAATGAGTCTTGACTACTAAGAAATGATTCTAGATGATTATGTGTGTATTCCACAAACTTTCATGTTTTATGTTATGATTATTGGGTTTACATTTCACTACTATGATTTATCCCATGTTATGAAATTATGATCTCTTTTGCAGGTTAAGATTTCCAAAATGTTATGTTCTTATGAATATGATGTGATTGATATTTCTTTTGTTTACCCTTACTAAGCATTTGAGCTCACCCTTTTGAATGTTTTCTTTCCCTAGGTCAGGAAGAAGGTTATTAAATAGGATATGCCAAAAGGGACTCTAGATATGATGAAATAAATGGGAGACAGTGTAGATGCTTTATGAACCAGTTGTTTATGTTTCCCAGTTTCTAAAGAAACTATACATATACGGTCCATTCTTGGTTTTGTTATATGTTGTAATAAGTGTACTTCAATTTTGAAGTATTAACAATGTATGTAAAGTATGGGTCGTTATAGTTGGTATCAGAGGAAATGTATAGTCAACCTTTGGAAACTAGGATGTGAAAGCCTTAGTAAGAAACCTAAGGATATGTCTAAGAATAGAACACAATCTTAGTGTTTTAGAAATGTCCATGAACAACCTATGATAAGACCTTAAGTGAGAAATTTTATTCTTGATTATGTGTTTTTCCTATTATAATTAGTGTTTCTCACACTATTCTTCTTGGTTTTATTCAGTGGATGGAACCCGAAGGAATCGTGTTAATGCGGAATGCGACGGGCAATGCAATGATTGTCCCCCTGAGCAACCAAATGTTATGGGAGCTAGAATGAAAAATCTTGTAGCCATGATCACACAACGTTCTCAAGCTATGAATCATGCAGGACTTTCAAACGAGCAAAGCAAGGAGGCAAATTCTGTTGAATCCTTCATGAGGCAGTGTCCACCTTCATTCAGCGGGTCTTCTGATCCATTAGTGGCTAAAAAATGGATCAATACCACTAAAAAGATATTTTCAGTTCTTCAATGTTTTGAACATGATAAAGTCATATTAGCAGTTTATCGTTTGGAAGGTGATGCTGATCAATGGTGGAATCTTATTAAGAATACGCGGCAAAGGGAGGAAATTGAGTCCATGGAATGGGACGAATTCAAGAACTTATTTTTCAATATGTACTTCCCTCGTATTCTCTGAAAAAATATGGAGAATGAGTTTTTTGAACTAAAGAAAAAGGATGATGAATCTGTTGGTACCAATGAAGAAAATTTTACAAGATTTTCAAGGTACGCTTCTGGTATTATTATCCAACCTGAGAGTAAGATCGATCGATTATTTAGTGGATTAAAACCAAGTCTTCGAAGGGCGTTATCCATAAGAGACTTCAATATCTACGAGGAAATTGTTCTATGTGCTCTCAAGGTTGAGATAGATATTGGTGTAACCCATCAGTCATATGGGTTTGATAAGAAGAGGAAAATGTAATTCGAAGGAAATCTATAGAGCACACTGAAAAGAAGATGAGTTTTCCCTTATGCTCAAGGTGTGGAATGAAACATGGAGGAAATTGTCGTAAGGGGACAAGAAAATGTTATAAGTGTGGAAAATAAGGTCATCGGGCAATTGAATGTTGAAATAATTGGAAGAAGATGTCTAATGATGCAAACAAAGGAAGGGATGCACAGAATGAACCTACTACCCTTCTATGTTTCAAGTGCAAGGAAATGGGGCATTATGCTAATCAATGCCCTAATCCAAGGGTTGATGATGATGATCGACATCAACAAACTCTTAAGGCCAAAGACAAAGGAATGTCACATGCAATTTCTATCAGCGATGTGGAGTATGATAACGAAGTGTTGAAAGGTACACTTACCATCCACTCTAAAGTAGAAAATGTTTTATTTGATTCTGGATCCACCCACTCTTTTATTTTTGAAGAAATTTTTGATGGTATCACTGTATTACCTCAACAATTAGTTGTTGAGTTAGCGGCGAAAATCCCTAATGGCACAACCGTCACAACAAAAGTTTATAATTCTTCTCCGATTGAAGTTTGTGGGAAAGTGCTTCCTGCAAATCTTGTGATCCTTCCTATAATAGAATTTGATGTGATTCTTGGCATGGGTTGGATTTCTCTATATGGATCTCATATCAATTTCCAAAGAAGGGAAGTCACATTTTATATTCCAGATCAATCTATAATCATCTATCGATGCAAGGATGAACATAACCTTCCAGTTGAAATTTCTTCCATCTTATGGGTTTTGATTCCACTAGAAACTCACGATTAAGAATATGCCCATTGTACGGGAGTTTGATGATGTTGTTCTGAAAAAATTGTCAGGTCTTCCACCAAATCGTGAAGTTGAGTTTTCAATAGAACTCGTGCCGGGTGCTTTGCCTATTTCAAAGACACCTTATAGAATGGCCCCAATTGAGTTGTAGGAATTGAAGGAGAAACTCCAAGAGAATCTTGATAAGGGATTCATATGCCCTAGTGCGTCACCTTGGGGAGCACTTGTTCTATTTTTTAAGAAGAAAGATGGATCAATGAGACTCTGCATTGATTATCGAGAACTTAACAAGATCACTATTAATAACAAATATCCTCTCCCGCGCATTGATGACTTATTTTACCAGCTACGTGGAGCTCAATACTTTTCCAAGATTGATCTTCATTCAGGGTATCATCAATTAAGGGTCAAAAGGTAGGATATACCAAAGACGGCTTTCTGTATGATGTATGGACACTATGAATTTATAGTGATGCCATTTGGTCTTACTAATGCCCCTCCTATCTTCATGGATCTGATGAATAGAGTCTTTAGAGACTATCTTGATCAGTTTTTGGTAGTCTTTATAGACGATATTCTTGTCTTTTCAAAGAGAAAGGAAGATCATGAAGATCATTTCATAATTATATTGAAGACCCTGAGAAAGGAGATGGTTTATGCCAAATTTACCAAGTGTGAATTTTGGCTTCAAAAAGTTGCATTTTTGGGTCACATAATCTCAAAAAGGGGATATCTGTGGATCCAGCAAAAATAGAGGTTATCAAAAGATGGCCGAGACCGACAATAGTAACCGAGATCTGAAGTTTTCTGGTTTTGGCTGGATATTATCGACGTTTTGTGAAAGATTTTTCATGATTATCTAATCCACGCACCAGGTTGACTCGAAAAGGAGTTAAGTTTGTTTGGATAGAGGAATGTGAAGATAATTTCAAGGAGTTGAAAAGAAGGTTATCCAGTGCACCTTTACTCACACTTCCTTATAGCGGAGAAAGGTTTGTGATCTACAGTGCTGCATCCAAGAGGGGCTGAGGTTTGTTCTTATGCAAAATGATATGGTGATAGCTTATGCCTCACGACAGTTAAAAATCCATGAGAAAAGTTACCCAACTCATGATTTGGAGTTAGCTATGGTAATCTTTGCATTAATGATTTGGTGTAATTATCTTTATGGAGAAAGGTGTGATATTTATACTGATCATAAAAGTTTAAAGTATATTTTCACACAAAAGGAGTAGAATATGTTCCAAAGAAGATGGTTCAATCTGATTAAGGATTACGACGTCTCAATTCATTACCACCCTGGGAAAAAAAACAAGGTGGAAGATGCATTATGTCGACAAGACCATGCCATTTTATCCATGATGAGGATCACAAAAGATCCAATATTTATGGATTTTCAAAGGTTGGATCTTGACATTATAATGGAAGGGAAAAATCGTATCTTTATCAAATGAATGTTCAACCATATATACATGTGAAGATTAAAGAGGCACAAAAAGAAGTTGTAGAGTTACAAAAGAAGGTGAGAAATGTTCCTGAATTTTACCTTGATTAAGATGGGATAATAAAGTCCAGGAATCGGGTTTGTGTTCCTCCCTTCCCAGAATTAAAGAAGGAGCTACTGGATGAGGCTCATATTTCTTCATTCTCTATTCATCCTGGAAGCACAAAGATGAATAGGGACCTGAAAGAGTACTTCTGGTGGGATGGCATGAAAAGAGATTTTGTTGAATATGTCTCTCGATGCTTGGTTTTTCAGCAAGTTAAAGTTGAAAGACAAAAGTCTAAGAGGATGTTACAACCATTACCCATACCTGAATGGAAATGGGAAAATATCACTATGGACTTTGTCACTAGACTTCCTAAAACATCCAAAGGCAATAATGCAATCTGGTTCATAGTTTATCATCTTACAAAGTCTGCACACTTCATTTCTATTAGAGAGGATTTCTTTCTGGATCAGCTTGCCAAGATATATGTGAAGTAAGTGGTAAGATTGCATGGAGTAAAACTTTCAATTATATTTGATCGGGATCTGAGGTTTACCTCGAAGTTCTGGAGAATTCTTTAGTATACTTTGGATACAGAGTTGAGTTTCAGCACTTCTTATCATCCTCAGACAGACAGTCAATCTTAGAGGACAATTCAAACTATAGAAGATATGTTGAGAGCGTGCTCTATGGATTTCAAAGGTGGTTGGTATCAACACCTACATTTGGTAGAATTTTCTTATAATAATAGATTTCACTACAGTATTTAGATGGCTCCTTATGAAGCTCTCTATGGAATGAAATGCAGGACTCTAACTTGCTGGGATGAAGTTAGGGAAAGAATGCTATTAGGACCTGATCTTATTGATGAGATGGCAGAAAAGGTCAGATCTATTCAACAACACATAAGAGCAGCTCAGAGTCGACAAAAAAGTTATGCTGACAACTGAAGCAAAGACCTAGAGTTTGAAGTGGGTAATAAAGTGTTTTTACGAATATCTCCCTGGAAGAGGGTCATGAGATTTGGAAAGAAGGGAAAGTTGAGCCCTAGATATATCGGTCCTTTTGAAATTCTGGATCGTGTTGGGAAGGTAGCTTACCGATGGGCGCTTCCACCAAATCTCTCCCAAGTTCATGATGTGTTCCATGTATCTCTCCTGAGAAAGTACATATCTGATCCATCACATGTACTCAGCTCCGAAGTTGTACCACTGGAGCAAGATCTTTCTTATAAAGAACAGCCAATAGAGATTCTGGATCGTAGCGAAAAAGTCCTACGGAACAAGACCCCTCGCTTGGTAAAAGTTTTATGGAGGAACCACCAATTTGAAGAAGCTACATGGGAGCTTGAGGATATGACGAGGGAGAGGTATCCTCATCTGTTTGTTACAAAGTGACAAATTTCGAGGGCGAAATTCATTTTAAGGGGGGTAGAATGTAACACCCGATACTTTTATGAGAAATATTTTTTTATGTTATATAAATCATCAAAGGAATCTTTCACTACACACAACACTATCTTGGCTTGCTTTACACGCAATCGTGACCTTCCTCGATAGCTTGCGTCGTACGCAATACCGAGTTTCACTAAACAACAATATGCTATTGAAATATTACTAAAACTAACCGTTTTAAATAGTAATACCCACTTTTTGAAATTTGGTAAATTTTATTTTTCAAAATGGACTTCATTTTTGGATTTGGAATATTCAAATTAGCCTAGGGTGATATTTTGGTATTTTTCTGAAAACTTTCAATTTTTGATGAATAGTGAAAACACTGGGTTACTCTTTAAAAACCGACTTTTTATTTAAATAATTATTCATTTTATTTAAATTTATTTTAGGTCAAAATTGATACATAATACCTATATAAGTTCAATGCAATTAATTGGAGTCATTTTTATAATAATTTTAGATATATAAAAATTTTTATTGAACTTTTCACCGTCTTTTACCCACCTCCTAGGAAAATTTGCCAATTTACATAAAATATAATTTTACCGATTCTGTGAGTGGAATTTCGAAAATCCGTGAGACACTGTTAATATCAAGGACTAAAATTTGGTTCAATGAGATGAAAATATTTTTTTGTGAATATTAACTTTTTACTTTTTTTTTACCACGGTTAAAAGTAAATAGGGAAATTATGGGTAAAAATGTTATTATTATTACCCTAACACATGTCCTGATTCTATTGTATAATTTTAATTCCACCAAAAACAACATTAGAAAAAAAATATGACCATTTAGGCCCACTTGGATTAGATTAGGACATTTATTATTAATTTATTTAAAGAAGGGTTAAAATAGTTAAAATCAAAGTTTAATAACTAAATCATTTTTAATATAGGGTTATACATAAGATAAATTCGACTATAAATATTAATTAGAAATATAAAAAGATTTCCTACATAATGGTATTTTATTTTTAATTTTTAGACAATAAATAATTTAATTTATTTATGACAAAATGATTACGCAGTAATTATCATATTAATGGAATATTAAAATAATGGATGTTATAAATACCCAAATAATTGTAATTTGAGACTTTTTATGAATTAAAATAATTTTATAGGATAATATGACATGTTAGTATTGATTTAATTAACTTTATTAGAACTAATCATTCTATTATGATTTTCACAAAAATCAATTACCAAATAATGTCAAAATTGACATAAAATAGTTTTTAAAACAAATATTATATTATTAATTGTTATTTTATTCCTAAAAATCTAAGTTTCGGCAAAATGACATATATATGGTTATATATATTAATAATAAATAACTTGGGGTTCGTTTGGCTTGTTATAGTATGTGTATTAACCTTATAGTGTAAGAAAACAAGAAGACACGGTAAAAGTTAAATTATCTAACTTAAAGTTAAATCTAAATGATAAGGTTAAAATAGAAACCTAAACATGTCTAAATTATATTGTATGAGATGATTTAGACCCATTTCCATCTTATATTTGAAATAAATCAATTTAGAGCTTTTAAAAACAGAAAATGACTTTATAATAAAATAATATTTTTAGTTTTTCTTAAGGTGCCCCTCTCCTCCCTTATAAAAGGGCACCTCCTCCCTCTCTTCCTCACACCACTTTGAGCCTTCATGCTCGGAAAAACCCTACAAAATTCTCTTCTCAACTTCCCTAGAAACATCCTAGAGGTCTTGGTCTTCTTCAAAGACCAATTTCAGTGCCCTACGAGGAGGTCTCAAAGAGGCGCTTCAGAGAAGAGGTAATGTCCGTTATCGATTCTTTCAACTTTATTTCTTCTTCCACTTCTTCTTATTTAGTTGATTCATTATGAATTAATAACATCAGTATCACTCATATACTGGTATGCTATTATAAGTATTAAACAACCCTATTTCACCATCTATCCATCCTACAGAAAACGAAATCACCGCGCGTGCGTACGTACGAAATACCGTCTCCACGCCGTGGTGTAATCTATTTTCCACCACCACCTTACTTGGATGGGTATAATGGTGTAAATAATAGCTATATATGATTATTTTAAATTGATATTGATTCTGAAATATTATACATACACTCCAATACAATTCCACGATCATGGGAATGATATCGTCGCTCGTGCGTACGTACGGAATACCATCTCCATGATGTGATGCGACTTGTTCTACATGAACTTCATTTAATATGATTATATAAATGAATTGAATGAATTAATATGATATATATTACACTAATACCATTCTAGAAATGAGGTATCTATAACCTAAAAAGAAGAATAATAATTTATTCGACAAAACACGCATAAGAACAAAAAAGAAATAAACACCCAAATAACAAGTAACAATGAAATATTACTATTAAGAAGCCAAGAATATGGCCATATATGATATCATAAAAATGATTATGATTCTTGAATAAGTCAATTAAATTATTTAAATCATTATATAGGAGGTTCAATCATGTACGAAGCAAATCGGAACTAATGTAAGGGAAAATCTCACAATCTCATTTTTATCTGAGATTGTGTATACTTCAGAATTTACTGGGGAATATTTATCATCAACATCCATGTTTCCTCAATATGTAATATTATTTCCATCCACATACAATTGTTTAAATCCAATTTTACCCTTCGGTGAGTTTTTAGTAAAATATATGAAAGGAATCTTTTGTCGTTTTTCGTACGAGGTACTTTTTGACTTTTCCGGCCAAAGTACGAGAAGAATGTATTTTTTAACTTATACGACATGAATGGATTTTTAAAAAATTATTTCCAAGAAGTTTCCTTTAAAAGTTTTCAAGTTTATTTTTAGTCAAATTATTTTAGTTTAAAATTGTATGACATGTTAAGAAAGGAAAAATGTTTTTGAAGTAGAAAGGATATTTTCCTCAAGAATGGAGTTCAAGTGTTTTATCAAAATTATTTTCCATATAAGATAATATAGGGTTCTATTTATATCACTATTATTACATTGATTTCATTATGTGTGATGGAATTATTTTTATGAATTCCTTTATATTATATGAATTTTTTTATGATGTCACGATGTTTAAGAATCCCATTTTTATTACATGGGTTATACAATGATGTATGATTTATGATTTTGTGGCACAAATAAGAATGTTATAATTATTATATGGGTGGTACCTATATCTCCCTCTAATTCATTGGGTAAAGATTTATATCTCATGAGATAGACATGGATGGAATTGTAGGTTAAATCAGTTCAGTTAAACAGGACTGAAACTAGGAGTGAACTCGGTTCAGAAATGGAATTTATCTGCTAAGATAGTCTTGGAAATGAGTCATGACTACTAATAAATGATTCTCTATGATTATGTGTGTATGAAACAAAGTTTCATGTTTTATGTTATGATTATTGGGATTACATTTCACTACTATGATTTATCCCATTTTATGAAATTATGATCTCTTTTGCAGGTTAAGATTTCCAAAATGTTATGTTCTTATGAATATGATGAGATTGATATTTCTTTTGTTTACCCTTACTGATCATTTGAGCTCACCCTTTTGTATGTTTTATTTACCTAGGATAGGAAGAAGGTTATTAAGTAGGATAATCCAAAAGGGACTCTAGATATGATCAAATAAATGGGAGATAGTGTAGATGCTTTATGAACCAGTTGTTTATGTTTCCCAGTTTCTAAAGACACTATACCTATACGGTCCTTTCGTGGTTTTGTAATATGTTGTAATAAGTGTACTTCAATTTTTAAGTACTAACAATGTATTTAAAGTATGGGTCATTATAGGAGATTTACAAGGACGGTCATGCATGGCCTCAGAAGGAGCCATTCTGAACGTAGACTGGTAACTGTTGTTATAAGAATACCCAAAAATCCCCAAATGATCTTCTCAAGCCCCACTAAAGTCGAGAACACAAGAATGAGGCATTTCTTCATGAAAAAAAATCCAACTAGAACTTCAAATATTTAAGTCATCTAATGTCATGTGGTAAGAGAGAATTAAAATGGGTAGATTAACATGAGTTAAGTCAATGGAAAACCCAACCACTCTTACAAGTTCTAAATTAAAAAAGTCAGAAGAAAACATGATGGGAAACTCAACGAAAACTAGAGGGAGATTACCACTCATTTAATCTCACTCTATATCCAAAGAAAGGGCTAATATCACTTTCCCAACTTCAGAGACGACGTTTAGCACTACTTGACCTTAGGTCTTATTCTTCTTCAAAGACAAGAGTCACACCATTGGGTGTTATAATATATACCCATCAAAGATAACAATCAATATAGTCTTTATTGGAAATTATCCAATCAATCCTTAATATGACATCAATAGATTTCATGGAGAGTTACAGAAAACTCCAAGCAACTCAACATTTGATTGAGAGAAGACAAAAGCGGTACTACAGATACCTTTCCCTCACTTCGTACCAAGAGGTGTATTAAGATCCATTTTAAAAATAAATGTTCCATAGGAAGAAAAGTATAATTAATAATATGTGTTGAAAAGAAAACAAGTGAGATTCACCAATATCAATAATATTAGTGACTAAATATGAAACTATAGTAATGGTACAACTCATGGTCGTTGGGCCCATATCAGCTTCCTCTAGAGTCTCTTCCACTACGTGAAGAAGCTTCATTCCGAATGCTTGTGGATAGGACCCATTTGTATGGGAAGAATATTATTTCCCTAGAGTTATTTTGGAGGTTATGATGATCTTGTTCCACTTTGTAGTGTGGAATAGTTGTGTAAGAACTTTTATATGTGCCCTAAACATCTATAGGAGCCAAAATTCTCAGGTACCATAGTGAAAACCCTCCTTGAATGTCTTGGTTTCCCACACCAGTTCATACTAAAGTACTTCTTCTAGGAACCATAGGAGGTCAAAAATGACCATGATGTTGGGATCCACTACTAAAGTCATCTCACTTCCTCATTCCTATAAAGAAACTCATGCTACCACTGGGAGAAAAAGGAACTCCCATCAACCCTGACATACCATCCATGTCCATCTCAACCATCATCACCATATCCAGAATAATAATACAAGTGGGAAGATTCTACAAGAATACCTAAGAACAGATATCTGACCGAAGTCCTAACTCATATCATCAATCCTTCCTCATTTTATTAGATACAATCTCAGGTGAAAATTACACCAATTCAGCAAAGCGATTTGAATACTCGGTCATGGTTTTGTCGACCTCCTCAAGATTGAAAAAATCCATAGCTTGTGCCAACACCATTGAATATGGATAGAGATGTTATGATAAAAGATCCCTAAATTCCTTCTAATTTAATACCTCATGATTTTTACCATCACTTTCAGGTACCACCATCTTCGGCATAGTCCCTCCAGCACGATGGTGGCACACATCACCTTGATCTCATCCAATGTCTCCAAGAACTCAAACAGATGTTCTATCCTGCCCAACCATTCCTGATTATCTTTATTATTAATGAATCCTTTTGAAAACTAGTTGTTAATGGTGAAAAAACTCCTGATAATTATTTCGAAGAACATCCCCCTCAAAACCCATAGCTGGAGCATGAAAAGGGACTAGGGGTGGTGCCTGCCCCAAAGCCTAGATAGTATACCGAATCACCTCAACTAGATTTGGATCCACAATAGGATTCACTCACTATGGTTCAGCAGCTAACTCCTCCTAGATCTAATTCTCGCATCTTCCTAGAGGCATGATGTTGCACAACATCAACATTCAACATTGAGGACATTAGGTAGTTCTCAAATAGATCAATGTGGGTTATTGATCACAACAGAAAAAACAAAAAAGACTTGGATTTCACTTTAGCCAAATAAAACATTAGAAAATATTAGAAATATTCCAAAAGACTCATATCCCTAACCACCCCTAGCGACTTAAGGTTCATTGCGGTTAGAGATTTCCAGGAACTCAATCACAACCACCTCCTAAGTCCTGACAAGATTTCACAAATTCATACTGACTTCAAGACAAAACATCAACCTCCCTTTGATTCCATTTTTTTCATGAACTGGCCCAGGTAACCTCATGAACTGGTTACTGAGCCATCCTATACATAGACCACAAGGCATTCCTAATCCCCAAAGGTTGGCATCTAGAACCTATCATCATACAACATTCCAATGGGAATCATTTTCCCACTAACAATGGGATGTAAAAGAAGAAAAAGTGCATGCATATCAAAATAAAACTCCACTTTGATTAATGTAATAGAATACAATAAGGCATAAACAAGCCCAAAGCACTATAACCCAAGTACTAAAACAAGGAAAAACAATCCATGTTCCTAAGGACTCAACTCACCAAGACCACAGTTTAGTAGATGCATCTGCCTCCAAGTGATCATTCACCTTGCTCAAACTTTGAAGGAGATAATATACAAACACTCGAAGGCACAAGAAGGGTGTGAGATAAAAATCCTATTAGGGTCTCAACAAAAATTCTATAACATATTCCAATAATTTACTAACCAATGAGATTCTTTCAATTTTCAAAATAAACAATTTTTTCATTTTAACGCATAATTTAAAAAAACATGCTATACATTTCAAATGATGAAAAAATACATTAAGAAAATGATTTTAAAATAATTTAATATTTATAAAACAATGTCTAAAATAAAACTGTTACATAAAACAATCTATGAAAAATCATAAGGCTTGTAAAGAAGTTCCAAATCATTGACATACATTTATATCTTATGTATAAATAACAAGCGAGCAACATGGTCATATTCCAAATAGGTATGATAGTGTTTCCAGTTCCGAGACTCTGCACTCTCTATGTGATATCAGAAAAATGTGTACACATATGTCCTCTGGAAACTAGTCAGAGAGGACTCATCACCATCACATAAGGAATGTGAACTGCTGCATGTATGTTTTAGGATGATGTATTAATCGTAGAGTGTTTCAATATAACTCAAAATCTACCTAAGGCTTTCATGTTATCTAACTCAATAATTGATGGGAAATTTATTTTAATACTGTTTAAAAATCAATTAAATACAATACTTATATTTAAATTCCAATATTCTATTTAAAACCAAAACATGTCTTAATAAAAAAAATATCTATTTTACAACATAAATCCTCTGGGTTTCTATCAAAACATTTTAATCTATTTTCACATGTTTAAAATCGATTCAAAATAAATTCCATCATTTTCACACTTCTTTTATAAAATTATATTCAACAATTTAATTGAAATTATTTTCATTAATCAACCATTTAAATTAAACAATTTAAATTAACCATTTCTATAAGTAGACCCCAATTCAATGGAATTAAGGGTTTTCCCATTTTTCAATACAAACCCATTTTAAAATCTCCCAATTCAATGGAATTAGGTTTTATCAAATCAATTGAAATCAAGTTTGAACAATTGAATTAAAATTAGTAGTTGAAATAAATCAAGCAATACAATGATAATCAATTTGGATAATCGGGACAGAACCACCCACTTCATGGTCATCAATGACAACGGAAATGATAAACCACCATGTGTTCTTTAATACACCTCCTCACAACCCTATTATTGTAAGCATCAACACACCTTTAATTTATATTCTTCAAGGGTTCCTAGAACCAATATAGTTATTTAATTTCAAAAGGAAATGAAATATCACATGCTATGATAGTTTCTGTATCCTGAATAAATTAAAAAGTCATTTATTTAAATGCATGAAATTATAAAAATTATCCACATGAATAATTATAAACCACTTTCAGTAATTTATACACCTAAATTAATTTGAGAAAATAAGTGGTATTTCACAAAATTATTCTCTTTTACTATAAATATGTATCTATGCATTATATATATATATATATATATATATATATCAAATTATCCATTGATAATAAAATTATAATTTAATAAGACTTTGAATTTATCTAGTGATAAATTCTTTAATAACTATCCTTTAGATAATTTCAAGCAATTATCCTATAAAATCTTTTTAATAATTATATCTATAATTTCATAAAATTACTTTTTGATAATTATTTGTGATTATCTGTTGATAATTTTATGAAATTAACATTTGGTGATTTTTTATACTTCCTTAAAATAATCATGCATATTTAATCTTTTATGATTCAACGCAATTATCATCTTTTAATACGTAATAATATTTTTTAAATAAATACAATATTAATTCTAACCAATAATGAAGAAGTTATCAAATTTTGAAAATTTAGAGAATAAAAAAATAGAAATAAATTAAATAAATTAAATAAATTAAATAAAAAAAATAGAATAAGAACAAACCTTGGTAGAATGGAATAGTGGATAGGAGGAAGAAAAATGAATGAGGTCATTGTGATGCAAGAAAGTACACAAGAGACCGATATCAGATCAACGGAGTTCAACAGTCGAGGGAAAAAGTGTTTCGGGATAGTCCGATCTCGACATAATACCAGAAAATCGGAATCCAATAATCTCATATCAAACCCTTATTCTGTTTCAAAAGTGGAAACATCAATACCACATTTAATAATATTTTTCAACTTGAAAATGATTACAGTAGATATTAATTCATCTGATTAAGGAATATTTTATTTTTAAATAATAAAAGACATATTATGTACAAGATTTCAATTTTATAGGGTGTTAAAAATGGTGGGTTAAATGTTGAAGAAGATGAATCCCTTTGGAAAATGAATTTAAATTAATTAATTTAATATAATAATATAATTAAATATTAAAAACATCATTTATGAAGAGATCAAATGAAATTCTTGATGAATATAAAAATTATACACTACCTACCATAAATGCTCTATTTTGGACCTAATGGCGGTTTCGTATATCTCAAAAGTGGAACTGTTTGAGAGATATTAATTATTTATAAATTAAAAATTGTAATAAATAATTAATTAAAATAAAAAAGGGTTATTTTTTTGTTAGCGGGGCATCCAAACACTCGAGGATTACAAAATTTATACCCCATGTAGGTTAAACCCCTCATTTCAGACCCATTAGTGGTATCATATTTCACATGTGTCACACTGTTTGGGAGATATTTAATTATTTTTAATAAATTATATATTAAATATTATTTAATAAATATATATCATGAGTGAGGCATCCAAATGTCTGCTGACCTAGAATGTTATAACCATCCTTGGGTAAAAACCATATATAGAACATAATATTGGTCTCATATTTCTCATACAATGCACCATTTTGGAGTTATTTAATTATTTTGAACAAAACCCGTACTCATAATATAATAAAATTAATAATTTTCTTTACTCTTTTTCATGGCTTTTCAAGCCTCGGAACATCATAATAACTTTGTATCGAACTTGATAAATATTTAATTTAATAATCTATGATGTTAACTTGAATATAATGCCCCTAATAGATTTATATTTAATCACAGAAATAATCATTTTTTCAACTTAAGATATTAATAATTTAACACAACAAAGTTTAGAAATACCTAAAATAGTAACAAGATGTTCATCATCCCCCATAGAAACTTTATGTCCCTATAAATCCTACAAAGAAACCACCACATAAAAACAATGAGACCACTGCTCTCTACAAAGTTCCTCCCTATCCCACGTCTCATGAGAATTTGAACCATGCTACCATAGCACACAGACTAGAGGTATCTTCCTCCCAGGATGTACCTTGGCCTCAGAATCAACAACCCTAACCTTCCATTCAATCACAGATAAATCAGGTTCAATATCAAGATCACTCCAGCTCAAAATGTGAGCTGTATTATAGAGTTACTTTTATATCTATTATAAATGGAAGATGTTATGTTTCAATGTTAGATGCGGTGGTATTGATAAATGATAAAAAAACTTTTCCCCCCTGATCAACAACCTTGAATGGTCCCACAAAATGATGGGAAACCATCCCTTACCTTCCTAGCCATCAATGACCCAACCGAGGTGAAACCTTCAAGAATACCTAGTCACCACCAGAAAATTCCAATGGTCTTAGGAGAAGATCATCGTATAAATTGTATCAAAACTATGACATTAACATTATATGATGAATCAAATGAATCTTAGGTATCATCCCTTGAACCAAACTCAGTCCAACCATGTAACTATCACCAAGCACTATCCAACACAAGGGAGATTTACAAGGATGGTCATATAGGGCCTCAAAAGGATCCATTCTAATCATAGACTCATAACTGTTATGATAAGAAATTCCATCCAGCCTAAAATGATCATCTCAAGCCCAACCAAAGCTGAGAACACAAATGAGAAGTGTATCCTCATGAAAAAATCCAACAGGGACTTCAAATATTTTATTTCAGCTAGAGTTATGTTGTAATAGAAAATTTAAACTGGCTGATTTCGAGGTGTTAAGTCAATGTAAAACCCAACCTCTCTTAATAGTGGTAAATTAGAAAATTTAGAAGAAAGTACAATGGAAAACTCGAAGAAAACTAGATAGAGATAACCAATCATTGATTCTTGCTCAATATAAAAAGAAATAACTAATATCACCTTCCCCAACATTGGATAATATGGTTCATCTCTATAGAGACCCAAAGCTCGACGTACATGGACATTACATTACTTTTTTGGAATACTTAATACATAACAAAAACATACACACAAGGACCGTAATAGTTTATTGTCTTTGGAAACTCGGAACGTAATCTTCTAATCGTGGTGAAAGATCTTCAAAATCTCCCATAAATATCTTTTTTTTTCTTACCTAAAACCTTTCTTTATATCTTGGGGAAAAGAAAACATATAAAGGGTGAGCTCAAATGATCAGTAAGGGTAATCATGGATAAAATAAAACAAATCATATACATTTGAACTTAAAAATATGAACATAATGTTTAAACATCAAAATCTTGAGCAATGACATAAAACATGGTAGTACATAAGGCATAGATCATAAAGAAACATTACTCATGATAAAATAGCATGGGAATAATACATGTGATTGTGTAAACCATTAAGCACATGATATGATTTCCATAGTAGCCAAGGCATTGCTGCCAAGACCATCTTAGTGGACAAAGTCCCTTTCTGAATCGAGTTCACTTCTCGTTCCAGTCCTGTATTACTGAACTGGATTAACTTATCGTTCCAGCCATGTCTATCTCATGAGATATAAATCTTTACCCAATGCATTGGAGGGAGATATAGTTCCCACCCATCTCATAATGAAATCATTCTAACTTGTGCCACAAAAGAAACATACATAATTCATAATAACCCAATGAATAAAATGGGTTTCACAAACATAATCCCATCATCACATAATCCATATAAAAGAAATGGATATCATATAATAATAAGAAAATTGAAACCATATAAATCATAGAGACATTATACTTGAAACATACACGTAAGGAAATAATATCATCTTATATGGAAAATGGTTTTGATAAAACACTTGAAATGAATTCTTGAGGAAAATATCCTTTCTTCTTCAAAATCATTTTCATTTCAGAAAATGTCATGCAATTTTAAGTGAAAAGGATTTTGTTGAAAATAGTCATGAAATATTTTGGAGGAAGTTTCATGAAAATAAGGCTTTATAAAACTGTAAAAATCCTTTCATTTAGTATAAGATAAAAAATAACAATCTCCTCTTACTTTTGTCAGAAAAGTCAAAAAGTACCTCGTATGGTAAACAAAAGAAAGATTCCTTCTATACAATGTGGTAAAAGTAATAAAAGGGTAAAAATGTCTTAAACATACATGGAAAGAAAGTAATCATTTTATGAAAACATTTTGAGAGCATATGGACATGGATAATAAACATAACCCCCAGTAAATACTTACGATTAAACAATCTCGGATAAGAATGAGATTGGAATAATTATCCCTCACATTAGGTCCGATATGCTTCATATGGATCCGAACCTCCTGTATAATGATTTAAATAATGTCATTTACTTATTAAATAATCATATTAATTGTTATGATATCATATATGTTTCACTTATTACTTTATATTACCCGTTATTTTGTAAATTCCATGTTAATGCAGCGTTTTGGGTAAAATCATTTCATTTATCGTATGTGTTTCAACTTTTCATTCTTGATATTATTAATTATATCCTGATTTACATAATCCCAGAATGTAAAACATGATTTATATGTAATATATATTCATCATATACATATATATTATAGATCGATAAACGGAATGAAATACACCGTTCATGGAGACGGTAGGCTGTACGTACACATGAACGCTGTTTTCGTTTCCTTATTGAATTGAATGAAACTAAATAGATTAAATAAATAAATATATACATAAATCCAGTAGAATTATTATTTCAAATATTTCATTATTATTCATTATATAAACTTTATGATCATTCATGTATGGTTAACATGGAGAATGAATCACATCGCGTCGTGGGCACGGTAGTCCGTACGTACGCACGAGCGATGATATCGTTCCCATAATTATTGAATAGAATTGTAGTGGATGGTATAATATATAATAATCACTATGATTTTATAATAACCATATATATTTATTCTTTACACCATTATACCCATCCATGTATGGTGTTGGTGGAAAAACAGATTTCACTACGGCGTGGAGACGGTATTCCATACGTACGCACGCGCGGTGATTTTTTTCCATAGGATGAATAGAAGGTGAAATAGGGTGGTTTCATATTTATAATAACATATCAGTATATGAGGGATACTTATGCTATTACTTCATAATTATACAACTAAATAAGAGGGAGTAGAAGAAGAATGGAACTTGAAGAAAACGGCAGAAGGTATTACCTCTTTCTCGAAGTGCCTCCTTTAAACTTTCTCTTAGGGCACTAGAGTTGGTCTTTTGAGAAGACCAGTACATATAGTAGGTTTATAAGGAAGTGGGGAAGTGAAATTGGCAGAGTTAGGCCGAGCTTGAAGACTCAAATTGGTGTGAGGATGAGAGGGAGGAGGTGCCCATTTACAAGGGAGGAGATGACACCTTTGGAATTATAAGAAACATTAATTTATAATAAATTCCAACCCCACTTAAAAACCTCCAAAAATGACTCATATTCAAATATTAGATGATATAGGGATTTAATCTCATCAAAAAATAAAATTTAGACATGTAGGGAATTTATTTTAAACATTATCAACTTGATTTATGCTTATTTAATCTATTAAATTTTATTTGTGGTAATAAGATTCTAAATTTTAAATTGTTATCAATAATTTCTTATGTGTTGTGAATTATCCATAATTAGATAATTTATGACATTTTAGACTATATAAATTTCAATTTATAATTTTTTAATATTTTCGTTATTTTTAAACAATTTAATAATATGTTTTTTTATAAAATAACAATAGTGTCAATTTTGACACTATTAATTTATTTGAATTTAAATAAAATCCAGACAGAGGATATATTCAAAATAAAATATTTAATAGGTTCATAACATGTCATATTTTTCTAGAAAATTAGTGTATCACATTAAATAGTTAATATAATATTTATTTTAATATTTTTAAAACCATTTATTTGATATTTCTCTTAATAAAATAATTTCAACATCACTATTATGTCACCTTTAATGATAATTATTTAATCCCTAAAAATTATAAATAAATTCATATTATGTAGATACTTTTATTATATTTCTGGAGACTATTTATATCTGAAGTTTTGTGAAGTTAGTCACTAAACTAAAATTATTATACTTATAAGATTTAAGAAAGTGACATGTTGTCACTTTCTTTGGTTTTAATAATAATTAAATTATTTTCTAGGACAAAAGTCCATTAAATGAATATAATACGACCCTTAGGTGATATGTGTCTACTTTTAGTCATCCAATAGGATTTTGTCAGGTTTTAGGGTAATTTTATAATCTTATATTTACCCTTAGTTACACGATTTACCATTAACTATGGTAAGTAAAATTTACCATAGTAACTATTCATAATGCCCAAAAATAAAAAGTATCTTATTAACATAATTTTTACACACTGATTCTAAATATGGAATCCATTTTTCCACATTTAATTCACAAATTTTGCATAAATTAAATTAAAATTAATCCTGTTGTCGAAAGAAAACAGGTTTTTGATTAAAACATTGCAAAAGATTGAATTGATTTAACCTACGAATTAAATGTAAAATCAATGATAATGACATAAATTATATTAAATGGTAAAAATATATTCTATTTATACTTTAAAACCATTCAATATTATAATTTAACCATCTAATTTTTTACGATGAAAAAAGTTGTTTTTAATTAAAATATAGCGTGTTTTTACTATTCATTAAAATATGAAAGTTATCAGAAAAATATCGAAACTTTATCCAATGTAAATTTTTATATCCTGATTCAAAATAAGAAGTTTATTTTGTAAAATTGAACTTATAAAAATGTCAAAAACTAGATTTAATGTGGGTGCGCCATTAAAAGGCAGCAAAACTGCATTTTTTGAAAAATAATTATTTTACCTGAAAATTTTATTTTATTCACATACCATGTTCTAGAAAATGTGGAAGATCAAATAATAGTGTTATAACATTAAAAATTCAGTTAATACTATTCATAACGGCTAGTTCATAATAATATTATAACTATATATCATTTTTTAGTGAAACCTGATATTGCGTACAACACACGCTATCGAGGAAAGTCGTGATTGTTTGTAATGCAAGCCATGTCAAGGTTGCGTGTTGTGAAAGAATACTTCCTTGTTTCATATAACAGAATCCAACCATATTTCATTTATACATTGAATATATATATATATACATACACACACTCAATGTTGCGTAGAATGACTATTATAAAACGAACTTGAAATTGTGTGTAACACAATCTAAGAATAGTGTTGCGTATACTTAGAGATAATACAATGTGGAATATACCACAGGATAATCTTGTTGTATCATAAAACACATGACATCAAATAAATTAAAAATAATACTTCTCATAAAATATCGGGTTGTTACATTCTACCGCCCTTAAAATAAATTTTGCCCTTGAAATTTTTCGGGGTTATACATGGTTTTCTACTTGATAGTTTCTTTAATAGAAACCCACATCCTAAAAAGGAATAACAAATGATAACTTTAAAAACTAAAGTATGAAATGTAACGGTTACCCATATTAACTAATCATTGGGTTTCCACAGAGGTGAAAATATGGATATTGAGTAGAAATCTAACCATCATGTTCTGATGGAGAATGGTAGAGGACGTGGCTATGATAAAGCCAACAGTCACAAAGCCATAAATTTGTAATGATCTAAGGTACCATCTAATTCATAAGATATAAGAGAACTAGGAACACAATTTTGGTTTTCAGGATTATTTCCCTAAAGTTGAAGAATTAGAAGAAATACATACTTTATTTCGGTACAATCTCACCGTTTTTCATGCCTTGTACAATTTCCACTTCATCTCTTAAATAAATGAAGTTGAATTTATAATTCATGAAGTGTTAGCAGATCAGGTGATAGAATGATGGTTCATTCCATCTATCTCAAACAATAGAAAAAGTTATCAAATATATACAAGTCCATCTATAGTGAGATTAATCATATATGGTTCCTAAAATGGACTTATACTTCATATATCATACCACTTAACTAATTTATACTTACCAGGGACTTCCTATGGTGTAGTGGTAGGCGATAAAGGCATGTCGCTCTTCGGTTGTGGGTTCGATTCCCACAGCCTTGTCCGACGTGACGGTTTGTCGTCCATTCTGTAGTTATCCTTTTTCTAAAACTATACTATCATATCATTTCGGAAATAAAAATTTATATCCTTAACCAATACTATATGATGTCCATTCCAACCTTTAGGCTTATCGAAAATACTTCTATCCAATTACTAGAAATTTCATCTACCGAGCATGTGAATTCCTTCATTTGTCCCCCATATATCATAAAATGTATCTTTTTGGTCACATTCCAAACATGTGAATACCTTAATCATGTATTCTTTTGAAACAAGAATTACCATAGAACCTTAGAGAAATCATGAATTCAGTCAAAAGTTAACTCTTTCCACATACCAAAATCCCAAAAATTCTTTATACTCAAACCATGATATCACTTTGTCCATATATCAGTCGTGATCACATGAATACTATCAAACATATTATTTTTTCCGTATCCATTCATTATGCGCATGTCATCTAATTTCCAAAAATATTTCAGTCACTTTTCATGGTTACCAGTACCATTCAACATATACTTTCAAATACTTTAGGAAAAACAATAGTGTAACAATCCTTAGATTATTCTTTATTCCATAGTACCATACATTATTCTTTATAAACATACAATCATTCCACTAACTTCTAAAATCACTTACTGAGCTTCATCATTTCATTCATCTCATATATCATTTGTAGTCTCTTCATGATCATCCACATAAATACTACCCATATGACCATGCTGATTCTCTTCAGGAGATTTTCCCTTAGGGCATTGGTTTGCATAACTCCCATACATTCCACATTTAAAACATCTAATCATTGTTGATGTCATAACAATACCATTATCCTTGTCCATGGTGTTAACTGAACCTTTTACTTTGCACTTACTGGCTTTGTGTCCTTCTATTCCACACCCAAAGCATCTTCCAATTCCTTTGAAACAATCTCCCCGATGCCTCTTCCCACATGATTTACATGAGGGAAATTGAACTTTCTTTCCTCCATGATCATCATGAAACTCCATTCTCTTATTATCTGAGTCGAGAAACATTCGAAAGTTGAGATTATTGATCATATTATGAGATTGATGATTAGGCATAATAACTATGTTTGGACTTCCAAATCCCATTTCATTAGGTTGCTCATGAAGAATATCATTCCATTGTCCGTCATATCCTCCATTATCATGAATCTTCCTATTTCCATCCATTTTCTAAAACCCAAAAAGAATAGTGTGAGAGGCCAAAATCATAATCAAGGGGGATTACCTTCAATATCTAACATCTTAGGTCAAATTATAAGACCATTACCATAATTCTAGGACTATAACCTATACGTATACTTATCCTTAGGGACATCCCTAGACATACCTTAGAAATATCTCTAGGGATCTCACTAAAGATTTCGCATCCTAGTTTCCAAAGGTTAACTAAACCATTACTCTGATACCAATTGTAGATACCCAAAGCTTGACGTACATGGACATTACACTACTTTTTTGTAATACTTAATACATAACAAAAATAGACACACAAGGACCGTAATAGTTTAGTGTCTTTGGAAACTCGGAACGTAATCTTCTAATCGTGGTGAACGATCTTCAACATCTCCCATAAAGATCTTTTTTTTCTTACCTAAAACCTTAGTTATATCCTGGGGAAAAGAAAACATATAAAGGGTGAGCTCAAATGCTCAGTAATGGTAAGAATGGATAAATTAAAATAAATCATATACATTTGAACTTAAAAACATGAACATAATGTTTAAACATCAAAATCTTGAGCAATGACATAAAACATGGCAGTACATAAGGAATAGATCATAAATAAACATTAATCATGGTAAAATAGCATGGGAATAAACAATGTAATTTTTTTAACCATTAACCACATGATATGATTTCCATAGTAGCCAAGGCATTGCTTCCAAGACCATATTAGTGGACAAAGTCCCTTTCTGAATCGAGTTCACTCCTCGTTCTAGTCCTGTATTACTAAACTGTATTAACTTACTGTTCCATCCATGTCTATATCATGAGATATAAATCTTTACCCAATGAATTAGAGGGATATATAGGTCCCACCCATCTCATAATGAAATCATTATTACTTGTGCCACAAAATAAACATACATCATTCATAATAACCCAATGAATAAAATGGGTTTCATAAACATAATCCCATCATCACATAATCTGTATAAAAGAAATGGATATCATTTCATAATAAGAAAAGTGAAACCATGTAAATCATAGATACAGTATACTTGAAACATACACATATGAAATAATGTCATCTTATATGGAAAATGGTTTTGATAAAACACTTGAAATGAATTCTTGAGGAAAATATCCTTTCTTCTTCAAAATCATTTTCATTTCACAAAATTTCATGCAATTTTAAGAGAAAAGGATTTTTTTTGAAAATAGTCATGAAATATTTTGGAGGAAGCGTCATGAAAATAATGATTTATAAAACCATAAAAATATTTTCATTTCGTATTAGTTAAAAAATAACAATCTCCTCGTACTTTTTTCGGAAAAGTCAAAAAGTACCTCGTATGGTAAACAAAAGAAAGATTTCTTCCATACAATGTGGTAAAAGTAAGAAAAGGGTAAAAATGAATTAAACATACATGGAAGGAAAGTAAACATTTTATGAAAACATTTTGAGAGCATATGGACATGGATAATAAACATAACCCCCAGTAAATACTTACGAGTAAACAGTCTCAGATAAGAATGAGATTGGAATTATTATCCCTTACCTTAGGTCCGATATGCCTCATATGCATCCGAACCTCCTGTATAATGATTTAAATAATGTCATTTACTTATTACATAATCATATTCATTATTATGATATCATATATGTTTCACTTATGACTTTATATTAACCATTCTTTTGAAAATTTCATGTTAAAGAAGCATTTTGGGTAAAATCATTTCATTTATCGTATGTGTTTTGACTTGTCATTCTTGATATTATTACTTATATCCTGATTTACATAATTCCATAATGTAAAATATGATTTATATATAATATATATTCATCATATACATATATATTATAGATCGATAAAAGGAATGAAATACACCGTTCATGGAGACGGTAGGCCGTACGTACGCATAAACGCTGTTTTCGTTTCCTTATTGAAATGAATGAAACTAAATAGATGAAATACATATATATATATAATTAAATCCAGTAGAATTATTATTTCATATATTTAATTATTATTCATTATATAAACTTTATGATCATTCATGTATGGTTAACATGGAGAATGAATCACATCGCGTCGTGGACACGGTAGTCTGTACGTATGCACGAGTGATGATATCCTTCCCATAATTATTGAATAGAATTGTAGTGGATGGTATAATATATCAGAATCAGTATGATGTTATAATAACCATATATAGTTATTCTTTACACCATTATACCCATCCATGTAATGTGATGGTGGAAAAACAGATTTCACCATGACGTGGAGACGGTATTCCGTACGTATGCACGCACGGTGATCCTGTTTTCCGTAGGATGGATAGAAGGTGAAATTGGGTGGTTTCATATTTATAATAACATATCATTATATGAGGGATAATTATTTTATTACTTCATATTGAAACAACTAAAGAAGAGTGAGTAGAAGAAGAATGGAACATGAAAAAAAACGGTAGAAGGTATTACTTCTTTCTCGAAGTGCCTCCTTTAAACTTTCTCTTAGGGCACTAGAGTTGGTCTTTTGAGAAGACCAGTACATCTAGTAGGTTTCTTAAGGAAGTGGGGAAGTGAAATGGGCAGATTTTTTCCGATATTGAAGGCTCAAATTGGTGTGAGGATGAGAGGGAGGAGGTGCCCATTTATAAGGGAGGAGAGCGTCACCTTTGGAATTATAAGAAATATTAATTTATAATAAATTCAAACCCCACTAAAAAACCTCCTAAAATGACTCATATTCGAATATTAGATGATATAGTGATGTAATATCATCAAACAAAAAAATTTAGACATTTAGCGAATTTATTTTAAACATTATCAACTTGATTTATCCTTATTTAATCTATTAAATTTTATTTGTGGTAATAAGATTCTAAATTTTAAATTGTTATAAATAATTACTTATGTGTTTTGAATTATCAATAATTAGATAATTTATGACATTTTAGACTATATAAATTTAAATTTATAATTGTTTAATATTTTTGTGATTTTTAAACAATTTAATAAAATGTTATTTTTATAAAATAACATTAGTGTCAATTTTGACAATATTAATTTATTTGAATTTAATTAAAATCCACAGAGAGGATATATTCGAACTAAAATATTTAATAGGTTTATAACATGTAATATGTATCTATAAAATTAGTGGAGCACATTAAATAGTTTATATAATATTTATTTTAATATTTTTAAAACCATTTATTTGATATTTCTCTTAATAAAATAATTTCAACATCACTATTATGTCACCTTTAATAATAATTATTTAATCCTTAAAAATTCTAAATAAATTTATATTATGTAGATACTTTTATTATCTTTCATGGAGACTATTTATATCTGAAGTTTCGTGAATTTTATCACTAAACTAAAATTATTATACCTATAAGATTTAAGAAAGTGACATGTTGTCACTTTCTTTGGTTTTAATAATAATTAAATTATTGTCTGAGACAAAAGTCCATTAAATGAATATAATCCGACCCTTAGGTGAAATGGGTCAACTTTTAGTCATCCAATAGGATTTTGTCTGGTGTTTGGGTAATTTTATAATCTTATATTTACCCTTAATTACACGATTTACCATTAACTAAGGTAAATAAAATTTACCGTAGTTACTATTCATAATGCCTAAAAATAAGAGGTAGCTTATTAACATAATTTGGAACCACTGATTCCAAATAGGGAATCTATTTTTCCAAATTCAATACACAAAAGTTTCATAAATTAAATTTAAATTAATCCTGTTGTCGAAAGAAAATAGGTTTTTGATTAAAACATTGCAAAAGATTGAATTGATTTAACCTACGAATTCAAGGTAAAATCAATGATAATGGAATAAATTATATTAAGTGGTAAAAATATATTCTATTTATACTTTAAAACCATTAAATATTATAATTTAACCATATAAATTATTACGATGAAAAATGTTGTTTTTAATTAAAATATAGCGTGTTTTACTATTCATTAAAATATGAATGTTATCAGAAAAATATCAAAACTTTATTAAATGTAAATTTTTATATCCTGATTCAAAATAAGAAGTTTATTTTTTAAAATATAACTTATAAACATGTCAAAAACTATATTTAATGTGGGTGCGCCATTAAAAGGCGGTAAAACTGCATTTTTTGAAAAATACTTATTTTACCCGAAAAATTTATTTTGTTCACATACCATGTTCTAGAAAATGTGGAAGATGAAAAAATAATGTTATAACATTAAAAATTTAGTTAATACTATTCATAACGGCTAGTTCATAATAATAATATAACCATATATCATTGTTTAGTGAAACCTGATATTGCGTACAACACACACTATCGAGGAAAGTCCCGATTGCATGTAATGCAAGCCAAGTCAAGGTTGCGTGTTGTGAAAGAATCCATCATTGTTTCATATAACAGAATCCAACCATATTTTATTTATACATTTAATATATATATATATACACACACACACACACTCAATGTTGCATAGAATGACTATTATAAAACGAACTTGAAATTGTGTGTAACACAATCTAAGAATAGGGTTGCGTATACTTCAAGCTAATACAGTGTGGCGTATAGAACAAGATAATCTTGTTGTAGCATAAAACACATGACATAAAATAAATTTAAAATAATACTTATCATAAAATATAGGGTTGTTACAATCTCTTCTTGACCTGGGGTCTTATTCTCCTTGAAAGACAGGAGGAATACCACTAGGTGCTGTAATATGGACCTTTCAAAGATAACAATCAATATGGGATTTATTGGAATTGATCCCATCCATCCCGAATATAAAATCAAGATATTTCATGATGAGTACTAGAATAATCTAAGAAAGATCAACTTCTGATAGAGAGAAGACACCAGCGGGACTACATAGATCGTTCTCTCTCTTTATACCAAGGGGTGTAGTAATATCCATTGTAAAAGATAAAATCTCTATAGGAAGATTAAGAAGATTAAAAATACGAGTTGAAAAAAAAACGAGTGATATGCACCGGTATGAGAAAGAGAAATCACTAAAGAAGAAGCTATAGTAAAGGTACCTCTCAAGGTTGATGGGCCCATATCAGCTTCCTCTAGATACTCTTTCACTACATGAAGATGCTTCGTTCTGGATGCCTCTGGCATGAATCCATTTTCATGTGAAGCATTTGATTTATCTATTGTTTTTTGGGAGGTGCGAATGATCCTATTCCATTGTGAAGAGTGGAAAAGTTTTGGAAGAACATTATTATGTTCCCTAAATGTCTGCAGAATCCACAACTCTTAGGCGGCACAGTGAAGACCCTCATTGAATGTCTTGCTTGGCCACACTGATAGCACACTAAAGTGATTCCTCTTGAAAATACTGGGGGTCTAAAATGATACTGCAGTCAGGATAAACAATAAGAGTAACCATGCTTCTTCATTACTTTAAAGAAACTCATTCTCCCACTTGGAGAAAAAAACTCTCATAAACATTAACCTTCCTGCCAGGTCCATCTCAACCATCATCGCCCTATCATGCACATTAGTATAAGTGGGTGGCTGCAATAAGAATACCTAAGAAAATATATCCTACTAAAATCCTCTCTCGAAGTGTTGAGCCTTCATCCTTTGATAGTATTTTCATTTAAAAGACTCTTCAAAATCTAAGTGATATCAGAAAAATATGTACACATATGTCCTATTGGCCCTAGGTAGAGAGGAAATGTCACCTTCTACTAAGGGATGTGACCTACTACATTTATGTTTTAGAATGATTTACTAATTGTAGAGTGTGTCCAAATAACTCACAATCTACCTTAGTCTTTAATGTGATCTTACACAATTGGTGAGAATAAATTTATTTTAATATAGATTAAAATAAAGTTAAGTACCATGTTTCCATTTAAATGTCAATATTACACTTAAAACCAAAACATTTCATAATTAAAAAAAGATGCATCTTTAACATGATAAAACCACTGGGATTCTATCAAAATAATTTAATCCATTTTCACATGTTTTAAATCCATCCAAAACCAATTCCATCAATTTCACAATTATTTTCCTCAATTAAATTCAATAATTTAATTGAAATAATTTCCATAAATCCATAATTTATATTAAACAACTTAAACTAACCAATTTCTATAAGCACACCCAAATTCAATGGAATTGAGTGTTTCTCCACTTTTCATGCCAAAACCATTTCCAAATCTCACAATTCACTTGAATTGTGTTTTATAAAATAAATTAAAATAAATTTTGAACAATTGAATTTAAATGAGTTGTTAAAATAAATCAAGCAATATAAGGTTAATCAATTTGGTTATACAGGATAGAACCACCTACATCAAGGTCGTCAATGTCAGCAACAATGATAAACCACTCTATGTGGTTTAATACACCTCCTCATGAACCTATTATCACAAGAATTAGAACACCTATGATCGATGTTCTTCAAGGGTTTTTAGAACCAATATTGTTATTTTGTTTCAAAAGAAAATGAAATGTCACATGTGATGATAGTTTATCTCTCCTAAATAATTTTCAAAATCATTTAGGGCAACATATGCAGTTAAAATAATTATACCCACGAATAATTATATACCATTTTCAATAATTTATATCCTGAAATTAATTTGAGAACATAAGTGGGGGTACAACCTAGGATATCTTGACCTGGTGAGCTTAGTGTAGGTTGTCCCTTATCGAGGTAACAAGAGGTCTATCCTTCATGGTAAACTGAAGAGGTTGAAGCATTAGCTGCTTTTGCTGTCTTGGGATCTTTTTCCCCTAGAGAAAGCTTTAATTGGAGTTATAAAGGAGGTCGAATGGCTTGAGAGTAGTTTGGAGGAGGTGTGGGATGAAATGGTTTTTGAGTAGCTTTCAGGGAAGAATGGGATCATGGGAGACTAGATCCTCAAACATGAGAAATTGGACAGGGAGATAGCTCAGATTAAATACCTTAAAGATGGAGATAGGAACTCTTCCTTCTTTCACGCTTGCATCAAGGAGATTAGATGATTGGTCAAACTAAATATCTTGCAAGAGGATGGATCCTTCACTGAATACATGGACATTGTGTGCGTCAGGGATAACTCTTTTTTCCAGGAACTCTTGGTTGGTCCAAATGAAAACCTTCCCAATTAGTATCCATCAGAACCCACATACTTATTTGATGTGATCCCCAATATAGTGTCTTGTGTTTTTAATGACAATATGGGAGAGGTGCATAATGAGGAGGAGATCAAGGATGCCCTCATGCACCTTAACCCAGATAGTTTCATGGGTCTGGATGGGTTCTTGAATTTTTATTACACATGATCATGTGATATGGTGATGAGGGATGTGATCGATGTTGTTCAGGATTTATTTAGAGGGGGTATCCTGACCTGAGTTGCTAGTGTCATCACCCTGGTTCTCCTGCCAAAGATCACAATCATGTCTTCAATCTCTCACTACCGAACTATGAGTATGTGCAACGTTTCATATAAGATCTTAATTAGCATCATTAATTCTAGACTCGATGCTCATTTTTCACAGTGAATATCTTCGAAATAGCATGAAATCATCAAGGGGAACTCAATTTAGGAATCCATCACTCATGAAGAGGAGATTCTCAACGACAACAACTTCAAATCTAAGGGGTCCAACATGGTTATTAAACTCAATATGAACAAAGCCTATGACTAGGTAGAATGAAACTTCATTAACAGAGTCCTTTCAGGTATGGGATTCAACTCCTAGAACATTGATATTATTTTCCGTTGCATCAGTTCTTTGTAGTTATCAGTGTATTTTATAGGAAAATAATATGGTTTCTTCATTTGTACTCGTGGCCTTAGGCAAGGGGACCCCATATCGGTGACTCTGGTTATTCTCATTCAGGATGTTTTAAGTCGACTAATCTAGAGGATCACTAACAATGGGGGAATCCTCCCCTATCATCATTGGATGAGTGCTCCTGTGATATCTCACTTCATGTTCGCCGATGATACCATTCTATTTTGGAATTCCAAGAGTATATCCCTATGCCTTTTAAATAGAGTGCTGGAAGAATAATGTCGATAGAGTAGTCAGAGTGTTAAAAAATGTAATAGTTGCTTATTCTTTTTCCAACAGGTGTTTGGATGAGAGTGTGGGGCCTTTTAGTAGGATTCTAGGAATCCATAGAGGGGATCTACCCATGGGGTACCTCAGTGTTACCATATTTCAAGGAAGGATTCAAATCTAGGATTTTGATGCTCTTCTCACCAGGATTTCCAACAAAGTGTCGAACTAGAAAAATATTTTCATGTCATTCGGCGGAAGGATCGCTCTAGTGAATAGTGTTCTGGTGGCCTCCCTGATCCATGGTCTCATCTCTATCAAGGTACCAAATGGTTTTATCAACTCTATTGATAGAATTATCACCAACTTCATTTGGGATACCTCTTCAGAAAGGAAGAAACATTGGGTGGCTTTGAACAAAATGGAAAGGCCAGTGGGAGAAGGAGGTATTAATGTACGGAACATAAAGGATACCACCTACTATATGCATGAAATGGTTTCATGGGCATGTTGGAATGTTGTACGATTTGGGTAAACAAAATGAATGAGACTGCAATATGTCTTCGTGGATCTATGGAGGGGGTCTCTCTTCCCTCTCGCCGATGATTGGTCCCATTTTTTTATTCTATTCACCCCTTCTCTTAGTGGTTGGTTGGGAAATGGGATTGTTACATCTGGCATAAGGATTGGGGTGGTGGCGTGCTGGGGTTTCCAGGTCATCCGGCCACTAACATCTTGTTCAAGGATACAATCCACTACCCTCAGTTCATCAATGTGGTTTTGGATAGGAATCAGATGGAGTCTTTTCAACTTATCAAGCTTAATGGAGAGGAGGATAACTGCATTTTCACTACTGCCTCCTCTGGAGTTTTCTATTTGAAGGATTTACAAAGTCTGTTTCAGGATCAAGTGCAGTCGAGGGGATGGGATGAAATCATTTTGGTGAAGAATATCCCCACCATGTACAACATTCTCACTTAGAGGCTAATAAACAGAGCCCTCTCTACTAATGATAATGTATGTAGATGCAGTATTCCCCTTCCATCCTGGTGCGTATGTTGTAGGTTGCATAAGGATGAGAGAACTACTCACCTATTTATCGACAGCAACTGGGAGAGAGAGGTGTTGTAAGACCTAGGTGAATTCTCTATAGGTATTCCTCCGAATGAAGATATCCTATCCTTTATGGACAAATGGTTCCATGGATATGAGGGGAGAGGACTAGAGAGGGTGGCTCAATCAGTAGTCCTTCATGTAGGATTCCAGAGTCTCTGGAAGGCGCAGAACAAGTCGAACCATGAAGGTGGGGCTGTGATGGTTCGAGTAATTACCGTCTTGAAAAAAAACACGTTACTCAACCTAAACAAGGAAGTGTGTTTGTTAAAGGAAGCTCCATCTTTCCACCATTTTTAGGTAGGATCTAGGGTTGGGTCTTCTTCCATCAATAGGATAGGAAACTTGGTTAGATAGTGACATCATTAGGGTGGCTTGAAATTCAACACGGATGGCTCTTGTGTCCTAGAGAACACGCGTGGAGGAGGTGTGCTTCGGGACTCGAATGGTTTAGTGTATTTAGCCTATTCGGATAGGCTGAGCTAGAGTTCTTCCCTCCATGTAGAGGACATGGCCTCCCAAACATGCCTTATAGTTTTCACTCAAAATGGTTTGGACATCTCTGAAGTTGAAACTGAGTCTTTTATTGTTCATAATTCCTTGAAAGGTAGTGGTTCTTCTCCCTAGATGATCTGCTATGCTATAAGGAAATGAAAAATTATGCTCAACAACAACATTTTTGTTCTCCATACCTGAAGGGACGAGAATAAGGTTGTGGACCACCTAGCCTTAGTGGAATTTCGTAGCACGGTAGAGGTTTTCCTGCACACGGCTAGTAGCATCAAACCCAATGTGGTGGGTTTTATTAAAGGGGATGCGCCTGATCTTCACTATTTCAGACCCCCTTAGTTTATATCTTGAAACTATGTCCCCTCTTTTTTTGTCTTTCTTCCCACCTATATTAATAAAATTAATTTATGATGATGATCAATACCCCGTTTAATGATCCATTTCAACTTGAAATTGATTACGAAAGATATTAATTCATTTTATTAAGGTGTTTTTTGTTATTAAATCATCAAAAGTAGATGATTTCTAGGATTTCAATTTCATGAGGCCTTAAAAATTATTACTTCCACATTGAATAATATAAACCCCTTTGTAAAATGATTTTAAATTAATTAATTTTTTTATAATAATATAATTAAATATTAAAAACATACTTTATAAAGAGATCATATCGAGCGCTCGATGTGTATAAAAAATATACACTGCCTAGAAAAAACACTCCATTCCGGACCCAACAGTGGTCTTGAATATCTCAAATCATGAACCATTTTAGAGATATTAATGATTTACTAATTAAATATTGGAGTAAGTAATTACTTAAAATAAAATGGTTGTTTTGTGTGTGTGAGGCATCAAAACTCTTGACAATTAAACATGATATAACCCATATTGGGCAAACCCTTCATTCCAAACCCATTAGTGGTCTTATATTTCTCATAAATGACACCGTTCAAGAGATATTTAATTAATTTTAATAAATTATATATTAAATATTATCTAATAACTTTATCTCAGGAGTGAGGTATCCAAATGTCTGGTGCTTTTGAATGTTATAACCCTCCTAGGGTAAACACCAAATTTTGAACATAATAGTGGTCTCAAATTTCTCATACGAGACACCATTTTGGAGTTATTAAATTATTTTGAAATAATGTGTGCACTTAATATAATATTTTTAATATTTTTATTCAGTCCTCATCGTGGATTTTTGGGCCTTGAAATATCACAGTAACTTTGTATCAAGCTCCAAAAATATTTAATTGAACCAAGATGTTAACCAGCATTTACGGCCCTGAAAAAATTTCACAAAAAATCACTGATAATTCATTTTTTTCACATAATATATTAATAATTTAACACAATATAGTTTAGGAATACCTAAAACAATAATGAGATGCTACAAACTCCCCCACCATAGAATATTTATGTCACCGAAAGTCCTACAAAGAAACCGCTACATAAAAAAGATGAGGCCATTGCTCTCCCATCAGTACCTCAATCTCCAATGTCTCATGACAATCAAAACCATGCTTTCATAACACATATACTGTAGGTATCATCCTACCACAATGTAACTTGATCTCAGAATCAACAACCCTGACTGGTCGTTCAATCACAAATAAATCATTTACAATCTCAAGATCACTCTAACTCAAAATGTGAGATGTATCAAAGAGACACTTTTGTAGCTATGAGAAATGGAAGATGTTATGTATCAACTTCAGTTGTGGTGGTACGGATAAATGGTAAGAAACATTCCTCACATGATAAACAATCTTTAATGGTCCCACAAAATGAGGGGAAAGCTTCCCTTACCTCTCAAGCCGCCAATGACCTAACTGGGGTGAAACCTTCCAAAAAACCATGTCACCGACAGAAAATTCCAAAGATATAAGGAGATGATCAGATTGAAATTTTTAGCAGATCTATGCCATTAAATTTCTATAATGAATCAACTAAATCATATCTATCGTCTCATGGTCCAAACTTGTTCCAATCAAGGAACTTTCACCAACCCCCGACCAACACAATGAATATTTACAAGGACAATCATACAGGGCCTCAAAAGGAGCTATTTTGAATGAGGAATGGTTACTGTTGTTATAAAAAAACCCAACCATACCCAAATGATCATATAAATCCCCAAAAAAGTTGAGAACACAAGCACGAAGCATATCCTCATGAAAAAAATCCAACTAGGACTTCAACTGTTTCAGTTAAGCTAGAGTCATGTGGTAAGAGAGAATTAAAACTGGTTGATTACAAGGCGTTAAGTCAATGGAAGTCCCAACCTCTCTTATGAGTGTTAAATTAAGAAATTCATAAGTAAAATCAAAGGGAAACTTGATGAAAACTATAGTGAGATCACCACTCATTGAATCGCAATACAGATCAAAAGTGAACACTAATATCACTTTCCCCAACTTTGGATAAGAAGGTTCATCTATTCTCGAACTTGGGTCTTATTCTCTTTGAATGAGAAGAGGCACACCAATGGGTGTATTAATATAGACTCATTGAAGATAACAATAAATCTGGGATTTATTGGCAATGATCCAATCCATCCCAAATATGACATCAAGATATTTCTAGGTGAGTACCATAAAACATCAAGAAATCTCAACAATTGATAGAGAGAAGACACAATTGGTACTATGGAGACCCTGCTCTCTCTCCATAACAAGGGGTGTAGTAATATCCATTGTAAAAGATAAAATATCCATAGTAATATTATGTAGATTAAAAATACAGGTTGAATAGAAATGAGTGAGATGCACTAGTATCAAAAAGAGAAATCACTAAAGATGAAGCTAGAGTAATGGTACCTCTCAAGATCGCTAGGCCCACATCATCTTCCTTGGGAGACTCTTGAACTTTTTGAAAAAGTATCCTTTCAAATGCTTGTGGAAAGAACCCTTTTGTATGTGAATATTTCCCCACATATTTTTTGGAGGTCCTGGTGATCTAGTGCTACTGGATATGGTAGAAAAGTTGAGGCTGAACTTTTCTTAGTTCCCTAAACATCAACATGAGCCACAATTCTCAGGCACCTTAGTGAAAATCCTCCTTGAATGTCATGGTTGGCCACACTGGTAGCATACTAAAGTTCTTTTATAGGCACTACAGGAGGTCAAAAATGACCCCGATGCTGGGAGCCACTACAAGAGTCATCACGCTTCCTACTTTATTTAAATAAACTCATGCTTCCATAGGGAGAAAAAGTAACTCTCATCAACCTTGAATTTCACGCCAGGTCAATCTCAACCATCATCTCCCTATATATCACAACAGTATAAGTGGGAAGCTTCAACAAGAAGACCTAAGAATAGATATTTGAATAATGTAATAACTCAAAGCATCGAGCCTTCATCATTTAACTACATACAATCTCATGTGAAAATTGAACCAATTTAGCAATGAAATTTTAAAACTCGTTCATGGTTTTTTCAGCCTGATCATTCTTGAAAAACTCCACATCCTTGTCCAACACCATTGAATTTGAATAGAACTAGTCCATGAAAATAACCATAAAGAACTTTCACTTTAATCCCTAATGTTTGTCACAATCACCATCGTGTCCCACCATATTTGGCTCAGTCCCTCTAGTACGATGGTGTCACATATCAGCTTTATCTCATCCGGTGTCTCTAAGAACGAAAACATATGTTATATCCTACCCAACCATTCTTTAGTATTTTGGGGATCAATGGAGCCTTTTGAAAAATGATGGTTTCGTGTGAATGACCTCTTGATAATGATTTCGAAGAAAACCCCCTCAGAACCAACCACAGGATCCTAAACAGGGACCGGTGGTGTTGCTTTCCCCAAAGCATGGATAGTACACATGATCACCTCAATTAGATTTACATCCACAATAGTATTCTCTAACTGATGAACAATAGTATCCTACTCCTAGTTCTTATTCACACATCTTCTTAGAGGAATGATGTTACACAACATCAAAATTCAACATTGAAGTCATTAGGTAGTGATCAAATAGAGCAATGATGGAAATTAATCATAACATAAATAAAAAACAAGATTTGGATTTCACATTATCCAAATATAAATTTGGACAAGACTAGAACTAATCCATAAGACACATTTCCTTAACCACTCCTAGAAACATAAGGTTCCTTGCCGTGATAGATGTCCATGCAGTAAATCATAACTTCCTCCTAAGTCCCTAAAAGATTTCACAAATTCATACTGACTTCAAGAAAAAATATCAACCTCCCTTTGATACCATTTTGTCATGAACCATCTTGGGTACCCTAGTAACCCGATAACTGAGCCAACCCTGATATAGCTCGAATGGCGTTCCAAATCCCCACGGGTTGGCGACTAGCACTTATAATCATATAACATGAAATAGGGAATGATTTTTCCACTAACAATGCGAAAGTAAAAGAAGAAAGAGTGTATGCATATCAGAATAAAACTCCACTAGGAGTAATGAACTATAATACAATATTGCTCAAAAAATACCAAAGTACTACAACCCAAGTACTAAAACAAGGAAAACTAACCCAGGTCCCTATGGAATCAACTCACCAAGACCATAGTTCAGCAGGTGGATCTACTTCCCTGTGATCATTTCCCTTTTCTCGAACCTCGAAGAAGATAATCTACAAACACCCAAAGTCACAAGTAGGGTGTGATCAAAAAATCCCAGTAGGGTCTCACCACAAATTCCATAACAGATTCCAAAAATTGATTAGCCAAAGGGATGATTTCAATTTTCAAAATAAATACGTTTGGAATTTTACAATCATAATTTATCAAATATTTCTTTATAGTTCTATTAATGGGACAACACTTTAGGAAAAGAATTTAAAAAAGATGGAATATTTATAAAACAATGGCATAAATAAAACCTTTACATAAAACAATTTATGTAAAATCAACATGCATGTAAATCAGTTCAAAAATATTTGAATATATTTATATCTCAATTATAAATAACAAGCGAGCAACATGATTATCTTCCAAATAGGTATGATATTATTTCCAGTTATAGGAATACACACTCTCTAAGTGATCTCAACAAAATGTGTACACATACGTCCTCTGGACACGAGTCAAAGATGACTCGTCACCATCTCCTAAGGGATATGACCCGATTAATGTATGTTTTAGAATGTTGTAGTAATTGTAGAGTGTGTCCAAATAATTCAAAATCTACTTAAGGTTTGTATGTTCTCTTACACAATAAATGATGTGAAATTTATTTTATGACAGATTAAAATAGTAATAAATATGATAATTTCATTTAAATGACAATATTCCATTTAAAACCATAACATGTCTTAATAAAAAAATGAGTCTTTAATAAGATAAAACCATTGGGTTTCTATCAAAACATTATACACCCCTTTCACAAGTTGGAAATCCATTCAAAACCAATTCCATAAAATTCATAATTCTTTTCCACAACTAATTTCAAAAATTTAATTGAATTCATTTCTATATATCCACAATTTAAATTAAAATATTGCTATAAGAAAGCCGTAATTCCATGTAATTGAGTGTTTCCACATTTTTCATGCACAAACTATTTCCTACTCTCCCAATTCACTAGAATTGGTTTTTATCAAATCAATTGAAAGCAAGTTTGAACAATTGAATTTAAATTATTAGTTAAAATAAATGAATAAATACAATGTTAATCAATTTGGCTAATTGGGAGAGAACCACCCACCTAAAGGCCATTAATGTCACCGGTAAGGATAAGCCATCCTATGTGGTATAATACACCTCCTCACGACACAATTATCATATACATAAACACACCTATGATTGATGCTCGTCATGGGTTTATAGAACCAATATAGTTATATAATTTTAAAAGGAGATGAAATATCACATGCAATGATAGATTCTCTATCTTGAATAATTTCCAAAATAGTTTAGGTCAATGATGCAATTACAATAATTAGACCCAAGAATAATTATAAACCAATTTCAATAATTTATATCGCTTAATTAATTTGAGAACATAAGTCTAATTTCACAAAATTATTCTTTTTTTAATATTAATATGTATGTATATATATATATATATATCAAATTATCGTTTGATAATGAAATTATCATTTAATAAGACTTTGCATTTATCTTGTGGTAAATGTTTCAACAACTATCCATTTGATAATTTTCAAAAATTATCCTATACAATCATTTAAACAATTATCTCGATAATTTCAAGAAATTTTGTTTTGATAATTCTTTGTGATTATATTTTGATAATTTTTTTAAATTACCATTTGAGGATTTTTTGAATACTTACCTTCCAATAATCATGAACATTTAATCTTTAAAAATTCAACGTAATTATCATATGATAATACATAATATTATTATTTTTGATAAAAAGACAATATTTAGTTTTTGATAATTTAAGAACTCATCATTTATAAAAAATCCTAAGTATTATCCTTGACAATTTCATTAAAATTATTCTTTGATATGTTTTTGAAATAATCATTTTATAATTCCTAACAATTATATTTTGATAAAATTATTTAAAAAGAATAATTTAAAATGTGAAAAATCTGATCAAGGAATACCTTGCTTACTTTGAAACAAAAATATTATTAAGCTTCCACTCATCGAGATGGGTTCAATGGTGATGATGGTGAATATTTTTAACCAATAATGAATAAGTTATTGAAATTTTAATATTTGGAGAATAATAATAATAATAATAATAATAAATTAAATAAATTAAATAAACAACAAAAATGGAAGAAGAACAAACCTAGGTAGAATGGAATTGTGCACAGGAGGAAGCAAAACAAATGAGTTCGCTGCGATGTATGAAACCATACAAGAGACTGAAATTGGATCAATGAAGTTCAATAGTCATAGGAAAAGGTGTTCTGGGATAGACCGATCTTGACAAAATACCCAAAAATCAAAATCCCATTAACTTATATAAAACCCTTGTATTGTTTCAAAAAGGGAAACCTCAATACCCCATTTAATGATCTGTTTCTACTTAAGATAGATTGAAAAACATATTAATTCATCTAATTAAGGAATTTTTTATTTTTTAATCATAAAAAACAGATGATTTCTATGATTTCAATTTCATGGGGGGGTTAAAAATAGTGGGTTCAATGTTGAAGAAGATGAACCCATTTAGAAAACAATTTTTAATTAATTAATTTAATATAATAATATAATTAAGTATTAAAAACATCATTTATCAAGCGATCAAATCAAATGCTCAATGCATATAAAAAATATACCCCACATAGGGTAAAAACTCCATTCTGGATCCAATGGTGGTCTCATATTTCTAAAACGATGAACTGTTTGAGATATATTAATGATTTATTGATTAAAAAATAGAATAATAAATTAATTAAAATAAAAGGGTTATTTTTTGTGATTGAGGAATCTAAACTCTTGAAACTTACAAATGTCATACCCAATCTTGGGTAAACCCTTCATTATGGACCCAAAAGTGGTCTCAGATTTCCCATACGTCGCACCGTTTGGGATATATTTAATTATTTTTAATAAATTATATATCAAACATTATTTAATAACTTTATCTCATGATTGAAAAATCCAAATATCTCAAGCCTTTGAATTTTATAACCCTCATTTGGTAAACCCCTTATTTTGAACATAAGATTGGTCTCAAATTTCTTATACGCCACATCATTTTGGTGTTATTCAATTATTTTGAACAAAAAGTGTACGCTTAATATAATATAATTAATATTTTTATTTAGTCTTCACAGAGGCTTTTCAGGCCTCAGAACATCACAATAACTTGGTATCAAACTCAAAAAATATTTAATTGAACATTCCAAGATGTAAACTAGAATTTAAGGCCCTTAACACATTTATAAAAATTTCACTGAAAAATCTTTTTTTCTACTTAAGATATTAATAATTTCACACAATAGAGTTTAGGAATACCTAAAACAGTAATGATATGTTACACTCTGGATTCCTTTTGGTATACTAAATATATCTAAATAATTAATTTAATTATATATATAAATATATTAATAAATAAATATATAGTGATATATATTTATAAATATATATAATTATATAAATATATTTTTAATTATTTATAAATACTTTTGAAATATATTTATTTACAATTATAATTATAAATTAATATATATATATATAATTATAAAATTTTAGCAAATATATTTATATTATTTATAATTTTATAATTTTATATATTAATATATATATATATAACCATAGAAATATGTATAAATTTATAAATGTATTTATAATGATATATAAATACTTTTTAAATATGTTTATTTATAATTATAACTATAATTAAATATATGTATATTTACAAAATTGTAAAATTATAATAAATATATTTAAATAGTAAAAATAGAAATTATATTTATAATTATAAATATATTTATATATAATTATGTAAATATATATAATTATATGGAAATGAAGGAGCTGCAAGAGTTTCCCTCTCTTTCTCTCCAAGGTGTTTAGGTCAATTCTCCAATGGGATCAAATTTGGATGGCTACTTTGACCCTCGTGAGGTGTTCATCGATCCCTCAAAGAAGGATAGAGGTGTGGTGGTAGGCGCAGAGAAATACTTAGTTCCAATAGTGTCAAGTCTTGTTGGATGCGAGGTATGTGAAAATGGGATTTCCTATTTGAATAAGAATCCAACCATTTTTGGAAGCTATCTTTCTTCCTGGATTGGCTGCATGATTGAAATCATTCAATTATTGGGCGGATGCCCCCACAGATTTGGAGTAGTTCTAGAAAGCTAGAATACTCAAGAAATTTTATTCATCAAATTTGGTTCTTAAATTATTTCTAGGAAATTTCAATTGGTATTAGTTATTTTCATTTCATCTTTCCCTCATTGGATTTTAATATGGGTGTTTTGGTTATATTTCCCTTAAGTCAAGAACATTAAGATTAGAGGACAGGGACCCCTGGTTCGACCCATCTTAGGCTCATAATTTTTCTTTTCAAATTTGGATCTAGATCAAAGGTTTAAAATAGTTATTTTACACCCTCATATCCACTAGGATGCTACCTCAGTAGTTGGAATCCTGCGTAAATTCTACAAGGAGACTGCGATGACATGTTATAGGTATTATGCCAAAGTTCTTGTAGAAGTGGATCTTGGTTATCCTCTCATTGAAAATATTTTATTGGTGGATGATGATTCAATTTTGAGATCTCTATTGAGTTTGAGTTCGTTCTTCATTTTTTTTTGAATTTTCAATTCATTGGTCATCATTGAGAAGCATTCCTTAAGGGCCTAAAATGTGTCAATTGTGAGAAGAGTGGGCAGACGATATAAAATTTTATGTTTAAATTTATAGTCATAGGATCTTATTTTCTGAATGGAATGAAAGATCCTATAGATAAAGGGATTATAGATACTCTGATGGGAAATAATACTTTTAGACCTTTGAATATTGTTTTAAATGCTCAGTCATCTAGATTGTGAAATTTTTCTGCGAATGTGTTGGGAAGAGTTGGTGATAAAGGGGATGTGGCTCCTCATCTAATGAAAGAGAAGTTATCTTTTGCTAATGTGGTTACTAGATAGAAGAATAGTAACTCTATTCATTTTGGATATGATAATCCTAATACTAATATTTTAAAAGAGGATCTATATATTTTAGCTTCTCCATGACATAATTATGGAGTCAGGTGTGAGTCCAACGAAGGTGATGATCTTTTGTATAAAGATGGGAAGATCCTATGGAACCCTATGGGGATAAGTTTCTTCCCCTAATTAAGATTACATCTAAAAATGTCTCTCTGTTGAACAGAAATGGAAAATATTCTTTGGTCAAGGAGGATATTTTGATGACGATCATGGACACTCATGGGAATGTCGCCATTGTACATGTCTCATTAGGGAAGAAGCTATCAAAAAATGTTGAAATATCTGCTGGCCATAGTTTTAAATTCTCATCCTTGCGTGTTGTCGAACAATCTGCTTATGTAAAGGCATTATATAAAGATTCTGGTGGTACCCAAAATGAAAAGGGTGTTTTTTCTCAAGGCTTGAGTCCATTAATAATTAGGAGTTCGATAAACATTATCTTGAGGGTTTGAAAAAATATGGTGTGCGAAACAAATTAGTCTCTCATTTAATCATGTGAGGTTATGAGGAGACTCCCAATCTCCATGTTCGTGGTGATGATCGTGGAGATAAGGATGAAAAACCATCTACCTCTACAGTTGATGGTGTTAGTGTTGTACGTCGTGTGAATGATGTTGTTGGGGAGCCTGCTCAGGAATTTCCAACTCCATCGCCTGATAAACCAAAGCCTATTACCACTCTTGGATATGATATTGGTGTATAATACTTAAATGAACCAAGGGTAGTTGCGGATAAGGAGCATGATTCCAAGAGCATTGATGATCGAGGAGGACTATGGGTCACCCCAAAATAGAGGAGAGTTCATCACCCTCAGGGTCACAGAAGATGTTTAAGTATATTATTTATCATTGTTTTTTTGTGTGAATGGTTTTTATTGTCTTTTATGTTTTCTTGGTGGTTTGTGTGTCATTCAGTTTTTATCATAACCCTTTGACTTGGTCTCTTTATATTTTTCACTAAATTTTCAAGGTCACATATTTTAAACCATTGGCTTCCACCATTTGGAGTATATAATTTTATTAAAATATATATAATTATATAAATATATTTACAATTACATAAATATTCATGTGGGAACATGTACTATTAATGTACTATGCAAGCTGTGACGCAGAAGATGATGCCTGCAGGCGGCGATGTAGGCATGATGCAAGCAGGCGATGACGTGGGCAGGATGATGCAGACATGACACTACATTGGGATTTTGGTTCTTGTTATGGGCTTCATTCCCACTGGGTCTACAGGCCATCTACTAAATAGATAAGGCTTGATGAGTGGACTATCCTATTGGGGGGGGGAGGTTATGTCCTGCCTTTCCGACCTGTGTGTGTGGTGTATGTGCATTTGAATGTAACTGTTCCTCTATGCACCTTATATATATATATATAACCATATATAATTATAAAGATTTATATAATTATATACAAATATTTATAATAATGTACAAATATTTTTAAAAATATTTATTTATATTTATAAATATAAATAAATGTATATATAAAAAAAATTATAAAATTATTCTAAACATATTTCTTATATTTATAATTATATATATTAATATATTAATATATTGATAAATATATATAATTGTATAAAATTATATAATATATATGATTATATAGATTTTTTTATAATTATATACAATTTTTTTTTAAATATATTTATTTCTAATTATAATTATAAATATTTATTTATTTATTTAAATAATTATATAATTATACTAAATATATTTATATAATGATTATATTTTTTTAAAAATTATATTTATAAATATATATTTTTAAATTTTTAATTAATTATTTATAATTATATAATTGTTTTTACATTATACATATTTTATTATGAAAATTGGGTCTTTATTAGTGCTGATAAATATACATTTTATCAGTTCTTTTTGGAAAGCACTGATAAGAGACTTACCCTTTCATTTAAATAAAATCCTAACAGACCCCTCTCTCATGTTGTTCAAGATTTCAATGAACCGAACCCCCACCAGCACTCTTCCTCAAGCTTCTCAATGAATCGATCCTCTCAAGATATAGGGTATGTGCTTATAGCTTCTCCTCTTTAATCATGATCCAAACTAAGCACATGTTCCGATTCCTATCCCACAATATCTCGCCACATGGGAAACAATGATCTAACATCCATTGGTCGACCGTCACTTCATTTTCAACTACTGCACCTCATTTGATTTTTTCCTACAACACTCACACTTCACACACATAGTTTGGATTATTCTTTCCATCACCAACGTAGCTAACAAAATCAATCCAACAGAATGATCATTGTAATGATCGACTCCTCCACTAAATTTTGAACTCTATTCCACTACACAAATGCATGTTTTTCTTCTTGATATTATTCTTGAATAATTGTTTTGTTTCTAATTATTGAAATCTAAAATTTTTTATTGACCTCTATGTGTTGAAAAGGGTTGAAATTTTTACTCTATTATGAAAACATCAAAAAATTTATCATATGGGTTTAAAATTGTGAGACATATGCACATTTAAATTTCTAGGAATTCATCATCATTTTTTAGAAGGTTTTGTTTCATTCAGTATTTTGATGAATATAGTTGGATTTGTTTTCATAAAAATTTTCCTTCAAAATGTGAAATCCTTGATCCTTTTTTAAACTAAATTTACCTATAACTCATTCAGCTAAATTTATTTTTCAATGATTAATAAAATTTTGTTTCATAATCATGGACAGAAAAAAAATTCAATAAACTATTTAGAGAAAGGAGTGATGGATCATAAATAAAAAATATATACCCCTTCTTTTGCAATTACAAATAATAAGTAGCATGTTGACAAAAATTTAATAACCAACACATGTATTATATATTCATAACACACTAAAGAACATAACAAAAACATTCTTAGAGGCACATTTTTTCTAAACAATAGAACCAATAAGTAATTGCAAGGTGTGAACATGTACAATGTTACCATCATTGAAAAGAAGTATGAAATTAATAAAGGTGTGATTATTACTCATCATAATGACAAACCAGCTTCAAAATAACCCTTAAACTCTAAATGAGAAAAATTAAATAGTCATCCCTAACAAAAAAAATTAACTTTTTCATAAATCCACTCAAATCTATATGTATTTTATCCTATATGTAAGAGAATATGAGAGGGATGAGGTGTATTCCCACAAAAAGGATTATAGGTAAGAAAATTGGATTCAAAGGAAGAGTATTCAACCACCAATTTAAGCTAAGAACCAACCTATAACTAATATAAAATTAAGGATTGGTTTGTTTTTTATATGAATTATGAAACTAGAAAAGGGATACACTGTATTACCTTGGAATGCGTAGGGATACTATAAAAGAAGAAAATTTGAAGAGTAATATTATAAGAAAACATATAGGCTTACCTTTAGAAGGAATATCCTTTACTAAATATTTTAGGGATGCGTTAATTTATCATTCAGAAGGGGTGATAAATAAGTGATGCACTTTTTCTTTTACAATTACTCTTAAGAAATTGACATCTATTATTGATTAAAGTCTTCATCCACTCACTTACTAATTTTATTTTTCTATTCGAACACTCTTTAAAATATGTGTAAAAAAGTTGAGTGGTATCTGTATTTATAAATGAAACTAGATGAGTGATATCTATATTTATAAATGAATATATGTGTAAGCAAAATTATGGTATCTATATTATTATGATCATATTAAATTTTGAGTCCTTCTAGATACACATAATATCACCTTCTATATAATATATATTTATAATAAAACCATATAAATGGAATCTCACTATCTTCATCTAACCCATAGGATATTCATCATGACCCCACTCTTAAAAAACTTGGTGTCACAGGAAGCTAATCACTACTAAAATTAAGTCCTCAAAAACAAAACCTTTTCCTTTTCAAAGGGTAATTGAAGGTTTTCTTTGAATGCTAAAACTGGAATGTTTGTCTCAGCATGAGTGCATCTAAGACCATCAAACTAAGCCTTCTCATGATCACACCAATCAAGGATTCCCTTGAACTACTACTAATTTCATCATCATTATACTCTAAACTAATTAATTTTATCTGATGATTTGATAACTCCCCATTCTCGGAACATTTTGATTTAAGGTTACAACTATTATCCTCATCAAATTCATCTCTTAAATACTTATTATTTCATTTTGTTTTTTGAGATTCATCCCCCATCTCTTATGTACATTCAACTATGTTGTTTGAACTACTCTGAGTAGTTTTCATCACATATGAGGTATCTATGATTATTGTGTATGAATTTAGAGGATTACACCTACCACCAGTTCACTACTTCTTTTATGAAATTCAATTAACCATTTCCTCCAAAGCATGAAAAAATTATTTGAAACACTAAAATTTCGTGTTCCCTTTATTTTAATAGACACTTTTCTGTATTTATTTAAGTTTTTAAATATTAATATTACCAAATAAAATAGAATGTAAATGAATAAAAAATGGATGGAATGTAAAGACCCGTAAAATTCAAGGAAATTTTTTTTCTTAATTTTCTTTGGAATTTTACAGGAACGCAGTTTCTGACAGCACCTGATTCTGAGCCCCAGTGTGCCCGGAATCATTTTCCAAAGTTTAGCTCAGGTACGTTCAGTGAACGAACGAGTGGGGTTTTTTAACTTTTGAACCGGTGCTCGGAATCGAATTCCGAGGACACCGATGGAATCAAAGCACTGGTATTTCCTTAGAAACGCCTTTTCTGGAGTTGCGTTTTCTCGGGTGTGGTTTTTAATTTTTGGGGTTATGTTAAAAAAATAAAATAAAAGTGGTGCGACACTTTATTTTATTTCACATAAAGCCACTTAAGCTAAGTTAAGCGGATAAGGTGGAACCCACAATATCCTACCCACTTGGTAGGATATTTGTGAGGTGGGGCCTGCATGAGCCCCACCGTTTCTTCTCTCCTAAGTAATGCACCTGCAACCCCCCTTTTAATGAAAGTCAAACCTTACGTTTTTCAGGTTAAGAAACGCCTCATTAAATTGAGTGGTTAAATCGTTACAATTAATTCTTTGAAATAATTGTTCGTTTCATATCTTTTGAATTTGAAAAGCTTAGGTTGATAATAAAATAAGTGTTGAAATTATTTTATTTCGTTGGTTGTGTTTTGTTAAATATTTGGGAGAAAAAAAGAGAGGATTCTTCATTCTTCGACGAAGAACGTGAAGAACGCTCTACCGCCAACGAAGAACGCCAACCTCCGTCGGTGAGAGATTCCTTCCTCGGAGATCACCTAACGACAGCGACGTTCCTTCCGCGGTGATCCTCTTCTTCCGGGACGAACCTCTTCTTCCGCGACGGATAATTCCGCGACGAACGCTTGTGCGACGACAACATTGAGGTAGGGGTTTTATGCGTATCTCTTTTGTGTTTTCTTCCGTCGTTATCTTCCCTTCCTTGAATCACCTGTTATCATGATAACGGGAGGAGGTCGGACCGCACGAACACGGCCGACACTCCTCCCCTTTTTGGTTGTTGATTTTTGATGCGGCGAGCAAGGCAACGCGGTGCCAAAGCACAACGCGGACATTGTAAAAAGGGAGAGCGGAGAAGCGCGGCGCCGTTGGAAGCAATAAATCCGCGGTGCTGTCGCAGCACGCCGTAGAGGATGAACAAAGGACGCGGCGCCATCGCACCACGTCAGAAGACCTCAGAAGCACCGCGGCCAGTTTCGGGCCGCGGCGATGCAGGGGAACCGGCGGCCGGTACCGGGCCGTCGGCGTCGGATCGAGGGGACCGGCCTTGCTGGTCCCGTGGCAGCAGAAGCTGGCAGGCTGGAGCGGGCCGACCGGACCGTGGAAGAACTGGGGGTCCGAGACCCCAGGCTGGCCGGACGTGAGTGGCCCCATTAAGGGGTCGTGGTTTCCTCACGTGGGGGCAGCACGCTCCCCGCCAGCAGCACTCGACCATAACGGCTGAGCCGATCGCCTGGCCACCCGGCCAGCGCCAGCGCGCCCAGCGCGCCGGGCCGCGCCGCCTGGCCGGACCGAGCCGCTGGGCCGGGCCGCGCCGACCGGGCCAGGCCGCGCCCAAGCGGGCCGGACCCGGATCCAATTCAGGTCGCCCGGTTCGGGCCGACCCTGGGGGTATCAGGCCGGGTCGGACTGGGCCCGAAACCCTTATTACCGAACCTTTTTCGTTCTGTTGCACATAACATGAGCTACCTGCCTCCGATCAATGCACCGTCAGTTTCTATGAAATCCTTGGATTGAGGCGGTCGTTTCCGTATATCACACTCAGGGTTTCGGAATACTTTGGGTTCGGCCGGGTTGGTTTGTACACGAAACCAATCGGGCCCTCAGAGCGGAAACACTCAAAACTTGAGTTCCAGATGTCCAAATGACGTGCCATAGACTTTGTTGGATTCCACTTAGTGAGACGGATCTTTTCGCTTACTCTGCCCGAGGTTTGGATGTAGGTGGAGTACGGTCGGGTTAGTTTTGACTTAAAAACCAACATGGCCCCTAGGACGAAAAAGCCAATAACTCTCAGTCCGGGCGTCCGATTGACGCGCCCTCTGCGACGTTGAGTTCTTGTTAGCGATACAAAACTTTTGGATACATAAAATCTGGACTACGTGTCAGTTGATGTATCAGCCTCTTTGCTCGTGGAGTGGACCCTCCCGAACGAGCTTGCTGTGTGCGTGATCCCTAGAGCTGACTGTGACTACGACGACGACTGTACAGAGATCCTTAGTGGATTCGACGGCGACGACTACAACACTCAGCGATCCTATGTGGATCAGTGCTACCGATCCAGTGTGGGTCTGATCCTGTGTGTGTCATCGCTCAGCGGTCCTATGGGGGCCAGCGCCTACAGATGCTGTGTGGGTCTGATCCTATGTGGGTCTTTGCGGGGGTTAGTTACCTTTCGATCCTGTGTGGGTCAGATCCTTTTTGGGTAATTGCGGGGGTTAGTTACCTATCGATCCTTTGTGGGTCATATCCTTTGTGGGTCATTACAGGGGTTAGTACCTATCGATCCTTTTTGGGTCCGACGACTTAGATGAATCAGTGGCAATATCTGATCATATCTATCATCTTACGAAGAAGTATACCTGTGTGAGGTGAATCCTATTTTTCTTTCCTATGTTGATTGTGTTGGGATATCCTGTGTGGATTTACGTTTTGATTTCTTGTGTGGACTGGGTTGTGCATGGGCTCAGAATTTGGAGCGTACTAGAATTGATGACTTAGGTATATGTATGGGCATATACCTAAGCAGTGTCGAATGTTACTTCGTGATTGTATCTTTCCTTTTTGGATTATCCTTTTTGGATTCTAGGAGACCTTCAGGGGTCTCGGGGTCCCTACTGAGTAGCTTATACTCACCCCTGCAAGGGCTATGCCCGCACTACGTTGTGTTGGTTGCAGACGACAGACCGCGCTGATCGTGGTTGAGGCTTGCGGAGTAGGATGGTACTTGGAGGTGGACCACTGGGCGAGACAGACTCGGTGCGGACGGCTGGACCCGGGGAGCTGTGGAGGCTATCTGTACGCACCCTTCAGGTGGGACTTCCAGTGGACGGCTCGAGCCTGCGGATTTACTTTCAGTTGTTGTTTTCCCTTTTTAGTTGTACTTTACTTTCAGTTTGGGTTTGTATTCGGGCCCACTTACTTTTCCGCACTTACTGTTGTACCCAGTTTTTACTTAGTGTTTACTTCTAATCCTTGATTGCTCTGTGGTGTTTATTTACTTTAAAAAGGCAATGCCTTCCCTTTTTACTGGGAATTATTCCTTGGTACTAGTCGCCAGCTCCTGGCCTATGGAAGGAGGTCTTGGGGTAGTCACGGCACGGGCCCCGAGGACGGGTCGTGACAAATTGGTATCAGAGGAGTTCGGTTCTACCGCAAAACATTGGACACTGATCTTTTTCTAAGTGAAGCAATAGTGTTAAGCGTATTGAGTGTGGTTATCAGTCTAGGGAGTCCAGTGTTGGTGCAGCGGCCGACATATTCATACACCAGGACCCTGACTTCTGATTTCCGACTTAATGAACGAAAACATTGATTGCATGTGTGTTTCAATTTTTCATTGTGATGACTTTGTGACACCTCACCAGGTATACTATTTTGACCGTGGCACACCTGTTTCCCTTCAGGATGGTCCCACGAAGGCAGCCAGCTAGGGTTCTGAGAGTTATGCATGACGATAACCCACCAAGCGACAAGGCCTCGGTACAGGGCCCTTTGACAGCTAAGGCACCAGCTGTACCTTTACCCGCTGAGCCAATAATGCTTCCAGCCCCAGCTGTTGATGATGCACGTTGCGTTAGTGCACTGCATGAGTTACAGCACCAGTGACCGCCCAGATTCCGTAGGGAGACGGACCCCCAGGCAGCAGAGGATTGGCTAGAGGCATTGGTACAAGTTTTCAGGTTAGTGAGGACACCAGCAGACCTCATGGTGATCCTCGCTGCGAGCCTACTGCACGAGGCAGCGTGCCCATGGTGGATCTTGATGCTCCAGGTGCATGATGAGGCATCTCTCCTATGGAAGGACTTTGAGAGCCTCTTCCGCTCAGAGTTCGTCCCAGCCACCCTCCATGCGGTGCGCATCCAAGAGCTTCTACAGCTGCGGTAGGGCAGCTTGACGGTCGCCCAGTACTCGACGAGATTTACCGATCTCTCGCGCTACTCGACAGACATAGTACGTGACCCATTATTTCGAGCCCGGACCTTTGAGCAGGGGTTGAGGCATGAAATCATGGCATCACTGATATCCCTCAGCATTCCGACCCAGGAATGAGTACTGGAGCGAGCCCTTTTGATCGAGAGCTTCCTTGTCGATCCTTCTTCAACAGCGAGACCTACTGCGGGGCGGCACGTTGCAGAGTCTTCTGCAGCAGACAGTCGACGGATGACTGATGAGTCCAGGCAGACCAGACCCTCAGGCAGACAACCTCAGGACACTAGCTCAGTAGTGCGGGGCACACAACATGGAGCCAGTCATTCGAGAGGCAGACAGTGCTACACATGCGGCGGGCAGGGCCACATGGCTCTTGACTGCCCGACCTGCCATGCCGAGGAGCATCAGACGGTTGAGGGGCCACCTAGGCAGAGGCAGAGGGTCGACCATGGAATTCTGCAGGGAGCAAGAGGACGAGGCAGAGGAGCTGGCCGAGCAGTAGGTGGTGGGCGACGCTTTGAAGCTCTACCACCACCACCACCAGGAGGTCCACCCCGACCACAGGGAGCTCGTGGGCAGAGACAGGCACAACTCCAGGCAGCGGAGGCCTACGACCATGGGGTTCTTGAGATGATTCAAGTTAATATCTGTGTCTATTCAACCCGTACTGCAGTTCTTATAGACACTGTAGAGAGTCACTCTTTCATAGCCGCTTACCTTGTTCGGAGCTCGGAGATTCCGACAGAGCTGTTGGCTCGATCCTTATGGCTAGAGACTCCTACAATAGCAGAATCGATGATTACGCACTGGTGCCGGCAGTGTGAGCTTACTCTAGGAGGCGAGAGCTTCAGCTGGGATCTTCTTGTAGCGGCGTTGAGGCCTTACAACGTCATCTTGGTAATGGATTGGTTATCTACACTTCATGCACATATTGACTATATTAGGCACAAGGTGCGATGTGTACACACCGACGGGAGGAGGTTCACCTTCACCGGCAAGGAGGGAGCCTTCACAACACAGGATGGACTTCCATAGAGGAGAGGACATCCCATAAATCATCAGTTGGCTAGCATCATCCTAGGAGCAGTTGACGTGCGGAGTCCTAGTTTTCCTGCAGTGGTGGATCAGTATGCAGACGTTTTTCCTGACGATGTTCCAGGACTACCTCCTCGCAGAGAGGTAGACTTTTATATTGATCTATACCCCGGGACAACCCCGATATCCAATCTAGAATATCGGATGTCCCCCGCTGAGCTTCGAGAGCTACGAGTACAATTGGAGGACTTTTAGGGCAAGGGATTCATCCGACCCAGTGTTTCACCCTGGGCTTCCCTGATCTTGTTCGCCAAGAAGGCAGACGAGAGCTTGCAGCTTTGTGTCGACTATCATCGCCTGAACCAGGTGAAAGTGAGGAACAAGTATCCACTACCGAGGATTGATGACCTCTTCGATTAGCTCAAGGGGGCATGGTGGCTCTCGTAGATAGAACTCAGGTCAGGCTATCATCAGCTCAGAGTTTGGGACGTGGACGTGCAAAAGATGACCTTCAGATGTCGGTATGTCCACTATGATTTCTTGGTTATGCCCTTCGGCATAACCAATGCTCCAAAAGTATTCATGGGCCTCATGAACAGGATCTTCCAGCCATACCTCGATCGATTTTTCGTGGTCTTCATTGACGAAATTTTGATATACTCGATGACTGAGGAGGAGCACGCCTACCACTTGCGGGTTATACTAGACACACTCTGAGAGAACCAGATTTATGGAAAGCTCTCGAAGTGTCAGTTCTGGATACATGAGGTCCACTTCTTGGGGCACGTCATCTCTGAGGCGGGAGTTGCGGTGGATCCTACGATGATCGAGGCAGTTCTAGCTGGAGAGCCACCCAAGAGTGTGACGGAGGTGCGAAGTTTCTAGGGACTAGCTAGATACTATCGGAGATTTGTGCCAGACTTCTCTAGAGTTGCGGCACCACTCTCAGATATTACGAAAAAGGGGATACCCTTTGTGTGGTCAGAAAGATGTCAGCAGAGCTTCCAAGAGCTGATATAGAGATTGACCAGTGCACCTATGTTGAGGTTGCTTGAGGAGGGAGTAGGGTACGTAGTCTACTACGATGCATCAGGGACCGGACTCGGATGTGTCCTGATGCAGGAGCAGCTAGTGATCACCTATGGATCATGTTATTTGAGGCTGCATGAGTAGAACTACGCTACCCATGACCTTGAGTTAGCAGCAGTGGTCTTCGCTCTGAAGACATGGTGACACTACCTGATGGGAGAGCGCTTTACAGTCTTTTCTGACCATCAAAGTCTCAGGTACATCTTCTCTCAGAAAGATCTGAACCTGAGACAGCGGCGATGGGTCGAGTTCCTCCAGGACTGTGACTTTGAGATAGTCTATACTCCTAGGAAGGGGAACATAGTAGTCGATGCTCTCAGTAGGAGGACGTGCATTCAGCTACTTGAGGAGGTGACAGAGCAGCTAGCCTCTTTGAAGATATCCTTCGTGGATAGAGACGGAGAATCCATCCTTCAGTCTCTCACAGTCACCCCTCCACCACTGCAGCGGGCCAGAGAGTCACAACATGGGGACGCTGACTATGAGATGCGGCTTGCACAGATATCCTCAGGACAGGCACCTGATGGTTTATCCTTTTGAGAAGAGCACGATGTCCTTTTCAGAGGACATACCCTGGTACCCGTTGCTTTATAGGAGGAGGTTCTAAGAGAGCTTCACACTTCTCCCTTGGCAGTACATCATGGAGTGGCGAAGATGTACCAGGACTTTAGATGATAACACTAGTGGCCGGGAATGAAGAAGGTTGTGGCGGAGTTTGTTTCTCGATGCCTCACCTACCAGCAGGTGAAGGAAGAGCATCAGGTACCAGAAGGCTTGGTACAGCCCTCGGAGTTCCCGGAGTGGAAGTGGGATGTGATATCTATGGACTTCGTGACTGGACTTCCACGCACTTACAGAGGTCATGACTCCATTTGGGTGATTGTCGACCGACTCACCATGTCGGCTCACTTCTTACCCATCAGAGAGTAAGGCTCAGTAGAGAGCTTGGGACGTCTCTACGTTCAAGAGATTGTATGACTTCATGGTGTGCCATCATCTATCGTCTCTGATCGAGATGCTCTCTTTACTTCCTGGCTTTGGAAGGGGTTGTAGGTGGCGTTCGCGACGCAGCTACGTCTGAGCACCACCTTTCACCCTCAGACAGATGGTCAGACGGAGAGGACCATAAAGACTCTCGAGGACAAGCTCCATGCATGTGTCCTTGACTTTGGTCACAACTGGGAGGACCACCTACCCTTGGTGGAGTTTGCGTACAACAACAGCTACCACTCCACCATTGGGATGGAACCATACGAGGCGTTGTACAGTTGACCTTGCAAATCTACTTTGTGCCGGATAGACCCTGGCGAGTCAGAACATGTGGGACCGGAGAAGGTCCAGGACACGACAGAGAAGGTCCATGTCATCCAGGAGCGGATGAGGACAACTTAGAGCTGACAGAAGTCTTATGCTGACAGAAGGCGGAGGCCACTAGAGTTCGAGGATGGTAACCACGTATTCTTGCGTGTCTCACCTCAACGTGGATTACGGAGATTTTGCAGAGGCGTCAAGTTGTATCCATGCTTTATAGGACCATTCCAGGTCCTCAGCAGGATTGTCGAGGTGGCTTATCGCCTGGATCTACCACCTTAGTTGCACCGAGTACACGATGTCTTCCACGTATCTCAGTTGAGGAGATACGTGCACGACCTGACGCATATCATTGACCATGGGGAGCAGGACGTTGATGATGGGGGGACTTTTGTAGAGGTCCCGGTGGAGATCGAGGATCGATAAGAGTGGGTCCTATGTAGACGATCGATTCCTCTAGTGTGCATCAGATGGAAGCATGGAAACCTCCAGGAGAGCACTTGGGAGCGGGTGGCTCAGATGCGTGCTTAGTACCCACATTTGTTTCCCTTGTTTATGTTGTATCTTTACGGAGATGTAAATACCTAAGGTCGGAGTGATGTAAAGACCTGTAAAATTTATAGAATTTTTTTTCTTAATTTTCTTTGTAATTTTACAAGAACGCAGTTTCTGACGGAACCTGATTCAAAGGCCCGGTGTGCCTGGAATCATTTTCTGAAGGTTAGCTCGGGTACGTTCAGTGAACGAACGAGCGAGGTTTTCTAACTTTTGAACCGGTTCTCAGAATCGAATTCCAAGGACACCTATGGAATCACAGTGCCGGTATTTTCTTAGAAACGCCTTTTCCGGAGTTGCATTTTCTCGGGTGTCGTTTTTAATTTTTGGGGTTAAGTTAAGAAATAAAATAAAAGTGGTGTGACACTTTATTTTATTTCACATAAAGCCACTTAAGCTAAGTTATGAGGATAAGGTGGAACCCACATTGTCCTACCCACTTGGTATGATATTTGTGAGGTGGAGCCTGCACGAGCCCCACTGTTTCTTCCCTCCTATGTAACGCACCCGCAACACCCCCTTTAATGAAAGTCAAACCTTGCATTTTTCTGGTTAAGAATCACCTCATTAAATTGAGCGGTTAAATCGTTACAATTAATTCTTTGAATTAATTTTTCGTTTCATATCTTTTGAATTTCAAAAGCTTAGGTTGATAATAAAATACGTTTTGAACTTATTTTATTTCTTTGGTTGGGTTGTGTTAAAGCTATTGGAGAAAATAAGAGATGATTCTTCATTCTTTGATAAAGAACACGAAGAACGCTCTACCGCCAACGAAGAACGCCCACCTCTAACGGTGAGAGATTCCTTCCTCGGAGATCACCTAACACTAGCGATGTTCCTTCCGTGAAGATCCTCTTCTTCCACTACGACCCTCTTCTTCCGCGACGGATAATTCCGCGACGAACGCTCGTGCGACGAAAATGTTGAGGTAGGGGTTTTATGCGTATCTCTTTTGTGTTTTATTATATTGTTATCTTCCCTTCCTTGAACCGCCTGTTATCATGATAACAACAGGAGGTCAGACCGCACGAACAAGGACGACACTCCTCCCCTTTTTGGTTGCTGATTTTTGATGCGGCGAGCAAGGCAATGTGGTGCCGAACCACCGCACAGACATTGTAAAATGGGAGAGCGGAGAAGCGCGGTGCCGTCGCATCGCGCCGTTGGAAGCAATAAATCCGCGGTTCCGTCGTGCCACACTGTAGAGGATGAAAAAAGGATGCGGCACCGTAGCGCCGCGCCAGAGGACCTCAGAAGCACCGCGGTCAGAGCAGGGCCGCGGCGGAAGGGCGCGGCGCCGTCGTGCCGCGCCGGACGAACCAAGGCTGCGGCCGGTTCCGGGCCGCGGCGATGCAGGGGAATCGGCGCCCGGTACCAGGAAACCGGCGTCGGAGCAAGGGGGCCGGCCTTACGAGTCCTGTGGCGGTAGATTACGGCCGGCCGGAGTGGGCCGGCCGGACCGTGGAAGAACCGGGGGTCCGAGACCCCCGGCTGGTTGGACGTGAGCGACCCTATTATGGGGCTGCGGTTTCCTCACGCGGGGGCAGCGCGCCCCCTGCCAGCAGCGCTCGGGCATAATGACCGAGCCGCGCCCAAGCAGGCTGGACCCGGACTCCATTCGGGTCGACCTAGTTCGGGCCGACCCTGGGGGTATCGGGCCGGGTCGGACCGGGCCCGAACCCCCTATTACCGAACCTTTTTCGGTTTGTTTCCCATAACACGAGCTACATGCCTTCGATCGATGCACCATCTGTTGCAATGCGATCCTTGGATCGAGACGGTCATTTCAGTATATCACACTCAAGGTTTCGGAATAGTTTGGGTTCGGCCAGGTTGGTTCGTACACGAAACCAACCGGGCCCTCGGAGCGGAAACGCTCATAACTTGTGTTCCGGACGTCCGAATGATGTGTCATCGACTTTGTTGGATTCCTCTTAGTGAGAAGGATATTTTGGCTTAATCCACCCCAGGTTTGGATGAAGGTGGAGTATGGTCAAGTTGGTTTTGACTTAAAAACCAACCGGGCCCCTCAGACGAAAAAGCCAATAACTCTCAGACCGGGCGTCCGATTGATGCGCCGTCTACGACGTTGAGTTCCTATTGGCGATATAGAAAATTTGGATACATCAACTCCAGACTATGTTTTAGTTGATGTATCAGCCTCTCGGCTCGTGGAGCAGACCCTCGTGAACGAGTTTGCTGTGTGCGGGAACCCTAGAGCTGGGTGCGACTACGATGACGACAGTACAGAGATCCTCAGTGGATTCGATGACGGAGACTACAACACTTAGAGATCCTATGTGGATCAGTGCTACCGATCCTGTGTGGGTCTGAACCTGTGCGGGTCAGCACTCAGCGGTCCTGTGTGGGCCAGCGCCTACATATCCTGTGTGGGTCCGATCCTGTGTGAGTCTTTGCGGGGGTTAGTTACCTTTCGATCCTGTGTGGGTCAGATCCTTTGTGGGTCATTGTGGGGGTGAGTTACCTATCGATCCTTTGTGGGTCAGATCCTTTGTGGGTCATTGTGGGGGTTAGTAACTATCGATCCTTTGTGGGTCCGACAGCTTAGATGAATTAGTGGCAATATCTGATCATCTCTATCGTCTTACGAAGAAGTATACCTGTGTGAGCTGAATCCTATTTTTCATTCCTATGTGCATTGTGTTGTGCTATCCTATGTGGATTTAAGTTTTTCTTTCCTCTGTGGACTGGGTTGTGCATGGGCTCGGAAGTTGGAGCGTACTGTAATTGTTGACTTAGGTATATGTATGGGCATATACCTAAGCAGTGTTGAATGTTACTTCGTGATTGTATCTTTCCTTTGTGGATTATAATTTTTGGATTCTGGGAGACCTTCGGGGGTCTCGGGGTCCCTACTGAGTAGCTTATACTCACCCCTACATGGGATATGCCCGCACTACGTTGTGTTGGTTGAAGATGACGGATAACGCTGATCGTGGTTGAGGCTTGCGGAGCAGGACGGTACCTGGAGGAGGACCACTGGGCGGGACGTACTCGGTGCGGACGACTGGACCTGATGAGCTGTGGAGGCTATCTGTACTCACCCATCAGGTGGGACTTCCAGTGGATGGCTCGAGGCTATGGATTTACTTTCAGTTGTTGTTTTCCTTTTTTAGTTGTACTTTACTTTCAGTTTGGGTTTTTATTCTGGCCCACTTACTTTTCCGCACTTACTGTTGTACCCAGTTTTTACTTAGTGTTTACTTCTACTGCTTTCATGCTCTGTGGTGTTTGTTTACTTTACAAAGGCAATGCCTTCCCTTTTTACCAGGAATTATGCCTTGGTGCTAGTCGCCAGCCCCTGGCCTATGGAAGGCGGGCTTGGGGTAGTCACAGCATGGGCCCTGAGGACGGGTCGTGACATGGAAGTCAATAATATGGAAAACAAGTATAAAGATGTGGTGAAAGAGTTCATCAAGTTTGAAAAATTCAAGCATATAACCCTTCTAAAATCTTATGTCGGTGTTTAAACTATTTTTTATGACTAATTATTCTAGAAGGGTTGTATGAACACTTGATATATCATGAAATATATTAATGTTATAAATGTTGGAAGAAACACGAGAAAAAACTGTAAGTAGATAGTGAATGGGATAACTCTACATTTTATGGATCATTTAATATGATAACAAGTGTAGAAAATAAAGAATAAAATATCAATGATGTGATTATATGTTTTCATTATTATGAATATTATATTGATTAAATGATAGTGATAGTTGAATTTGAACTTCATGATTATCCATTTTTTTGTGATTCTAAAAAGTTGTGAGAAGATGTTATTTTGTGCTTGTCGTACAAAATACAGAACATTTGCATCCATACAAAAACTATATAATTTAAAATATGGAAATTTATGGAGTGATTATAGTTTTAATAAACTACTTTCTCTCTAAAATGATGTGATCTGAGAATATAATGAGTTTCCTATCCAAACCAAGGACACTAAAAGAATGCTATGTTTAATGGGTATGATCTCTTAAAGAATTCATGCATGTACAAATGATTGTATATTGTTTTAAAATTCCCATAAATAACTTAAATAATTCCTATTTTTTGGATCATATCGATATAAAAAAGTTGAGTCAGGTATTATGAATGTTTTATGGTAGTTTTCAATCCTTCTATGGTTTAGGAACCTATATATAAGTGAGAAGACTGCACGGAAATTGATGTGGCAAGAAGATTCAAGAAATAATTATAGTAAAATTTATTACATTACAACTTCTCATTAGTGGAATAGAATTGTTCATGAGTATCCTAAATTTAGAAATGAGATGAGAAACCATCAACTTGTTCTATCTATAAATAGAGTGAATCATTTTGTTTTTCAAGAATATCTCACAATAAATGGCTGGTTATGTTGGTGAATTATTAATTTCTACCATGGTAATACATGAAATAAAAATATATTATGTAATCTATTCTTATATCAAGAAAAAACCCATGTAATGATATTGATGTTTATTTGGATACATTGATCAATTATTGGAAATTATTGCAAGATTCAATTGTTACGTTGTCTAATTCTTAAAAAAAATTAATATTTCACTTTGAGAGCCATGTTGTACAGGATGATAAATGACTTTATTATGCTAATTTTTCCGAATATAACATTAATGTAACTAAAGGGAGTCCTATTTTTGGACAAGTTACACAGCCAGTTAGGTTGAAACATTCATCAAATATTGTGTTTCTAATACATCATATATTTCTACCCCAAATAAATATGTATTGATCTTGGATGACATCATTCTATGAGAGTTCCAAATATTGAAAAACACTATCTCCGCTAATATGTCATCCACTATTTGAGAAATTAAAAGATATGAACACTTCTTTGGTAAACCTTTTAAAAAAACCCATATGAAATCAAGTTGGAAAAAGAGATTAGTTTTTTTTATTGCTATACTTGATTAGTATATATGTGAAACATTTTATTTATGTTATGCATTTTGACAAAATGTAAATGATTCATTAAAATATTACTGAATTCACCTAGAAAAACAAAGGATTGAATTTTGGTAAGGTTGGATACGATTTACATGGGAATACAAGACGTTTTGGCACCGACAAAGGGTGAAAAATACACTTTTCTTTCTCCAACTGCTTACACTCATTCCAGGTAGGAGATATATTAGTTCTAAAAATTCCTGAATGATGTAAAGGTTCCATAAGGTTACTCATTTAGTACCAATAATGTCATATCAATCACTAATTTAAAGTTAAAGGGAGTAAAATTTCATGACGGTTATGTTTTGATGCAAGATCTAATGTATATAGCTTAATGTTTAATTTTTACAAGAATGTCCATTATGTATTAACCAAGCTCTGTTTCTTTTTCAAATCTATATGCAATAAATTTATTATCCATGAATATTTAATAACTATTGAAAAAAATTCCATCATATTATATAAATTGGAAATGTTCTTCCTAGCATAATTCTTTGATATGATGGTTCACTTGATAGTTCACTTAGTAAGAGATATTTTACAATCTAAACCATTAAATTTTATATGGATGTACCCCATGGAATGATATATGAATATTTTTAAAGAGTATGTCAAAAATTGATGTTGGAGAGGAGGTTGTATTATAGAGTAGTATATTATTAAGGAATCCATTGAATTTTTTTGACTACATGTTTGGTGGGGAATAAAATGGTCTACCAAAATCCCATCACATTAGGTGGATTATGTGTAAAGAACTTTCTAGAGTAGATGTTTTCACAATCATTATTACAGATCAGGAGAAATCCAACCTTTATGTTTTTATAACAATATTTAGGTATCATCATATTTTGAATCCCACAAAGAAATTATTATGCATTTAAATCTATCTAGGGCTGAAATATGGATATCAAATACCCATAATAAATAGTTTGTTGGATGGTTTCGAGACCATTTAAAGAGTCACCTAAAATCCTGGATTGAATTTCAGAACGACTTTAATGGCTAGACAAAAGACTAATTGTGCCTGAATTATCTTATAATGGTTATGTAAATAGTGGCCATACATAATATGTAAATGAACATGAGAAATTATGTGCCATTTAAAATAGTAAAGTTAAACTTGTGGCTAAAGTGATGCATGTATATGGTATAAAGGATATAAATCCAATTAATGTGAATATGTTAAACTTTCGAATGACTAATATATTATCTCATGTTTTAATTGTTTAAATATATTTTACATACACACATCATTATATTTATAAATTTTATCTCCCATATGTGTGTGTGTAAATAGTACATATTAATTTAGCTCCTGGATTTGTTTGATGGTAGTAGCATTGATCGGCTATCAAGGGAATCCCCTTTTGTATATAAATAGTAGGGGAAGTGCATGTGAATCCATTCCTTCACTGATACTGTCATCTTTCATTTAGTCAAAGCACTAGACAATGGTAGAATAACTATTCATCAGAAGAACCATGTGTTTTATCCATGGTATCACTCTAGTTATAGCATGAAATGGTAGCAGTAATAGATGAATTTTTTTACAATTAGTCTAAAATTTATTCTTATGTTAATTTTAAGTTTATTTTTTCGTTAGTTCAAAATGTAATCTTATGTTAGTTCACTTTTTATAATTCTGTTAATTCAAAATTTCTTCTTCTGTTAGTTCAATGTTTTTATTTATGTTAGTTAGAAATTTAGTCTTTCCATAGTTCAAAATTTCAACTTTTATTAGTTTAAAATATCATCTCCCATTATAAAAAATTCATTTTTTTATTATACCAAAATTTTAACATCTATTTTTTCAAAAAAAAATTATTCATTGAGGGTTGATTAATGACCGTTGAGTCCACCAGTAACAAAATTCAAGCAGTAAAATTTATTTTAAGAATTTTTATTTTAAAAATATGATTCTATTTTATTTTGATTTTTTGATTACTATAAGATTAATTTATAAAAATTGTATGCCAATGAGTTTATTTTTATTAGTTTATCTCTAGCATGGTGAGGAAACCATGGGGTGCCACTGATGATTACAGTGTAGAGGAATCTATGCTCAAGGAGTGAACAAGTGATTTTCAGGCCCCTACTTCTATTTATCTTCCCATCCTGTTGACTATCCTTGAAATGAAATATACCATGAATTAGTTCATGTTGGATAATTGATTGATTCCTCTTCAACAAGTTCATGTTGATGGTTTTGGGTAGATATTTTAGCTGATAAGGAGAGGAAGATTATAGAGAATCATTACAGGTATTCCGTTTTCAATATTAAAGATGATCATCCTTCCAATTTTTATCCAAAATATGATGAATAATTAGCTATGAAAACTAAATTTGGTAAGGAAATGCAGCATGAGTAAAATCTATCAACTACTAATGGAAAATGAAAGACATAAATAGTTTGTGTGGTTTCAAAAAATAGGAATTGTTCTCCCACTGGATCTTCTCGAGTCCAAAAGTGATAAATATCAACTGGATTTACTCCTCACAAAATTAGTGACGCAAAAATAACCAACATTATAGACACTGGGATTATTGAAAAATAGATTTCAACTACATTGGTATCCCCTTTAGGATACTAACATAATGTCTGAAACCTATGGATCATTGATGTAGGTGATTGTAAAATGGGAGGGTGCTTTGGTTGGTGTGGTAGAGATCACATCTAACGATACATCACAAAAATGAATGCAAGAAATTCATTGGTGTCTACATTTAATTTCTTTGAATCACTTGACATGAATAAACCTATTGAAATAGGGGGTAAAGATGTCCAAAATGATGCTTAGGTCCCCATATAGGGGTGTCGAACTAGTAATGATAACATGATAGATGATCTATCAGAAAAGGAAGAGATTGTGGCGGATGATAAGGAGAGTGACTCAGAGAATTTATGTGATCCTGATAGACTATGGGAATGTGTGAAGACTTGGAGGAGAGCTCATGATCCAAGAACTCATGGTCACGGGGGTGACTGAATTAATTAAATGGCATGAGCATTGTGATGATCAAAACATGCTAATAAAAAGTCTTGGTTTGAAATATATAACTAATGAGGCCAGTGGTTCTATCTGACCCCATACTCCTCCTTGATTTTGTTTTTTTATATTAATAAAGGGTCTCTATCCCGATACCTTTCTAGAAAAAAAACACTGTAATGTTGATTTAATTTTTTCCGTTTTATGTGTTTGTAAAGTAATTATAAATATTGATAAGTCTACATGAATTATTTTATAACTTTGAAAACATGTTTTCAGTGTTTTTTAAATATTTCTTTATTTTAATAGAAATAAACATCATGTATTACACTGTATTAAAATATGATTTATATTACATGTTTTTTTAAATGTTTTAGAATAAATATAATATTTCTAAGGTTTTTTTAAATATAATTTTAATGTATTAATTTCTCGTTAAATGTGCTAATATTTTACTCATGATTTTTAAAAATTATTATTTTACAATATTAATTGACTTGAAATATTCATTTAATTGTTTCACTAACTATTATGGAATTAGTTTGAATAATTTTTCTGATTTTTTGACTACTTTTACTTTTTTTCAGATCATGTATTTAAATTATATTGAATTCCAACAAAATTTGTTGAAACTATTTTATCTTAAGGAGATTTCCAGTTTAATCGGTTTTAATTATTTTGAATAGTTTTAACGGTTTATTTGAATTTATAGCCCAAATAATTTGTTATATACTGGGCATTGAGGATTCCTGGATTAGTGATATATGATGAAGATACCCATTTGAAAAAATGAAATAAAAAGAACACATACTCTCCGATCCTTCAAGTGATATTTCACACAATTGTTTACAAATTTTGTGAAGTACTATCATTGGAGGAACAATTCTTCTTTGAATTTATTCACTTTAGAGATATGAACTGTATCATTGATGGAATACCTATAGTACACTATCTACATTTTTAAAAGGTCTTGTATTAACTGATTAATCATCAATATTCTTTCTACTTCTATCCAGTTCTAATCTTTATTCTATCGTTTCAATCTTGGTAGAATTATACAAATAAATCTTTTCTCACATAGGTTGTACTACTTAGAAATTGTATTCATTTGGTTATGCTCACCTAACAAAAAATAATTACATATAGGTTGGTGCTTCTCTTTTTAGAAAATCTTTGGTTTCTATCTACTACCCAAAAAGGTCGGGTGGTTAGGTTTTCAGCTGCTCCTCAAAAATTCTTGGTTTGAGATTCATCCGATTATAAATTTTTCGATAGAGATTAATCTAGTTAAAAAAGTATCTCTCCTTCATGGTTGGTTCCAAAATCCATCAGTAGTGGTTTGAAGTGTAAACTAGGTCAATTAAACTGAACCACTATAAAAATTCTCTATGCTATATTCATAAATAGGTCGGGGGGAAGCCCCCTCATTTTTTATTGAAACAAAGACACATTTATTGTCATTTTGGTCTGAGAGATCCCATTACATGGCCTTTGTAAGATCTTAAGGCATTAACCACTAAAAATAATACATGAAGTCCTAGAACCTTATGTCTAAATAACCATCCTGAAGGCCTTATGCACACTACCCATTCAAAGAGCCACCGCCAACCCAACCAAGTGCCTTTCAACATTAAAATTTGATTGCTTTTTTTCTTTTCCTATAAGACAAAGACCTACCATCATCACCATCAGTACATAGACCCACCACCATCACCATTTCTAGCACGCATGTGCCTAGCATCATCAACCAATCCCACCGTTTTTATCATCATCAGCTTGCCTATACCCTACCTTCATTGCTAGTAGCCCGTCATGGGGTGTTTGTTTCATCACCATATATCCCCTCACTAGCCTATTAGATATTCTAGTGTACAATTATCCCAACTTCAAGCAGGATGATAGCCACCGAATATGCCTTCAAGCATGGGCTAGCTTCAGAACTACTCCCAATCTAATTGGGCCAACTACAGACAAGCCACAGTCAAACCCCTATTGTGATGCACAATTTCATTTCATCACTTTAACACTTGATTCTAATATCATTTATATTTTTAATTAAGGTATATTCACCTCCTATAGACTATCTTTCATTACCTTTCTAGCCAAACAATATGTGTGTATGTGTATGTGTATGTGTATGTGTATGTGTATGTGTATGTGTATGTGTATGTGTATTTGTACTTATATGTGTACTTGTATGTTTATGTGTATGTGTATGTGTATGTGTACGTGTACATGTAGGTTTCTGTGTTTGTGTATGTGTATGTGTATGTGTATGTGTATGTGTATGTGAATGTGTATGTGTATGTGTATGTGTATGTGTATGTGTATGTTTATGTTTATGTGTATGTGTATGTGTATGTATGTTTATTTAGTATGTTTATGTAGGAAAAATTATGTGTATATATGTTCATACACATGTATGTAATTGTATGTATGTATATGTGTATGCATGTGGATATGTGCATGTGTATGTACATGCAAGTATGCATATGTGTGTGTCTGTGTGTGTGTTTTTGTGTATGTATCCATCTATGTATATGTGTATGTTTGTGTGTATGTGAATGTGTGTAATGTGTATGTCAGTTTATTCATTTCTAATTAATTTTCTTATTTACTCAATTTTATTTATTCAATTTTAATATTCATTCATTTAATATATTTTTTCATTTTATATTTATTATCTTCTAATATTTTTATAATTTATGTATTTTATGAAATTTATACTTATTTATCTACTACTTTTTAATATTTCCAATATGTTTGTAATTTATATGATTAATATTTATTGATTTTATATTATGTTTAAATATTTTTATGATGTTTGGAATTTATATAATATATTTATTTAGATGGATTTTAATTTTAATATTTTTTAATCACTACATTTCATTTTTAAAAATTTTATTATCTATAGAACTAATAATATTTAATTATTCATTTTTATTCATGTTTTTGTGCTTGTAATACATGTATTTAATGATATGAATTCACTTTTTAATTTTTTTTAATTTATTAGTTTTTAGTTATTTATTTTTAATGTTATTTTATTTCATATGATTTATTCTTTTTGATATTAATTTATTTTTAATGTTAATTGAATTTTCTAATTTTAATATTTATTTTTATATATTTATTTGGTAAATTCTAATAATTTCAATATGTTTTTAATTTATATGATTAATATTTATTAAACATTATTTATAAGTTTTAATATTTTTAAAATATTTTAAATTTATAAAATTAAATTTTTTTTAAATATTTTTGTAATTTAAATAGTAAATATAAATCATTTTTTATTTTTATAATTTATATTGTATATTTTTTTTTGAATTTATTTTATTTTTATTGCATAAAATTCATTTAATTAATATTATGAATTCATTTTTTAAATTTGTTTTAATAAAATAAATTTTATTTAATCATTTTTAAAATTATTTTACTTAATGTTATTTATTAATGTTTATATTTATTAATATATATATTTTCTATAATTTAAACATTTTTAATATTTATTTAAACATATTTAATTACTACGTTTTTTTATTTTTCAATATGTTTAAAATTATTATAAATAATATTTATTCTTTTTTGTTTATTGATTATTAATATTTTCAATATATTTTACGATTTTATAATTATTGTATATAAATGCATATTTTAATATTTTTTCTAAATTAAATAGTTATTATTATTCATATTTAAAAGTTTTTTATTTATATAATTAAAATAATTGATTTAAACATTTATATTTGATTTTCATGTTTTTGTAGTTTACATAATTAATGTCATGAATTAGCTTTTTATAATATTTTTTTATTTATTCAAAATTATTTATTCATTATTTTCATTCATTATATACTAATTATTAATTATTAATATTTATTAATTTTTAATAATTTCAGAATTAATTCATCTCTTAATATTTATGTATAAATATTTATTTATTAAGATTCAATATTTCCAATATGATTATAATTTATATGATTTATTTAATTTAATGATTTTTTTTTATTTTTATAATTTAAATAGTTAGTATAGTTCATTTTTAATAATTTTATTATTTATATAATTAATAATTTATATTTATTCATTTTTATTCATTTTTTTACATTTTTTCAGCAATTGGTTAAATGCTTATAAAAGTGTATTTTATCAACTATAAAACATATGTGCTAATAAATACCATTTTTTCTGCACATTTTAGCACTGATAATTTTGATCATTTATTGGAACTAAGAAATCACTAAAAAAAGTTATATTTCCCATTGCTTATATTTTTAGTGCTAATAAAATTTGTTTTTATGAGAACTATTCACTAAGCGCTTTTAAAAACCTTCTCCTTTATTAAAAAAAGAACTATAGAAGATCACTCATTCATTGTGCCGCATTCATGCTATCATAGAACTGAAACTCTACTACATCCAGAGACGATTATTTTGGATAAATCAATCCTCAAAACAAAAGGTATGAAATTCTAAACATGTTTTTTTGGTATATCAGTCAAATTTTCATGAGTTTTCATGTTTTTTTGAGTTTATCTTCCCTTTTCTTATAGTAGCAGAAGTCGTTTGGTTTAAATTGTCATGTGAGTCTAAAATAAAGTCTATTGTTGATGTTCTTTCCAATAATACCTATATTTATGAGGAAATTTGAAATTCTAAAGAAAACTAACGGTTTTAGTCACGTAACATCAATTTCAAATATTTGACATCTTCATTTTTTTAACATTTTCAATGTAATATTATTATTTATGATTTTTTTTGTAGTGAAAGTGGATTCATATATTATGAGAGTGAAGATTAGGTAATACAAGGGTAGTTCTCCAACTAGTAAAATTATCCAACCATATTTGAGGATTATCATATAGACCCCTAGTAGCCAAATGATGAGATACCCTATTCCCATCCCTTTTGATAAAGGAGAGGAGGAAAGCAGATAAGAATTATTGTAGGGACTGGTTCTTCCTAACCAATGGACCAAACAACTTGAATCCAACATCCAATGTAGAGATAAAGTTGATAAATGTGAGGTAGTCCAAATCAAGGGTGATAATGTTTCAGCCTCAGTCAATAGAGAACTCCAAACCAATGATTGTTGCTGGTATTCGATTATCAGTGGTGGAAAGGGTGCTCTGTGTGAACATTTAATCGTAGTAATGATGGATATAGAAGTGTCTTGAACCATCACTCAAAATATAGTGATACCTTTATTATAGTTCGTCGCATCCATGTTAATCTTCAAGATTCCAATTATGGGAGGGCTCCACACACAAGGGTCGAGCCTAATGGTTGGGATATCAAGTTGGCGCTCACCATTATTCCACGTATATTACCAAAGGGTTGGGCATCATATGCATGAGGCTCTAGGTTTGTTCACTTGATTAAATATAATATCAATTCTTCAAAACCATATTATCCAATCCACTCTACACATAACATTCAGGTCCTCTACAATGGTAAATGATGATCATTTAGAGAGGAGTGCTAAAAATTTGGGGGACAAGTCCCAAAGGTAATCAAGATGTGGATTGTGGGATTTCCAGACAATCCTTTCCTTGGGAAAATGGAGGATGAATGCAATGAGGTTTTAGTCATTGATATATATATATTAAACTAGTCAACCTCTCCATCGTATGGAATAATATTAAAGGAGCTCTATGGATGAGAGGATATCAGAGTAGGATTTCCACAAAAAATGTCATGTCTTGGGTGGGATTGGGAGGCCCTAGATGGTTCTCCAAATAACATCAGCCTCTGTAGTCGATGTGTGTAATGCCAAAGAATTTCCAGATTTCATATAATAGAAGCATGATCACTCCTTACTCTAATAGAGGAAATTAGGACCCATGTATCTCACCGGTGGGATACTCAGTATAATTCTCCTATCTCTCTTAATGAACTAAGAGAAAATGTTATTGATAAACCAACCATGACTGGACTCATTGAGTAAGGAGAGAACTGTAGCATTCTCAATGCCTTTGAGCAAGGGGGACGTAGCTCTATAGTCATTGGCATCAACCAACCCTAGATCCTTCATGATTTTAACCATGGTTCCATCATCTAATATTCAGTAAAATCCACTTAGAAGGAGATCACATGATCCCCATAGGATTCATCAAAGAAGCTAGGATGGGGGATTAGGGAAGCACTATATAATTCACCAAGGGGGTGTATTTAGTGTGGATGTTATTCATGAAAAGGTACATAGGATGATGTATCAACCACCAAACCTATATTGAAACAATAGCATCATAAAAAAGATAAAACTCCCAAAATACCATTCCCCCATGCGTTATGTGTTTGTAGATCTTGTCCTAAGCTATGTGGGGGACTTTATTTTTCCCATTGTTGAGTCAGGACCAAAGATAATGAAGCACGAGTGGAGATGTTAGGTAATAAATCCTGGGATATTGAAGAGATATATAAAATATGATGTAATTATTTGCGCCACATCTTTTATGAGAGTTTCTCTAATCACCTTGGAAACCCTTTTGAAATTCCATCCTTTTATTTCTTTCTAATCTATAATTAATGTTAGAGAAAGACACTTTTTTTGAGCGTTTGAGAATCATGGGAAGCTAGATGTAATTTTGGTGTTTTTCAATTTCCTAAATGCTAGAATAATGTTGGAGGTCCCTCTTCCTATAATGAATCACTACATTGCTAAAGGAAAATTTTGTTTTAGGAAGGTTAACTGAATTTCATGAAGCCTTCACATAAGGAAGAAATAGAAGACATTTGTTCTCGGATTTTTCCATAGTGACCATAGATAAGAAAATAAAATCATCAGAAAAAAGATGGTATATGGGAGTTACCCAATGGAAGGCCTTCACACCATGAATAAGATCATCTTTTACTACAAGTGAAATGAGATTATAAGGCATGTCTACAACTAAACTTAAGAGGAAATGGGAAAGAGGGTCTCCTTGGTGAAGGGTTGTAGAGGGATAGAATCTCCATCAGAGTCCACCATAGATAAAAATATTGAAATAGAAAAAACAGACACACTATATGATTATCTCAATCCATGTATATCATAATTCCCTAATTCACATCACATATCAGAGGAAGGGCCATTCCACTTCATCGAAGGATTTTTTTATATCTCTCTTCCAAAACCTAAGTCCACTTTTAGCAGTAGAGTTAGTTTTCATGGAGTGGAAAGTTTCATGAGTGATGATAGAATTGTATGAAATATTATTTTTTGGGAAAAGGTGTTTTGGATTTCAAGTATTGTATAAGGGAACCAAGTGTGCAAGTGGTTAACTAGGATTTTTTAGAATATTTTATAAGCAACATTGTGGAGACTTATAGGTCTTATGACAGAGACCGTGGAAGGTTTCTTGATTTTGGGAATGAGGGAAATGATAGTTTTGTTAATGTAAGAGAAATTATCATTACCATTACACATATATATTACCATTCTTGAAACATTAGATCCAACAATGTGGTAATAATTTTTAAAGAAATACGACATGGAATAAATCAGGGCATGAGGCTTTGGTGGAGTGTAATTACATGAGGGAACATAGGATTTTTTCATCTATAATATCAATGGTGAGAATGAAGTTCATAACATATGTAACCAATACCTTTATTCATGAAGCAATCTTGGTATGTATGGTGGACTCGCCATCCGAATAAATATCCTAGATGGAGTCTAGAATAAGATCATGGATGTTATTCTCATTCGAAACATATCTTCCTTTAGACTATGTAAGGTAGGAAATGTGATTCTTGAGATGTCTCCCAAATTTCTTTTAGTGGAAATAATCACCCTGTTTAATATGGGTATAATGATCCCCTTAAAAAAGTATCTTTCATTGCTTTTGAGGGTTTTATTCAGGTCATCTTCTAGGGTTTCAATTCTAGAAAAGGTCATGCTTGATGAGGGATGATAATGAAGTCTACCAATTCTTTTCTCAATGGCATCACATTTCCCATCCTACTATTTTCAAACGACTATAAATCCACTATTTATTCTTTGAGGAAACTTGTTTGATTTTATTGTGAACATTAGGTTCCTTCAAATTCTATTCCACTTTAATAACATCTTCATTGTACCTTTCTCACATCCAAAAATTTTTAAATCTAGAAGGCCTATATTGCGTTGGTCCCTTACTGTCAAAAGTAAGATTAGTAAAAATAAGGAAGTTGTTGGACATGGATGGAGAAAGATGATATATTTGGAAGAGGATGAATATTCCTTGCTATTCAGTTGAAGCAAAGAATCTATCCAACTTCTCTATAATGTGAGTATTCTTTGAGTACACACGGAACCATGTAAAAGGATTACCAGTGTGTCCAAGGTCAGAGAGACATGTGTTTTGGACCACCTACCAGAATTCTCTGGTAAAGGCAGTAGGTATACATGTACCCCCTCTATTTAATTTGGTATATGATCTCATTGAAGTCCCCTCAAATTTGGAGGGTCCCTCGAAGGTTTTTAATAAAGGGATTTAGGAAATCCAAAAATTTCCACTTATCTTTTTGTGAGGACCACCCATAGAATCCCACAAAATTCCATGCAGGTGCTTCAGGATAGTGAGAAGAGTACGAAATATGATTTTTATAAAATCTTATAATCCTGATATCCACCTCTTCTTACAAATGAGGCAGATACCACCCACATGGCCTTGTCTTGTGATGGGAAAGCATCCCTGGAAACCCATCTTTGAAATGACACCATACATGTCCTTATTTATGAGAATGGGTTCGAATAGTAAAACTATGTTAAAGATACATTTAGTGTACTAGAACTATAGCATCATAACTATGTGTGGGTTTTCAATACCATGACATTTTCAACAAATTTTTTTCATTTGGATAGGTGGGGATGGTTCAAAACATCCCCCACCTATGTGTATTTGACATAAGTTTTGTTCTACATCATTTTTCATATTTTGTGTACTTTTTCTCTTTCATTTATATTCTTAGGGGTTATTTTGGTGCATTTGGGTTCCCATGGAACAAGTGCATCATCATAATCCCCAATATTTTCCTTCTCTAGTTCCTATTTTTTTAAGGGTAATAAAAGGTCGTTCAGGTGGGTCTTTTTTATATTATGGATATGGTGAAATTTAGGGTGGTAAGAGTGGTGAAACCCCAGGGAGGGAGGTTAGTGGTTCAAGGTTGATGGGTTTTAGGATGGGGTGATTTTGATTTTGTTGGTTGGTGTGGAACATGTAATGGAAGTGGTAGCCATTGTTGAATATTTTCTTATGTTATAATGAAGGATCTCATTTTCCCTAGGTATGAGATAACATGCTTGTATCTTGATATTTTTAGTTTGGTATAGGATTACATGATATGTGATTAGTGGAGGAGGTCCTATCATGATTACATTGGTATGATTCGGGGTTGATTACAAACTAATGGCCTTGGAAAGCTTGTTCCTATGTAATTGCCTTTCTCATTATGGAATGAAGGAACTCCCTATTTTTTTTGAATGAATCCATGGGCCATATTGTTAGATGATATTACCGTCCTCATCTGATACCCTTTAGAAACACTCATTTTTTACATATCCAATGTGTCTGTATATAAAATATAAGATATGAATCTTTTCTAACATGAATTATATCCATATGCGATTATCATACATAGAGAGGAATTCCCCCCCTCATAACAGGTTGTTTCACATCAATAAAAACTATGATGCACATGAATGGCCCCAAAGGAATTGGATTCAAGCAGTCCCATTCAATAAAACATCCTATGCATCTATTGATACTATGGATCATTTGGTCATATCTTCCATAGAAGGGGATGATTATCAGTCGAACCCAAATGGGTATATTATTAAAGTTAATACTCTCAAGACCACCTTCAGTTTTGATATCCTTTATTAAGATAAGGTGATTGTCGAATGCCCAAGTCCTTCTAGGGAGTATCTTTTGTTTATCTTTTTCATAGAATAATTCAAAGATCTGGTGACCCAATCCTACTTCTCTTATGGCCATGCCTTCTTAATGAATCCAGAGATAATTCAACATTCTTTTTAGAAAATTAAAATTTAATTTCTTGTTCTCATTGACTTTATCCACAATTAGAAGAGACATATGACACACCAAGAAGGGGTTTTCAATCTCAATGGGAAATAATCATCATTTTTTCACTCTCTAAAAGTGATATACTCCACCATATATTCACTAAATCACATCTCCTCTATTAGAAGGTAGAATAAATGGATGCCCAGAGACGTCGAGGAAGGACATGAAGAAGAGACGAATGCTGCTACACAACCGAAATGTCGCTCAACCAAGGAAAACCGAGGATAAACCAAAACCTAGAAAACATATAAAAACTCTCACCAATAGAGAGACTAGAAACATAATATTATTAATTATTTTTTTGATTGTGAATAAAAAGATATTTACCATATTAATTTCCTCCCCAAGAACATTTTCCAAATTTAAAATTGTACATCATTTAAAGGTACATTATTGATATGCATTGGAAAACTAGGAAATTATTTATATAAGATTTTGTTCCATTGCATTATGTATTTTCTTGTATAATTTATGTTTATGTGTTTATATTAAAATTATTCAATAGACCAACATACATTTCAAATAGTTAATGAATTATAATAAATTGTTAATTAGTGTTTTAAAATTGAGACACAATACATAAAATTAATCAATTATACTCTTCCTAGAAAAATTTTAAACATTATTTTTTCCATTATAATTAACAAAATTCAATAATATTGTTTAACATTATTTTAAAAGTTTACATTATTTTTAATGACAAATGAATCAAAATTCAAAAACACCCAATTTTTTAGGATTTAAAATGTTCAAAACATTATTTTTTCTAATTTTGATAACAAAGTTGTTTATTTTCTGAATTCCACTATTTATTAAAAAAATTGTGATTAAATAAATCCTCTTTATTTTTTTTAAAATTTTATATTTGGGATAGTTTTTTTTAAAACGATCATTTTTTTAATTCTACCAATAATATTTACTATTTTCAAAATTTCTTGCCATATTAAAATTTTTATTTTCACTATTAAAAAAAATAATTCAAATATTATATCTTTCAAAAATTTATAAATGCAATAACCATAATAGAAGTGATTACATTATTTTAAACACTGTGAAAATATTTTGAAATATAGGTATTATATATATATATGTTTTAACTATGAAAAATTATTATATATACTTTTATACTTATCTAATTGTATAAATCCATAGATTTCTAGTGAACATTTATAGTGAAAGAGAGTGTATTATCTCCCTTGATGAATCCATTTTAAAAAATATTAATGATATTTGAATTCTTGTAAGAAAATGTATGTTTCCTATACTTTAAATTTATATAATTATTGGTCTTTGAATTTTCTGACATGTTATTGATGCGATGAAAATTTATATCAAATATGATGACTATATGTGTGTGCTTATAAAGAATAACCTTTTAGGGTTCTATGATCCTAAAATATATGTATTTATTTATTTTGTTAAATATGAATATTAGTAAATAAAATTGTATGGATATGAATAAAAAATAGATGGATTCTAATCATATGACAAAAGAGTATAGGGATGGGGTTAAAGTGTTCATCATGTTTATAAATGATTGTGCATATAACCCATATCTAATATTTTGTCTTTGTTAACATTGTTATAATTCAAGACAAATTAGTCTAGAAGGGTTTGATTAATACTTTATCTGTCATGGAATAGATTAATGTTATAAATGTTGTACTAAACATGGGGAAGAAATGAATATAATTAGTGATTGCGATAACACTGTGTTTTATGGGTAATCTGATATGATTACATGTGTACATGTTGATGAAGATCATATTGAGGATATGATTAGTTGTGTAAATTATGATGAAGATCATATTGATGAAATGAAAATTCTAGTTGAAGATGGACTTCATGATCATCCAAAACCGTTTCAGAAATTAAATAGTTGTGAAAAGATGGAATTGGATGCTGGTTGTACTAAATATTAAAAATTGTCATCCATAGTGATGTTATATATTGTAAAAGTTGAAAAAGGATAGAGTGACACTGGATTTACAAAACTACTTGAACTCTTGAATTATATGCTACTAGAAGATAATAATATTAATTTATGAACATATGATGCTAAAGGAATGCTATGTTAAATAGGTATGGTATCTAAAAGAATGAATGAATGTAAAAATGAGTTGATACTATTTTTGAAGGACAATGAATCACATAAAAATTCCCAATGTTTGGTACACCTCAATAAAATAATGATGAATCAATTCCTTCAAAATATGTATGGTACATTCCAATCATTCCATAGATTAAGTGCCTATATGGAATTGATGAGACTATAAGAAAATTGATGTGGCATGTAGATATAAGAAATAAATGTGGAATAAATCATCACCTAGAATCCCTTCTTAATGGAAGAAAATATATTATGAGTATATTGCATTTGAAAATGAGCAGAGAAACCATTGTCTTGTGCAATCAAAAAATGAAGTGAATCCTTTTGGTTTACAAAGAACCACTCATAATACATGGTTATTTATGATGGTAGATTATAACATGACACCATGGTTATGCATGAAGTGAAAAATAAATTATGTTTTATGATCTTATATTAGGAAAAAAACAATAAAATAATGATATTGATGTTTATTTGGCTCCTTTGATAGAAGATTTGAAATTAATGTGGGATAAATGTGTGGTGTTTTATGATTCTTACAAAAATGAAGATTTCCAATTGAGAACCATTTTGTATGTGAGGGTAAATCACTTTACTACTTATGGAAATTTATCAAGATGTAGAATTAAAGGAATTAAAGGGTTTCCCATTTTTGAATAAGGAATGCACTTAGTTATGTTGAATCATTCCTTGAAGACGGTGTTTCTAGGACATTGTAGATTTCTACCATGTTGACATAAATATCGATATTAGATGATATTATTTTATGGGAATTTAAAATATTGTATATCACTATTTCTACTAACATGTGATAAAATTTTTGAGAAATTAGAGGATATGGCTACCTGTTTTGGTAAAACATATTCAAAAAACCTTATGTAAACTAGTTGGAAAAAATATTAATTTTTTTAATTACAATACTAGAATTTTTTGTATGATTGACATTTTACTAATGTCATACATGAGGAATAGAATTATGTGATTGTGTCATTGGAACATTAGAAAATGAACTTTAAAAAAAATAAAGGATGGAATTAAGGCATTATTAGACATGATTGATACGAGGTTACTGGAAGAGTTGGTTCCAAAATATGGTGAAAGAAAGATTTTTCTTCCTCTAGTTTCTTACACTCTTTCCAAGAAATAGAGATATATATTTTCTAACATCATGAATTATGTAATGGCTATAGTGGATTATACATTAAATATCATTAATATCATCTTAATGACTTTTTTGATGTTAAATAGCAAGAAATCACATGATTTTTATATTTTGATGCATGTTCTAATACCTCAAGATTTACATTGCTATTTTCCTAACAATTATTTTCATATATTAACAAAGAATTTTTTTATTTTTCAAATATATATATCGTAAATTTATAAACCCAAAAATATTGGAAACTATGGTAAATAAAATTACAATCATGTTATATGAATTGGTGATGTTCTTCTCATTGTCATTATTTTATATGATGGTTCACATGGTTAGAGAGATTTCTCTATGTGGTCTTATACGTTATAGATAGATGTACTTCATTGAATGGTATGTGATAATTTTAAAATTGTATGTTGAAAATCAATGTTTTCCAAAAGGTTGTATTGAGAAGAGATATATTATTGAATAAATCGTTGAATTCTATATCGAATCGATTTCTAATGCGAAAAGTATTAGTCTATCGAAATATAATCAGAGTGGAAAACTTGTGGGTGAAGGAATTTATGGAATATATTTTTTCATAATTACCATTACATTGAAGAAGTATGATATCATTTTCATTGTACATAATATTTTAGAGTTTATGTCATATGTTTAAACTCAGAAAGTAATTCTCAGGCATTTAAATCCACAAAGGGCTGAAAACTGTACATCAAATACACATAATCGATAGTGTATATAATAGTTTTGAGATCATATTTTAATGGAGACAATAGAATGTATATAATCAATCTCAGAATTAATTAGATAGAAATATATAAGACCCTTTGTAGATGTATTTTCTTATAATGACTATGTAATTAATCATTATATGTTATTTAAAAAGAAATATGATGAACATTTTTCAAAAACAAATAGTGGATTTACTCTTTTAGATGAAGAGATGCATGTATCTGGTACCAATAATACAAATCATATTTGAATGAATATTTTATACTTTGGCATAATCGAACAAATATTAGAGTTGAATTATATAACATTTCATGTGCTGATTTTTCAATACGATTGAATTTATAATAGGATTGTAGTTAAAAGTGATGAATTGGGATTTCTGAAAGTATATTTATGTAAGAAAGGGTACACGAAAAAACGGTTCATAATGGAATCACATAAAGTATTAGTATTTTATGTGTCAGATCTTATAAATACAATGATGTCAATTGTTCTATTATGTCCATGCACATCCCTCTTTCAATTTTGGTTAAACCACTATTTTAGTTGGGTTCTTCTTCCTTTAAACCTTGGTGGATGCACCTTTTGTTGGGGATGGAGTGATTTTGACAGGGGAAATGACCTAATGTTTGAGGATGCATGTCTATTTGAATTTGTAGTGTATGGGTGTAAATGTGTTTGAGGTCGCAAAGAGATTCTCATCAGGCTCGGGTACAGTTGAAGGATTTTTGGGCTTTCTACAGGATTTCATAATGACAACTTCCTATAGAAAATATCCACGGTGTGTAAGTAATGTTGGTTTTAGGTGTAGAAAACACATTACGGTGGAGGAAAATATATTAGAATTTATTTTAATAATCATTGTCTAAAACCGAGAGCGAGGATCCTGCACATCAAATTTATATTTAATTTATTTAATATCTGAAGAAATAAATACTTGGTCCTAGGAATTTTATTCATTGATTTTTTTGTATCAACCGAGAAGAACCTTACAAATTGACATCATTATGTTTGTGAGGATCTAAGGTTATAATCCATATTTCGGTAATCCATACGTGCTCCAATGGTCTCTGTCCATCGCCACTCATTCTACTCGTGCGGGCATGGGGACTAGAATGTCTTTCATTGTTCATTATTGATCGCTCGTTCTTCAGTCATGATGAAATTATCTCTTGGATTTCTCTTTCTTGAGAGGGATAGAGGAATATTATTCGAGAGATAATTCATTATGCACAACAATTCTCTTTTTACAAACATGGATTTGGTTTTGAATGCTTTACACAATAGACATAGCCGTCTATTTATGGAAATCTATAAGACCATTAAATATATATATATATATATATGTTAATAAAGGTTCTGTTGGGAGAAAGATTTATGGATAAGGAATTAAGAAAAGTTTTTTGTTATAGAGTGTTGTCTTTAGTTGTCAAAAAAGCTAAATCAATTCACTTTGTAAAGGACTTGTAAATCAGATGATGCTTTATTAATATGTATTTCACAGATATCATAAGTTAAAAGAACTTGTGATGAAAGCCTTATAACAGAAAGGGGGAGATATGATGATGCCAGTCATATATAGTTTTGATTGGAAGTAATGATGTTGTTGGAAGATAAGGAAGTTTTAGTACTTCCCATTATAACTCTAATTTTTCTAATGCTGATCTATTAAAGGATATATATCAGGATAGCAGAGTTCGTGATGAAAGCTGATGAATGGTTACGGGAAGCAGTGAAGAGAGAAATGACAAAGGAACAAACCATTAGGAGGCGACAAGTATTGGTTCACAAGTATTGGCGCACAAGTATACGTGGCGCACAAGTCATATGTCAAAGATAATCCTATCAAAATATGAAAAAGGGAAAAAAGTGGCGCTCAATTTAGAACGTGTCGTGCAAGTCAAGAGGGTCGCGCAAGTATTGGCGCGCAATTCTTGGTGCACAAGTACATGTTGCGTGCAAGTCATATTCCAACATCATCGTATCAAAATATGACAAAGGAAAGAAACTGTCGCTCTAGTGATGGAAGGGCACGCAAGTGATGAAGTGGCAGGCAAGTGACAGAGCGGCGCACAAGTATTGGCGCGCAAGTCTCTGCCGCCCAAGTCACCAAAATGCCTATAAATAGACCACTAGCCTCCTCATTTTTTAAGGATCAATACTTGAGAATTTTCATTGATATCTGGGCGTGCATGTAGATAGTTGGGTGCGCAAGTTGAGGGTTGTTAGAAGTCAACCAAGTTGGGGATGCGAAAATTGGTGGAACGCAAGTGTTTGTTGGCGTTCAGGCTGCAAGAAGGAAGCGTGTCTGAAGGTCAGTGCGCAAGAAGAGGTATGCAAGTTGTAGGCACCCATGTATAGGTCATGCAAGTGGAAGTGGGCGCGCATGCTGTTTTTCTCCAGGTGTTCATGCCAGCTTCTGGGTAGGAAAGTGATGAATTGATTTGAAAGATTTGATTTGTGTAAGATCATTAAGAAGAACTGATCAATTTTATTACCCTATTTGTGCTAAGTGGGAGCACATGCACTATTGGATTGTTTTCACAGTGCTGCATTAGTGTAAGGATATATCATGCTCATTGTATTCCACATCAAAGGATTGTCTTCTAGAGGATTGTACGGTACTGGATTGATCCTGTACCATACCAAGGAAGTTGCTACTCTTGTTGAGGAGTGAACCTTGTAAATCTTGTGTTCTTGTGGTTGTGTGTGTTCAATAGGGAAGAAACTCTTCAGAAGGAGGCAAAGGCTGTTTCAAAAAGGGGAAACATAAAAAGAAAACGATATCACTGATTCACCCCCTCCCCCTCTCAGTGATACTTGGATCTTATCTAGGAACTTCAATTGGCAGCAAAGCGACAAGTTCCCTTCGTTTATTCTTTGTTGATGTGGTTGAAGAGAAGTTGTGATGGATAATCTAAATTGTGTGAACCGTAAGGGGATTCCAATTTTTTATTGAAATAAATTTCACATATGGAAGGACAGAATGATGCCTTATCTTATGTCTCTTGGATATGTAGTTCTTGAAACTACAATGGATGGATTTTCTGCTATTTTTGACATGGTTCCTCTTACTCTTATCGATAATAAGAACCTTGAGAATGATGGAAGAGATAAAAATGTGTTACTCTCATCTCTTTCTGAGAGTGAATTTTTAAGAGTGAGAGGTGTTTCTATAGCTAATGGCATTTGAGATAAGTTGAAGAAAATCTATGAAGGAAATACAAAATTGAAGAAGGAAAAACTACAAATATGGAGGTTAAAGTATGAAGACTTGAAAATCAGTGAATCTGAATCTATTGGGGACTTCTTTACCAGGATTAATGACATTTTCAGCACAATCAGATGTCTTGGTGAAACATTAGAGTATTCTATGGTTGTCAAAAAGATCTTGAGATTTCTTGCTGACAATTTTGATGCTAAAGTGTATTTATTAGAAGATAGAGACCCTGAAAAATTATCTCTGGATGATTTGCAAAGCACTCTCATTACTTATGAAATGAGAAGGGAGAAGACTATGAAGAGAAAAGAATTTAGATAGAGAAATGTCATTCAAGGCTACAAAGAGAGAGAGAAGTCAAAGAATACCCTTATTGAAGATGAGGCTGGTGAATCTGATTCTGAAGATGAGGTATGAAATTTTTTTTTTGAAATTTTATCCATGTTTTCTAAAAATGTGAAAAGTGGTACAGTGAAATACAATGGGAAACTACCCTTGAAATGTTTTGAGTGTGGAGAGGTTGGTCACTTTGTGGGTAATTGTCCTCAAAATAATAATGAAGACAATGATTATAATGAAAGAAGGTCAACAAGGTCGTGGAAGAATTAAACTGACAAAGAAAACTATTTTTCAACGGGTAAGGATAAAAATTTCTTCAAATCAAAATGAAGAAGCTTTTTATCTAATGATGAAGAAGAAGAGGATATCTAAGATGAATCTTAGAAAGCTAGTGAGAATACCATTATTGTATCTATGAATAATGAAGAGTATGAGAGAAAAAATTCAGAAGAAGAAGAAACTCAACATGAATATCATCTGAATGAAGAATTGAAAGAATGCTTGAGGAAGATCAGAAGGCTTGAAAAGGAAAACATCAGACTGATATATGAAAATTATACATTAAGAAATAAATAAGGTTTTACTGATCGGAAAATCAAAATGGAAAATAATATTGATGATCTGAAAAATTCTTTTGAGAATTCAAAGAATCTTAATGATCATCTTTATGTAAAGCTAAAGGGAATAGAAAAAGAGTTGGAATTTTTCCAACTGAAACTTTATAATGATCAAGAAATGAATATCCATTTGAAAAATTCTATCTTAGAAGTTGGTGAATGTTCCTGTAAGAATGAACCAAACAAGGAGTCACAAAAGTTACCTTCAAAGGATGAAATGAAAGACAGAACTGGTTCTGATAAGAACAAGGATGGAAAGACCAGGTATGTGGTCAATGTCAGCAATGATGAAAAATTATAAATGCATAGAAATAACAAGTCAATAAAGACCTATAATACTTTTGGTGATGTTAAATCTGAACTGAGAAAGGGAGTTACAAATGAAAACATGAAGTTTGATTGTCAGCATAGTCCTATTAAAAGGTTGTTGAGAAGCCTATTCACAAATCTGGTTAGTATAGAAGTTTCATAGGCAAATATTCTTTCTATGGTTACTACTAGGGTTGTGGTGGATTAGGACACATGGAAAATATGTGTTCGTTCAACCAACAACATTACAACTATTCCACATGTTTTGAAGGACAAGGATTGAGGGGGAGTCAACCCTTTAAAAATAGAAAGTCTCCAATTAAATCTCAAAAGATATCTGAGAAGACTGATGTGAGTGTTGAGAATATGGTTCAACCACTGGAAACTATTTTTGGATGATGTGATTGACCTGGACTTATTTCCAAGGGCTGACTTAGTGTGTTACCAGAGCAACAAAATATTCTTAATAATTCTCAAAAGCTAGAGTTTTTAAAATCTAAAATGGACAAGTATGATAAGTCTGAAAGGAAAGAGTGCATGGTTATCTGGCCAGAACACATTGACCAGGCTAGGAAATTGTAGGAAGCACAATAGAAATTGAAGGAAAAGGATGAACAAAAAGATCTTGTTGTCGAAACTGCTTTCAAAGCTACAAAAGGAAAATGAACATGGATTCTTTATAGTGGGTGTTCTTCTCATATGACAATATATTTAATGTTTCTGAAAAATGTGAAAGACATCAAAGAAGAAACGGTGACATTTAGAAATGATGAATCTCTAAGGATCAAAGGTGTTGGATCGGCCATCATTGGAAAAGAAAAGTTGAAATCCAGAAAAACACTATATGTTGATGGGCTAAAACATAACCTACTTAGTGTGTCACAACACTATGATGAGGGAAACAAAGTTATCTTTAGAAAAGTTGGATTTTTTGTGAAAAGTGAAAATGATGGGAATATAGTTACAAAGGGACAATGTACAGGAGGGAATTTGTTACAAGTTGGTGAAGTGTAGAACTCTTATTACATTAGTGTAGTGGATGAAAATTAGTTATGGCATAAAAGGCTGGGACATATGTGTCAAATAAATATGTGCATGTTATCAACACAAGACAATGTCTGAGATATGCCTGATTTATCAACAAGAAGAGATTGGTGCTGCACTATTTTTGAAAAAGGGACGAATACAAACTCTTCAGATAAGAGAGTTGAAATTCACTCAAAACAACCCTTGGAACTTATAAATTCTGAAATATGTGGACCAATGAGAAAGAAATCAACAAATGGACATAAGTAGTTCATCACTTTCATTGATTACTTTACTCGTATTACTTGTGTTATATACATGAGACATAAGTCAGATGCTCTGCATATATTTAAGAGTTTCAGGAGGAAAACAGAAAAAGAATGTGAGTATTCAGTGAAGAAGATGAGAACTGATAGTGGTGGTGAGTATATGAATGAAGGGATTGAATGTTATTTTCAAAATCATGGAATTCGGCATGAGTTCAGGTCACCATACACACCTCAACAAAATGGGGTTGCTGAAAGAAAGAATCAATGTCTAGTGGAAATGGGGAGAACTATGTTACTTGAATTTAGTCTTTCTCATTATTATTGGAGGCAAGCCATGAGCACTGCTGTTTATATTCAGAACTGATCCATCTATAGGCCAAACTCAGATATGACTCCATATGAAATGTTCTATGGGAAAACTCCAAGTCTGAAACATTTAAGAGTATTTGGGAGTCCATGTATTATAAATAAAAAAGGTGGAAACCATGGAATGTCTGAGAAATGAAGATATGATGGATTTTTTCTTGGCCATGCTCCAGAAGGAAGAGGATATAGATGTCCCAAAAAAACAGGAAGAATTATTGATTCTTAAGATGTAAAAGTTGTTGAAAATGTTGAGAAAGAAAAGCAGTCATATGTTGATGTGGAAGTTGAGCAGGATAGAGAATCTTTTGTTAATGATTCTAATAATGCTACAGACTGTGTTAATCCTATCGGTGAAGAGGAATCCGACTCAGAAATATCGAGTGATGAGGATGAAGTTTGAAAAACTCTTCCTAAGTTGAGGAAACAAGTGGAGGCTCATAATATCATTAGAGATAAACATCAAAGGGTTCAAACAAGAAGAACAACAGATGCTATATCACAGACATATCTTTATTATAAAGTTAAACAAAATATATTAAATTAAGCATATGAAAATCTAGAATGGGTTCATGCAATGAATGAAGAACTTGATCAGATAGAGAAGAATGACACATGGGAACTTGTACCGAAGACGGACAACAAGAATATCATTGGCACAAAGTGGGGTTTCTAGAACATGTGGAATGAAGTGGGTAAAGTAACAAGAAACAAAGCAAAATTGGTTTGTAAAGGGTATTCAAAAATTGAAGGCATTGATTTTGATGAATCCTTTTCTCTGGTGGAAATATTAGAAACAATCAAAATCTTTCCTGCTATTACTGCACAAGAAGGATACAAATATCTTTCAAATGGATGTAAAATCCGAATTTTTGAATTGTGACCTTGACAAGGAATTCTAAATTGATCAACATTGTGGATTGATTATTGGAATGGATGAATTTTATGTGTAAAGGTTGAAGAAGCGTTTTTATTGGATAATATAGGCTCCTAGATCATGGAATTCTAAATTAGATACTTGCTTAAAGAAGATGATCTTTAAGAAAGGGAGAGTTGACAACAATATCTACATCAATTAATGTCAGGAGTTTTCACTGATCGTTATTGTTTATGTCAATGATATTATATTTGATTGAAATGATGAAAGATCATGTGAAAAATTTGATGAGGATATGAAGAAGTTATTTGAGATGTTCATGCTGAGAGAAGTGATGTATTTTCTTGGGCTACAAATTTCACAGAAAAAGAATCACGTTTTTCTATCCCATGAAATGTATGCTAAGGAACTTCTGAAGAAGTTTGGAATGGAAAATTTGAAACCAGTTTCCACCCCAATTTCAGTGGGATCCAAGTTGTCTAAAGATGGAGAAGGCAAGGATGTTGATCAAAAAGAGTTTCGAAAGATGATTGGAAGTCTGTTGTATTTGAATACCTCAATACCCAACATCGTCTATGCTGTGACTTTATGTGAAAGATTTCATAGTTCTCATAAATAATCACATTTTAATGCTGGAAAAAAGAATTCTTAGATATATAAAAGGCACAAAATTTTTGGAATCATGCATGATGGATAATGAAATATTGATCTATTCGGGTATTCTGATGCTGATTGGGAAAGAAATGTTGATGATAGAAGATCCACATCTGGTGAAGTTTTCTTTCTGGGGAAAAGTTGTGTTAGTTGGCATACCAAGAAACTAAATTTAGTAAATCTTAGCATAGTTGAAGCTGAGTATGTTGCTGCTACCCAAGCTGCAACAAAACTAATGTGGATGAAGACTCAACTGGAAGATCTACTTGTTGAAGTAAAGATACCATTGCTCTTGGGTTGTGATAATTAGAGTGCAATAAATATTACACGAAATACGGTACAATATTATTGTTCAAAACACATTGATATGAAGTTCCACTTCATCAAAGAGCAGGTGAAGAAGAATGAATTGAAGATGGAGTATGTTCCTAAATCTGAACAATTTGTTGATATATTCACAAAACCGTTACCAAAGGAACCATTAGGAAAATTGAGGTTGAACATGGGAGTCCAATATCCTTCTCATCAAGGTGAAGTTACATGTTTCTATCCCCTCTCTAGTCATACCGTTGGATAGTGTTGTCAAGGGGGAGAATTGTTTCATAAATCTATCCTCATGGAAGCATGCATAATTGGGAAGTTGTGGGTAAGCTATGATCCCGCATGTATGTGTGTAAACTATTCTAACATTTTGTTGGAGTGGTTGTAGGAAACAATGTTGTTTTCTAGGAAAGTTGACAAAGTGAAGAATGATGAGGTAGAATCTTGAAAGATGATCTGAAGAAGGCTGAGGAGATACGTTTGAAAGATGATATGAAGAAGGCTGAGGAGGTACGCTCATGATATTTCATAGTCACTACTTTTGGAAATCATGGTTTGGGCTATCAATAATTTTTGTTTCCTACAATGAGTTAGATCACGTAGGCTTAGAATTGTTGATAAGCAATCAATTTCTTAAGGTTACAAAGTTGAGTGATTTATGTATCATGGCTGACAACAAAATCCAAAGGGGGAGATTTTTGGGACCAAGTTTGATCGATAAGGAAGTAAGAAATGTTCTCTGTTACAAATTGTTGTATTTTTTTGTCAAAGAGGCTAAATCAATTCACTTTGTAAAGGACTTTTAAATCAGACGATGCTTTGCTGATATGCATTTCACAAATATCATAAGTTAGGAGAACTTGTGATGCAATCCTTATGAAGGAAAGGGAGAGAAATGGTGATGCCAGTCATATACAGTTTTGTTTGGAAGGAATGATGTTGCTGGAAGATAATGAAGTTTTAGTACCTCCCAATATAAATCTGACGATGCTAATGATGATCTATCAAAGGATATATATTATGATAGCAGAGTTCATGATGAAAGCTGAAGAATGGTTATGGGAAGCAGTGAAGAGAGAAATGGCAAAGGAACAGACCATCTGGAGGAAGCACGAAAAAACAGTTTAAGGTGGCGCCTTTTTCTAGTGTTTGCCAAATTTTTTGGGCCTGAAAATCAAAAAATGTAAAGAAGTGATTTTGGAATAGGAAAGAAGGTGGCGCGAAAGTCATGAGTGGCGCACATGTATTGGCGCACAAGTATACATGGCATGCAAGCCATATTTCAGAGATCATCCAATCAAAATATGACAATGGAAATAAAGTGGCACGCAAGTTAGAACGTGTCATGAATGTCAAGAGGGACACACAAGTATTGGTGCACAATTCTTGGATCACTAGTACATTTTGCGTGCAAGTCATATTCCAACATCATCATATCAAAATATGAAAAAGGAAAGAATCTATCGCGCTAGTTATGGAAGGGCGTGCAAGTGATGAAGCGGCACACAAGTGAATGAGCGGCACGCAAGTATTGGCGCACATGTCTCGGTCACACAAGTCACCAAAATGCCTATAAATATATCACTAGCCTCCTCATTTTTCAAGGATCAATACTTGAGAATTATCTTTGAGCTCTTCGTGCGCAAGTAGAGAGTTGGGTGCGCAAGTTGAGGGTTGTTAGAAGGCGCGCAAGTTGGGGACGCGCAAGTTGGAGGCGCACAAGTGTTAGTTGGCGCACAGGCTGCAAGTAGGCAGCATGTCTAAAAGGCAGTGCGCATGTAGGCAGTGCACAATAAGAGGCACACAAGTTATTGGCATGCAAGTATAGGTTGTGCAAGTAGAAGTGGGTGCACAAACTGTTTTGCTCCAGGGGTTCCTCCCAGCTTCTGGGTAAGAATGTGAATTTAAAGATTTGATTTGTGTAAGCACATTAAGAAGAATTGATCCATTGTATTACCTTATTTTTTCTAAGAGGGAGAAAACACACTATTTGATTGTTTTCAAAGTGTTTCACAAGTGTAAGGGTATATCCTACTCATTGTATTCAACATCAAAGGATTGTATTTTATAGGATTGTGTGGTACTGTATTGTTTTCGTACCATACCAAGGACGTAGCTACTATTGTTGAGTAGTGAACCTTGTAAATCTTATATTTCTATAGTTGTGTGTGTTCAGTAGGGGAGAAACTCTTTAACAGGAGGTGAAGGCTGTTTCAAAAAGGGAAAACATAAAAAGAAAAAGATATCACTGATTCACCCCCTCCATCTCTCAGTGATACTTGGATTCTAACTAGGAACTTCAATTGGTATGAGAGAGACATGTTCCCTTTGATTATTCTTTGTTGAAGTGGTTAAAGAGAAGTTGTGATGGAGAATCTAAATTGTGTGAACAATAAGGGGAATACGATTTTTGATGGAATGAACTATCACATATGGAAGAAAATAATGATGCCTTGTCTTATGTCTCTTGGATATGAAGTTCTTGAAACTACAACTGATGGATTTCCTATTATTTATGACAAGGTTCCTCTTACTCCTATTGATATGAAGAACCTTGAAAATTATTGAAGAGATAAAAATGCATTACTCTCTTCTCTTTCTGAGAGTGAATTTTTAAGAGTGAAATGTGTTTCTACAGCTAAAGGCATCTATGATAAGTTGAAGAACATCTATGAAGGAAATACAAAAGTGAAAAAGGAAAAACTACAAATCTGGAGGCTGAAGTAAGAAGACTTGAAAATCGGAGAATCTGAATCTGTTGGGGACTTCTTTACCATGATTAATGACATTGTTAGCTCAATCAGATGTCTTGGTGAAACGTTGGAGGATTCTACAGTTGTGGAAAATATCTTAAGAACTCTTCCTGACAAGATTGAGTCTAAAGTATCTTCATTAGAATATAGAGTCCCTGAAACATTATCTTTGGATGATTTTCATAGCACTCTCATTACTTATGAAATGATAAGGGAGAAGACTATGAAGAGAAAAACAAAATCTGATAGAGAAATGTCATTCAAGGCTACAATGAGAGAGAAGTCAAAGAAGACCCTTATTGAAGATGACGCTGGTGAATTCAACTCTGAAGATGAGGTATGCAAAAATATTGATGAAATTTTATCCTTGTTTTCTAAAAATGTGAAAATAGGTATAGGGAAATACAAGGGGAAACCTCCCTTGAAATGTTTTTAGTGGGGAGCAGTTGGTCACTTTGTGGCTAATTGTCCTCAAAATAATAAAGAAGACAATGATGATGATGAAATAAGGCCAAGATGGTCATGGAAGAATGAAACTGAAAAAGACAAATATTTTGCAAAGGGAATTGATTAGAAGTTCATAAAATAAAAATGAAGAAGCTTTTTATCTAAAGGTTATGGAGAGGATAACGAAGCTGAATCTAAGAAAGCAAGAGAGAATACCTTTATTACAATTGTGAATAATGAAGAGTACGAGAGAAACAGTTTAGAAGAAGAAGAAACTCAACTTGAATATCATCTAAATGTTTAATTGAAAGAATGATTGAGGAAGATCATAAGGCTTGAGAAGAAAAACAACAAGCTGATAAATGAAAATTCTACATTAAGCAATCAAGAAGGTTTTACAGATTAAAAAATCAATATGGAAAAGAATATTGATGATCTAAAAAAATATCTTGAAAATTCAATGAATCGTAATGATCATCTTGAATTAAAGATGAAGGCAAAAGAGAAAGCATTGGAATTTGTCCAACAGAAACTTTATAATGCTCAAGAAATGAATACTAGTTTCAAAATTTCTATCTCATAAGTTTCTGAGTGTTCCAGTAAGAATGAACCAAATAAGGAGTCACAAAAGTTACCTTCAAATGGTGAAATGAAATATAAAACTGGTTTTGATAAGAACAAGGATGGAAAGACCAGGTATATGGTCAAGGTCACTAATGATGAAAAATCAGAAGTGCATAAAAATCATGAGTCAAGACAGACTTCTAATACTTCTGGTGATGTTAAATCTTAACTGAGAAAGGGAGATACAAATGAAAAAAATGAAGGTTGATGGTCAGCATTGTTCTATTAAGAAGGTTGTTGAGAAGCGTGTTCATAAATATGGTCAGTATAGAAGTTTCATAGGCAAATATTCTTTCTATGGTTACTGCTGGTATTGTGGTGGATTCAGACACATGGAAAATATGTATTAGTTCAACCAACAACATTACAAATAATCCCCATGTTTTGAAAGACAAGGATTTAGGAGGAGTCAATCCTTTGAAAATAGAAAGTCTCGAATTAAATCTCATAAGATATCTGAGAAGACTGATGTGAAAGTTGAGAATATGTTCCAACCACTGGAAACTATTTGTGAAAAATGTGATCGACCTGGACATCCTGCCAAGAGCTGCCTTAGTGTGTTACCATAGCACCAAAATATTCTTAATAATTCTCAAAATCTAGAGTTTTTAAAATCTAAAAGGGATAGGTATGATAAGTCCAAAAAGTAATAGTGCATGGTTGTCTATCCAGAACACATTGACCTGGCGAGGAAATTGGAGGAAGCACAATAGAAAGTGAAGGAAAAGGACGAACACAAATCTCTTTTTGTCAAAACTTCTTCGAAAGCTACAAAATGGGAACATCCATGGATTCTTTATAGTGGGTGTTCTTCTCATATTCTAGGAGATTTAATGTTTCTGAATAATGTGAAAGACTTCAAAAAAGGAACATTGACATTTGGAAATGATGAATCTCTAAGGATCAAAGGTGTTGGATCAGCCATCATTGGAAAAGAAAAGATGAAATACAAGAAAACAATATATGTTGATGGGCTGAAAATAACCTACTTAGTGTGTCACAACTCTGTGATGAGGGCAAGATAACTATCTACAGAAAAGATGGATTTGTTGTGACAAGTGAAAATGATGGGAATATAGTTACAATGGGTAAACATACAAGAGGGAATTTGTTCCATGTTGGTGAAGTGTAGAACACTTGTTACATGGGGGTAGTGGATGAAAATCAGCTATGGAATAAAATAATGGGACATATGTGTCATAGAAATATGTGCACGTTATCAACATGAGACAATGTCTGAGATATGCCTAATTTATCAAGAAGAAGAGACTGGTGCTACACTATTTGTGAAAAAGGTATGATTACAAACTCTTTTCATAAGAGAGTCGAAATTCATTCAAAAAAACCTTGGAACTTATATATTCTGATATATGTGGACCAATGATCAAGCAATCAATAAATGGAGACAAGTACTTCATTACTTTTATTGATGACTTTACTCGTATTACTTATGTTATGTACATGAGACATAAGTCAGATGCTCTGAAAATGTTTAAGAGTTTCAGGAGGAAAGAAGAAAAGGAATGGGAGTATTCAGTGAAGAAGTTGAGAACTGATAATGGTGGTGATTACAATAATGAAGATTTTGAATGTTATCTTTGAAATCATGGAATTCAGCATTAGTTCAGTTCACCATACACACCTCAACAAAATGGGGTTGCTGAAAGAAAGAATCAAAGTTTGGTGGAAATGGGGAGAACTATGTTACTTGAACATAGTCTTTATCATTATTATCGGAGGCAAGCCATGAGCACTTATGTTTATATTCAGAACGATGCTTCGATAGGCCAGACTCAGATATGACTCCATATGAAATGTTTTATGGAAAAACTCCAATTCTGAAACATTAAAGAGTATTTTGGAGTCCATGTATTATAAAAAAGAAAAGTGGAAACCTTGGAAAGTTTGAGCAAAGAGGAGATGGTGGAATGTTTCTTAGATATGCTCCAAAAGGAAGAGGATATAGATGTATCAACAAAGAAATAGGAATAATTATCGATTCATCAGATGTAAAAGTTTTTGAAAATGTTGAGAAAGAAAAGCAGTCATATGTTTCCATGGAAGTTGAGCAGGATAGAAAATCTTTTGTTAATGATTCTGATAATGCTACAGACTGTTTTAATCCTACCGATGAAGAGGAATCCAACTCAGAAATATCGAGTGATGAGGATGAAGTTCGAACAACTCATTCTAGGTTGAGGAAACAAGTGGAGGATCAGAATATCACAGGAGATAAACATCAAAGGGTTCAAACAACAAGAAAAACAGATGCTATATCACATACATCTCTTTATTCTAAAGTTGAACCAAATAATGTAAATGAAGCATTTGAACTTCCAGAATGGGTTTATGCAATGAATGAAGAACTTGATCAGATAGAGAAGAATGATACTTGGGAACTTGTACCCAAGCAGGACAATAAGAATATCATTGGTACAAAGTGGATTTTCCGGAACAAGCTGAATGAAGAGGGTAATGTAATAAGAAACAAAGCAAGATTGGTTTGTAAAGAGTATTCACAAATTGAAGGCATCAATTTTGATGAAACCTTTTCTCCAGTGGAAAGATTAGAAACAATCAGAATCTTTATTGCTATTGCTGCACAACGAGGTTAGGATATCTTTCAAATGGATGTAAAATACACATTTTTGAATGGTGTCCTTGACGAGGAAGTCTACATTTATTAACCTTGTGGATTTGTTTTTGGAAAGGATGAAAGATATGTGCTCAGGTTGAAGAAGGATTTGTATGGGATAAAAAAGGCTCCTAGAGCATGATATTCTAAATTATATACTTTCTTAAAGAAGATGAACTTTAAAAAAGGGAGAGTTGACATAAATCTCTACATGAAGGAATGTGAGGAGTTTTCACTGATCATTATTTTTTATGTCGAAGATATTATATTAGCATGAAATGATGAAATCTCATGTGAAAAATTTTCTAAAGAGATGAAGAAGATATTTGAGATGTCTATGCTAGGAGAAATGGAGTATTTTCTTGGGCTACAAATTTCACAGAAGAAGAATCACGTGTTTTTGTCCCAAGAAAAGTTTTCTAAGAAACTTCTGATGAAGATTGGCATGGAAAATTCGAAACCTGTTTCCACACCAATTTCAGTAGGAACCAAGTTTTCCAAAGATGGAGAAGGCAAGGAAGTTGATCCGAAAGAGTTTCGAATGATGATTGAAAGTATGTTGAATTTGACTTCTTTAAGACCCGACATCGTCTATGCTGTCACTTTATGTGCACGATTTCAGAGTTCACCTAAAGAATCACATTTGAATGCTGTTAAAAGAATTCTAAGTTATATCAAAGGCACAACAAATTTTGGAATCACGTATGATGGATCTGGAAATATTGATTTATTCGGGTATTCTGATGCTGATTGGGTAGGAGAGGTTGATGATCGAAGATCCACATCTGGTAGAGTTTTCTTTATGGGGAAAAGTTGTGTTAGTTGGCATACCAAGAAACATAATTCAGTAAATCATAGCATAGATGAAGCTGAGTACATTGCTGCTACTCAAGATGCAATACAACTAATGTGGATAAAGACTCAGCTGAAGGATCTACTTGTTGAAGTAAAGGTACCATTGCTCTTGGGTTGTGATAATCAGAGTGCAATAAATCTTACAAGAAATCTGGTAGAACATTCTCATTCAAAACACATTGATATAAAGTACCACATCATTAAAGAGAAGGTGGTGAAGAATGAATTGAGGCTAGAGTATGTTCCTACATCTGGACAGTTTTCTAATATATTCACAAAACTCTTACCAAAGGAACCATTTTCAAAATTGTGGTTGAACATGGGAGTCCAACCTCCTTCTCATCAAGGTTAAGGTACGTGTTTCTGTCCCCTATCTCGTCTTACCATTGGATAGAGTTGTCAATGGGGGGAACTGTTTCATAAATCTATCCTTATAGAAGCATGAATAAAGGGGGAGTTGTGGGTAAGATGTGAATCTATCATGTATGTGTGTGAACTATTCTAACTGTTTGTTGGTGTGGTTGTAGGAAACAATGTTGTTTTCCAAGAAAGTTGACGAAGTTAAGAAAGTTGAGGTATAAGCGTGAAATAAGATATAAATAAGGCTGATGAGATATGCTTGAAAGTTGATCTGAAGAAGGCTGAGGGGGTATGCTCATGATATTTCATAGTCACTGCTTTTGGACAACATGGTTTGGGCTATCAATAATTCTTGTCTCCTATAATGAGTTAGCTCGCGTAGGCTTATAATTGTTGATAAGTAATCCATTTCTGAAGGTTACAAAGTTCAGTGATTTATGAATCATGATTGACAAAAAAAATCCAAAGGGGAGATTTTTGGGACCATGTTTGATGGATAAGGAAGTAAGAAAAGTTTTCTATTACAGAGTTTTGTCTTTTGTTGTCAAAGAAGCTAAATAAATTAACTTTGTAAAGGACTTGTAAATCAGACGATGCTTTGATGATATGTATTTCAAAAATATCATATGTTAGGAGAACTTGTGATTCATTCCTTTTGAAGGAAAGGGGGAGAAATGATGATGCATGTCATATATAGTTTTGATTGGATGTAATGATGTTCCTATATGATAAGGAAGTTCTAGTACTTCCCATTATAACTCTGATGATGCTAATGCTGATCTCTTAAAGGATATATATCACGATAGCAGAGTTCATGATGAAATCTGAAGAATGGTTATGGGAAGCAATGAAGAGGGAAATGACAAAGGAACAGACCATCTGGAGGCAGTACAAAAGAACATTTTAAGGTGGAACTTTTTTTTAGCATTTGCCAAATTTTTGGGCCTGAAAATCAGAAAATGTAAAGAAGTGATTTTGGAAAAGGAAAGAAGGTGGAACACAAGTCAAGAGTGGTGCACAATTTTTAGTGCACAAGTATTGGTGTGCAAGTATTGGCGCTCAAGTATAAGTGGAATGCAAGTCATATTTCAGAGATCATCTAATCAAAATATGACAAAGGAAATAATGTGGCATGCAAGATAGAATGTGTCACACAAGTCAAGAGGGTCGCACAAGTATTGGAGCACATGCCTTGGAGCACAAGTAAATGTTGTGTGCAAGTAATATTCCAACATCATCAAATCAAAATATGACAATGGAAAGAAATGGTTGTGCTAGTGATGGAAGCGCGCACAAGTGATGAAGAGGCGCGCAAGTGACGGAGCGGCACCCAAGTATTGGCGTGCAAGTCTCGATCGCGCAAGTCTCCGAAATGACTATAAATAGACTAATAGCCTCATAATTATTTAAGGCTCGATACTCAAGAATTATCTTTGAGCTCTGGACACAAAGGTAGAGAGTTGGGCGCACAAGTTGAGTGTTCTTAAAAGGCGCGCAAGTTGGGGACGCGCAAGTTGGAGGCGCACAAGTGTTAGATGGCATGATGGATGAAAGCAGGAAGTGCGTATGAAGGTCATTGCACACGTAGGAAGCATCCAAGAAGAGACATGAATGTTGTAGGTGAGCAAGTATAGTCCGCACAAGTGGAAGTGGGCGGCAAGATTTTTTTCTTCAGGGGTTCCTACCAGCTTCTAGGTTGGAAAGTGAAGAATTTCTTTGAAATATTTGATTTTTGTAAGCTCATTAAGAATCACTAATCCATTGTATTGCTCTATTTGTTATAAGAGGGAGAACACGAACTATTGGATTGTTTTCAAAGTGTTGCATGAGTGTAAGGGTATATCCTCTTCGTTGTATTCCACCTCAAAGGATTTTCTTCTAGCGGATTTTGTGGTAATGGATTGTTTCTGTACCATACCAAGGACGTAGCTACTCTTCTTGAGTAGTGAACCATGAAAATCTTGTGTTCCTGTGGTTGTGTGTGTTCAGTAGGGAAGAAATTCCTTAACAGGAGGAAAAGGTTGTTTCAAAAATGGGAAACCTAGAAAGAAAAAGATATAACTGATTCACCCCCTCCCCCTCTCAGTGATACTTGGACCCAAATTGGGAACTTCGGGTTAGAAGATAAGAATATCCGATGACACCAAAAGATGCAGAATTTCTACTGGCAAGTTTATTTTCATAATCTTCTATCTTAGAGATTACCATGTGAGAATTCCATGAGAAGAAGTCTTATCAGTTTACATGTACTCACACCTGACGGTCTATATACGATGTGTCTCATCATAGTATGTTATCCAATAGCAGAACAATAAAAAAGATATTGCCATAGAACTTCAAGGATTTCATCATTGCAGGGAACTAATATGATCTTATCAATGTGACAAATACTATATGACATTATTACATTAAATCTCTAGAGAACAATGAAAAATTTGTCATAAGACATTTAATTTATTTTTTAATACATTAAATATTCCAATAATCAATGTACAATCTGTTAGTTTTTAGACACCAACTCTAACAAGTAATACACGACGTGAATCATTTTCTCGTAAGAAGACATGAAACCGTTTTATGACGTGAATGTCATAGAACCTTTGAATTTATCACCCACTGTGGGGAAAAAATATGGTACGGTGTCCACATGTTATTTTATACAAATTTACAAGTCCTCAAGTATGTCTCAAAATCACAACCTAGGGACATAAGCTCGAAAAACCGGGTCCTCCAAAGTAAAAGGGCCCTGAATGGAAGAGATGGATGCTATAACACATGGGATTTTCTAATTAAACACCTCACCACACCACTCCACCATATCAGCTCCATATTTCTAGCTCGTGAAATGCTCTAACAGCCATAACCCACTCACTCCACCTCAAGTAGCAGTGACCAGTGACCGCTAATTGGGGCCTACCTATATATACAATGATGAAGCATCGTTACTATTATTATTATTAGATATATAAAAAAATATTTGTATGTTATGTACCCTGTGGATGAGAAGATGGAACACTTTTTATTTTACATTGTAGGGGGAAATGGGAGCGATGTCGGCACCCGGGAAGAACTTGTGGCTCACCATAACGAACCCTGGGTAGTCTAAATTATAACACGTTGTATTATTGTAGTTGTTGCCATTTTTTTCATATCCATGTTTTAAAAAACTATTTTATGCCCCACTTCATTCGATAATAAAACAAAAAAAAATTGTGTCTGACAAAAAGAGATGGGGTGGTTTTGTTTGATTGTTTGGTTTCCATGTCGAGTAATATTATCCAGGGTTTGTTTTGTCACAGCTCGTGCATGGGGTAGAAATGAGTTTGTTAAAGGAAATTCAAGAACAAAACTAGAACCTTAGGAACAATGTGTATCTTTATAAGGTATCACTATGAGATAATCAGTTTTACACAACACCAACATTTAACAACGTTTAAAAAGAACTGATAAGTGAGGTACTTTTATCAACACTAAAAAAAGAGATGTTAAAAGGCTCATTTATCAGTGTTGAAAAAATACTCCTTTATTGGTTCTTTTTTAGCAGTGATATTGGTACCCTCTTTATCAATGTTCACTACCATAGATTCGGGCAAGGGATGTGTCAGTTTTTATCAGCACTAAAATGAAAGACCTGATAAAAGTGGGGTCTTTATCAATGCTATCTAAAGCACTGGAAAATCTACACTTGATCAGCACTATTATCAGCGCCGATAATGTTTTTTTTATAAAAAACATTATTAATTTATATAGTATTATTATATTTATATTAAAAAATAATGTTTATCTGTTTACATCAAATAAAAAATGAAATTTTAAAATATATATATTATTTTAATAATTCTAATATATATATAATGTTTGAAAAAAATATTTATTAGATTTTAATTAAATAATTATATATTTAAATAATTATAATATTATAATAAATTTCATTAAATAATAATTATATTTATTATATTTATTATATTTATAGTTACATATAAATACTTTTTAAATATATATATTTATAATTATAATTATAAATATATATATTTAAGTAAATATATGATTTTTATGAATTTGGTCAATAAATATATTAATGCATGAATAAAATTGGAGTTCATATGTTACGTATCATGCATGTTCATTTATACATTACACCCTCATTTACTCTTAATGTTGTCCGCATTGATTACTCGTTTTTTATGATCTATAAATTACTTGGTATATGATTCATTCTTGTTGTACCCATGAAGCTATTATGTTCACATAAATACAAATAAAATTATAATAAATATATTTACTATATTTATAATTATAAATTCGTTGTTATATATGAACACTTTTAAAAATGTATTTATAATTATAATTATAACTATATATATAAAAATAATTATAAAATTACAATATTTTTTTAAATGATAAATATATTTATTATATTTGTAATTATCTATAAAAAAATTTAAAATATATTTATTTATAGTTATAATTATAAATATGTATATATTTAAATAAATATATGTATTTGATGAATATATATATATATATATATATTTCCAGAAGTTATATATTAATAATCATTATTTATTTTTATATATAGATGCATGATTATATTGTTGATGATGGAGGAAAGTGAGTGGATCGCCTCAATAATTCATTACAATCGTGGTTGGTTTTGGCAGTTGAAGGGCGTGAATTTGTACACATATGTTGCGAATCAAGCTGTTGGTTGACCGCATCTGCCTGCTCCAAGGAAGTTCAAAGGGAGAGAAGAGGTAAAGGGATTTTCATTATTCTTTAGGTTCTTGGTAGGTTCTGTTGTGCTTCTCAATAACAGGGTTTCTCACCGAATCACAAGGACGGAGGACACTACACATGTATTGGATTCGGATGGGGAAATTTCTAAATGGTTTGATTTGTGAAAACACTCGTTTATCGCTCGTATATTGATGTCAAGGGGATGAAACCATAAAAATTCTTATATCTGATTGAATGATTAACATAAGTTTGGGGTTTCCCGGATTTGAAATGTGAATCCCTCAGACATGGTTTTTTCCTAATACTCTTTCCAGCTACGGATATGAAAGGCAGGGCCTGGAGTGCAAGTTCAATAAATCTGAACTCGGGTATTCTTTGGATCCATGAATGGAGTTTAAACTTCAACCTCAATGAGTTCAAAGACATATGTGCACAAGTATGGAACAAAAATCCATGGACTTAACTGGGCCTTATGGCATCCAGAAATTCTATATGATATTGCTTCTGCAATAGGCACTCTGATCAGGATGGACTCTACTAATGAATTGGTCAATTTTAGTCACTATGCTAGGGTCTTAGTTGAGGTTTACTAAAGCTCAACCTTCATAAACAAGTTAGTCCTTTCAACACCACAAGATGAAATAAATCTCTGGAATGAGTTTGAAAAAATTCCCTTATACAATGAAATCTGTCAAATGATAGGTCACTCTAAGAACAATTGTAGGAGGGATCTTTTTTTTCTCTAAATGTCAATTGAAAGGTCATAACCATAAAAAATGCCATAGGATAGAAAATATATCCCAGGAAACCTTGGATAAACCTATTGATCATCCTACAGGTGATGGTTCTCTTCTCTCTATCTCTAAGAGTTTGGAACCCTCACATGGAAAACTCCTAGCTAAATTTGTTCGAATTGACAAAAAGCTCAATTTATATAGCACTAAATCAGTCAATGAGTGCTCCAATATCCCCTATTTTTCCCTTTCTCCTATATGTTTGGAAAATGGGATGAGCTCCTAAACTCAATTGGTTTATAATCCCAAGTGGTTTTGGTACGATATTACTGATGAAGCACTGATAGCTATTACTAGTTTCCCTTTCAAGGATGCTTTAACTAGAGATATTATATCTGAATTTGATGATGCAATATTTAATGACATTTGGGCTGATAGGGAGGCTGCAACGCATAAAATTTTGGATGACTAATTATGGAATGAAAGAAAAATTATCTCTTCTAAAAAAACAAAGGAAAAAACCAAGATAGATGTCATACAAGCCAAGACAAAAAAGTCTATCACTCAAGGGACATGTAAGTTTCTTATTGAGATAGATATTGGTATAGAGAAAATGACCAACACATTTAGTGCCTTTAATTCCACTAAATTGGACCGTGGTCAGCTTTTCACAAAATAGAGACAAACATCCATGGGCTTTCTTGGCAAAAGTATCATGGATAGGGAGCAGAAAACCCCAATATACAACGATTCGTGCAACAGACACAAAGACTATGACTCTTGCTATGTTTGGGATAACACATGTGCAAGGCAGTGAAATTTCATTGGCCACTTCTATTCACTCTTTATCAATCCCACATGGTGGTAAATGTAGGGAAATGGGGGAACTCAAATAAATCCTACTATTCAATCTTTATCTAGACAACATGGCAGTAAAAGTGACAATGGCAATGGGGAATCTCAAATTAAGCACGTTTTAGCGATTTTACTCAACAAAAAATGGGAACTCTCCTGATTATGATGTCTGTAAAAAGATTTTTGAAACATCTTTAATGTCCTCCTCTATTTTGAAGTATATAGATGGTGGTACTATATTGAATCATGCTGGTGAACAGGAACTTAGATATTTATCAAACTCTGGGAAGGATGTTCATTATAAGACTTTCACTCCCTTACTAATGGGTGAAAAAGTTTATGGGAAGGATGGATCCTTTCCTTAGAAACATCATGTGAAGGGTAAACCAAGCATGATGGTTTGTACTCATAACTAATTTGAATTACTTGCAGCAGGAAGTAGTTAGGAAGAAGAAAAATTCAATTTTTGAACTAACAAAGTGGAAGACAAAGTGGATGTTGTTGAAGCTAGACTCTCATATAGTGGATATGGGCCATGTCTACAGGTTAAAACAAGGATGATAGTATTACAACCTCATGGCTGGGGTGGACGCTTCTCTCATCATAGCATGAGAACTCACTCTCGAGCATGTCAGAGATTATTTTCTTTTTTTGTAATTTTTTGTTTTGTTTATAACTCTGTTGTTCCACGTACTTTGTCTTTTAGTTATTTCAAGGGTTGTTGTGCCACATTATTAATAAAAAATATATTGTTGTGTGAGTATAATTGATCCAATATGATTATAAAGTTAATTTTTAGACATGATTGTGACTCATGTTAAGAATGTTAAGATTATCGATATTATGATGACACGCACATGCATATGTTATGTATTCATCATTATGAATGTTCATTTATAAACTGACACCCATATGATTCATTCATTTTATACCCAGGAACTTATGATGTACTCATAAATACTTATAAAATTACAATAAATATATTTAAATAATAAATTTATTTTTAAAATTTAAATTTATAATATTTAATTATATAAAATTAATTTTTAAATTTATTTAGTTATAAATATTATTATAACTATGTGTGTGTGTGTGTTTAAATAAGTATAATATTACAATTAATACATTTATTGTAATATTATAAATATATAATTATATATTAACATATATATAATTATATATATATATAAATTTATAATTATAATTTTAAATAAATAAATAAATAAATTTAAATAATTATAAAATAATAATAAATATATTTATAATAAATATATTTTTATAAATATATATAATTATAGAAATGTATTCATAAATAGATACAAATATGTATACATATATACAAATAATTATAATTGTAATTATGAATTATATATATATGTAAATAATTATAAAATTATAAAAAATATATTCATTATATTTATAATTATAATTAAAAATAAATATATATTTATTTATAGACATAAATATAAATAAATATTTAAATATTTATGGAATTAAACATTGATCACATAATTGTGGACCTGTGTTAGTGTTTCTTGCACATGGATAGTGATGATTATGAAACTTTATTGATTTCATAGGATGCTTGATCCGTCATTTTTATCTTGTATTGAATGTATGTGATGCTATTATGTCTTCTACAGTAGAGTGTGTAACTTGAGCCTAATGGAGTATTCCTAGAGAGGGATGTGTTAGACAATTGGTCGGCATGCATTGGACTATACCATCATGGGGGATGTGTAAACCATGCTTTTTGACTATCCCATGAAGAGGGATGTGTCAAGAAGTCATTTGACATTCATTATTATATAGTGTTGAAGCAGGTAAGGTTTGGATCTTTGGACCCGACATATGTATTATTATTGTGTGATATTCCTATTGTTTATATATATTATGTTTACTTTCTTGACATGCACCAATATAAATATTCATTACATAAGCTAAAGGATTTGGGTGGTGTACTACTGAGTCTTGTACTCACTCCCTACATAGAAATTTCAGCATGATTGTAGATTTCATGGTCAGGGATCTGGAGAAGGGAAAATACCCTATGGTGGATGGTTGAGTAGGTTAGTAAGAGAATTAAACATTACTAGATAGAGATTAGGTTGGATGACTTATGTTTCTTTTATCTTCATGCTTTACCACATACCTTGGTTCCTTTTGTTTAGTTTGGGTTATGTATCTATCATTCCATATTGATAAAGTATGGGTTTGTATTTTTTGTTTACACCGATAGTCTAATGATTTTTTATTTATTCTTCATTTATGGATTATTGGTTATTTCTTCCTTATTTGTAATCTAGTGTTACCTGGTACCAAAGACATAGTCTTCCATATTGTTCCATATGTCCTCGCTACTAATCAGAAACCTCTTGCATATGGGGAGACATGCATGAGGTCGTGTGACACTCTAGCTGTGACCTAGTGATTCGGGTCAGGGTGTTACAGAATGATATCTGATCAGGTTCACTAACATGTTCTTAACTTTGTCTTGATTTGGGATAGAGAAGAAAAGATATAGGATGGTTGAGACTCTTGTAGGATAACAATTTCCATGTCTTACCAATACAATATTGTGGGCCTCTAATATTCTAGAAAATGGGAAGTGGGGTTCTTATTGTTTATTGTTACCATTGATTTTGAATTCACCTTAGGTGATGAAATTGATTTTTTTGACACTAATTTATAAGATTTGGTGTGGATTCATGCATCATGTGAGGCATGTAGTATCACATGTTATATTCCCATTTCATGTATTTGATAGAGACTTTTGTATGTTTGGTTAGTGTGTTTGCTTTTACCATTCCTAATAATGTATTCGTTGTCTTTGATAAATATTTTATCTAACCAAAAATATAAAATCAAATTTGTAATTAAATTTTGTTTTTTAATATTATCCATAATAAGAAATTTAAAAAATAGGTAAGTTATTAATGTGTACCATCAAAAATATGAAGAATATGGTTTCCCAATCTCTATATTTACTTGAAAAAACTTACAGACTAATTTTTTTTTTCATACAAAAAAATGTGAAAATAGGATGTATAATAATATATGAAATATAGAAGAATTGAAAAATAGAAACAAAATGTCCAACCAACCTCAATAGAGTTGAGATTCGCGATATTTCTTGAATTGATCTATACCCGAGAAATACTGAACTCATTTCCCCCCTCCACTTTAGGGTTCAACAAATTAAATGCCCCATTCACTCCAGTGTAGTTTCCCTTGTTGAAAACTATAGAAGTATATTAATGATGTCACCACCCAAATATTAAAATTTATAAAAAAAAGAAACAATTTTAGTAATACAATGAATTTTAAAATGAATGTCACTTCTTAAAGGCTATATAAAAAAAAGAAAAAAATAATGAATTAATTGATATCTTTAAATTTAACTCGATGAGTTTGTTTGTGTGTGTGTGTGTGTTAGTAAAATTTTCAACTATGGTCTTGAAATTTTTTCCTAGTGATTTATTTTCCTCTAAGAAAATGTATTTGTTTTAAATTTGATAATTAATTTTATTTTTTGTGAATATTATTATTTAATTAATATATTTGGGAATGGTAATTTTTATTTGACCCAATTATCATGTGACATATTAGATGGAAGCCTTTTAGTTAACCATTTATGAAGACATGGAACTATGCATTTTTCTCACACTGAATCCTTATTGATCTATTTTTTGTAGTGATTGGCTTTAATAATTTATAATATAGGTTTGGTCTCCACACATTCAATATTTTAGCAAATTATATCATTTGGAAAACTTTTATTTTCACTATTTTTTATCAAATAATGTAGATAAAAAAGGGGTGAAGTGATGAATGTTTGAAGTGGGAATGTTTTTTTGTATTCATTATCTCATTCTTGATTCAGTTAAATATCATAGGAGGAAATATTAGAGGTGTCCTAGGGTTGAGAGAAAAAGGATACCAAATTCTAGATTTCCATATCGTATTTTTTTTTCATAACATTGTTTTGGTCGAGAGATGAAGAGAGGATTGTGGACAAGAGCTTGATAAAATGGTCATTGAGAAATAATTTTTTCTTCTCCATATATTTTTTCCTAATTAACTCTATATTAAAGATGAAAATACAACACGTCTAATACTTATTTGATTTATTGATGATCCTAAATTTATTTATTTTTTAATTGTTATTTTTGTGTTTCGGAAAGGTACAAATAGAATTGATGGAAGAATTGGGGGTTACGTTTCCAACACCTTATTCTTACATTTTTTGTAATATGTATTCAAAGATCTACAACTTATTATAAATGTTTAGATCATAAATTTAAAAATTATATTTAACTACCAATATAGTATGAATGAAGTAAAAAACATAACATGATTTTAGTAAAAATATGAAAAATTTAAATCTACAGAACATAATAAATGTTAGAAAAATACTTCACCTCGACTGATAGATTTTTGTTATTATAAATGATTCTTATCTATTGAATTTGTAAGGTGGAAATGATCAGGTGTGGTACGTATTAATATCATTATGGTCCCCTCTGGACACACCACATTCTCATTCCACAGTTGACTAATCCCCTCACACCCTTCAATTCCACCCAATTTCATGCTCAGCTCTATCTGTTGATATATAATATTTTTATGTTAAAAAATAGGAAAAAATAATTAATATTAGTATAATAAAAATCCAGGATGTTTCCATTTCACTTATATAAAGGTTTAATATCATCCAATAGAATTGAAAAACATATCATTTAACAACTGTGATCTTGTCCAGCTCAATTGTTTCTGCGACCATTCCCCCCTTCTACAAACACAATGAAGACAAAAACAATTGAAATCATGTCATTTCATGTGTCATCGATCTGTAGGGATCCCTTTAGTGATGTATAAATATGTATTGATATAAATGGACTGATGTGGAGGTGTTTACTAAATAGGATGAATTGAAATAAGAATTATCAGAGTTTTCATGGAACACATATTCTTCATAAAATGGAAGATTGTTTGGAGCTATTCCCATTAACATCCTATGTTTTTAGAGCTCTTACAAACTATTGGCATGCACTTTCATGCCATATTATTCTATGAGTAATTTATGTTTGTTATCTATACTATTTGATTATTCCCTATACATAACCGGAATCTTTCCAATTAAAATGTGTAACTCGAAACTTATAATACCTTATCATTATAGTGATCAAATTCACCGTAATAAAAAAAATTTGGTGCGACTTAAATGAATAACCCTCGTGGTTCACCATTAAAAAATACATTTGAGTTATTTTTAATTCAGTTAAAAAAATAACATCATACATAACATGAATTGGTTTATAATTTAACCCTATGGAAAAAGAAACTATATTGATGATTTTGAAATATTTTTTATCACATGTCTTTCACAGGAAAATGAACCCAGAATGAGGAGTCTTGTACACATTCCAAACATAAAAATTATCTCGACATAATTAACACTTATGCTCTATGTTATCATGTTTCAATCATAAGTGATTGTGATGGACATTATAATTAATGAAAGATATTTTATTTTGTAAATATATTTTAATCTAACCATATTGTTTATATTGGTAACACTTTATGGAACATACATAAGATTTTGATTCACATATTTTATATTTAACATTTGTTCCTTTTTCTTTTACATATTTCCTACCTTCCACCCATAATGCAGAGTTATTTATACCATCTTCAATAGACCGTTAAAAATGCCATTTTAGCATGGATGAGAGCTCCAACCCATTGTAGCACTAAAATTGTATATGCTATAGTGAAACACCATATTTGGAACTACAATTTTGGTGTGCTATTCTAATTTTTTTAATTACATTCAGTTAACCTATATAATAAATAGTTTGTGTTTGTGTTTTATATATAAAAAGAAGGTATATCCAGAGAATATTCTTTTTAGAGTGAAAAACTAAGTAAATGGGTTAGAGTGTATTTCACTCTTGATACTTTATTTTGAGGTGTGATTACTTAAAAATGGAGTGATGATTTGGATTCTCCCTTAGCCCTATACTAACCCCAATTTTAATTTGGAGGTTCATAGATATTAGGGAAAAATTTTATTATAGGGAAAGGAACAACTTGTTATATAGTGATTAATGAATTGTCTAAAGAATACAAGGGAACTATGAAAGAACTCCTCCAACCCATAATATGAAGAAATTAACTATAATTTAATTCAGTAAAATTAGAGAAGGCCTCCAGGCTCTTGTACATTGTATTCAAGAATGGACATCACAATAAGCATCCAAGGTAAAAGTGTTGTGATTCACAAATCTCAATGAAAGGGAAATTGGAAGAAAATGAGAATAAAAATGAGAATTAATTCAACATGAGAAAATCATCCAAAAAAATCCCACAATGCACCACCCCCATCTCTCTCTCTAGGAGCTCTTCAAAGATAAATCCTAGATATAATGAGACCTCGACTCAAATAGGATGAAGAATGAAGGATCTCTAGTTTATGTTTGGCACAAATCCTCAACTAAACTCTACCAATCCCCATCCACCTTCATCCATGAAATTTTGCACATTCAACATGTGCAACACCCAACAATGAAGCAGCCAAGGTGTTGGTGGGGTTTGTGTACCATCCATCAACCAGAGTAACCGGAAAAATCCATCATCACGTCATTGAGTGACACCAAATATTTTCAACAATAATGCAATTTAATTTACAAAAATAAAAACATGTTCCAATTTTTTATTTAATGTATCTAGTTAGATATAACTAGTATAGTTAGATACTTAACTAGATATTGGATAATAATAGTACACAAGTGTTTCTAACCTCAATGATGTGATTCATGAGGTGTGTATGGTTAAAAGAAGGCTGTTTGTAGACATCAACACAACCAACCATGTCATTTACAACATTAAAATTGTTGAAGTGGAGGGTGAGGAGGACGACGAGAAGCATGTCAGCTCTGGTTCTGGTCTATGGGGATGGGGAATATTGTATTATAAGGGTGGATCTCAAATAATGACTTCTGGGGTGGAATATTCAGAATACAACGTGTTGAATAAATCCAGTAAGATGTTGTGTCCAAATCACCCACCTTTCATGGAAATAGAAAGGGGATGGAGACCATGGCTTGAAATTAACATATTACTTTACAGGAAAAAAGGTTTTCATTCATTTATTTGATAATATTTATTATATTTATAATTATATGTACTTACATGTCAATGAATAAATATATATATATATATATATAATCTGTGGGATCTTTTTTCTTGGGAGATCTGTCGTTGTCTGATGTGTGAGGAGCGGTGATTCATGGCGAGGATCTGAAACCTCATGATCCGTAGATAGCAATGAATTAAAGATTATTCTTGGGTCCTTGCAATGATATTTCTGACAAGAGGATTTTAAGGAAGGGGGCCCTGACCTTTGTTGAAGAAGATATGGATTTTTTTGATGATCAGATGGAGGAGTGTAAGCACTCCATAATTGCTCAAATCCCACCTTTTGTACCTGAAAACCCCTTGAAGATTGAAGTTATACAGAACCGACAATCATAGGTCACAACTAGACATATGTCTTTTAACATTGAAAAAAATGTTTTAAAATCACTAAAAAAGCATCGTTAATCACAATATTGATAGGGGGTCCCATTTATCAGCCCTGAAAAAACACTGATAAAGGGGGGCCTTTATCTATGCTAAAAAATATGCTGATAAAGGACTAACTGACTACAATGTGCTATTAATATAACATCACACCCAACAAAAACCTGTAATATCAAACAATTCTATATAAATCTAATTAAAATCATGAATACAAAAATATCCACCCATGGTATAAACAGAAAGACACTACTATTTACATTTCAAACAATGATTTATATAATTACATTTCCTATTATCCAACAAAAATTTTAAAATATTAATATTTCATATTTTGAATCCAGTGATTTCCTCTTAAAAATGTCCTCCAATGATATAAGATTCTGCAGAAATCATCTCAGCCCGATAAAAAGATTCCACCTACATAAAAAAACAAATTTTATGTTAGTAATACTATAAAGTAATAAATTAAACATTAATTTGAATGAATACATTAATAAAATGCCAATATTTAAGAAAATATGAAATTGAAGTTATACAAGTCACACCATGCATCATATTGAGGTGGGATTGATTTCTACATGTCACAAATGAGTGATAGATCATTTTAATATAATATTAAAACAATCCGAATGTGTTTTCTTGGTTTTGAGTATGTCACTTGTTCTTTTACTAAAATTAATTTCAATTTTAAATAATGACACATTTGGAGTTATACTGGTCACACAATGCATCAAATTGTGGTGAAGTTGATTATTACCTATCACAAATTACTGATAGATCATGGTCATAAAGTATCAAAACACTCTGAATACGATTTCTTGGTTTTTAGTATGTCAATTGTGTTTTTTTACAAAAATTTCATTCTAAAAAGAAACATGCATTATGATTCATATAAGAGTGCATCATTTGACATTAGACTACTTCATACATGTCCCAAGTATCTTATGAATCACTGTCCTAAATTATCAATACAATCGGAGCACGTTTACTTGGTTTTTGGTGAGTGAAAATCTTTGAACTAAAATGTCAATTTTAAACTGATAATGAACACTTTTAGTAATACCGATGTCATTGTGTGTCAGATTAAGGTGTGATTGACTCATACATATCACAAACGACTCATGGATCATTGTCCCAAAGTATCAAGCAATCTTAATGCAATTTCATAGTTTTTAGTTTCTTACATGTTCTTTTTCACTTAAATTAATGTCAATTTTAAGTAAAAATACACATTTGAAGCCATTCCAGCCACACAATGCATTATATTGAGGTGTGGTTGACTCCTACAAGTCACAATTGACAAATAGATAGTTTTCATAAAATATCAAAACAATACAAATATATTTTCTCAGTTTTCAGTATGCCACTTTTCTTTTTTAATTTAACTAACGTCAGTTTTAAATGAAAAGAAACACTTAGAGTCATACCGGTCACACTGTGAATAGTAATGTGGTGCGGTTGAATCCAACATGTTACAAATGAATCGTGGATGAAATTCTAAAATATCAAAATAATCTTAATGTATTTTCTTCGTTTTCAGTATGTCACTTGTTGTTTTTACTTAAATTAATGTCAATTTCAAATAAAAAGACACACTTGGAGTCATACTGGTCACATCTTGTGTTGAATCAAGTTGTTACTATTTTCTAAATGAAAAACATGATTTATAGATCATTTTCCTAAAGTATAAAAAATGTTGGGGTTCAGCCCAAAATTGGTTATCTTTTAGAATTAAAGTTAATTTTTTTTAGGAAATTTATATTAGGGCCTTTCTGCTCTGTATTTTCCAGCATTAGATTCATGTGATATCTCATAGTATCTTTTTGAGACATATTTTAATATATCTATTTTAAACAAGATATGTGGAACATGGGAGCCTATAAAAGGGGAGGAAATGACTCATGGAAGAGCCGATTTTGGTGTTGTGCAATAACCCAAGGAGAATGATACTTGGGTGATGATTTCTGGTTGTGGGCAGTAATGATCAATTGAAAATTGGGTTGTGAAACAAGGTGATGCAATGATTCCATAAGTTTGAGATTGATCTCTGAAGGGTGACCTTTGGTCACAGACTATTATCAGAGAGGCGATGAAAGGAATATCAAGGTGTGGGTTTTCACATAGGTTTTTCTACACTATATTTGCAATTCATGTCCCAAACTATTACTTGGATTTTTTGTACTCTATTATTTATAGTGGATTTTATCAGATTTGACCCATTGTTTTTAATCCTCCACATTGGAGGGGTTTTCAAATTTAAAAATTCGTGTCCCCGTTTATTTTTTCTATTTGGTTTTTCACTTCACTTATTATGGCGATTCTCACAATTATTTTTGTCACAACTAGGTTTTATTCTAGGGCCAATCCACTTCAAACCCAACATCTAGTATTAGAGGTGGTTCTCCGTGGTTTCTTGCGGATTAAATCTGGGTGATTCATACTGTGGGATTTCTTGCCACATTGAACTACTAGACAGGAAAATTTATTTTACACATTGGAAGAAATGATTTAAAAATATTCTGCTCCACGAGAAGATAGTCAAGACATTGAATACAAAATCATGGAATCCAGTGGTGATGAGAAATGGTGATAGGCATTATATATGAGGGTTGGAGACAAGTATAATTAATTTCTATTTAGGTGATAATACACTATGGGAAGCGATGAATCTAATAGATCCAGATGAGATCTGGGTGAAGCATAAAAGTGGGTATAAATCAAAATCCGCCTCAAATCATTTGTATTTGAAAAGGCAGTTGTATCATTTTTGAATACTAGAGAATGGAGATTTAGGTAACCATCTAGAAAATTTTACCAAACTTCTCATAGAGTTGTCTTTGGGGGTTATCAAGATTTATGATAAGGGTAATGTGGTTTTAGTTGAGATAGAAGAAGAAAACATGACTTTTCTTATTTTGGGCTGGTTACCTGATTCATATGATAATCTCTTCACCACATTGTTGTTTCGAAAAGAATCATTGAAGTTAGATGATTTTATTTCATTGTCTTTTATGAACGAGACTTGAAAAAGGATCAATGATGGTGAATATTCATGTAATGGTGGTACTCTCTCCAAGGAAGATGGATGCAGAAATCCGAGACGTCGGATGAAGATAAGAAAAAATGTTCAGTGCTTCTTTTGCAATAAGGACGACCATGTGAAGAGATACATCTTTGAATTGAAAAGGCTTATGGAGGAAAGAAAGGCACACAACACCGATTCTGATGATATTGGAATTTGTTTTATTCAGGGTGAGGGTGATTTACTTCCAGTTGTCATTGATTTTGGTAGGTTATATCCATACACCGAATGAGTGGTTAATTTAGTAACATCAAGCCATATTACATAAAAGAGGGATTCATTTTCTTCATTTGAAGAAGGATACTTTGGTATTTTGAAGATGGGTAATGGATATTCTTCTAATTTCATTGGTTTTTGTGATATTTATATCACTATAAATGAAGGTTGTACGCTGAGAGTGAGGGACGCACAATATGTTTCCAGTATACGCCATAATTTCTTTATATTCTTGTACTCTTTATAATGATGAATTAATGAGTTCATTTTGTGATGGAAGATGAACCATGTCTAGAGTATCGATGTATTATACATGTGGTAGAATGGATGACATAATTTACATGATGGATGTAAAGGCATGCAGTAATGTGATGAATACAACTACAAAGAGGAATTCATTAGATTTGTGGCACAGACGATCATCATGCATAAGTAGAAAACCACTCAATATTATGAAGAAGGATTGGAAGTTGAATCATGTTAGGTGAGGTGTTTTAGGTCTTACACCTAATTATTTTTCATTAAAGAGTGCCACTACTGAAGAAAAAATGAAAATCAAAGATTAGGGTGATGTGCTAAGAGTTTGGATCTGCTCAAAAGATGTTGAGCAGAGGGAGTAGTTGATACATATAGGTTCTCTAGATTAAGTGGTGATCAAAATTATGGGGGATCTAGATGTTCTTGATTCTGGTATTGGTGTTGCAAACACGGGTTTGAAAATGTCGTTGGAATTTGGATTTCTTTTGCAAGTGGCTTTCAGGTTTCCATCAGAGATGTAAAAGTGGGATGTCATATTTTATTTAGGGGATGGAGATTGGTGTGATACCAACTAGTTTTCATTCCAGCAGAGTTTGATGGATATGATCACATTCTTCTATGGGTGGAAGGGGGTTATTTTTGGGGTTCGACCTGCTCTTGGCGATCTTTTATATTAAAAGATATGTTTTTTAGGAAATTCAATTTTTAACCTTTCTACTGTGTATCTTACAACATGAGATATATGTGGAATCTCATTTTATCTTTTTGAGATATATTTTTAGATATCTATTTAAAACAAGATATGTGGTACATGAGATCCTATAAAAGGGGTGGTTATGAATCGAGTAAGGAGACGATTTTGGTGGTGCACATCAACCCAAAGAGATAAGATACTTAGTTGATGGTTTTTGGGCATAGGAAGAAGCGAATAGTGGTAAACTGGGTTGTGTAATGAGGTGTTGCAATGCCACCACACATTTAATATTGATCTCTAAAGGGTGACCTTTGGTCACATACTATTATCATAAAGATGACGAGAGGCATATAGGGGAGTATTTTTTCGCAAAGTTTTTTCTATGTATTATTTTCAATTCATGTCTCTGGATATTACCTGGATTCTATGTACTCTATTATTTATATTTTATTTTGTTGGAGTTTCCTAGTGGGGTTTTAATCCTCTGTATCAGTGGGGTTTTCCACATTAAAAATATGTGCCCCCATTTATTATTTGACAATTTGGTTTTTCGCTTCGCTTATGTTGGTGATTATAACAATAATTATTGTCATAATAGAGTTTTATTCTGGACCAAATCGACTTCCGAACCAACAAAATAATCTGAATGTGTTTTCTCAGTTTTTAGTGTACCGATTTTGTTTTTTTATTAAAATGTTATTTCAAATTGAAAACACACATTATGAGTCATACTGGTCACATAGTGTGTCAGTTTGATGTGAGACTACTTTATACCCATCACAAATGACTTATGTATCATTTTCATAAATTATCAATACAATCGAATCATGTTTTCATTGTTTTTAGTGAGCAACATTTTTTGAATTAAATTGTCAATTTTGAAGTGATAACGGACACTTTTAGTCATACCGATCACACCCTGTGTTAGATTGATATGGGCTTGATTCATACACATACAAAAATACTCATCAGTATTTTCCCTAAATTATCAAAACAATATCAATGTGTTTTATAAGTTTTTAGTATGCCACATTTTGTTTTTACTTAAATTAATGTCAATTTTAAATAAAAAGATACCCAAAGAGTCATACCGGTCACACTATACATCATATTAAATTTTGGTTTAATCCTACAAATCAAAAAAGTCTAATTAATTATATTCCAAAAATATTAAAACAATCTGAATGTGGTTGCTTGGTTTTCAGTATCTCACTTTTTCCTTTTTACTTAAATTAATGTCAATTTTATATAAAAATACACACTTAGTGTCATATCGATCACATAGTTCTTTTATTTAGGTGTGGTTGACCCCTGCACATCAAAAATGACTCATGGATCGTTTTCATAAAATATTAAGACAATAAAAATGTGTTTTCTCAGTTTTTAGTATGTCACTTGTTGTATTTACATATATTAATGTCAATTTTAAATAAAAAGAGACACTTTGAGTTATATCGGCCTCGCCATGAATCATATTAAGGTACGACTAAATCCAATATGTCTAAAATGATTTATAGATTGTTTTCCTAAATTATAAAAACAATTTGAATGTTTTGGGCTAGTTTTTTGTAGGTGAGTAGTTTTTTATACTAAAATGTCATTTCAAACTAGAAACATGCATTTTGAGTAGTATTGATCGCATCGTACATCAGTTTGATGTGATATTACTTCCTACATATCAAAAATGACTTATGGATCTCTATCCTAAATTATTAATACAATCATAGTTTGATTTCTTGGTTTTCAATGAGTTACACATTTTGAATTAAAATGTTAATTTTAAAATCATAACGAACACATTTAATCATACCGGTCACATCATGCGTCAGATTGGGGTGTAGTTGATTCATACATGTCATAAATGACTCATGGATAATATTACTAATGTATAAAAATAATCCAAATTAATTTTCCTAGTTTTTAGCATTTCACATGTTATTTTTTCAAAATTTAATGTCAATTTAAAATAAAAATACAGACTTGAAGTCAAATCTTTCACACTGTTCATTGGATTGAGGCCCAATTGATTCCAACACATCAAAAATGGATAATGGATAATTTTTATAACGTATAAAAACAATAAAAATGCATTTTATTTTTTTTATCAAGTAACTTGTTCTTTTTACTAAATGTAATGTCAAGTTAAAATAAAAAGAGACACTTTGAGTGATAGCAGTCACTTGTTCTTTTTGCTCATTTTTGAGTAGGTCAGTGGATCTAATACCAACTATATTTACCCAAATATTTCATAAAAAGATATTATATATTCATAGATTAATATTCCTTACACAACATAATGATATGTTTGAATAGTTTAGGTTTACTGCTTTAGGAAATATAGAAACGTATGGAAATAGATCATATGAGTCTCTCATTAAGTTATTATTTACTAAAACAATTCTTATAAATATCATTTCTAACCCCATAATTAATATTCTAAGTATATGAAACATAATAAAGGGTGATTATAGATCCTCAATAATTGTAAATAATGGAGATATCAATGATCATATAAGGATAACATGAGCATAATGTAGTTAGAAGGTGATATTAACATTAGAAATTCATACCCTATATGTCATAGATCATAATAATGAGTCATGGAAAAAATCATGGTAGATCATAATAAGTGAATCTTAAAGGATTAAATAAAATTATAAACTAAAAACATACACTTGATGTCATACCAATTATAGTGTGTATCAGATTGAGGTGTGACTGATTGTGTTGTAGTTGATTATTACACTATTTAGAAAAATGTTCATGAAAAATCTTTCGGGAAGTCATACATTTCATTAAACTACTAGTAAATCCCTTAGTGTATGCATCCTTACAATTCACTTCACATTTCAGGAAATATGGGGTTTTCTCTTCCACCCAAAAGGAACACATTCTCTCTTTTCTATCATGTTGTAGATAGTTGGACTACTGGACAGGTAGTCTATAACAACTGTTTAAAACCATTGGTATAGGCTAGAAAAAATTTGGTATATCCTATACCAATGGTTTTCCAAACCATTGGATAGTTAGGTGTTGGGATAGGCATATCACAATGGTTCTACTTCAACCGTTGGTATAGAGATCTGTAAATGTTAGTATCCAAACAGTTTCATAACAACCGTTGGTATATATTTTTACCAACGGTTTATTAATCATTTGAATATAGTATATTATAACCATTTACCAATGGTTTTAAATATGTTGGTATAGAGTTTTACCAACATTTTTTCTAAAATTTTGGTAAATCCATTCTTTTCAACACTATACCAATGGTTTTAAACCATTTGTAGAGAGATTTTATAGAATTCAACATAGCAGCTATCCAGAATCCCCTCCATTGCATATACCTACATACAACACTTAAAACAAAAAAAAAAATCTTACAATACCACATTAAAAAAGTAGACTCTTCCAACCATGGAATGTACTAGAACATAGTATTCCCCATTTCAATCTTCATATGGAAACCACTATTACAACTAACCCATTTCAATTTCTATGGTGGAAACATATCAAAATATTGACTTTAATCAAAATGATCACAAATATTTTATCATCCATTAGTTAATGGCATGTTATCTACAATTCCATGACATAGTTAAAACTTATTTTTTAGAAAATGACAGGAAAAATGCTCATTTCTTTGGTAGAAAAGCTATTTTACTTACTATTTGAGAATTATACATCCTTATTGTGTTGCTATTATTTATTATTGAGTTTAGTATTTACAACAATAATTATTTTTTTAGAATATGATATTGAAGGTAGGTACTAATTTTGATAGACGTATTTAAATGAAGGGGTGTAATGAAACTGATTAGAATTCTTACTCAAAGAGTGATTGAAGAAACCGTCCATGAATTTATAGATGAAGGGAGCCATCATCATCACCCTGATGGTGAGAGACCAATCACCTCTATAAATTGGGAATGAGATTGGATCAAAATGGTGTCTCATAATGTAAAACATCAACAGATAATGAATCAGAGTAAGATGACTAAGGAGTGGTATAATGACAATGAATAAGATCAATTCCTTTAGCTAAGAGTTTGAGTGAATGCTTTGGTGGATCTTGTGACTCACTAAAGGATGCACGAGTAGTGTGAAAGGGCCATTGGGAATCCATTGAGAGTTTAATAGACATCAATGTGATGGAATTATTTTCCAAAATGTTGTAAAATTATGTGTCTATGGAAACTTCTATAGGTTATTCCATGAGTAGTGGAATAGTGCACACCACCATGTCCTTGAAATGATTTCATGGCACTATGAGAGGGTGATAAGAAGATGACATAGAAGGGGATATTAGGAGGGGCCATGATCATGGGTGGTTTTGGAAGGGAGGGTGGTCTGTTGGGAAGGGTGTCATGGATACAGATGGGTAGGGTTATGAAATAGCTTTGATACCATTTACAAAGAGAATTCATAGAATCCAATTATAGATAAATAAATAAATATACAAGTAATACCACTAACCTAATCAATAATTTGAATGTTGAATCATCTATTAGATATCCAAATATCTTAATTAATTTATCAAAAAAGACGAAAATACATTGTTAAAAGGTTCTCTAATTAAAAATATATAGTATTTAGGCTACCCAAGACAAGCATAATGTGACCTACCTAATCACACATATATTTAGTCACAACAAATCAGCCAACATCAAATGTCAGTAATATCAGAATTTTTTTTAATAGATCAATATCTACCTCATCAACATCACCATCACTATCATCACCATCATTGTTAGCCTCATCCTCATCCTCTTCTTCATACTTAATATTGTCCTCATCCCCATCCTCATCCTCAGCCTCATCCTCGACCTCGACCTCGGCATCAACCTCATCCTCATCCTCTTCCTCACCAGTGTCATTACCGGAAACATAATTGTCTCAACCATAACTAGACTGTCACCTAGTGCACTATATATTGAAGGCATAAATGAAATATATTAATTAAAAGCTATTCCGACCTATGTTGTAAGTTCAAGACATAAAACATTCATCAAATTCATAAATTCAGTGTTTTCCCTAGCAGACCATTCTTCCACCTATGTGGCCCTTTTTTCAGCTTCTTCTGCCCATACCTTAAGATTTTCGAACTCAATGTCACTAAAACTGGTACCAGAATAGGCTCAATACCTCATTGGGACTATACTCATTCCAAGATGGTAGCGTACTCTGCCAGGGTGCTTCTCTCCCAAAACCTGATGTATGTAATCCTTTGGCCCAAAATTTCCAAGTTCCTGGACATCAAGGGCCTCCAAAACTACATATTACAAATATAAATAGATTATTAAGTTAAAAATTAGATATTAAAATTTTAAATAACCAATTTAAAACTTAAAATACTCTATTATGTTGGTTCTTTAACCAAACTTCCATATTTTTTTCTTTCTACTCCAGAAAAATAGTTTTCCTCAAGGCACACACCCTTCAATATTCAATATTTTCCACTATAATGACATTGAATGTAAGAAACCATTAACAAAAATAGGTTACCAATAATGAATTTAATAACTAAAATTATATTAAAACATTATAAATCAAATATATTAGGGATTAAAAATAGAAAGTGGAAGTCAAGAAGAAAAATTATAAAAGACTATTGTACCTGCCTCCTCTCAAGATCCGACATCGTAGTATGCCCAATGTGTGGAGGTATTTATTAGTATCAATATTTTTTCCCAGATTATTCTTAAATAAAATTCCATAATACTAAATATAGTGTCAATGAAAACCATAAAAATTTTCATTTAAATACCTCAAATGTAAATAATGCCTTAAACTTGATAGTCATCCAATGAGTAATAATTTTCCAATAATGTTAGATTGGAAAATCACCCATGAAATGTACCAAATTTAACTCTGTTCGAAGTCTAGCATTCCACCAAAAAAATAAATTATACTTATAGGCTCTCCAAAGCTCCCATAACTCCTTTAAGTGATCTGTTATTGCACCCTCACCATCAATAAAATTAAACTGAATATGAGACAAAAATATTAATTCAAATAAATAAAAAATAATATTACATTAAATCCAATAGATTTTTTTACCCTTATATGTGACCAAGAATTATCCTTGAAATCGTTTGAGAATTGTCTACATGAGATCTGGCTGACAGAAATTATGTCAGAGTATTCGGAAAGCGTCACCAAAAAACTTAGACATTGCTTCCCTATTTCTCGATCACCTGGTTGTCTTCATTATAGTACACCATTAACTATGTGCGGTAGTTCCACACCGAACATATGCCTTTACACCCCCACCCCCACCACTTATCAGTAGAAGTATCTATTATGATAGAAAAAACAAATCTTATATCAATACAGGTTATAATGAAAATAAATTATGGTATTTTTTTAGGGTTCTAAAATATACCTGCAATGGTCTTCTCAATGGGAACCGGTGCCACTAAAGGAACATCACCCTGTACCACTGGAGTGGGTCCCCATGTATAGTCTATAGGCATAAACTATATCAGAACAGGAGTCAATGAAATAATGTAGAGGCTTAGATAAAATGAAGTAGATAGTAAAGAAGATGTCATGGATGGGTGACCAACTGCATATTATGCTTGAGGATTGGGAATCATCATGGGATACGATAAATATGGGTGATGAAGATATAAAGTTATGGGTGGTGAAAACATGGGAGGCCTAAATATCCTATGTATCCCGAATGACACAGTGTGATCAGAATATTGGGAGATGGCATGTTAGTGGGAGGGGCATGGTCTAAACAGGTACGCCAACTAGAGCGCATAGCTCTCATACCACCCCTCTCATACAATCAGGATTATTACTGGGACCAATATTAGGTTTCTCATCGAATAACAGGGGCCTAAGTGGTGGATCCTATATGAATGTTTAAAAAAATCATTCACATTACAATATATGTTATTGATATATATTTTTGATATAAACTATTCACAACATAAACTATTGGAGGAATGCCCATCTCATCCATTCAGGGATTTTTTTCCATCATCTTTTTTCTTTTCTGCTCCTCCTATAGTTTCATTTCCTTCATATGAAAACAAATATAGAAGTTATTAGAAAACCATAACAACTGTTTAAGAAAAAAACAAAAAAAATGAGATATGTATTATTTGACTTAGGTCATTTGGTTCATATTTTTGTTTAGGTAAATTAGTTAATTTTTTGGTATTATTCATTATTTACATTGGTTTTGATTTCATTTCAATTAGTTTAATATGTAAAATTCAATTTATGTAGTTTTTTTAGAATATAACTATTTTGGTTTTGTTTGGTTTGGTAGGTCTGGATACAATTAAATTCAACATTATAAAATTAAACTCAAAGAAAAATGCAACTGGTAAATATTGAAAATTCACATGAAGGTCTAGTTGGATATAAAATATTTGTAATCAATAGAAAATAAATTGGTTTAGCACAAACCTCAATATCTCAAGTTGAGATAAACCAACAGAATTGAGAACACATAAAAACACTTCTTTATAATTCCCACCACAACTATAGGTTCCCAATAAAATCTAACAATTGAAGTATTGGATTCAACATAAGTAATTAATGGATCAGGGCCAATGAGAGCAAGGATTGTGTAAATTTCATCATCACCAGCTTCAAAAATATATCTTGGGATTACATCAGTAATGACATGAAATTCAGGTTAAAGATGATCTTTGACATAAAAAACCTATTTCTCCCTTAATGCCATTACATATAGATCAACATTAGAAAGAGTGTGAGTCGTGTCAATAACTCAAAATTAAAAGTCATCAATAATGGTGCCCTGCCTCCTCATTGAATCAAACCACTTGCATTTCATCATAATGACTTAACCATGAGAATAATAATCTAATATTATTAACTTTCTCGATGAGTCTATAATAAGATATATTATCAAAATGAGTTCCATTATCTGATGCACTGACATAATATTTTGTTTTTCCAGTTATCATAACAACATCATATTTTGTTCTCATGTTCTTCACTCATTTAGTGATAATAAATATGCACCCATTAGTCACAATTGATTTGAAATCATGAACCACAGTATTAGGACCATATTACAAAGCTCTTATTTTCTCAGAGACAGTGTCAGTAGGAACAATGAATACCTGAAATATAAATGAATATTAAACTGAATTAAATAGTGATTTTATTTATTTACTACATCAATATTTCTACCTTCAATTTCAACCAAGAATAAAACACTTTGCTATGAAATGTCTCTCTCATTCTCAATGGTAAAGAACAGTCTATTCTATTTATCATTTCTTGATATTACCTATAGATAAAAATATAAATATATTAAAAGACATGTAAAATTACAATAGATGATATAATATATACATGTTCAATTTAATTACATGATGTATCCATCTATAAAATAATAGTTGAACAACAATATGTGATGTGCCATCTCCCGCTCTTCAATTCTTAATGTCGTTAATGTATAAGATCTGAGAAATCCCCTTGTTTGGGAATTTTATGGAAAATTGGGTTCAATTTTCTCATAATATTCTTCTTTATTTTTCATTGGTATGTTAATTTTCATAGTAAGATCAGACAAATACATTGAGAAAAAATCCATACATTCTTGAGCCAAGTAACCGTTCACGATAGAGCCTTTGTGATGAATCCTATATTGGACATAATATTTAAATTTGTACATATTTATTTCATTTGGATACATCTAATGGTATGAAAAATTTCCTCCAATATTTATTTCTGTTGGAAGGTGCACAGTCAGATGCAACATGCATGTGAAAAATGATGGTGGAAATATTTTCTCTAACTCACAAAAAATTAATGGTGTCTCTGCCAATTTTTTTTACAAGTACGATTTGGAAAACATCTTAGCAAAAAGATCTCTAAGATAATGGTGCAAAAAAATAACTGACACCCATACATTATTATAAAAAAGAAGATGGATTGCTAATATAATCAACTCATGTAGAATGATGTGATAATCATGAGTCTTTAGAGATTTCAGCATCACCTCTCTTATATTGACTATTTTTGATATATTTCTTCAATATCCAATAGGAACTTTAATAGTCTCCATTCTTTAAGAAAATTGATTTCTTTATGCATGTTCCATCACATAAGAATCACATGAAACTTGCCATTTATTTTCACTGATACACATAGGATGAAATTCTAGTTTGATCCCCTAATGCACAAAGTCACGGTAAAATCATAAATCATATTTTGTCTTTCCCTTGAAAATTAGAATAATCGAATGAAACATATCACATATATTCATTTCCATGTGTATTATATCTGAGAAATGATATAACAAAATTTTTTTATCAATAAGGAAACTCAAAAAAGATAATCAAATTCTTCTAATTGTAATAGGTATCATTAGAATCATTTTCCACTTTATAGATTTCATTTGACCCTTCCTGAATGAAAAACTAAAATATTGAAATTCATTAAGTATATTAGTTCAAGACATACACTGAGGTGGATTATCAGTCTCCATGGTATTTTCAAATATTTGACAATTATTTTTATATGGATGGTCCATGGACAAGAATCATTGATGTACCATAAAACTAAAACATCGACAATATTTCAATCTTCTAGATCGATTATTCTTCAAAAAATCAATACATGATAGTTTTACATTCGTGCTCCATCCAGAAATCATTAAATAAGAAGGAAAATCATTGATCATCCATATAAGTACAACATGCATATGAAATATCACTTTTGAACAAGCATCGTATGTGCGCACAACCACATCACAAAGAAGTTCCTGCTCTTTTATTAAAGGATTCATGTATATGTCTATATCATTACATGGATCAGAAGGGGTTGATATGAGTATAATCATGAAAGTGATAGGTTTTTTCACACACAAACATGGGGGAATGTTATAAATTTGTATTAAAACTTTCCATGTGTTGTGTGAAGTAAGAATCTACCCAAATAGATTAAAACTGTCACATGAAAGACCCAGTCTCAAATTACGCCAATCAATTGAAAAATCAGTATACCTATCATCAAATCTCTGCCATGTAAATCCATATGAATGGTGAACCAACTCTTCATTATTATTCTTTCTCTCTGTACCATTTCACCACATTTTTTTTGATATTTCGTTAGACATGAATATTTTTGTAGTCTAGGGATCAAAGAAAAGGGTCACATTACTTTCTGCGGCACACGAAATGGTGTTCTGTCAGCTTTTAGATTCCATTGTGATGTTCCACATTTTATAAATTTATTTCTTTCAGTATTTTCCTCCCAGAATTGGTTTCAATCATTTGGAGAAGCATGAATATTGTTTTTTAAAAAACCAAGTTCTTCAACTAACTTCCATTCTATATAGTGGGTTGAGGGAACATTTTCATTATCTGGAAGTAAGTCCTTAAAGAGGGTAAGAATGTAATTTATGGAAGTATTCAAAATCCCATACATGGTTTTCTCATGAAACAATCGGATTCGAAATTCCATCTTTTTCATTTTACCACATTGCCGATATACATGCATCATGGAAACATCATTCAATTTTTTCACCCTATCAACATCATTATTTTCATTGGTTGAATCATGTGTGCTCATATTGATGTTTTATGGGGTTGGCATCCATTCCTTCTCATGATGATGAATATAAATAAACTATCATACATAAAATTATCCAATACAGTCCACTCATTTGGATCATTATCAATTTGATATTTCATTTTCTCCCCATTATGATACCACACATTGTAGTTTTTTTAAAACCATATTTAGTTATATGGTAGACAACTTCTTCGTAGATCAACCAAGGTCTTCCAACACAATTATAAAATGGGAAGTGCATGTGACCACTATATAGAGCATTGTCAAATGAGAAATCTAAAAATCTCTTCAATTTATTTTAAAAATCTCTTGAGATTGGATCAATTTCATACATACAACTTCTATCCATTTTGCAAAAAAAATATTTAATAAGACATTTAGTGAAATAAATTCAATAAGATTGAAGTTAAATCAAAAATATATTTAAGTTAATGAGAATTTTGTAGTTTATATAAAACTAGAACTAACACACTCTTTTATACAATAATCATAATTTGAAAGACAAAGGAAATACTATATATATAACAAATTACTATAAATTTAAAACCATTGTATTTAAATGAAACATGGTGGATGTGATGAAAAATCATTGTATAAAGAATGGTCTCTGAAGGATAATTATTAGAAAACTATTGGAATTAAGTCTACATTTATAGTGATCATTGTATTGTGTAATTAATGATATATTTATAATCAACAGTGTCATTGTAGTATTACTGATCAAATATATTTTTTTATAGGGTGTGTTATTTAAAAGGTATCCATCTTTGTTTCCCAAATTAGAAACATGTAGGTGCTCAACAAAAACGATATAAATGTAGAAAGATGATTTATTAAAGGGTTAATTGACATTATGGTATACCTTAATGTGTTATATTTACCTTACTCCAATACATGACATTATTTTCAAGGGAAACCCAGGTTCCTCAAGGGACACTTGGATTCCTCAAGGGACACCTAGCCCACTATACCTGCTTTGGTCTAAGATGGAATGCCTCTTTTTTCCTTTCACCGTGTATATATATATATATAAGTGTTTTTTCATATATATTGACTATATATTTTGTAACATATTTTCCCATATATTTAGATATGTAGTATTATCCAAGACATGAGACCTTAATTCAATTTCCCTATATAATAAGAGGAGTGAAAATTAAAATAAGGGTCACCATGCCCATATTTCACATAGAAAAATAATGGAAACCATGATTGAATTTCATAATTAATATATGATTTTATGCTAAGTATCATAATCATTTTAGGATTCCATTCAAAGTATTAAAAATAACACTAATAGGGATCACACCAATAATATCAATATAAGTGCATGGAATGTCATTCTAAAACCCTAAGAAATGTGAAATTTCATGTAAAACATCCTATACTAAGGGGGTTTAAAATTCAATGTCCAAAAAACTAACCATGTTACCTCTAAAATAATTTAGTATAATGTAGTATCACTTTGCCTATGATACCTTATCTAGAGAAATCTAAAAAGAGAAACCTGACATCGCTCAAGTTCTAATGTACCTTCATAATAGTAATTAAATTAAAAATATTATTACAGCCAATGAGATCATACATTCCTTAATATAATTCATCAAATAATTTATTAAAAAAATTTAATTCACTTAAATTAATAATTTTGATTAGCAGATAAACCTCAAGAATAAAGAAAGATATCAAGAACAAAGGGGTTCATCGAAACCTCTTAGAATTTATTAAATAATTTATTAAATTTGAAGAAATTTAAATTAAACACCCAATGGGTGGTTTAATCCCTAATCAAGGATGGTAAAGAATCATGTAGTTGCACTCCAAATCAGTAACTATGTGTATAAAGATACAGAATCAACATCTCTGTGTATCAAAATATATGTGTATAAAGATGTAGTGTATCTATACAGATGAAATATAATATATTTTTACAAAATTAGTGAATACAGATGTCGTATATGAAAAAGAATCAATCAAACTATGTGTGTACAGATATAGTATAAACAACATAATCAATACATCTAAATTATGAGAGACTGAAGACCGATGGGGTAATTGAAAATAAATGGAAGAAACCATACTCACCAATTTGAAGATAAATATAGGCAGAAATTGATTTGATATGGAATAAACTGATTTGAAGTTGAAGAAACTGAACTAATACTGCGATGGATCATTGGAGAAAGAGTAGTAACTAAATAAAAGAGGGAGTTTCATGCTATTAGGGAAAAAGAATGGTCCTAAAATGGGGAGGGGGTGGCTCATGCTGCAGTTGAGGGAAATATATCCCAATATTTTTTTAAACATATGGGAGATATCATCTATACCAATAGTTAATTATTACAGTTGGTATAGTGTGGTTTTGAACAACCTTTACCAATTATTTTTCAAAATCGTTGGGAAACAATAACACTATGAACCCTTTCCCAACGGTTTTAGAAAACATTTGGGATAGGGGAATGGGTAAAAACTAAAATCCCAATAGTACTGAAAGGAATGTATGACTTCCCAAAAGATCTGTAAAAAACTAAATAAGTAATAGAATAAAAATTATAGGGAAATTAACATAAATATAATATATAAAATGATGAAACAATTTATCAATTACATAAGTAGTAGGAATTCACCTTTAAATATTCATGACATATTTCTTCATTTTCATTATTTGAGTTGTAGACTCAATGTCCTCTTTCTCATGAGCATGAGAATCTTTAAACAAAATACCATGACTCAAACAAAGTAATTCACCTCTATAAGAAAAAAATTCTAATGTGTGTAATACTAAAAATAAGTAAACTAAAAAATCCACCTTCTGGGGGTGTTATGTCGTGATGGATATCTTATGGGTTACATAGAGTGAGTGACATTCCCTTAACATGGCGTTATAATCAATATACTTGTCTTTTATATATAATTTATTGATTTTCCTAATTCTATGAAAATATAATTTTAAAATATTATGGGAAAACTAAATTTCAGATGTCCTTTGAAAACTATTTATAAAATCACATTTGAAATCACATTTTAAAAAAATTTATTTACCCATATTCCTATATAAAATAACATACCCTTTTTGAATTAAATTAATCAATTCCAAGAACTCTTTCAAAAAAAACACACTTCCTTTTTTAAGTATTGAAGGAAACTTCATGACCCATAAATCGTAGTTATTTAAAATTATAAACAACACTATATATTTCAAAAAATTCATTTAAAACTTCACACAACCCTTGTTAAAATGAAACGAGCATTAAATAATATTTTTGAACATTCACATCCCTTTATGACAGCCGATCAGGTGAGTTGATAAACACTTGGCATGCAACCTATGTCCATGCAAAGTGTTTAAATCAGTTTAAAGCTATTTAAAACCAAAAAGGGTATGTTTAACACATATAATTTTTTAATAAGAATTTCAGAACACTTAAATCATTTTAAAAGATCCACTTAGACATTTTCACAATGACATAAATCCCAAGAGAGGCACTTTATAAAAGATACATGAATAAAAAAAACCAACATTTTATATAATATAAATCAATAAAAGGTTTACACATGATCAAAAATACAAAGTTAAACAACAAATAAATATATTTTCAAGAGAGGCACTTTATAGTAAATATCTTAAAATAACACAAAATGAATATCGTCTCTTTATTCCCTATAGTGACCTCTACATCCCATTATCATTACACCTTTAATAAGTGACTATAGAACCCCACTATAAATGTGTAACCCTTTTATTTTACCTAATCATAGACAACTAAGTCTATAGATGCAACAATGTGTATATGTATGGTGTGAGTAAAGAGCCAAGTAGGATATTGTCCGTGACTTTATACCATTCATTTTTTTAATACAAACCAAACAAAATCTAGTTTTTGGGAGAATAAACATTTTCTCATATATTAAAATCAAATGACACATAAAATATGTGGAATTCCTATTAGTGCATCCTTCCTTAGGACCATTCTTCTTAGAGATCACCAAGTGTGAACTTCATGAGATGATGTATCAATTTCATACGAGACTCCATCACCTGATAGTAAATCATCATCTATGTCATGTAAGATAGATGTATCTAGACTATATGATATATTGATTTGAGAATATCACTATTGGACCATCTCTGATTTTTTAGTTTTTATAATCACAAATAATCTCAATATAAAGATTCTACTATTTCTTGCAATTTTAATATCTCTAAGTAAACCAATTATGTCATATAGAAAAATATACTCAAAAAATTCAATAACTTATATTCATGAATAAAAATGATTATAAGTGTATTTACATGTATTTTTTGATAACAGTCAGTCTTGTAATGTTTTTTGTGCAATAGACACTTCACAACTTTTTTTATTCCCAGACACCGATGGTTTGTTCAACATGACGATGTTTGAAGCACTGATGTTAGACACACTGATGTTTGACACACCGATGTTCGACACACCGAAGTTGACAAACCGAAGTTGACACACTGAAGTTGACACACCGAATTCGACACAAAGAAGATGTCAAACCAAAGTCGACACACCAAGGATGACACATCGAAGTCGACACACCGAAGATGACAGACCGATGTTACCAAACTGAAGACAACAGACCAAATATGACTCACCGATAGTCATAAACCACTGTTTCGATTTTATTAATTTAAATTTATTTTTAACGGTCATATTTAGACAAATTAATGATTCTGACATTATTTAATGTTGTTTGTAAGACTATCCATATACATTATGAGGTACATGCATGTGTGGAGATATTAATGCTTAGTGGATCTTGAAGTATAAAAGGACTCCTATCAGAGCTCAACAATTGAACGATATATAGAGATATATATATACACATAGAGCTTGTAGAACACGCTAAAATATAGACTATGTGAACTCAAAATATTGAAAAGAGAGAAACTCAAAGCTTGGGATCACCTAGAAACTAACTACTGGAGCTTTTCGAACATCCTCACAAAGAAGAGATGAACTATTTCACAAGAAACTACAACACTCTGTTCTGAAGCCAACTTTCAGAAGAGGACTCGAATATCATTTCATCAACATCCATTGAATCCATTGCATTACTGCATAACACAAATAGAATTCTAAACCCTATTCTCTTTCATAACTCTTTTGTGTTCTTATCATTACTATTTTGAGTAGTTTGTATATCTGTTTGAATCTCACACACTGTCTCCTGATCTAAACTATAGGATAACAAAATATCCTCATTCTTAATCCCTTCTTACACTTGTTTCCCATGTAGAAATGTGTAAGAGATCCTATGAGATCTGTTTATTTGTTTTCCCCCCTAATTACTGTGGTAGAGGTCAAGTGTGACCTGGATATCCTGTGTGCTGTTGTGAACCCCAATCCAGGGTGTGGATCAAATGTTTATTATATAGAAAACTTGGTGGTGGGTGATCACCAAGTGGAGATGAATAAGTCATTGCTTGAGACTGGACATCTTGTTTTATTAAACGTGTATTTTATCTTATATTTTTATATATTTTGTACTTCTGGTATTAAGATAAACAGAAATTTGATAGTTAGTTTAGCAAGTGTTTACATCTGTTAAGAATCTGGAGGTATGTTTCAAAAGTTTTAATAATCTTTAGATTGGTAAAGCCAGGAACTAATCAATCTTCTGAGAACCATTTTGTTCCTTTAAGAATTTTATAAATTCACTACAAACTATCTTTGTTTATTATTTTCAAAGGGGTATATTATTTTTTAGAGAACCTTTTTAACAGAAATATTTATAGATACTCAATTCAACCCGTCTTGAGTCATAAAATCCGACCAACATTTGGTATAAGAGGTTTTGAAAGTTAGTATTAGTTTTTAAAATCGTGTCTACTGTGATTATAGTTGTGTTTCAAATATCTTAAATTTTCTATTATTTCTAATTTTTTATCTCTTTGTAATTCTTTTACAACCTTTATCATGAAAAATATATTAGAAGGGGCTGCTACTAAAAGACCACATTTCATTAATGAAACAAATTATGCTCAGTAGAAGCTTAAAATGAGAATATATCTAGAAAGTATGGGATTAAAAATCTGGAGTGCTTTTGAAAGTAAATATGCAATACCTAAAATTGCTAGAAACACTTGGGATGAACATACCCAAAATGCCTATATCAATAATTGTAAAACAATGAATGCTCTGTACTGTGAACTAGGAGTTGAAGAGTTTAACCATATTTCTTCTTTAAAAACTTAACATGAAATTTGGGATACTCTCTCTGTTTCTCATGAAGGAACATCTAATGTTAAAGAATTGTGATTGAATACTTATACTATCAAATACAATAACGTTATAATGAAGACCGATGATTAAATTTCTGATATGTATCTTAGGTTCAATGAAATTGTAAATAAAATGATTTTTTTTGGAATAGAAGTATCTGCCAAAGAGAAGATCATGCAGATTCTACGATGCCAAACAAAAAGATGGTGTGGAACATCTGTGTCTATCAGTGAATCATGCGATATTGATAAAATTCCAGTGACAGAATTGATTGGAATATTAATGATGTATGAATAACAATTGAAGGTAAATCGAGAGTAGGATGAACCAAAATTAAATTTTGTAGCTTTCAAGACAACTACATCCAAAAGTAATGATAAATAGACAATTCTAGAAGATGTCGAAAGCTCAAGAAGTGTCGAAGTTGCTCTAGACCATGATGAAGAAATGGCCCAGTTGGTTAGATGATTCAAGAAATTATATATGAAAAAGAGGTTCTTCAAAAATCACAGTTACAAAGGAAAGTATGATAATAAGGAAAATTGCAAAATGGATTGGAAGAAAAATGATAAATCAGAAGAGATAATCTATTATGAATGTAAAAGGAAAGGACATGTCAAGGATGACTGCCGAAATATGAAATACAATAAAAAGTATGATCTTATTGATAGAAGGTATAAGAAAGAAATGAAGGCCACCTTGAGTGCCTCCTAGGATAACTCAAGTGAATCTGACTCTATACTTAATGAGAAAGCTATGGCTAATATGTGTTTCATGAAAAACACATCTAAGGTAAACTGTCTAAAGAGATCCTATAAAAAGATATGGTACATGGATATTGGGGGTTCAAGACATATGACCAGGGAATTTTCAATAATTAAAATTATTATCATGATCGATGGAGGAAATATCACATTTAGTGACAATGGTAGAGGAAAAATCATCGGCCTAGGCCAGATTGGTAAACCTAACTCTATTTCAATTTCTAAGGTACTGTATGTTGATGGATTAAAGTATAACCTGGTCGGCATATCTCAACTGTGTGATGATGGATTTAATGATAAATTAAAAAACGATTCATTCCATGTTTTTTATTCCAAGAATAATTTTTTATTTACTGCTTTTAGAAATGATAATGTTTATACTATAAATATAGACACACTAGCTTCAAAGAATGCCTCTTGTCTAAATACCTTTCACAATGATTCATGGATCTAGAATAGAATACTAGGAAATTGTAATTTATACTCTCTTAGGAAGTTAGCTAGAATCGTTTTAGTTAGAGACTTACCCAAATTAGAGTTTCCAAACAATAAAGTCTGTAATCCTTGTCAAAAATGGAAGATACATTAATCTCTTTCAAAACAAATAAAGAAGTAACTACTTATCAACCTCTCGATTTGGTTCACATGGACCTGTTTGGACCATCTAGAGTTTTGAGTCTCAATGGGAAGCATAATGTTTATGTTCTTGTAGATGATTTCTCTGGGTATACCTAGATCATTTTTCTGGTTCATAAAAGTGAAGCATGGTCACACTTTACCAAGTATTCTAGGACTGTATAAAATCTTAGCAGAGTTATGATTAAGTCCTTAAGAAGTGATCAATGTCATGAGTTTGAGAATCAAGATTTTGAAGCTTTTTTCTCACAAAATGGATATAATCATAACTTCTCTGCACCTATAACACCTCAAAAGAATGGTGTGGTAAATAGAAGAAATAGAACCTTATAGGAAATTGCTCGGACTATGATTAATGAATATGATCTTACCTTTTATTTTTGGGCTGAAGCTGTTAATACATCTTGCTACATAATAAACAAATTCTTAATTATACCCATTCTTAAGAAAACTTCTGACGAGTTGTGGAATAATAGGAATCCCAAATTAGGTTATTTTAAAATGTTTGGATGTTAAGTTTATATCCTAAATACTAAAGGAAATTTAGATAAATTTTCCTCTAAAAGTGATGAAGGAATATAAAATTGGATATTCTACATCAAGTAAATCATATAGAGTATTTAATAAGAAAACCAATTGTATGGAGGAATCTACACACATCAAGTTTAATGAATCAGATCCACAAGATCCCAAGACCTTGCAAAAAAATATTGAAAAGGATATGTCCAATCTGATCAGTATTGATAAAAACTCAAATCATCATGTGAAGGAATCTGGGAAAATTTCTAGTTCTTGTAATTATCAACATCCTAATTCTAGTGAACGAAATCAACCTGAACAACCTAAAACATCAAGTCCTACATTCTCTAGACCAACTAGAACCCTTATGAATCATCCCTTAGATGTTGTTGTTGGAGATTTAGATAGAGGAACACAAACCAGAGATTCTTAGAGAAACCAGGTTGACCATTAAGCCGTATTTTCACAAATTGAACCTAAGAATATAAATGATGCAATCAATGATGAATTTTGGGTAATGTCCATGCAAGAAAAACTTAATCAGTTTGCGAGAAATAATGTTTTGAAACTTGTAGATAGACCTAATGATACTTTGACCATTGGAACATAATGGGAGTTTATAAAAAAGGTTGATGAAGTTGGAAATATATTTAGAACTAATTCTAGACTAGTTTCACAATGATATAATCAAGAAGAGGGAATTGATTGTGAAGAGAATTTTGCACCAGTAGCTAGACATGAGGCAATCAGGATCTTACATGCCTATGCAGCACACTTGAATTATAAACTTTGTCAAATGGATGTCAAAAGTGCATTCCTAAATAGTTATATAATTGAGGATGTTTTTTTTGAACAACCCCCATGTTTTACAAATCCATATTTTCCAAATCATGTGTACAAATTATTGACTGCTTTATATTGTTTGAATGAAGCTCCAAGTGTTTGGTATGAAAGGTTAATTAATTTTCTTATTTATAAAGGTTTTACAAAGGAATTGTAGATCCTACTTTATTTATAAAAATATTTTCGAAATAAGTTTTAATATCCCAAATATATGTAGATGATATTATCTTTGAATCTTATAAAAATTATTTCTGTAATTATTTTTCAAACATAATGCAAATTGAGTTTGAAATGAGTTTAATGGGTGAACATAAATATTTTCATGGAATTCAAATATTTCAAAATAAAGAATTTATTATCTTAAATAAATTTAGGTACAAAAAATATCTTTTCAAAAGATATTGATTTGATAACATTAAGAGTAGTGAAACCCCTATGAGTTCTACATGTAAGTCAGATCTTGATGAAAATAAAAATTCAGTTAAACAAACTGCTTACAGAGGAATGATTGGGAGTTTTCTGTACTTAACTGCTAGTAGGCAAGATATTATGTTCAGTGTGTATATGTGTGCAATATTTCCAGCAAACCCAAAGGAGTCACACATAAATAGTGTTAAAAGAATTTTCAAATACCTCATGTATACAACTATTTTAGGATTGTTCTATCCAAAAGGACAACATCTTTATTTAATTAGTTATTCGGATACTGATTTTGGTGGATGTAATTTAGATAGAAAGAGTATCTCTAGAACATGTCACTTTTTTGGGAAAGTTTCTAATATCATGGTGTTATAAAAAGCCAAATTCAGTTGCATTATCAACTGCTGAAGCAGAATACATTGCTGCATGTAGTTGTTGTGCACAAATGTTTTTGGATGAAACACAACTTATTAGACTATGGATTTCAATTTAGACATATCCCCACAAACTGTGACAACACAAGTGCTATTAACATTTCAAAGAATCCAATTTATCATTCTAGAACAAAGAATATTGATATAATACTTCACTTTTTGAGAGATCATTATCAAAAAGGTGATATTACTCTTGAGTTTATTAGGACTAAACATCAACTTGCTGATGTATTCACTAAACCCTTAAATTCTGAGAGAATAAATTACATCAGACATGAACTAGGAATGAAAAATCAGTAGATGATCATTAAAATCGATCTAGTCAAACTGATCCGTAAAATTGATATTGTAATACCGATCCTTGAAACTGATCTTGTCAAACTGATCCATAAAAACGATCTTGTCAAACTGATCCTTAAAATCGATCTTGACTAACCAAAACATGAAACCGATCTTGTCAAACTGAACCTTCAAACTGATCTTTTCAAACCGATCCTTGAAACCAAACATGTCAAACTGATCCTTAAAACTGATCTTGTCAAACCGATTCTCGAAACCGATCTTCTTGAAACCAATCTCATGAAACTGATCTCCTTGAAACCTATCTTTTTGAAACTAATCTTCCTAAAACCAATCTCTTGAATCCAGTCTTCTTGAAACTGATCTTCTTGAAACCGATCTCTTGAAACCGATCTTCTTGAAACCGATCTTCCTGAAACCGATCACTTGAAACCTATCTTCTGAAACTAATCCCTTGAAAATGATCTTATGAAATTGATCCCTGAAACCATTTCTGTGACACCAATGTATTTATGGAATATTTTTTAAATTCCATATATTTTAAATAAAATAATGTCACTTTGTATCCTTATTTTTCCACATTTAAATTTTTATGATTTACGATTTACAAACCCTAAATGATATATTTAGATAAATCCATCCTGACCTTTCACCTTCTCCTTAGCCGTAAAGCCTTCTACCTTTTGTCACTCTTCCTCTCGACACTCGACCTATCAACATTTTTGGAATATGAAGCCTTGTCTTGGTCAGGACCAAGTGTGCAATGGAAGAACATAGAAAATTTCCTCCATCTTAGCATCATAATGGTGAGTGTAGTGGGACTGCGAAACTGAGCATGGAAGGACGAGTAGTTATGGATGAAAAAGAGATGTTTGATGAGTGGATCCTGTCAAGAAAATCATTATTTTGAATGTATTGGAATCTCAAGGATGGCACCATTGGTTTTCCATCAATGAAAGACACTATTATACCCTTCTTGTGCAGGATTTCTATCAACATTTGAGGATATCCCTAGATGATGTTGAGGCAACAAAGATGATGTCTATAGAAAAGGGAAAGGAGATAGTCTTTTCATATAAGGAATGAGTTGAATGATTAGAAATGCCTCATGAAGTTGTCTTTGATGACTATCCGGATAATATTCCACTTTTCTCTAATTTGTTCTCTTATGAAGATGCTATGAAGGAGCTGACTAGAAATGGAGAATCCAGGAGGACTATTGTAAATGAATTTGAAGAAGAAGTGAGACTGCTTTTTATGTCCATACAACATCAAATCTTCACAAGGAAGGGATATTTCTCTACTGTGAAGTATCAGGATGTGTTCTTGATCTTTTTTCTGAAACATGGGATAAAAGTAAACCTATGTAGGTATCTAATGGTGCATATCTATGATTTTATTAATCCATAAAAGAAGGAAACCATCTTATACTATCCGAATATTATTTCTACTAGGTTGAAATGTATAGGTTTTGTGGAAGATGGAGATGAAGTGATAAGTTCCTGTAGTGATTTTTTTCTTCAAAAAGGCATTTTTAAGCGGATGAAATTCTTCTGGAACCCATGGAAGAGATGTTGGGTAGGATATGAGGAAAGGTTTTATGAGGATTTCAATCCATTTGACCACCCTTCTAGCCCAAAATACCATTTTGATCCAAGTCTCAAACCAGGAGAGGTTCCAGTTTATTCTGATGAGGAAGTTGAGGCTGAAGTGACAAGGTATGAAGGATCTTCTTTTTATGATAATAGTGATTCTGATATTGTTGAATGTCCCAAAGTTATGTCTTATGGACCTACTAGTCCACCTTTGGACTATCCCTTAAGTGAATCTTTATTAGGTGATGAGGATGAGGATGAAACTGAATTTATAGAAGTTGAAGGCTATGTTAGTAAATCTAATTATGAATCATATGATGATGATGATGATGATAATTATGGTGATAATGGAGGAAATGATGAGAATATGAGTGACTCTCTAAAAATGGGACATCATGTGGTTGAGATATCTGGTTAGGAATCTGTACATGGAGTTGGTGAGGGTGTTGAGCACGTTAAACAAGAGGTTGTTGGTCATCAAGATGCCGAACATGAGGACAGATCTCCCATTCCTAATGCTTAAAATCAAGAGATCATTCATGAAATGAATAATCATATGGATACTAGCCAAGAGGAAGAAGATGTGGTTCGAGTACCTCAACATGAGGAAGTAACTGGTGAAACTGAAGTAGATGGGGCACAAGAAGAACCTCATGTTCGGTTGGTTCCCGTTCCCATACAAGTTGTTATGGCCCAAGAACAGAATGTTGAAGTTGATGTTGATGATGTTTTTTTTGAGCCTCAGGGAAGAAGAAACATAATTGATACCATTGAACCAAGAGACTGGACCTGTACTAGATAATGGAATAATGATCTTGGATACATTCTTTTCAGTTTAGTGTATGACTCAGATGACGAGAGGGTACCTTCTCCTTCTTCTCCACAAGTCCAGGACAAACCAGAAAATATTGCACCTATTCTAGCAGTTTCACCTTGACTAATAGAACCTATAGGTCAGTCATTTACCAGTGAATATGTCACTAAGGCTGACTTAGAGAAATTCAAAAATGATATATGTGAGTTTGTGATAGCTTCAGTGGGATCCAAAAATGAATCCTGCACTTCATCAGGTATCTCATATTCTGATGCATCAAAGATTTCAAGAATAGTAATACATGAGATTCAACTAAATCTCATTACTACAGCAGAAACAATTATTAGACACAATACCTTGCTGAGAGAAGAAGTAAGAAAGATGATAAATGGGATAAATTCTTTAACCTCTGACTTCAATACCTCCTTTAGTGGTGTTTTGAAAGTTATTAGGAACTTGGTAACTCATCTACGCGGTGTGAAACTAAAGAAGTTGAATGAAGAGCTTGGGAAAATGTTGAATGTCCCATCCAGTTGCAGGAGTGGAAGTGCAATTTCTAATTTGGAGTCTCTCAAGGTTGTGATGAGAGAGGAACTTCAAAAACTTCAGAGTGTTTCAAAAAAGAAACCCTTGAAAAAGTACATCAAAATATAGACCTTGCCTATAATATGGCCCGGCAGTGCACAAATGAATCCTCTACAGCTCAGAATGAAATTCAGGAAAAAGTGGGTAATTGTTTCACTATGATTTATAAAAAGCATGATCTCATCAATTGTTTCAAGTTTATTGGAGAAAATCATAGAATTACTCTAGTCACAGAAACATTCAAGAAGAAAGTCCTTCAATTGAAGGAGTTTACCCCTTTTTCTGAGTAAATTTATGGAAAATAAGGATGACTTTGAGAAATCCATGAAATATGGTGTTAAAATCATTAATGAATTCTCCAACCTACTCTAACCTTATATGCATGTTTAGGCCAAGGATATTGTGGTCCCTCCAACTACTTCAATCGGTACTGCCTCTCAGCCTCCTACTCCAATGACTGTCTCTTAGGCTCTATCCCAGATTTGACCGATCATCGCAGAGCAACCTCCCAGTCACGTGTTGTCAGAAAGGCAGCCTACCCTTGAAGCCACTATTCCTGCAGGTGTTTCCCTACCTAGTGTTATATTCATACAACCTCATCCCTCTGCCACTCTCAAACCTTCTCCTTCTCTCTCAGATCCTTCAAACAAAGGAAAAGCTTCTCAGCATCCAAACCCTTAGTTGTGGATTGTTTAATTTTTATAGGGATTTGGTCATTTTTTTCTTGTAATTTTATGCATATTAATGGAAATATTTATGATGTATTTATTTTATGTTATTTTTCCTTTCTTCTTTTCTTTTTTCTAATACCAACATGGGGAGAAAATAAGGCATACATTATTTATCTAAGGGGGAGGTTTTCTAGTTTTGGACACATGGAATGTACTCACCTTAATCCATTTACTGAGGGGGAGGATTGTTTTAAAAGTTCATGAAATGAAAAAATTTAGTTATATTTGACAATTACATTCAGTGAAGTATGTTATGTCAAGATATCATTATCTACGTTTTTTCATGTATTCCATAATTTGTGATTATCAAAAAGGGGGAGATTGTTGGACCCTCTATGATTTTGTAGTTTTTATAATAACAAATAATTTCAATATATAGATTATACTATTTTAGGCCATTTTAATATCTCTATGTAAATCAATTATGTCCTATAAAAAAATATACTCAAATAAGTCAATAAGTTATATTCATGAATAAATATGTTTATAAGTGTATTTACAAGTATTTTTGGATAACAGTTAGTCTTGTAATGTTTGGTGTAAGAAAGAAACTTCATAACCTTTTATATTTCCTGACACCGATAGTTTTTTCGACACACTAATGTTTGACACACTGATGTTCGACACACCGATGTTTGACACACCAAAGTCAACACACCGATGTCAACACACCGAAGATGACACACCGAAGTCGACACACCAAAGTCGACAAACCGAAGATGACATACCAAAGTTGTCACAATGAAGATGACACACCGAAGTAGACACACCAAAGTCGACACACCAAAGATGATAGACCGATGTTACCAAACTAAAGACAACAGACTGAAGATGACTCACTAATAGTGATAAATAACAGTTTCAATTTTATTAATTCAAATTTATTTATATCGAACATATTTAGACAAATTAATGTTTCTAGAATCTTTTAATTTTGTCCGTAAGACTATTCGTAGACAGTACGAGGTATGTGCACATGTGGAGATCTTCATGCCTTGTGGATCTTGAAGTATAAAAGGACTTCAATTAGAGCTCAACAATTGACGGATAGAGATATTCAAATACACATAGAGCTTGGAAAACACACTGAAATATAGACTGTTCGAACTCAGAATATTGAAAAGAGAGAGACTTAATGCCTGGGCTCACTATGAAACCACCTACTAGGGCTTACTGAACATCCTCACAAAGAAGAGTTAAACTCTATCATAAAAAACTGCAACACTTTATTCTGAAGAAAACATTCAGAAGAGGACTTGAATATCATTTCCTCAACATCTGTTGAATCCATGGCATTACTTCTTAACAAACATAGAATTCTAAACCATATTCTCTTTTATAACTCTATTGTGTTCTTATCATTATTATTTTGAGCAGTGTGTATATCTGTTTGAATCTCACACACTGTCTCCTGAGCTAAATTGAAGGATAACAAAATATCCTCACTCTCAATCACTTCTTACACTTGTATCCCACGTAGAACTATAGAAGAGATCCTATGAGATCTATTTATTTGTTTTTTCCCATGAATAACTGTGGTATAATGCAAGTGTTTCCTGGAAAGCCTTTGTGCTGTTCTGAACCCTGATCCCTGATGTGGAACAAAAATTTATTAATATAGACTACTTAGTGGCAGGTGATCACAAAGTGGAGAGGACATAGTCTATACTTGAGACTGAACCTCTTTTTTTATCTGCTCTGCTGTTTATCTTATATTTTTATATATTTTTTATTTCTGGCATTAAGATAAACTGAAATTTTATTGTTTTTTTAGAAAGTATTTACATTTTTTTTGAATCAGTAGGTTTGTTTCAAAAGTTTTACTGATCTTTAGATTGGTAACGCTGAGAACTAGTTATTCTTCTGAGAACCAAGTTGAACCTTCATGACTTGTATAATTTCACTACAAACTAAATTTTTTTATCATTTTCATAGGGGGATATTATTTTTAAATAACCCTTTTAACATAAATTTGAATAGATACTCAATTCACCCACTCTGGAGTAGTCTACTTCGACCAACAATCTTTATGGAATATCTATGATCTCATTATAGTGAGAAAATATTATAACATATTAATGTGAGTTATATTTGAATGAAATTAAAACATTAATGTTTAAAAGAATAATAATATCTAAGTGATATAAATATATATAAATACTTTTTTAAATTGAATGTATAATGTCAGTTAGATATATAGTACCAGCTCTAAAAATAATTATTCCAATAGATTTATTGAGAAATTTAAAATCAAAATATTCCATCATTTTGAAGGACAGATAATTTAATGGGTCACTCTATGGATCAATATATAGTCTTTAACCATAAATAAATTATGAAAAACTGAGTATGTGGAGCATATAGAATGAAAAGAAAAAGTGAGGTTGGAAGAATGCGACAAATTTTTAGTTGAATAAAATAGACATAATATGATGGGATATCATGTTATTGAGTTTGGGACTAGTTTATGGAGAATGTTAAACATCAAAGAAGTCAAATGATGATTCATTGATAATTATAGAAACTTAAAAGAAATAAGGTATTGGAATTCCACAGGATGAAAATAGTTGAATGGGATCTCAATATGCTAGTTCATTTTCACAAAATATGGGAATGTTAATTTTAGAGAAATGTTTATTTTAGGAGGGGAATTTTCATTTTTCGAAAACCTCTCCTATTAATAATTCCATCAAATATAGAATATATAGATGTTTTAAATGATTTGTATGATACTACTATTATTTTGGAATAAATGACATTCCATTTGAAGGTATTAAAATTAATTTATTTCATATTAATTGAAATGTATGAATAGACCAAAACCAAGAAAAAATCATTCTATATATTAGGAATTTGTAATAATGTGGAAACAATGACACACCCATCTTGCGGCAGCAATAGGGTCCAGCTTCAGTAGAGTTGGGCTATGTGGCAATGGCAGTAGTAGAGACCATAGAGGGGTTTGCAGCGAAGGTGGGGTTCGCGACGAAGGTGGGTTCACAGTGGAGGAGGCTTCACAATGGAGGAGGGTCTGTGGAAAAGGTGGGGTTTTTGGAAGGAGGATGGGGTTCGGGGAATTGTGTAGTTTGGTTCATAGCAGACGACGGTTTGTAGTAGAGGTGGTTTTGAGGAAGAGGAGGGGTTCAGAGCGATAATAGAGGGATTTGCAGTGGTGGAGGGGGCAATCAGCGATGAAGGATGGGTTAGCAACATTAGAGGTGTGGTCGGGGTAGAGGAGGGGTCGGTGACACAAGGGTCGGCTTCCATGAGAGCTTGAGTTGTGCAAGATAAGAATTCAAATGTTATGTTTCATTTATAAAATTGGGTGAATCTTTTATCAACGATAGTTAAAAAGTGCCAATAAAGGTATATTTTATCAGCACTAAAAATAGAAAGAATAGATAAAACATGCTTTTATCAGTGCTCTTTTATCACTGATAAATATAGACCATAATCAATACTAAAAAAGCATGGATAAAGATATAATGTCAATAATTTATTTATGTTATTATACATATTTATAAAATTATATATAAGATAAATATTTATTTATAATTATAACTAAAAATAAATAAATATATATTTATATATAATTATAAAAAATACATTGATGATATATATTATCAAAATTATAAATATAATAAATATATTAGTTATAATTTTATAATTATTTAAATAAATAAATATTTATTTATTTTTATTAATAATTATAACTAATATATATTTTATTTTAGGTAATTATAAAATTATGAGGACTATATTTATTATATATATAATATTATAAATATATATATATAATATTACCCACCATTGGTTGTGGGATGGTATGAGTTTGGGTGGGGTTAGGGGCAGGTCGCAGGGACAAGTCCCTGAGCCTACGATTTACTACAATTTTCATCCTTCTATTGTGTTCCTTAGTGGTAGATGTAATCGACCTAGTATCATTAATATATTTATTATATATATTTCCAAGATTATGAACATAATAAGTATATTTCATATAATATTATAATTATTTAATTAAATAATTATAAATTTATAAGAAATACAGTTTTTATATTTATAATCTTAATAATATATATAATTAATAGAGATGGAAATTTGGGAGGTGCGGTAGCTCCACATCCATGTATTTCCTCGCTAGGGTTTAGGTATTACCATATCCAGAGTCTGCACTATCATCAGCTGACTCCCACTCAGACTGTGAATTTGTTTATTAAGAAGTGCGGTATACATCAACTTGAGCCTTTATTGCTTCAGTGTAAGTTGATCCCTAGTAGACGGCCCCTATGATGGAATCAATTCATCATGCCCACGCCCTCAACCACGACCTTTGGGATGCCTCCTTTTTCACTAAGTTTTTGGAAGACACGAACTTTCTAGGTTATCCAATAATGATCCAGGTTCAAGGGAAGCACTACTGACCTATATAACAAGAGTATGATCTATTGATAGAACATTAGAAGGAACATTTTTTCCATCGGATCTTTTTCAAGTAGGAACCATCTGGAATCCATCAGCATCCATAAGTATTATCTTTTGAGTCTTCACATGACAAGAATCATCCACCTTATGCTTTTTATTTTGCTGACATGAGGCAATCACCTGCTTAACCATAAACTATTGATCAACCACCATTTTAATTTCATCCTACAATTAGTCCACATATAGATCCTTTTCTTTTCCACCACCATCTTTATGAACATTGGCCTTATCATTAATGATATAAACCCAAGATTTATCATTTCTCTACTTGCCCGGTGTCCCATGAGAGGATTCTATAGGAGGATCAGCTAATGATTGCCCAATAGGTTGAATGATTATGCCAATGTCAAGAGGCACTTATGGTGCCTCTTCCTCACTAAATGGGTTTGTGATGGGTAAGTACACTTCCTACCACCCCCTACTTGACTTATAAAATCCATGATACCCTCCTTGAAAGCAGAAGATCTTACCTTGGTAGTATCCTAAGAGGCCTATACAGGAGGTTGGTTTCCTCTAGTCTTCCTACCATCATCCATGTGAGTGGACTACTTGTTATCAACCATTCCAGCACTAGCAGTAAGAGAATGATTAGATGCATCATAAGGCCTTGGTTTCCTAGGAAGGACCATTTCAAAGTCCTTTTCATCCACAAATTTCTTTCCTTTGGCTAGGTGCATGTCTGCTACTTTACCATGAGCTCCTAGATCATCCCTTGCTACAACTTAAGCTCTGATCAAGATACCACAAACTCTAGAATCCAACCCTATCTCCTGTCTGGCCTGCACAATGTTAGAATTAGCATGTCCACCTATGCTAGCAGAGCCACCTAGGATTATGTTTCTAGCTGCATCACTAGACGGTGTAGGATCATCAGCGATGGTCCCCTCACCGCCTTGCTTAGTTGACTAAGCATCCATTGGAGGATTGAACCTAAATTGCTCAAGACCGTGGCCAAATTTCTTTAAATAGGAACATTGAATGCCTTTTTGAAATCTATCAGTTGTACTTCCAATGTAACCACACTTATCAAATAAATTATGAATTCTTTTAGCTTCAATATGCAATTGACATTTATAGTCAGCATCCACGAGCATTATGTTGTCAGTGAAAGTCGAGCTCAAATCGATCTCCATGATAATTCAAGAAAAATGCGAATACCCTACCCATTTTGTCTCCATGTTGAATTTAATTGGTATCCCAACCACAGACTCTACATCCCACATAATTTGAGGGATCCATTGATACCAGGTAAGGCCAAAGACCTGAATCCAAACATGGGTGATCGAATTTCCAACATTCTCTAGATTAAAGAGAGGGTCCCAGTCTTGAGTTCTTAGAGCTCCATGTTTGAGAGGGATAAATCCCATCTCCCATGATTTAACCTTCATATCATGCAATGGAAAACTACTATAAAAGTAACCCTTACGATTGATGCAATTTTCCATCCACCAAATCCCCAATATTGTAGAAGATGGCTTCACCGACTATCAATCATCCATGGATTAGACCCTTGCTCGACCACTATCTGAGAGATAATCGAATGTTTACATTTAGAAATACATTGAAAAATAATCAAATGATTCAATTTAACAAAGGAAAGTGATAAATTCTTCACAATCCTTCATGAGTATGTGAACCCAAGACGGAAATCATCAAAGAACCAGGTTGATGATCGACAACCCTACTTCAGATCTTCATATAGAATTTTGATTGGGTTGCCATCCTCCACAATTTAATCATGGAAAGCATTATCCAGTCTATCATGATCTGGAAACCTCTACCTCGAATCACCGATACATGATTTATCACCAAGACCATTGTTTGAAGCATCCCCCTTCGGGTCAATAAATACAAGCACTAGAACTAGAGTCGCATTCCCCAAAGAAGGGACTATCACTGCAATGACAACCCTAGATCCAGTCACATCTACTATGGGACCCCATCCCCCAAATCCTTGTGTCATGAGGGATCATTTGAGGGGGAACCATGATTTCAATCTATGATCTACACAATGAATCATCCCTTCCTTGCATTGGTAATCCTAGAGGGTATACCCGAAACACCGAAATGGATATGAGATTTTAGGCTAGCATCACCATCTCTATCACCACAAATTGATATCTTTAAACTTCGTACTTCCTTTGAGGATGTATCAGCATCTTCAACCCTCGAGAGATCTTCCTTCGATACCAAAGAACTCTAAATCACCCTATGGTCTCCATAGGGTCGACCAAGTGATTCTTCCTCCATCTCACCTCTATAATATATATATAATTATCATATTTATTATAATTTTATAATTTTTTAAATATATTTAAATTTATTTATAATTATTATTATAAATATTTGTATTCACTTATCAATATTAGTATATATTTATAAATATATTTATTTAATTATATATAACATTATTAGAATAATAAATACTATTTAAAAAGTTATATTTATTTAAATAAGTATATATTTATTAATAATTATAACTATTAATAAATATATATTTACTTGTAATTAATATTTATAATAAATATATATTTATTTGTAGTTATAATTATAATTATATATATATTTAAATAATTATGAAATAAAAAAAATATATTTAAAACTTTGTAAATAAATTTAATAATTATATTTATTATAATTTTATAATTATTTAAATATATCTATATTTATTTAGCATTTAATTATAACTATTTCTTTTTATTTATAAATATTTGAATATAAATATAGTTATATAATTAATATATTTGTTATAATTTTATAATTATTTAAATATATCTCTATTTATTTAGAATTATAATTATAACTATTTGTATTAATTTATAAATATTTTTATATATTTATAAATATATTTATTTAATTATATATATTTATAACATTATAATTATATGAAATATATTTATTATAATTTTATAATTATTTACATATATATATATATATAATTATTACTACAAATAAATATATTTATAAATATTTGTATAAAATTATTAATATATATATATAACTTTATAATAGATATGTTTATTGAAATTTTATAATTATTTAAATATATACATATTTAATTATAATTAGAAAAAAAAATATTTAAAAATAATTTATATATAATTACAATTTTATAATTACAAATACTATATATATATTTATGGTAATTTTATAAGTATTTTTTAGAACATAATAGATTCATGGGTATAACATGAATGAATCATATACCTAGTAAAGTATAATCAGGAAGGTTTTGATACCAAGCGTACTCAGCCCTAAAAATTTATTAGTGAAAAAAATTGCAAATACAAGAAACCATGAAGAGTACAACACAAAAGAACCACCAAACCAAGAGTGTAGAAAAACAAAGCCACCCAAAACAAAAAACCAGACCCAAATAACCATACATTATGGCCAATAGACCCAAATTTGAGAGCCCAAAACCCCAAATCAAAATGCCCTATAGACATCAAAATATCCACCACCAAACCCACCCTAAGGATTCCCTTCAGTGTTCCAGAACTCGCCAGCCTGTATCCAGCATCTCTTGGAAACACGTCCCTCACGTCTCGAGGTCTTCATCGCCTCCCACTCCACGGTTGTCGACACCCTGTCCCATGAACCCCTCTATGATTGCTGTAAGAGATGAGGTTATCGCCTTCCATCACCTATGGTTGTCCCCACGTGCCACCCGCATTCGGATCCACCACTATTGAGATCCCAGATCCATGCCACTATCGGTACTTGATGTCACCGATGAGCACCCCGCAACCCATCGTGACCGTCAGCATCGGAATCCCACATCAGACCTGAGGTCTTATGTGGACTTTATTTTTCATTATAAAATAACCCAAAGGGCACCTTAAGAGTGTATACCATGGGGGTTCAAGTCTACCTTATTTTATCATTCAACACATCCTATGGATTTTATCACAGAGAAGCCTCTGGCTCTTCCCACAAAACAACCTCATATGAAGGAGTACTGAAGCATTCAGTGATTAAAGCTCATGAGCAACAAGCTTGGGAAGATAATGAGATGCAAGTTACAGGCAAGGAGAAATCGTGGGTTGAGATCGCAGCTGAGAAATCACTGCCTTATAGTCATCATGATGCAAGGGTTTTAAAGAAAGAAACGAATGAGGAAAAATGCTTTTTATTGAGGGAAAGATCATGATAGGGATAGATTCCTCCCACATGGAATCTCTTCATTGGACTGAACTTAAGGGTCATTCTCTGATGGGTATTGTTTACCTTTTAGTGAGGGTAGAACAGAAAGGGGTTTAACAATATGATAAGACATGGAAATGGGGTTGTTATCCAAAAAACCATGGCCGAGGACGTCACGGAAAAGATTGTGATGTTGTACATGGGTGTGGTTTTTCTACCAGATATTCTTTTGAGGAGCCACTCTAGAGCTGTTTAAACTCACAGAAAAGTACTATGTACTCTTCAATAAAAATAATTCGCAGTTAGAATGGGAATCAACTCATGATATCATAGATCCTGATTATGGATGATCCCGATTCTCCTCATTTTTAGTTTTCTATTTTGGATGAGGGATTTCCCTTTGTTTGACATAGTATAGTCTCTTTTTCATGTTTTATCTTTTATTTTTCAATAAATTTTGGTAAGAACAGATTTTCTTGGCCCCTTGACCCTTTTGGTATAGCAAATATATTTAAATAATAAATGTAATTATATATATTTATAATTATATGTATCTATATATTAATAAAAAAATATATAATTATATATATTTATAAATATTTATAATTATATAAATATATTCAAATAATTATAAAATGATAATAAATATATTTATTATATTTATAATTCTATATATTTATATATCAATATATATATATATATATATAATCATATATAACTATATATAATTACATATAAATATATTTAATTATATAAAAATATTTATAATGATATATAAATAATTTTCAAATATATTTATTTATAATTATAATTATAAATAATTAAATATGTATTTAAATAATTAAAAAATTGTAATAAATGTATTTAAATAGTAAATATATCTATTACATTTATAATTATATATATTTTTATATTAATAATCATATATAAAACAATATATTTATATATAATTATATGGTGATGAAGGAGATGCGGATGTTTCTATCTCTTTCTCTCCACGGTGTTTAGATCGATCCATCGATGGGATAGAATTTTGATGGCTACTTGGACCCTTACGAGGTATTCATCGACCCCTCAAAGAAGGATGGAGGTGTGGTGGTAGGTGCCTATTAATCCTTAGTTCCAGCAACACCAAGTCTAATGAGACGTGAGGTCTGCGAATATGGGGTTTCATGTTTGAATAGGAATCCAGCCCTTTTAGGATGCTATCTATCTTTTAGGATTGGTCTGAGGATTGAAAGCACTCAATTATTCGGTGGTTGTCTTCACATAATGTGAGTAGTTCTTGTAAGATGGAAAACCTGAGAAATTTGCATCATTGGATTTGGATATTTGATGATTGGCAGGTCATTTCAATTGGCATGATCTATTTCCATTTCATCTTTCCCTCATTGGATCGTATATTGGGTGTTCTAGTTTTATTTCCCTTAAGCCGAGAACATTTAGATTAAAGAACTGGGACCCTTGGTTTAACCTGGATAGGGCTCAGAATTTTATTTTTTTAAATGTGGATCCAGATTATAGGGATAAACTTATTTATTGGCACCCTAAAATCCACTAGGATGCCTCCATAATAGTTGTATTCTCTCTTAAATTCAAAAAGGATATTATGCTCAAAATTTATAGGCAATTTTTCGAAGTTATTGTTGGAGAGGATCTTGGTTTTCCTCTCATAGAAACTATTTTCCTTGTGGCTAATGAATTCAAGATTGAGCTCCCTATTGAGTTAGAGTTCATTCAGGATTTTTTTTAATTCTCAGTGCATTTTTCATCTTTGAGAATCATTCTTTAAGGGCATAAAATGTGTTAATTGTAAGAAGAGTGGGAACACAATTTAAAAATTTATGTTTAATTATCTAGTCCAAGGATGTGATTTTCCAGATGGAAACAAAGAGCCTACTGATAAGGTTCCTATTGATAGTTCGATGTAAAATAAGTCCTGTAGAACCATGAATACAGTTGTAAATGTTCAGTCATATGGGAGGTGAATTTTATCCCTAGATGTGTTGGGAAGAGATGGTGATAAGGGGGATGTTTCTCCTCAACTGATGAAAGAGAAGTTTTCTTTTACCGATGTGGTTGTTAGACATAAGAATGGTAACTCTCATCATTTTGTTTATGATAATTCTACTTTTTATATTGTATAAAATGATCTAAAATTTTCATCTTCTACATGACATAATTGGTGAGTCGAGTGTGAGTCAAATGAAGGTGGTGATCTTGTTTACAAATATGGGGAAGATATTATGGATCTCTTTGTGGAGTAGTTTATACCTTGAGGTAATAATACTTCTGAAAATAGATCTTTTTAGAGCAAAAAGGGAAAATATTCCTTTGTTAGGGAGGCTGTTTTGAATAATTTAATGGATGATCATATGCATTTGGTTGTTTTAAAAGTGTCTCTAGGGAAGAAACTTGTAGAAGATTTAGAAATATCTTCTATCCATGGTTCAGAATTCTCACCACTGCATGATGTCAAGCAATCTGCTTGTGGAAAGGCAATAGATGCAGATGTTTGTGGAACCCCAAATTCAAAGGGTATTTTATTCTCAATACTTGAGTCTATTAATAATTTTGAGTGTGATAATCTTTATCTTGGGGGTTTTAAAAAATGTGGTGTGCAAAAAAAACCAATCTCTCATTCAACCATGGGTGGTTGTGTGGAGACTGCCAATCTCCCTGTGCATGATGATGGCCGTGGAAAGGAGGATGGAGAACTAGCTACCTCTACAATTGATTTTATTGTTATACAATGTGTAAATGAGGCTACTGAGGAGCCTGCTTAGACATTGAAAACTCTATGGCATGATGAACCACTGCCTATTTCCAATCATGGAAATGATACTCGTGTACAATCCTCAAATGAACCAAGGGTAGTTGTGGATAAAGAGGATGATGTAAAGAGATTTGATGATCGAGGTGGACAATGGGTCACCCCAAAATAGAGGATAGGTCATCACCCTCAGGGTTGTGGAAGAGGTTAAAGAAGATGCTCTATCTTTGTTTTCTAGTGTGAATGGTTTTTTTGTCTTTTCAATTGGTTTGGTGGCTTGTGTGACATGCACTTTTTGTTGCAACCCTTTTACTTTGTCTCTTTATCTATTTCTATAAATTTGTAGGGCCTTGGATTTTAAACCTATGGATTCCATCATTTGGAGTATATAATTATATTTAAATATATGTAATTACATTAATATATTTATAATTACATACAAATCCAGGTGGGCATATGTACTATTACTCCACTATGCAGGCAGCAAAGTAGTTGATGATGCACGTAGGTTGTGACACATGCATGATGCAGGAAGGCAGTGATGTAGGCAGGATGATGCAGACATGACGTTACACTAGGATTTCGGGCCATGTAATGGGCTTCATTCCCAATTAGTCTATGGGTCATCTACTAAAAAAATAAGATTTGATGGGTGGGCTATCTACTGGGGGGCTATGGCCTACCTGTCCAGAATGTGTGTGTGGTGTGTGTGTGTTTGATTGTAATTGAACCTCCAAGCACCAAATATATATATATATAATATAATTTTATATAATTATATATAAATATTTATAATTATATAATTTTTTTCAAAAAAAATATATTTATAAATATAAATAAATATGTATATTTAAATATTTATGAAATTAAAATAAATATATTTATTATATTTATAAATATTTATTTATAATTATATTTATAAATACATTTTTTTTAATTCTTAAAATATTTATTTATAATTATATAAATTTAATTTTTTTAATTATATTTATTTTATTATTAAAATTGGGTCTTTATCAGTGCTGATAAAGTTACATTTTATCAGTGCTTTTTTGAAAACATTGATAAAATAATCACCCGCTGTTTTAAATAGAATCCTAACACATTCCTCTCTCACACTATTCACGATTTTGTAGAACCGAACCCTCACTGATGCTCTACCTCAATATTCTCTATGAATCGATCCTATCATGATATATGGTATGTGATTATTGCTTCTCCACTTTAATCATCATCCAAACTACGCACCTGATCCGATTCTTATCCCATAATATCTCTTCACATGAAAAATATTGATCTATCATCCATTGGTTGAACCGTCGCTTTAGTTTCCCCAACTACACCTCATTTCAGTTTCTCCTACTACACTCACACTTCACATACAATGTTTGGATAATTTGTTCTAACACCAATGTACAACATAATGAGCATTTCAAAGCTCTAATCCTCCACTATTTTATAACTCTAACATGTTATAGTAACAATTGTTTATCTTCTTGATATTATTCTTCAATAAATTTGTTTTTGATTCCAATTATTGAAATTTATAATCTTTAATTTACCAGTTTGTAAGCAATTGGGATAAAATTATTACTCTATTATGAAAACATCCGAACATTTATCATATCTGTTGGAAATTGTGAGATATATGCACGTCTAAATTTATATGAACTCATCATCATTTTTAGTAGGTTTTGTTTCATATTTTAATTTTATGATTATAGATGGATTTATTTTCTTAACAATTTTCCTTCAAAATTTGAAATCATTGATCTCTTATTAAACTAAATTTACCTATAACTCATTCAAGTAAATATATTTCTCAATGATAAAAAATAATTTTTTTCATAATCAATGAGAAAAAATATAGTCAATAAATGATTTAGAAAAAGGATTGATGGAGCATAAATAAAAAAACATAGACCCCTTCTTTAGTATATAGAAAAAATTAACTAGGATATTGGAAAAAAAATTAAGAACCAACACTTGTAATATCTATTCATAACTATTTAAAGAAACCAAATGGTCTGGGCCTCTCCTACCATTCCTTTGTAAAAATTTAGCGTTTGTGGTGTTTTGGGGAGTCATGGTTACTCATTTCACGAGTTTTCTAAAAATATAGTTTTTTAATGGTTGGTCGGGAATCGATGGGTCAGATGTTGGTAGGTTGGGCCTCGGTAGGTCAAGCGCTGACAGGTCGGGCATCGGCAGGTCGGGCATCGTTAGGTTGGGTGTCAGCAGGTCGGTCGTCGGTAGGTCAGGCGTCTGTAGGTTGGGTGTCGGTATGTCGGGTGTCGGTAGGTCGTGAGTCGGTGTGTCATGATTCAGTGAGTGGCGATGATATGTGGTAATGGTAGGTCACGCTGGTGACTCACTGCCAGTGGGTCACATCAGTGAGTTGCGCCAGGGACTCACCCTCAGTGGATCAGCATAGGCATCTCACATTGGTATCTCAGTGTTGGTGGCTCAATGTTGGGGGCTCAGCATCAAAAGCTCAGTTTTAATGAATCATTTTGATAGTTTTCCAAAATTTCTAGTTTCTTGGTTTTTCCAATTTCACCCCTTTAACATATTATTTGACTTAAACAGAGTTTAAAACATTTTCTGGTAATTTCTAAAGGTGTTTCAAAGGATATTAATTTTATATTTAATGTCCTAACACCGTTAGGACTTTGAAACAGTAAAACTGCATAATCAAGATCGTGATCCGACATTTAAGTACATAAAAACCGTATCACTTCTGTTGATATAGTATCTAGCTCTTCTAAGTCTATATCATCTATTCCTACTATATTTCAATTTTTCTCTTGGTGAAAACATAGCCATTCATCCCCATAGAGTCATTTGTTTTACTATGGAATTCAGATTCAGTTTCTCTTGGAGTTTACGGCTACTTGCATGACCCTATTTTCTGGCGCATGGAGGAGTTGCTGATTGTCTGTTTCATGAGGTAGGGATTTTCCTACGCCTCTCTTAACTGTGTATCATGTGTGGTTGGTATATGAATGTTTCTCTATGAAAATGGAAGAATACAAAATAAACAAAGATAAATCAATCTGTTAAATATCTTCATACAGGGGCTGGGGAAAAGTGATGCATGTTTCTCTTTTATTATTATTCATACTGTGATTTGTATTGGTTGTATGACTTCCGAAAATCATGGTCATTGGTTGTCATTGTTTGTGTACCTATATGGATTGTGAATACTCGTTGTTGATACTTCATGAATTTACTCATGATTATGAAAATGGTTAACCATGTATATTGGGTTCAATAAATTAATGCCTAATGATCGAACATTCTCTGAGATAACCCAAGAATTATGATATGTAAATAAAGAACCAAAGTTTTATAAATATGAATAAACCATTCCTTATTAGCCTGGTTGTGTGTTTTGTGTGGCATTGTTCTTTTTTTATCCTTCTGTGGTTGTTTGGTGCTGCAGTTGAGAGGATGGATGTTGTTGGGTTATACATTTGGTGTAATAGAAATTCAAGTTGAGAGATTGTTTGATTGTGGAATGGAAGAGCAGTGGGGCTGTAGGTTCAGTTTGTGATATGCTTATGTTACTTGGTGTGGCTTTGTTAAATAGTGGGGCTATCTGGTTTAGTTGAGATGATATTTTTTCCAGGTTTTGTCTTTATGTTGGGGGTTTTATTTTGTAGAAGATGGATAGGGCGACATGACTTTGAAGAATGATAATGGTAGTGGTTGGCTTGGGTGCTAAGTGGGGAGGAAGTGTAAAGTGGGGAGTTTTTATCATAGTTTCTTACTCTTTTAACCTGGTTGTGTTGTTGGTTGTGTGAAATGGGTTCTAGTTTCTCTGGTAGGGATGGAATAATTAGTAAATTCTTAATAGCATGAAAATGATTAGATGTTAAGTATATTTCTTTTATCATTACGAAATTTACCATTGTTTCATGTGGATTTGTGCATTTAGAGAAAGAAACAACATTAGTTTTATGGGATGGGTATTTTTGGGAACCTCATAGGATGGGTTTAGTGGTTTCTATATATATTTATATACATATAGTTCATTGTGTTTCTATATGCTCCCCACTCTAGTAGAGAACTATGTTTCAAACACCCCCATAGTTATGGGGGAGGGTGACATTTCCTAACATCCATGTGGGAGGATGGATGGCTTGTTATTGGTTCTTCTCTTATCCCCCTTCTTGGCTTTGGTAGCCCAAGACTCTTTGGGTAGGTTGTGGTGTAGTTTTGAGGACCAGGTGTTTGCAGGCGAGGTGTTTTTTCCTAGGTGTCTTCGGGATGAGATGTGTTGTGCTTTCTGAGGTTTCATTAGGATGAGGTTGTGTTTTGTGATCCAGGTGTTTGAGTGAGAGATGTTATGTGGTCATGGATTAGGTGTTTGTAGGTGGGATGTGGTATGTGGCCGAAGTGTGTGTGGGAATGTTGTGGCAATGGGGCTTGTGGGAGTGTGTGGTTGCATCATGACGTTTATCATTATGGTATGAGCAGTTAACTATTAGAAAGCGGTGTAGGGTACCAAAATATAAATGTGCTTATTATATTACATTACTTGAATTGTGTTATATAGTGAACGTTCCATGGTGATGTTGGAATGGATAGTATTTCCTTGTTAGGTGCTTTTGGTTTCAGATGTTTTTTTCATGGGGGCATGTGTATGCTTCTCCACTTGTACATAAGAGACTTTGGTTTTCCCTACTGAGTATACTTGTATGCTCACCCTATGTATATAAAAATGCTTTTAGGTTTTTAGGAGGACTACGTAGACTGTGGTCGGAATTACTAACTTGGACATTGAGGATAATTGACGTGTCACTGCTTATCTTTCTCTTCGTATTTACCATGGAGACTCTTGCTTTTGTATCAGTTACATTTTAAGCATGCATGTGAGTTGGATTTTAGTTTTCCCATTATATACTTATATATATATATATATTTTTCTAGGAGTTGTTTGAGGTTGATTCATCTTATCTCTCGATCATGGTCACTATAAAAAGGATAAGTCCTCCCATTTTGTGATATTCATATACCCTTGGTGCTGGTCTCTACCCCGGGCCTAATGGAGGCGGGACTCAAGGGTCATTATCACACTTTCTTCATTTCAACTCGAGATGGGCATATTTGGAGGGAGTGGTTCATTAAAAAATGGTACCATAGGTGATGGTTAAGAGATAGGATGGTGCTTGGAGTTAGGAACAGTGAGGATTTCATGGGTTGGTAGAGAAATAGTGTTAGGTGATGACTTTGCATGAAATTAGCCTGGGGAGATAGGCTAGGAAACAAGATTTTCTCCCACCCTGATCCGATGTAAGAAATCTAAGCCTAACCAATGATAAGCTGAGGTTACACCATTTTTATGGTAGGGACCCTTTGAAAGGTTCTTGAATCATAACGGATGGTTTTCCTATTTTAATTTTTATGTTTTAAGGAATTTAAATAAATAATGAGTTAAAATGAACCATACATGAAAATACCATACTACTTAGGCATATGAGTTTTTTATTTAACTTTTGAGCTATGGAACCTAGTCATCGTCCAAGTGTGGTAAAGGCAGTGGTGGCTCGGTAGGATGACCTGATTGATTGATGGATGGTTGACTGAGTAGAGGAGGACAATCAATGGTAGATGACACTTTATTATTTATAGCAGTAGACTTTGTTGAAGTACGAAGGTAGCACTTCAGATATCGAGACAGAGAGTTGTATTGAGGATAAAGTGTTCAATTTTAGCTTAATCTAGTATCCAACGAAGTGTTGGGTTCCGTTGGTGGTTAGTTAGATGTGGGGAGATACATGTCAGTGGTGGAAGCTATTCTTGGGGGAGAGAAAGGAGGTTGATGTTATGTGGGTTGATTTCAAGAAGGAGTTCGAGGTACAATTTATTTCTCCAACCATGAAGGTAGAGAAGATAAAGAAGCTACTCTCCCTCCAAAATATGATTATATCAGTATAGGAACTAGGGATCATGTTCATGTATCTCCTTAACTTTTATTCATATCTTTTTCCTGATGATGAGTCTCAAGCAAGACGCTTCAAGGAGGCACTTCATCCTTCTCTCCAGTACGCAGTTACACCCTTCACCTTACCAACATAATAAATGTTCCAAAAGAAGGCTGAGGTAGTTGAGAGGATGCAGTCACAATGAGTTTTACCTTAATAGGGGTGTCAACCACGATCATAATAGGGAAAGTCTACCAATAGTAGGTCTCAGGTGCCAGGGCCTTCATGGTTTTGGACAGTAGGGAGTGGACCTTAGCAGTTCCCATTTCGGACTCCAGATCCTCGTCATTTTCTTGTGGTCTTGGTACTGAGGTGTTTAACTTGTGTAGGTCATGGGAACCTTTAGAGTCAATTCCTAGTTTGATCTCAGTATGGTGGAGGTGGATAGGTTCGGTTCCCACCTCATTAGTAGTTTCTAGCTAGGTTGTTCCAGTAGTAGGGTCAGTCGGTTCTTTCTCCACCGAGGGTAGGCGATGCAGGAGGAGGCTATCCTTAGGGTGTTCCTCAGAGACCTCGACCCAGACATGGTCAGGGTGTCAGATGATATAAGAGAGGAAGAAGAGCTGGGTGTGGTTGGTTGTATGATGCAGAGGTTGCAGTTCTAGTTGTTCTGTAGACATTTCGAGGCATGATCGGTTTGTTTCATACTCTTTCTTGTGATTTGTTTTATTCAAGAGCTTCACACTCCTCTGTTCCACCTAATCTAGCCCATATTTTGGTACTAGAAATAGAGGGTTTTCAATGTCCATGATGTTAAGTACACTAGTTTGAGGTCAGGCCAACTTATTTGATGTTTTCTCAGAATGTAGACTGATGTTGGGGTCGCATCAGTCATGTGGGGATCTTTTCTTGCTATAGATGAATCCATACGATGTCATCCATGGAAACGACTGGTTGGTTTCCATGAATGTAGTCATCGACTACTTCTAGAGGAGAGTCATGTTTTTAGACGTTGATGGATAGCGTGTGGATTTCATTGGTGAGCGGAGTTGTCAGGTGGGAAACCTATGTGTGGAGCCTCTTCCTTCCTTGTTGGTCGAGCTATTAGTGAAATCAGTGGATGCTGAGATGGTAGAGGTTCCAAGAGTTGTTAGTGTATTCCTAGATGTTTTTTCTAAGGAGGATATTAATCTACCCCCTCGACATGGAATTGAGTTGGGGATAGAATTACAACCTGGTGATCATAAATTTTTGATGGCTCCTTATCGAATAACACATTCTAAGTTGCAGGAGCTGTGGATTCAGATTGAAGATTTGATGAAGAAGGGATCAATCCAACCTAGTGTGTCATCATGGGGTGCTCCAGTTTTTTTTCAAAGAAGTCATATGGTGGTCTAAGGTTGTGCAAAGACTGTTGAAGGTTGAATCAGAAGATGGTCAAGAACCGTTACCCCCTTCTGTGGATAGTTGATCTTTTCCACTATTTTAGGAGAAAAAGTTGGTTATCTATGATTGATCTATAGTCGGGATATCAAAAGTTTATGGTAAAGGAGGGTGACATCCTAAAGACTAGATTCATGTGTTGGTATGGGTACTTCGAGTTCATGGTTATTCTATTCAGTGTTATGAATGCATTGTCCGTGTTCATAGGGAACATGAACTCTTTCTTCCATGAGTTCCTCGATCAATTTTTCGTCATGTTCATTGAGGACATCCTGATCTAATCGATGTCAGAGGAGGAGCATAATGAGCATCTCATGAATATATTGGATGTTCTGGGACAACACCATATCTATGGGAATTTTTCCAAGTGTAATTTTAGGACAAGAGAGGTACACTTCCTTGGGCATGTAGTGTCTCAACATGGTGTAATAGTGAATCCTTCGATGGTCAAGGAGATTTATTTTTTGGTATCACCCAAAAAATGTTGTAGAAGTTCCCCATTTCATAGGTCCGACATGTTATTACAACAGATTTGTATACAATTTCTCTCATTTTTTAACTCTGTTGATGGATTTGACAAGGAATGACTTGGAATTTTCGTGGAGTGAAGAATGTTAGGTAGATTTGAGCTATCTGAAGGGTAATTTAGTAAGTTCTCTAGTTATCATGTTTCTAGAGGAAGGGGTGATGTTCAAGGTTCTTTGTGTTTCTTATCATCCAATATTAGGATGTGTGTTAGTGCAAGAGTGGAGAGTGATCTCTTATGGGTCTAGGTAGTTATGTCCCCATGAACATAACCCTGGCACCCATGATCTGGATCTAGCAACAGTCATGTTCATGCAAAATTTGTGGCGAAATTACCTTATTGGGGATCTCTTTGTGGTATTTATAGGTCATAATTTCTAGAGGTATATATTTTTCCACCAAGAAGTGAACTTGAGAAAATGGTGGTGGATGGATTTTCTCTAGGATTATGATTTCTACATATCTTAAACCATAGTAAAGGGGAATGGCATGGATGATGCCTTGAGCAAGAAGTCACAAATGAAGGTAGTTTGGGAATTTACAGATGCTTGGAAGGAAATGGAGGAGTTTGATATCATGCACCTGGATGCAAGAATTGATAGTGGAAAAGGGTTTTTGATTCATGTGATAGTGGAGTATTCTCTGATGCAATATGCTTAGGAGTCTCAGTGGGGATACTCGGAGGTAGAGGTGATGTGTGATCATGTCTACAAGGTTGATGCTATGGAGGTATGGTAAGAGTATGGTTAGAATCATATGACATTCTGTGGGAGCCTTTTTCTTCTAGTGGAGATGCATGAGGGTGTTATACATGATTTTCATAAATCACCATTGGCAGTACAACTAGGAGTTTCCAAGATACACCAGGGATTAAGGGAGCAGTTTTGGAGCCTCAGAATGAATCATCTATTTGTAGAGTTTGTGGAAAGATGCCTAGTGTGCCGGTAGGTGAAGGTTGATTACCATGTTCCAAGAAATTTTCTATATCCCCTAGATGTCCCCGAATAGATGTGGGATGAAATATCGATGTATTTCATCACGGGATTACCCAGGTCTTTGGAATGTTGTGATGCAATATTGGTAGTGGTGGATTGGCTGATGAAATAATCTCACTTATTAGTGATTAAGGAGTCAATAGCAGTGGATACCTTGTCTTTTAAGTATGTGGATGTGGTGGTGTGACTGTACGAAGTTAAAATATCTATCATCTTGAATTGAGATACACGTTTTACCTCATAAATATAGAGGGGATTAAAACAGGATTTGGGAACTCAGTTACACCTCAACACTGCTTTTCACCCTTAGATGGATGGGCATACATAACAGACCATCTAGACCTTGGAAGACATGTTTCAAGAATGCATCATAGACTTTGGTGGATATTGGGTGTTGAACTTTCCCTTAGTATAGTTCGCTAACAGTAATAGCTATCACTCTTCCATTGGAATTCCTTTGTTTGAAGCTTTGTATAAAAGACTGTGTCATTCACCCTTGTGCTAGATAGAGGTTTGGATGACCACTGTTCTTGGATATAAGGTAGTGCAGTGCATGACAGAGAAGTTTTAGCTTGTCTGTGAGAGGATAAAATCAGCATAGGACTAGAAAATGTCATATTCCAATCGTAGGAGGAGGCCCTGGGAGTTATAGGTTGGGGATCATGTGTTCTTGAAGGTTTCCCCTCAACATGAAAAGTAGAGGTTCGACCAAGGTATTATTATTTCTCCCAGGTTCATCAGACCATTCGAGGTGTTGGCACAAGTTGGATAATTGGTATACCAGTTGGAATTTCCACCACAATTGGAGAGGATCCATGACTTATTTCACATCTCCCATCTTTGTTGGTATCTTCACGATTACTCCCACATATTGACTGGGGAGAGTTAGTTATCAAGGATGACACAATGTTTGTGGAGCGAGTACTGTAGATCTAGGATAATCGAGAGAATATGTTCTATGGATGGACCATTCCATTGGTTCCTATGTTGTGTAGGCATGGTGGCCTCAAGGAGAGTAGTTAGGAGTGAGAATAACATAAGTGGACCTAGTACAAGGAGCAATTTTTAGTTTTTCATGTGTGTTTTTCATTGTAATTTACTTTATAAACTTTATTTTTTCTGAGATGAGTTATTTCCTTATTATGTAATGTGTAAAAAATTCCTATCCATGAGGAGGGGAGGACCCAATTCCTAATCACGATTCATTAATTGAGATTTGATTAAACTGGTGCAGACAAGTCATTGCTACCTAGATCAGATAGTATCATGACATGGAGGAAGGAATTCCTTGGTTCATGTGTCTAGATAGTGAAGTCTTGGTGCTTATGTAGTGTTCCTTTTGGTTAGGTTGGGTTATTGGAGTTAGAGGAGGTGTTCTTGAATGTTGAGGTTTCACTTCTGCTTTCGAACGACATAGGGTGGTTTATCCTTGAGAGGTATCCTGCTGGGTATTTTTTGGACCCCTCTTTCTTCTGGGTTTGGTTTTTAATTCTCAAGGATATGAATATTTTGAGTGGTATATGATGTAAAATAATATACCCCTCTGGTCCATTCTGTTGTGAAAATTCAGTTTTTGAGGTGTTCTGGGGAGTCACGATGACTAATTTCAAGAGTTTTTCAAAAATCATGTTTTTTGAATGGTAGGTCGGGCATCGGTAGGTCGGGCGTCAGTAGGTATGACATCAGGGAGTCGAGCATCGGTAGGTTGGGCATCATTAAGTCAGGAATCGTTAGGTTTGGTGTTACTAGGTCATGCGTTAGTGAGTGGCGTCGATGAGTAGAGATGATAGGTGGTGACGATAGGTCGCGTCGATGACTCACTATCGGTGGGTCACGTTGGTGACTCACTATCTTTGTCTTAGTGTTGGTAGCTCATGATGGTGGCTCAAATTAGTAGATCAGTGTTGGTGTCTCAGTGTTGGTGGCTCATCATTGATTTCTCATCATCGGTGACTCATTTTGAATGTTTTCCAAAATTTCCAGTTCTCTTAGTTTTTTCTAGTTTCACCCCTTTAACATTTTATTTGATTTAAATAGAGTTTAAATCATAGATTGAGAATTTATAAAGGAATTTATAATTAAATTAATTATATATTGAATATAATAATGCTGCAAAGACTTTTAAATAGTCATACCATGAAATCATGATTGTGATATGACTTTTATGTACATTGAAACCATATCCCTTCCATTGATATAAGATCTGGATCTTCTAAGCTAAGATCTTCTATTCCCCATGTGTTTCAATTTTTCTATTGGTGAACCCATAGAATTTCTTCCCCATAGGGACATGTGTAGTTTTGTTTCCTTTATATTCAATTTACCTTGGAGTCTCCAACTGCTTGTGTGACCCTATGTTTTGGCGCAAGGAGGAGTTTTTGATCTCTTATTTCTCATGGTAGGGATTTTGCTTCATCTCTCTTAACTGTGTATCATGCGGGGTGGGTTTATGAATATTTCCTTGTCAATATGGAAGAATAAAAAATTAATAAATATTATTTAATATATTAAATATCAATATACATGGGTTGGGGAAAAGTGATGCATGTTTCACTTTTATTATTATTGATACAATGATTTGTATTGGTTGTTTCCCTTCTGAAAATCATGGATGTCGCTGGTCTCTTTTTTCACAACTATATGGCTTGAAAATACTTGTTGTTGATACACCATGAATGAATACAGGATTATAAAATTGGTTAACCATGTATATTCAGTTAAATAAATGGATTCCTCAGGATCAAACTTGCTCTGTGATAACCCCTGAATTATCAAGTGTAATTAATGATCCAATGTTCACTAAATCTGAATACACATTGCCTATTTGGTGTGGGTATGTGTTGTGTGTATATTTTATCTATTTAGTGCATTGTGTGGTTCTAGGGTTGAGTGAACGACTATTGATGGGGTTATATGGGTGGTGTAATGGAATCTTAGGTTGAGATATTTCTTGATTGTGGAATGGATGGGCACTGGATGAGTATTGGGGAAGTAGGTTTGGGTTGTGTTGTGCTTATGTTACTGGGTGTAGTTTTTTTATATAGTGGGCCTATTTATTAATTTTTTATTATATATGTTTTGGGTTTTGGATGTGCGTTGGGGGTTTTCTTATTGAGGGGAAGGAATATGCGACCTTATATACAAAAATTATAATGGATGTGGTTGGCTTGGGTGCTAAGTGGGGGGGAAGTGTGAAGAAACATATTTTTATCATACATTCTTCTTCTGTTAAATTGGTATTGTGGTTGTCTATGTGTTATGGTTTTCTAGTTTCCTCGGTTGAGATTTAATGAATTGTAAATTCATAATAGCATCAAAATGATTAAATGTTAAACACATTTCTTTTATCATTACAGAAGTAGTTATGACCACTTTGTCTATGAAGATTGTATTTGTTATCAATGGGTGTTAATCGATGTCAATGATGATCAACATGAAGAAAGGAAAGATCCTATGTGAAATGGAGAATGCAATTCTGATGATTAATGCACATATCCTAACTGTTCTTTGAATGAAGTAATAGAGAAGGAGAAGAAGAGGGTGTGATGAGGATTAGAATTGCAAGGTCTCCATGAAAGGGTTTTGAGAGAGAATTTGGCAGTTCATTTCAATGTATACTTAGTTTTCTACTAAGTATTTTTATAATCCTTGCCTAAAAATTAGGTCCAGCCCACTAGCGATCTAGCAAGCCTTGACATGAGGCTCATGCGAGACCACAGGGGTCGACCGCACCCATGGGGAAGACAACCCGACCAACCCATAGGAGGCACGTGGAGGGCCATGTATAAGACTCAGGGTATGCATAGTGGGTGCATGGTGCGTGTCCGGGGAGGAAGAGTGGGTGATAATAGCGTGCCCAAAGAGAACTAGTGCAGGCCGGCATCGGAGGGGCGAGGAGGAGATTTTTTTCTGAATGATAGAGCAGGTTGTTATATAAAGAAGCAGAAAAATGTGTTGTGTTTTGATGTGGAACAAGTCTTTATAATTGTGGAAGCAGTCCCAGACGTCCATCTTATCCTACGCGTGATCTCGGTTTAACATCGCATCCCGTGTCCAGCGATATAATCTGAGACATTCATTATCCTCACACCATAGATTATTCAACTAGCGCTGTCTGATCTCCTCCACCGAGGTTGTCTTCAACCGCTGAAGAGCATCATGTACCCACGAACTAGTGCTCAAGACGAATGATGATCTCACCACTCTGAGAATCAATTGATCTACATTCAATCCCACAGTTATCATCTCTATGTTATGAACACATACATGCAATTACATTTTCTTTCATTCGAATGAAATGAAGAATAAGCGATTGGCTGAGGAAAAATAAGTTTCTATGGCCATTTGGATTTGATCAGGGATTCAAAAAATTATACATGCAGTCTTGAAGATAATAATGATCAGCAAGAAGGCCACAAGTTTTAAAAAGGAAGCATTGAAGAAATGCAACATATCTCCACACATGTTTAAAAATATTAAGGAACTGAAGATCTCGGTTATTCAAGGCAGAATCTTGAAGAGCGTATCGTGTGTATTTTGGATGTGGAAAATATCTAATCTATACTTATAAAAATAGATCCACTGATTTGAGAAGACGTTGATGCTTTCAAAAATTTCGAGATCTCTTGTTCTAAGAAACACAGTATCTTCGATATTTAAAAGATCAATAAGGGGCATGCATGATCCGCAAACTATTCTAGGTTTGTAAATAGTGGTCTGTATGCCAATATGGTTCAAAAAGTGGTGAAATTCATACCACTTTGGTTCACGAGGAAGAAGAGACATGAACCACGTCTAGTTTGTGAAGAGAAGTGACCATATACTGTTTTGGTTTCATAGAGAAAAGTTCCCATGTACCACTTTGATCGACCACATACCACTCTAGTTCGTGATGAAGAGTGTCCCGTGAGGGGATGTCTAATGTACCACCCTGTTCACAGAGGATAACAACATTTCAAAAGGTACAAGAAGGAAGCCCGTGCATCACTTCCACAAGAGGGGCCTCGAATAATCCAGGTTCTCCGAAGATACCACACACTTGTGCATAAGAGAACTCTATACCCGTGGTGTGTAAAAGGAGAACAAGAACACCAATCCATACCCAAATTCCCACATTGATGTTTGAATTAAATCACACACTTATATATATAAACAAATCAATGTGAATAGTGTGTGTTGATAAAGTTATAAGAAAAGAATGTTCATGGTGATGGGAAGTGAGTACATGCATTCATATGCATGGTTTGAATAAGAACACAATTAATGTACAAAAATATATGAATCTAGTGATAAGAAAAGGAAAGAATAGGCTGTGTGGGCACTTAAAAGAACCATACCTATTTTGGCCTTTACACAAGAAAGAAGAAGAGAATGTGCATGCGTTCATGCGTGCACATACATACACGAATACTTTGAAGAGAAGCATCCTAAAATGAGGGTGAAGGTGCGTAATGACGTAAAGAGGAAGAGAACATATAAATTGTCACATGCATGGTCACATGCATACATAGAAGAAGAAGGGGTGATTCTGATAATGTCTAGGGAGCTATTTTTCCATTTTTGAACAATCGAAAAATAATTTGTGGTTCTGGACAAGAATAATAATATGTTTTAGTACATTGTGTAGTTAAACTAGAGAAGAAGATTGAATGTTAAAGAGCATAAAATACGGACCTCGTTGAAAGAAAAGTCTCTTTTTGAACAAGAGACCCAACTTTCATGCCTATCCATGAAGGGACCTTCACGTCCATAAATTGAGTGTGACTTCACACAGGGCAATGAGCTAGTGGGAGTTAATGGAAGTGATCCAAGAGAAGCAATGAGTTATCCTTGAACTTTTTTAATGGTAGTGTTCCTATGACATAGTGACTGTACCTGAAACTTGTAATGCACAGCTAGTGAAGAATAGTGTAATTAGGTATGATCGATAAACTATCAGTGTATGCTCCTTGTACATAGACCTTAGTGGTGAACCAAGTGAAAGTTTTGTGTTTTCCTTCTTCAAGTTAATGTTTTAATTACATCACATATCCATCATACTAGTTTAATTAAGTTCCTACCAAAGTGGGAACAATATCCAATAAAAAGGAGAAAAAGTTGACAACCTAATTCACCCCCCTATCAGGGTGACCTAGAGTCCTTAAATTGGTATTAGAGGGTGGTAAAAGTTTTACGTATATTGTATACTCCTCAGTCATTGTATTCCGAAGAGGATTTGAATTTGTTTTCCTGAGTCAACAATGAAGATAAATCTATATGAAAGCTTAGTTATTTCTGAGTAGAAGTGTATACCCAGCAAGACCATGACGAATAGGAAAAAGAAAGAGAAGAAGAAGTTGACGAATTCCCTCATTCCAAAAGAATGTGCAATACATTACTCTCCATTCATTATTAACAATGAATAAATACCAGGCTTGGAATGTAAGCAGTATGTGGCTCAAGTTTCCACAAAAATCAAGGATTCCAACATAAGTGGTGATGATGATCAAAACATTACTTCACATGAGTTGACAATGGAGAAATTAATAACCTATATAAATGATATTCCTGAAGAACGAATTGTTGTTGTTTGTAGAATATTTCAATGCATGCAGGTTGAGATCACCCAACTAGAAAAAGAAGCTAATAATGTGGAAAAGGGATTGGATGAAAAAAGAATTAAATGTTTAAAGTTCTCCAGATGTATTGAAGACATTAAATAGAATGATGGAGTTAATAAGACTCTGGATGACTATATCCATTCATTTAAAGATGAGCTTAAAAAGCACTAAATTCAAGGTTCTAAATTTGGAAGAAACATCGATGAAGAATAAAGTGGTTGACTTTTTGTTACAATGAAAAATTAAGATTCATGAAGATGGGGTTGAAGGATTGAAAATGGATTGTGATGAAAATATGATCATAATTGAAGATCGAATGACCATCCTCAAAATGGAATGTCTAAAATTGGAATCCCAGTTGATCAATTTTGAGAAGTCACATATTGAGACGTCACTAAAGAATGAAACAGTTGATGCTGGTACTCAATGATCACTGGAAGATTATAAAGCTAAAAGACCACCAACAAGTGATAAGAAGATCATGAATTCACTAGTTGATCTATTACAAGAAGTTGATAAAGTGAAGACACCATCCATACAAACTTGTACTATTGTCTCTAAGTATGTTTCTACTAAAAGTTCAAGTTTGAAGGAAAATTCTAAATAATAATGGATAAGGAAGCATGAGGAGAAGAAATATACAACAATGGTTAAGGTGTATAGTAAGAATAATCTGGAAGATGGTTCCCTAGATAGAGCACAACACATTAAGAAGATGTCCCAACAACCTTATACAGAAGATATCAAGAAGACAAGATTTGTGGGTTAAAGTTGGTGCTGCAATAGATTTGGACATTGTGCACTGGATTTTGGGTGAAATCCTTTAAATGAAAAAGCATAGATAAATCCTATATCAAAAGGGAGAATACAAGAGAAGAAAAAGAAAACATAAACAAATTCTGAAGCATCTATATACTGTAAACAGATTTGGAATACTATACAACATCTGTGATGTATTTAATGGGTTTGGTCACAAGAATGGAGCATGATTATCTCAAAATATGTCCATAGCTGATAAAAACAGAAGACCATAGACACCAGTTATGAAAGAAGAAGCTACCATGGGAAAAAATTAGAAGAATGTAGTAAAATAAAATTCTCCCAAGAATACTCCAAGAAGAAAATTTGAGATGTACTTGGATTAAAAATCCTAGAAGTTAAAGAGTGGTGCATTCAAAAGAATTCCTCAAAATAATGAATCTCTGAAGAGTCCATGTAAAAAATCCAAACTTTCTTCCATAGTTCCAGAGAAATATTGTTTATCTAGCCTAGAGATTTGGAAATAATGAGAATGAAATAAAATTCATAGGATAAGTCTAGTGCAACATGAAATAAGAGGATTCCACATGAATATAGAAAAGTCATGTGTGAGAGGTGCAACAAGGATGGTTAGACTATTAGGAATTTCAATGCATTTATTCCAATATAAGAAGAATTCCTCAAGAAGATGAAATTTTCACCAGGAGACTCCAGTTATTTGAATGATCTTGAAGAAAGAAGACTCACACAAAAAGAGATGTAAAAAAAATTGATATCAACACAGCCAAAGTCCGAACTGAAGATCAAATGTGAAAGTGTGAGGAGTGGAGGAATCATAGAATCATGGTTGAGAAAATCATCTCAACCTTCCTGCTCACATTGATGAAATCAAAGAGAATCCACCTCATTCCCTTAACAATTTATGTATTGTACTAATTTTATAGGGAATTGATGTTGAATCAAGGACTTATGGGGAGAACCTAAGAAGTGTTCCCCTAAGGGTGAAACTCACAAAGATGTTACCCGAGTTATTATTTCAATTAGTATAAACTTTAGTTGGTATCAAATTCAATTACTCATAAGATTGTTTAAAGAACATGGAATTCGAAAAGGTATGTCATTTATCTGTCTCTGATCCTCGGTTACTCAAAATAAATATTATTTTACAAAGGGTGAGTAACTAAATCAAGCAGGGAAATTATAAAATTTAAAAGGCGCTTGAAGACAAGTACATGAGTTCTCATCATAACGAGGTATCATGATTATGGGATAATGGAAAACTTTTTGTCTAGCTCAAATACTCTTGTTTTCTAAATTAAGCATTACTCAATTCAACTTAGAGAGAAATGATTGATGGTACAATTACTTAAGTATGGACTGATACCCTGTAATGCCCCGACCCGAGTTACCGAGTGTCGGTGCATTATTACATAACATTGGCATGATCACAAGAGATCATATCTTGAAAGACTGATTACATTAGTTTCCTAGGAATTACTAGATACATACATAAGTTTTACATTACATCATGAAATAAAAAGAACAAAATTGTGTACCCTTTGAACACACACATATCCTATAGCTTATCCTTGAAGATCAATCATAAAATACTTCTTCACATCCTGGGAAAAATAAAACATAGAAAGGGGTGATCTCTAATGATCTGTAAGGATAAAAATATAGTGGAAAGTTTCATAAAAAAGCGTAATCATTTAAGCCAATGTATATGAATAAAACATAAGCCTTTTTATCTTAAACGTCAACATAATATGGAGAATATAAATCAAATAATGTCATTTACTTATCACATAGATATTCTACTATTTTATTGATCACATGAAATATCAGTAGCCAATTTCATAATGATGGATAGCATAATATGGACATCATAACGACGTAGTGAAGGCCTCATGCCAAGAGTACAAATAATATTTTGTAAAGTCATTGTGCCAATACACTAGTTTGTCTCATGAGACCTACTGATGCATCGAGGAGATAAAGCAGGCTCCACCCATCACTTACAAAGTCTAATGCATTCCTCGTATGAAAAGGTTAAAACATAACATAAACATTCATATTAAAACTAGCATACGAAATGTTAATACTTAAACCATAAACCATGAATGGTATAAAAATAACACATCCATAGTCAAACATATCACAAAACCATCAATACAATATGGAAGATTTGTATCATAATTAATCAACTTACAACAAGTGTAAAATCCTTCAAAGGATGTTGACATAGAGGAAATCAATACTATTTGAAAGAAATATCTCTTTTATTTAAATCATTTAAAAGTCACATAATTATAAAAGAAAAAAATTATTTTGAAAGTATTCTTACAAGCTTGTTAGGGAAGCTTCGATGATGTTATAACTACGGAAAATTTCCGCACCCGTCGTGTAAGTTAAAAAAAGACATTCTTACCTTAGTTTTGTTGAAAAGGTCATGAAGTCCCCTGTTTGGAAAACAACAGAAAGATTCTGTTCAAAACGTAGAAGGTTAAACAATGGTATAAATAGATTTAACCCATATTCTAGGTAATAATAAAAATGTTTTGAAATGCATTTTTAAGAAACACGCATGTGGATGATAAAGAATTCCTAGTATATACATACATATAAACAACCTCGAATAAGTAATGAGATTGTAAAATTAACCCTGAACTTGTACTTTTCCTTGGTCGAGGGTACATTAACCTCCTGTATAATGGTGAAATAATTTTTATTAAATTATACAAGAACCACGTAAATAAATATGATATCATATATGATCTTCTAATATCGCTTTGATAATAATATTTTTGTAGTATCATTACTTAAGGTGTTAACAGATTCATTTTCCTTTATATGTTTTGTTACATAAGACAAGTTTGTTATGGATAGGATGTATTTTATTCATATCCATAATGATATTAAGTTCTTAAAAATTATTTTTAATCATAAAATAAAAGTTATTCTTGAATGGTTACGATGGGAAAGAATCTCATTGCGTTCATGGAGACCGTAATCTGTACGTACGCACGAGCAACAATACCATTCTATTGATGGTGGAATCATATGTAAATGGATGGTATATAATATATACAGAATAATTATCATATTATATTTATTATTTACATTAATTATAATCATTATTATACCCTTCCAAATAGTGATGTTTTGAATGAAAAACAACAACACGACGTGGAGATGGTAAGCCGTACGTACACGCGTATGTTTACTGTCATTCATAGGATGGATAGAATAATAAATATAGTTGTACCATACTTATAATAAGCCCTAGGGTATGCATAGTTGGATCTAGGTGTGTTCCCAAGGAGGAAGAGTGGGCACTAAGAGTGCACCCATAGAGAACTAGTGTGGGGTGGCACCATAGGGGGGAGAGGAGATTTCTAGCCGAATAAAGGAGCATCTTGTTATTTAAAGAATTTGAAAAATGTTCCATGTTTTGATGTGGGAAATGTCCTTATAAACACAAATTCAATCCTGAATGTCTATCTAATCCCGTGTACGATCTCGGCTGCACATCACATCTCATGTCGAACAATATAATTCGAGACGTTCATTATCCCTGTGTTGCATATGATTCAACTAGAGCCATCTGATCTCCTCCACTGAGGTTGTATTCATTCTACAGACACCCACATGCACCCAAAAACTAGTTCACGAGCCGAACGATGATCTCACCACTCCGGGAATCAATTGAGCATAGTTCAATCCCACAGTGATCATCTGGATGCTACAAACACATACATGCGATTACATTTTCATTCATGTGAATAAAATAAAGAACAAGTGATTGTACGAGGAAAAAGAAGATTCCAAGGCCATATGGATTCGAGTAGATATTTAAAATGTGATATGTTCCATCTTTAATAGATGAACAATCAGTGAGAAGGCTGTGAGTTTGAAAAATAAATCATCCAAGATATGCGGCATATCTCCATAGGCGTATGAAGATATTAAGGAATCGAAGATCTCGATTATTCAAGGTAGGATCTTTCAGAGCATATCCTAAAGATTTTGAACCCAGAAAAGATCTGATATCTACTTATATGAAGAGTCCCACTGATTCGAGAAGACGCTACTACTACCAAACATTTCGAGAGCTCATGTTCTGAGAAATGAAATGTCTTCGATATTTAAAATTTCAAGAAGGGGAATGAAAAATATGCGAACCATTCTAGGTTCATGAAGAGTGGTCAAAATACCGATCTAGTTCGTGAAGATGTGAACCACATACCACTTTGGTTTGTGAATAGTAGGATCCATGAATCACTTTTGGTTCGTGAAGAAATGAGCATGAATATCATTTTGGGTTTCTAAATAAAAGTTCCCGCATACCACTTCGATCGACTGTGTACCACCCTAGTTCATAGTGAAGAGTTTCCCAAGAGTGGAAGTCTCACATACCACCCAGATTGTGGAGGAGAACCATATGTCACATGGTACATGGAGGAAGATTGTACATCGCTTGTGTAAGGAGGGGTCGCGAGTCATCATGGTTCGCGGAAGAGACAATCACACATGTACATAAGAGATCACTATACCCATGGTGTGTAATCTAATAACAATAACACCATTCCATACCAAAATTTACACATTTATGTCTAAATAAAATCACATACTTATAAATATAATCTAATCAAAGTGAACATTGTGTGTTGAGAAAGGGGCAATAAAAGAATGTACATGGTGATGGGATGTGAGTACATGCGTTCATATGCATTGTTTGAAGAGGAACAAAATTAAACCCCAATCATATCTGAATCAAGTGATAAGAAAATGAGGGAAGATTCTGCATGCTCACTTCAAGAAACAATTCCCATTTTGGCCTTCACACAAGAAATAAGAAGATAAAGTGCATGAATTCATGCATGCACATGCATATGTGAATACTTTGAAGTGAAGCATCCTAACACGAGGGTGCACATGTGTAAAGAAGTGAAGAAAATTAGAATATCTAAATTGTCATTTGAATGGTCACATGCATACATAGAAGAAGAAGGGATGATTATGATGATGCCTAGTGATATTTTTTTCATTGTTTGAACAATTACAAAAGAATTTGTGGTTCTGGCCAAGAAGAATAAGAAGTCTTAATACATATGGTAATTGTACCAAAGAAAGAATATTGAACGTTAAAGTGAATCAAATTTGTAACTCAATTCAAGAAAAGTCTTATGCAGAGCAGGAGACAAAATCTTTTTTGCCTATCCATTGATGGGATCTTCAGGTCAATAAACTTAGTGTGACCTCACACTGGGCAGTGAGCCATGGGGAGTCAACAGAAGTGGTCTGAGGGAAGCAATGAGCCATCCCTGAACTTTTTAAAAGGCAGTGTTCCTTGGATAGAGTGACTATACCCAAACCTCGTAATCCACAACTAGTGAATAATAGTGGAATTAGGTACCACCAGCAACATGTCAGTGTATGATACTTGGATGTATCCCTTAGTGGTGAACCAAGTAAAAGTGTTGTGTTGTCCTTTTATATTTGAATGTTTTAATTACTACACATATCCATCATTCATGTTTAATTAAGTTCATACCAATGCGGAAAAAATATCAAATAAAAAGGATAAAAAGTTGACACCTTGATTCACCCCCTATCAGGGTGACCTAGTGTCCTTCAGATGTGACCGTCGTTTGTGCTGATACGTGAATTTAGAGGTAGTAGAAAAGGTAGTTGTGTGGGTTGTTTTTTTGGGAACCCTATAGGTTGGGTTGAGCAGTTTCTATATATATTTATATACATATTGTTCCTTGTGTTTCTACAGGAATCCCACCCTAGTTGAGAACTATTTGTTGAACACCCCCATTGTTAAGGAGGAGGGTGACTTTTCCTAATATCCAAGTGGGAGGATTTATTGAATGGTTATTGGATCTTCCCTAATCCCTCTTCTACGTTTCTGTAGCCCAAGACTCTACGGGCAGTTTGTGGTGCAGTTTTGAGGCTCATGTGTCTGTGGTTGAGGTGTGTTTTCCCGTGTGTCTTCAGGATGAGATGTGTTGACATTTCCAAGGTGTATTTGGGATGAGGTTGTGGTTTCTGGACTAGGTTTTTGAGGGAATCATGTGATGTGATCATAGTGCATGTGTATGTAGGTGGGGTGTGGTATGTGGCCCAGTTGTGTGAAGGCAGGTTGTGGTAGTGGTTCTTATGGAAGTTCACGGTAGCATCAGGATGTTTTCTGTTTGGGAATGAGTAGTTGACCAGTGGGAATTGGCACAGGGTACCCAAATATCAATGTGATTATTATTTTACATTACATGACTTGCATTATTTGTTGAGAGTGCCTCAGTGAGGTTGTGATGGCTAGTATTTCCTTGTTAGGTGCTTTTAGTTTCGACTATTTTCTCATGAGGGAACTTGTATTCTTCTCCACTTCTGCACGAGAGAATTTGGTTTTCCATAATGAGTATACCTGTATGATCACCCTACATATATAAAACTACGTTCAGGTTTCTAGAAGGACAACATCGACTATGTTGGGCTTTACTAGCTCTGATATTAGGCATAGTTGTCATGTTGCTACATAGCTTTCTTTTGGTTTTTACCGTATAAAATCTTTATTTTTTATCAATTACATTTTAAACATGCATGTAGGTTAGATTTTGGTTTTCCCATTTTCTATCTCTCTCTCTATATATTTCTTTATCTTGTTTGAGGTTGATACATCTTATCTCTTGGTCTTGGTTTCTATAAAAACTAAAATTCATCACATTTTGTGAGACCTCTATACCGTTAGTGTTGGTCACCACCCTAGGGCCTACTCGAGGCGGGACTCAGAGGTCATTATATTTCTTTCTCCATTTCCTTATAAGGAGGGGAATATTTGGAGGGAGGGGTTATGATAAGAACGTTACCAAAACAATATTAGAGGAACATTTTTTATAAAAAAATAGTTCCAATAATGCATTCTAATGTGTGAACATGTACAATGTTACCATCATTTAAAAAAACATGAAATTTCGAAAGGTGTGCTTATAAATCATTATAGAGACGAACCAGATTCTAAATAACACATAAACTCCATACGAGATAAATTAATATGCCAAACCTAAAAAAATTGTTCAATTTTACTTAAATCCACTCAACTCTATACAGAGTTTATCACATCTCCAAGAGAATATGATAGGGAAGAGGTGTATTCCCACCAAAAGAATTATAGAGAAACACATTGAATTCAAAGGAAGAGAATTCAATCATCACATTAAGTTAAGAACTATTCTAGAACTAACATAAAAATAGGGATTTGTTTGTTTTTTCTATTAATTATGAAACTAAAAAAGGGAAAAATGTATTACCTTGGTATGTATAGGGATACTGTAAAAAGGATTGTTGAAGAATAATATCATATGTGAGATTATAGTCTTACCTTTCTAAAGATTAGACATTATTGAAGATTCTGGAGAAGTGTTAATTTATCAGTGAGAAAGGGTGATAAATAAGTGACACTTTTTCTTATATAATTACTCTTTTTAAATTAACTTTTTTTTATTGATTACAGTCTTTATCAACTCAATTAATAATTTCCTTTTTCTTTTCAAACAGTCATTAAAATATGTGTCAAAAAGTTGATCGGTATCTATATTTATAAAGAAAATAGGATGAGTGGTATCTATATTTATAAATCTAAACATGTTTGTGGACAAATAGTTTCATATATTTTAATATGATCATATTATCTTTTTGAGACCTCTTAGATACACATAATATCACATCCTACATAATATATAATGATAATAACACCATGTAAATGGCATGTAACTAACTACATCCAATCTATAGGTTACCATCATGACCCCACTATCACAAAAAATGCCTTATATGAAGTTTACCACTACTAATATTTTGTCCTGAGACAAAAAAAACATTTCCTTTACATGGAGTAATTGAAGGCGTGCTTTGAATGGTAAAAATACAATGGTTATATCCTAATGAGTGCATGTAAAACCATCCAACTGAGCCGTATCACGATCACAATAATCCAGGATCCCTGTGCATAGATCATACTACTATTACTAATTTTTTCAACATTAGAATAAAAACTAATAAATTTTTTCTGATGCTTTGACAACTCCCCAATCTGGGAACATTATCATTTTAGGTGATAACTATTATCCTCATCAACTTCATATCCTGAATAGTTATTATAGAACTTTTTTCTTTGAGACTTATCCCCCATCTCTTATGTACATTCACCTATGTTATTTGAACCGCTCTACGCAGTTGTCATCTCATTCCAGGTATCAATGATTATTGTGGGTTAATTAATATGATAAAACCTACCACAAATTGAGTTATTATTTTGTGAAATTCAATTAACCATTTCCATCAAAGCAAGCAGAAATTATTTGAAACACTCAAATGTTGCATTACCCTTATTTGAAAGTACCTTTTTATTTATTTATTTATTTTTTAAATATTAATATTACCAAATAAAATATGATGTAAATGAATAAAAAATGGATGGATTCTAATTATATGACAATAAATTGTGAATATGGGGTGAAAGACTTCATGAAGTTTGGAACGGATCATGCATACGACCCTTTTAAAATCTATTTTCCATATTTAACCTATCGTTATTCAAGACTAATTATTCTAGAGGAGTTGGAAGAACACCTCATCTATCATAAAGTAGATTAATGTTATAAATATTGGGCTAAACACAAGGATAAAGTGCTTGTAGCTAGTGAATGGGATAACACTGCATTTTATGGATCATCTAATATGACTACAAGTGTGGAAAATGAATAAGTCCGTATCAAGGATGTGATTATAATTTTGAATAGTGGTGAACATTATTTTGAGTAAATGATAATTATAGTTGAATATGAACTTTGTGACTATCCAAACTTTTATGAGAAGCTAAGGAGTTGTGAAAATACACTATTTTGTGCTTGTTGTACTAAATAAACGATATTTTCATCTATATTGAAGCTATATAATTTAAAAACTAGAAATAGATGGAGTGACACCAGTTTTACTAAACTACATTCTCTTTTTAATGATATGCTACCAGAATATAATGAGCTTCATAACCAAACATATAAAACAAAAATATTTATATGTTTAATGGGTATGATCTATGAAAGAATTCCTACATGAAAAAATGATTTTATACTATTTTTCAAGGACCATAAATCACTTAAATAATGGCTAAAGTGTGGTTCTTATCGATATAAAAAAATGAGCTAGGTCTTAAGAATGTTTTATGGTACATCCAATCATTTCAAGGTTTAGGAAGCTATATATAAATGATAATAATTCAAGGAAATTGACCTAGAATCTAGATAAAATAAATAAATATGGTAAACCTTATAACCTAAAAACATATCCTTAGTGAAAGATAATTGATCATGAGTATGATAAATATGGAATGAGTTAAGAAAACTTCATCTTGCGTTGTCTATAGATAGAGTGAGTCCTCTTGGTTTTTAATGTATCACTCCCAGTACATGGCCGATTATGTTGGTAAATTATAACATTCAACCATGGTTATACATGAAATGAAAATAAATTATGTTATCTATTCTTATATCAATGAAAAACATTGTAATTATATTGATGTTTAGTTGGATATACTGATTAAAAATTTGATATAATTTTGAGATTCGAGTGTTATGTTGTTTGATTATTAAAAAAAATTAATATTTCACATTGAGAGACATGTTTTATAGGATTAAAAATGACATTCATTATTATGATTTTTTTAGGCTATAACATTAAAGGAACTAAAGGGTTTCTAATTTATGAACATGGTACAAAGTCAAGTATGTAAAAACATTTATTGAAGACTTTGTTTATAGGAAATCATAGATTTCTACCCAAAATAAATATGTATCAATCATGGATGACATCATTCATTGAGAGTTCATAATAATGAACAATAGTATATCCACTAATAGGTGATCCATTATTTTAGAAAATAAAATATATAGACACTTCTTTTGGTAATCCTTTTTCTAAAAGCCTTATGAAAACCTATTGGAAAACGAGATTAGTTTTTTTAATTACTATACTAGAATTGTTCATACATCAGAAATTTTCTTGATGTTATGCATGTTGAATAAATGTATCTTATAATGTCATTGGAATGTTAAAAAATGAACCAGAAAAACAAATGATGGAATTATGGTAAGGTTGTATATGATTGACATGGGAATACAGAAAGTGTTGGCACCGATACAGGTTGAAAAACAAGCTTTTCTTCCTCCAACTTCGTAAAATCTTTCCTGGAAGGAGAAATATTATTTTTGAAAAATTTTTGATTGATGTGAAAGTTATTTAGGGTTACTCATTGAATATCAAGAATATCATTTTAATGAATGATTTAATGTTAGAGGGTGTAAATTCACATGATAGTTAGTTTTGATGCAATATCTAATGTATATAGCTTTACGTTTCATTTTTACCAAGAATTTCCATCATACATTAACCAAGCTCTATTTCTTTTTCAAATATATATGCAACCATGTTATAGTCTAGGGGAAATTTAAAACTATAAAAAAAGAAATTTCCATCATATTATATTAATTAGAATTGTTCGTCATACCATCATTATGTGATATGATGGCTCACTTGATAGTTCACTTGGTAAAAGATATTTTACTATGTGGTCTAATAAATTATAGATGTATGTATCGCATTGAATGATATTTGATTATTTTGAATGGGTATTTCCAAAATTGTAGTTGAAGAGAAGGTTTTATTGTATACCAATATATTTTTCAGGAATCCATTGAATTTTGTATCTACTACCTATGTTGTGTGGAAAACATTGGTCTACCAAAATATCATCACATAGGGTGGATTTTGGGTAAAGAAAATTCTAGAATAGATGTTTTCATAATCACAATTACAAACCAGGAGAAGACCCACCTTTATGTTTTTCATAACAGTTTAGAGGTTTCCCCATATGTTGAAACCCAATTTTTTTTATGCATTTCAATCTATCAAGGGCTGAAATTTGGATATAAAATGTATAGAATGAATAGTTTATTGGATGGTTTTGAAAACATTTAAGGAGTCACATAAAAACCTAGATTCAATTTCAACATTCTATATTAATGAACATGATGAATCCTATGCCATTCAAAATAGTGGAGCTACACATTTGGCTAAAGTGATGCATGTATCTATTAGAAAGGATAGAGATCTAATTTAGGTGAGTTTGAAAAACTTTAGAATGATTAATATTTTAAATCATGATTTATTTAATTAAATACTTTTTACATATACACATCATTATATTTCTAAATTTTATCTCTCATATGTGTGTGTGTAAATAGTACATATTATTTTAGCTCCTGGTTCTGTTTGATGGTAGTAGCATTAGTCTTCTATCAATGGTAGAACATTCTATATATTAATGACAGGGGAAGCATAGTTTTATCCATTAATTCAATGATAATGTCAACTTTAATTTAGTCATAGAACTGGATAGTGGCAGAATAAAACTTCAATGAATGAACCCTATGACTCCTCAATGGAATCACTCCTCTAGTTATAGCATGAAATGGAAGCAGTAATAGATGAATTTTTCTAACATTAGTATAAAATTAATTATTATTTTAATTTTAAATTTATGTTTCTATTAGCTCAAAATGTATGCTTATTTTAGTTCAAAATTTACACTTCTCTTAATTGAAAATTTCTACTTCTATTAGTTCAACGTTTTTATTTTTGTCAGTTAAAAATTTATGCTTATGTTAGATACAATTTCTGTTTCATTTGCTTATAATTACATCTCCCATTATGAAAAAATTTATTCTTTTGTTATTTAAAAATATTTAACTTCCTTTTGTTAAAAAAAATTTCATTGAGGGTTGATGCATGAACGGTAACTGCATCGATGCCAAAATTCAAGCAGTAAAATATATTTTAGGATTTTTTTTATTTTCAAACATTGTTTCTATTATATTTTGATTTTTAATTACTGTAAGACTGATATAGACAAATAGTATTCCAATGAGTTTATTTTTCTTACCTTATCTCCAACACAGGGGGATACCTTTAGTTGACACTAATGATCAAGGTACAGAGGAATCTGTGCTCCAAGAGTGAATATGTGATTTGTAGGACCCTGATTCTATATAAATCTACATCCTAGTGACTATCCTTGGAGTGAAATATATCACACATCATTTCATACTATATAACGTATATATTCATCTTAAAAAAGTTCATGATGAATGTTATTGGTAATATATTGTAGTTGAGGAGGAGAGGGAGATTATAGAGAATTCATAGAGGGATTCTATTGCCAATATTGAAGATTATCATCCTTCCATTTTGATGAGAAATATTATGGATGATTAAATATGAAAACTAATGTTGGTAATGAAATGTAGAATGAGCATAATATATCTATTTCTAAAGGAAAATGCAAGAGAAAAATGGTTTGGGTGGTTTCAAAAAATATGAATTGCTCTCCCGCTGGATCTTCTCGGGTCCAAAAGAGATAAAGATCCACCAGATATAATCCTCTCAAAATTATTGAGTAAAAAATCACTAGCAGTATAGACACTGTGATTTGTGAAAAATTCATGTCCACTCCTTTGGTATCCCCTGAGGATACTTACATAAAGTCTGAAACATATGTAACTTTGTTGTAGATGATTGTGATATGGTAGGGTGCATTCGTAGGTGTGACACAGATCACATCTAGTGATACATCACAAATGAATGCAAGAAGGTCACTGGTGTCTACATCCAATATCGTGGAATCACTTGACTTCCAGAATCCTAAAGAGCAAGGGCGTAATGAATTCCAAAAATAGGCTGAAGTCCCCATATAGCGGTGTCAATGTAGCAATGATAGCTTGATAGATGATAAATAAAATAAAGAAGAGTTTTTGATAGAGGATAAGGAGAGTGAATCAGAGAATTCAAGTGATTTAGAGGGACTTTGGGAATGTGTGAGGACTTGGGGGAGAGCTCATCCTCCAAGAATACATGGTCATGGTTGTAGTTGAATTAATTAGAGGGCTTGACACATTGAGAATTGTGAAGATCAAAATGATCTTATTAAAAGGCTTTGTTTGAAATCTAAAATGAATGAGGACAGTGGATCAGTTTGATCCCATTATCCTTTTTATTTTTTTATTATAATAAAGGGGATATGTCCATATCCCTTTCAAAAAAATACTGTAATATTGATTTAATTTTTTTATGTGTTTTTAAATAAATTATAAATATTGATAAGTCTATATGTATTATTTTAGAGATTTGAAAACAAGTTTTTAGTGTTTTTTAAATATTGTTCTTTCTTTGAATATTAATACACATCATGTGTTACAATGCATTTAAATATGATTTATGTTACATGTTTTTTAAAGAAAATTATAGAATACATATTATATTTTTATGATATTTTTCATAGTATTTTTAATGTATTAATTTCTTGTTTAATGTGAATATATTTGACTCATTATTTTTAGAAAGTTTTTTTTAAAAAAAAGTTAATTCACGTGAAATGTTAATGGAATTAATTCACTATGAATTATGGAATATTTTTGAAAAATGTATTTTATTTTTTGACTATATTTTTTTTTCTAATTATGTATATAAATTAAATAGAATTTCATCAAAATTTCATGAAACTTTTTTATCTCAGTGAGATTTCAGGTTGAATCATTTTTTATTCTATTGAATTGTTTTAATGATTTACTTGATTTTATAGCCAAAATAATTTCGTTTATAAGGATCTCAAAGGGTACATGTAACAATGATATATGATGAATATACACATTTGACTCTAAGAAATAAAAAAGAACACATACTATGCGATCCTTCAAGTGATATTGAACTCAATTTTTTTTACATATTTTGTGAATAATTATCATGGGAGGAAAAATTATTCTTTGACTTCATTCACTATGGAGAGATGAACTGTAGCATTGATGGAATACCTATAGTACACTATCTACATTTTTAAAAGGACTTGTATTATCTAATTCATCATCAGTATTCTTTCTACTTATATTTAATTCTCATATTTGTTATTTCTATTAAATCTTTGTAGAATTATGCACATAAATATTTTCTCACATGGGTTGTACTACCTATAAAAGGTATTAATGTGGTTTTTCTCACCTGACAAAAAATAAGTACACATAGGTTGGTGCTGCTCTTTGTTGAAAAGCCTAGGTTTCTATCTACTCCCAAAAAGGCAGGGTGGATAGGTTTTTGGGTACTCCTCACAAATTCCTAGACTGAGATTCATCCATTTATAAATGTCTACATATAGATTACTCCCGTTATAAAAGTATCTAACTATCAGGGTTGGTGCCATACTCCAACGGTTGGGATTTGAAGAGTGAAATAGGTCAATTAGAATGAAACACTATAAAAATTATCTATGCTATATTTTTTTGAATAGGTAGGGGGAATCCCCCTCTTATTTTATTGAAACAAAGACACACCTATTGTAATTTTTTGGATTGAGGGATCCAATTACATGGACATTGCAAGCCTCTTAGGAATTAAACACTAATACATCATACCCGAAGTCCTAGAACCTTGGGATCAAATAACCAGCCAGAAGGCCTTATGCAAACTACACATTCCATATACCAACACCAACCCATCCTAGTGCCTTCCAACACAACAGTTTCGTTTCTCTGTTTCTTGTCCTATATGCTGAAGACCTTCCATCTTCACTAGCAGTACATGGAACCACCACCATCACTATTTCCAGCCCACCTGTGCCCAACATCACAGACCAATCCCACCATTGTCATCATCATCTGCTCACCTTTACCCTACCTTCATCACTAGTAGCACCGTCCACACTAGGCCCATAGCCCGTTAAAGCTACCCACCATTTTATCTATCAAGGGGTGTTGGTTTCATCACCCTACCTCCCCTCACTATCCTATTAGAGATGGAAATGTCCCATTATCCCATCGTCGGTCGGGATGCCACCCACCGCATATGCCTTCAAGCATGAGAGAGTTTCAAATATACTCCTAATCAAATTGGGAAAACTACAGACATTATCGGGTCGATCCCAGGATGTGATGCACAATTTCATTTCACTACTTTATCACTTGATTTTATTAGCTTTGATATTTTTAATTAAGGTATATTCATCCCCTCTAAACTATCTTCCATTACCTATCTGTCCAAACAATATGTGTGTATGTGTATGTGTATGTGTATGTATATGTGTATGCATATGTTTATGGGTATGTATATTTGTATGTGTAACACCTGAGAATCTTATGAGAAATATTTTGTTTTTATGTTATATAAATCATCAAAGGAATCTTTCACTACACACAACACTAGCTTGGCTTGCTTTACACGCAAACGTGACCTTCCACGATAGCTTGCGTCGTACGCAATACCGAGTTTCACTAAACAACGATATGCTATTAAAATATTATTAAAACTAGCCATTATGAATAGTAATAACCAATTTTTGAAATTTTATAAATTTTCTTTTTCAAAATGGACTTCATTTTTTGATTCAGAATATCAAAATTAGCCTAGGGTGAAATTTTCGTTTTTTCTAAAAACTTTCACATTTTGATGAATAGTGAAAACACTGGGTTACTATTTAAAAACCGACTTTTTATTTAAATAATTGTTTATTTTATTTAAATTTATTTTAGGTCAAAATTGATACATAATACCTATATAAGTTCAATGTAATTCATTGGAGTAATTTTATAATAATTTTAGATATATAAAAATTTTATTGAACTTTTCACCGTCTTTTACCCACCTCCAAGGAGAATTTGCAAATATACATAAAACTAAATTTTACAGGTTCTGTGAGTGGAATTTCAAAAATCCGAGAGACACGGTTGATGTCAAAATATTTTTTGGTGAATAGTAACTTTTTACTTTTATTTACCACGGTTAAAAGTAAATAGGGTAATTAAGAGTAAAAATGATATTATTATTACCCTAACACATGTCCTAATACTATTGGATAAGTTTAATTCGACCAAAAACAACCTTAGGAATAAAATATGACCATTTAGGCCCACTTGGATTAGATTAGGACATTTATATTTATTTATTTAAAGAAGGGTTAAAATATTTAAAATCAAAGTTTAATAAGTAAATCATTTTTAATATAGGGTTATACATAAGATAAATTCGACTATAAATATTAATTAGAAATCTGAAACATTTTTCAACATAATTATATTTTATTTGTAATTTTTAGACATTAAATAATTTAATTTATTTTTGACACAATGATGATGCAGTAATTATCTTATTAATGAAATATTGACATAATTGATGTTATAAATACCCAAATAAATGTAATGTGAGACTTTTTATGAATTAAAAAAAATTTCTATGTTAATATGGAATGTTATTATTGATTTAATTCACTTTTTTAGAACTAATATTTCTATTATGATTTGCACAAAAATCAATTACCAAATAGTACCAAAATTGACATAAAATAGTTTTTAAAACAAATATTATATTATTAATTTTTATTTTAATTCTAAAAATCTATGGTTCGGCCAAGATACTTATATCATGATAGGTGTATCATTAATGGACCACTTGGGGGTCTCTTGGATGTATATGGTATGTTTATTAACTATATAATATAAAAATACAAAGTGACATGGTAAATGTCAATCTAATTAACCAAGAGTTAAAACTAAAAGATAATCTTAATATAATGACCTAAACTTGTCTAAATTCTATTTTACGAGAGGATTTCGACCCATCCCCACCTTAGCTTCTAAATATATCAATTTGGAGCTATTAATAACCGAATTTTACTTTATAATAAAATAATAGTTTTAGTTATTCCAAAAGTGTCCCTCTCCTCCCTTATAAAAGGGCACCTCCTCCCTCTTTTCCTCACACCACTTTGAGCCTTCAAGCTCGTACAACCCCTGAAAAATTATCTTCTCCACTTCCCTAGAAACATCCTAGAGTTCCTGGTCTTTTTCAAAGACCAATTTTAGTTCCCTAAGAGGAAGTATCAAAGAGGCGCTTCAAAGTAGAGGTAATATCCGTTACCGATTCATTCAACTTTATTTCTTCTTCCACTTCTTCTTCTTTAGTTGTTTCATTATGAAGTAATAACATCAGTATCAACCATATACTGATATGTTATTTTAAGTATGAAACAACCCTATTTCACCTTCTATCCATCCTACGTAAAACGAAATCACCGCGCGTGCGTATGTACGGAAAACCGTCTCCACGGCGTGGTGTAATCTATTTTCCACCACCACCTTACTTGGATGGGTATAATGGTGTGAATAAAAACTATATATGATTATTGTAAAGTGATATTGATTCTGAAATAGTATATATACACTCCATTACAATTACACGATCATGGGAACGATATCATCGCTCGTGTGTATGTACGGAATACCGTCTCCACAGTGTGATGTGACTTGTTCTACATGATCTTCATTGAATAATGATTATATAAATGAATTTAATTAATTAATATGATATATATTACACTAATAACATTCTTTAAATGAGGTATCTAAAACCTAAAATGATGAATAAGAATTTATTCAACAAAACACGCATAAGAACAAAAAGTAATAAACACCCGAATAACAAGTAGTAATGAAATATTACTAATAAGAAGCTAAGAATATGACCATATATGATATCATAAAAATAAGAATTATTCTGGAATAAGTCAATAACATTATTTAAATCATTATACAGGAGGTTCAGACACATATGAAGCAAATCGGACCTAAGGTAAGTGAAAATATCACAATCTCATTTTTTATCTGAGATTGTTTATACTTTGGAATTTACTGGGGTGTATTTTATCATCCACATCCATGTTCCCACAATATGTAATATTGTTTCCATCCACCTAAAATTGTTTAAATCCAATTTTACCCTTCGGTGAGTTTTTAGTAAAAGATATGAAAGGAATCTTTTGTCGTTTTTCGTATGAGGTCTTTTTGACTTTTCCGACAAAAGTATGAGAATAATGTTTTTGTAACTTATACGGCATGAATGGATTTTTAAAACATTATTTCCAAGAATCTTAATTTACAAGTTTTCAAGTTTATTTTTAATGAACATCTTTAGTTTAGAATTGTATGACATGTTAAGAAAGGAAAAATGTTTTTGAAGTAGAAAGGATATTTTCCTCAAGAATGGAGTTCAAGTGTTTTATCAAAATTATTTTCCATCTAAGATAATAAAGGGTTCTGTTTCTATCCCTATTATTACATTGATTTTATTATGTTGTGATGGAATTATTTTTATGAATTCCATTATATTATATGAATTTTTTTATGACGTCACGATGTTTAAGATTCCCATTTTTATTACATGTGTTATGCGATGATGTATGGTTTATGATTTTGTGGCACGCATAAGAATGGTATCATTATGAGATGGGTGTGACCTATATCTCCCTACAATGCATTGGTTAATGAATTTATATCTCATGAGATAGACATGGCTGGAATGGCAGGTTAAACCGGTTCAGTGAAACCAGACTGAAACGAGGAGTGAACTCGGTTCAGAAATGGACTTTGTCCACTAAGATAGTCTTGGAAATGAGTCTTGACTAATAAGAAATGATTCTCTTTGATTATGTATGTATACCACAATGTTTCATGTTTTATGTTATGATTATTGGGATTACATTTCACTACTATGATTTATCCCATGTTATGAAATTATGATCTCTTTTGCAGGTTAAGATTCCCAAAAGATATGTTCTTTTGTATATGATGTGATTGATATTTCTTTTTTACCCTTACTGAGCATTTTAGCTCAATCTTTTGTATGTTTTATTTCCCTAGGTCATGAAGAAGGTTATTAAGTAGGATATGCCAAAAGAGACTCTAGATATGATGAAATAAATGGGAGGCAAAGTAGTTGCTTTATGAACCAGTTGTTTATGTTTCCCAGTTTCTAAAGACTCTATACCTATATGATGTTTTCCTAGTTTTCTTATATGTTGTAATAAGTGTGCTTAAATTCTGAAGTAATTACAATGTATGTAAAGTATGGGTCGTTATAGTTGGTATTAGAGGAAAGTTATAGTCAACCATTGGAAACTAGGATGTGAAAGTCTTAGTAAGAAACCTAAGGATATGTCTAAGCATAGAACACAATCTTAGTGTTTTAGAAATGGCCATGAATAACCTAGGATAAGACCTTGGTGTGAAATTTTATTCTTGATTATGTGGTTTTCCTATTATAAGTAGTGTTGCTCACACTATTCTTCTTGGTTTTAGTCAATGGCTGGAACCCAAAGGAACCGTGTTAATGCGGAATGCGACGGGAAATGCAATGATTGTCCCCCTGAGAAACCAAACGTTATGGGAGCTGGAATGAAAAATATTGTAGCCATGCTCACACAACTTTCTCAAGCTATGAGTCATGAAGGACTTCCAAACGAGCAAAGGAAGGAGCAACATTATGTTGAATCCTTCATGAGGCAGCGTCCACCTTCATTCAGCGGGTCTACTGATCCATTAGTTGATGAACAATGGATTAGTACTACTGAAAAGATATTTTCAGTTATTCAATGTTCTGAACATGATAAAGTCATCTTAGCAGTGTATCGTTTGGAAGGTGATGCTGATCAGTGGTGGAATCTTATTAAGAATACAAGGAAAAGGGATGAAATTGAGTCCATGGAATGGGACGAGTTCAAGAACTTATTTTTCAATAAGTACTTCCCTCGTATTCTCCGAACAATGATGGAGAAGGAGTTTCTTGATCTAAAGAAAAAGGATGATGAATCTGTTGGTACTTATGAAGCAAATTTCACAAGACTTGCAAGGTACGCTTCTGGTATTATTATCCAACCCAAGAGCAAGATCAATCGATTCTTTAGTGGCTTAAAACCAAGTCTTTGAAGGGAGTTATCCATAATGGACTTCAATAGATACGAGAAAATTGTTCGATGTGCTCTCAAAGTTGGAGTAACCCATCAGTCATATGGGTTTGATAAGAAGAGGAAAATGGAATTCAAAGGAAAATCTAAAGAGCACACTGAAAAGAAGATGATCTTTTCCTTATGGTCAAAGTGTGGAAAGAAACATGGAGGGAGTTGTCTTAAAGGGACAAGTAAATGTTTCAAATGTGTAAAGGAAGGTAATCGGGCATTTGAATGCCACAATGATGGGAAGAAGGTGTCTAATGATGCAAACAAAGGAAGGGATACACAGAATGAACCTACTACACTTCAATGTTTCAAGTGCATGGTGATGGGGCATTATGCCAATCAATGCCCAAATCCAAGGGTTGATGATGATGGTCGACGTCAACAAACTCTAAAGGCTAAAGACAAAGGAAAGTCACATGCAATTTCTATCAGCGATGTAGAGTACGATAACGATGTGGTGAAAGGTACATATACCATACACTCTAAAGTAGCAAATGTTTTATTTGATTTTGAATCCACCCACTCTTTTATTTCTGAAGAATTTTATCTAAGGGTATCACCATATTACCTCAATAATTAGATGTTGAGTTATCTGTGACAACCCCTAATGGCACAACAGTCGCATCAAATGTTTATAATTCTTCTCCGATTGAAGTTTGTGGTAAAGTGCTTCCTAAAAATCTTGTGATACTTCCTATAGTGGAATTTGATGTGATTATTGGCATGGATTGGATTTCTCTATATGGAGATCATATCAATTTCCAAAGAAGGGAAGTCACATTCCATATTCCAGATCAATCTATGATTGTCAATCGATGCAAGGATGAAAAAAACCTTCCAGTAGAAATTTATATCATCTTATGGGTCTTGATTCCACTAAATGAAGGTTATTTATCTCAAATGGTTGGCGAGAAACTCATGATTAAGAATATTCGCATTGTACAGAAGTTTGATGATGTCTTTCCGGAGGAATTGTCGGGTCTTCCACCAAATCGTGAAGTAGAGTTTTCAATAGAACTCGTACTGTGTGCTTTTCCTATTTCAAAGACACCTTATAGAATGGGCCCAATTGAGGTGTAGGAATTAAAGAAGAAACTCCAAGAGAATCTTGATAAGCGATTCATACGCCCTAGTGCATCACCTTGGGGAGAACCTGTTCTGTTTGTTAAGAAGAAAGATGGATCAATGAGACTCTGCATTGATTATTGAGAACTTAACAAGATCACTATCAAGAACAAATATCCTCTCCCGTGCATTGACGACTTATTTGACCAACTACACAGAGCTCAATACTTTTATAATATTGATCTTCGTTCAGGGTATCATCAATTAATGGTCAAAAGGGAGGATATACCAAAGATAACTTTCCGTACAAGTTATGGACACTATGAATTTATAGTGATGCCATTTGGTCTTACTAATGCCCCTTCTATCTTCATGGATCTGGTGAATAGAGTCTTTAGAGACTATCTTGATTAGTTTGTGGTAGTCTTTATAGACGATATTCTTGTCTATTCAAAGAGCAAGGAAGAACATGAAGATCACTTGAGAATAATATTGAAGACCCTGAGAAAGGAGAAGCGTTATTCCAAGTTTATGAAGTGTGAATTTGGGCTTCAAAAAGTTGCATTTTTGGGTCACATAATCTCAAAAGAGGGGACATCTGTGGATCCAGCAAAAACAGAGGTTATCAAAAGATGGTCGAGACCAACAACAGTAACTGAGATCCGTAGTTTTCTTGGTTTGTCTGGATATTATCGACGTTTTGTGAAAGATTTTTCATGATTATCTAATCCACTCACCAAGTTGACTCGGAAAGGAGTTATGTTTGTTTGGATGGAGGAATGTGAATAGAATTTCAAGGAGTTGAATAGAAGGTAATCCAGTGCACCTGTGCTCACACTTCCTTGTAGTGGAGAAAGGTTTGTGATCTACAGTGATGCATCCAAGAAGGGATTGGGTGTGTTCTTTTGAAAAATGATATGGTTATAGCTTATGCCTCACGACAGTTGAAAATACATGAGCAAAATTACCCAACTCATGATTTAGAGTTAGCTGTGGTAATCTTTGCATTAATGATTTGGAGGCATTATCTTTATAGATAAAGGTGTGACATTTATACTGATCATAAAAGTTTAAAGTATATTTTCACACAAAAGGAGTTGAATATGCACCAAAGAAGATGGTTGGAGCTGATTAAGGATTACGACTGGTCAATTCATTACCACCCTGGGAAAGAAAACAAGGTGGCAAATGCATTAAGTCGACAAGACCATGCCAGTTTATCCATGATGAGGATCAAAAAAGATCCAATATTTATGGATTTACAAAGGATGGATCTTGGAATTATACTGGAAGGGGAAAATCTTATCTTTCTCAAATGAATGTTCAGCTATCCATACATGTGAAGATTAAAGAGGCCCAGAAAGAAGATGTCGAGTTACAAAAGAAGGTGATAAATGATCCTGAATTTAACCTTGATTATGATGGGATAATAAAGTCCAGGAATTGGGTTTGTGTTCCTCCCATCCACGAATTAAAGAAGGAGATTCTAGATGAGGCGCATAGTTATTTATTATCTATTCAACTTGGAAGCACAATGATGTATATGGAGCGGAAAGAGTACTTCTGGTGGGATGGCATGAAAAGAGATGTTGCTGAATATGTCTCTCGATGCTTGGTTTTTCAGCAAGTTAAAGTTGAAAGACATAAGTCTAAGGGGATGTTACAACCATTACCCATACCCAAATGGAAATGGGAAAACATCACTATGGAATTTGTCATAGGACTTCCTAAAACATCCAAAGGCAATATTGCTACCTGGGTCATAGTTGATCGTCTAACAAAGTCTGCACACTTCATTGCTATTAGGGAGGATTTCTCTCTGGATCAGCTTGCCAGGATATATGTAAAGGAAGTGGTAAGATTGCATGGAGTACCAATTTCTATTATATCTGATCGGGATACAAGATTTACCTCGAAGATCTGGCAAAGTCTTCATCATACTCTGGATACAGAGTTGAGTTTCATCACTTCTTATCTTCCTCAGACAGACGGCCGGTCTAAGAGAACAATTCAAACTCTAGAAGATATGTTGAGAGCTTGCTCTACAGATTTCAAAGGTGGTTGGGATCAACACCTACCATTGGTGGAATTTTGTTATAATAATATCATTCACTCCAGTATTCAGATGGATCCTTATGAAACTCTCTATGGAAAGAAATTAAGGACTCCAACTTGCTGGGATGAAGTTGGGGAAAGAAAGCTATTAGGACCTGATCTCGTTGATGAAATGGCAGAAAAGGTCGGATCTATTCAACAACAGATACGAGAAGCTCAGAGTCGACAAAAAAGTTATGCCGACAACCGAAGAAAAGACTTAGAGTTTGAAGTGGGTGATAAAGTGTTCTTACGAATATATTACAGGAAGAGGGTCATGAGATTTGGAAAGAAGGGAAAGTTGAGCCCTAGTTATATCGGTCCTTTCGAAATAACGGATCATTTTGAAAAGGTAGCTTACAGATTGGAGCTTCCAACGAATCTCTCTCAAATTCACAATATGTTCCATGTATCTCTCCTGAGAAGGTACATACATGATCCCTCACATGTACTCAGCTCAGAAGTTGTACCACTGGAACACGATCTTTCTTATGAAGAACAGCCGATAGAGATTCTGGATCGTAGTGAAAAAGTCCTACGGAACAAGACCACTCACTTGGTGAATGTTTTATGGAGGAACCACCAATTAGAAAAAGCTACATGGGAGCTCGAGGATATGATGAGGGAGAGGTATCCTCATCTGTTTGTTACAAAGTGACGAATTTCGAGGGTGAAATTAATTTTAAGGGGGTAGAATGTAACACCTGAGAATTTTATGAGAAATATTTTGTTTTTATGTTATATAAATCATCATAGGAATCTTTCACTACACACAAAACCAGCTTGGCTTGCTTTACACGCAAACGCGGCCTCCCTCGATAGCTTGCGTCATACGCAATACTGAGTTTCACCAAACAACGATATGATATTAAAATTGTATTAAAACTAGTTGTTATGAATAGTAATAACCACTTTTTTAAATTTTATAAATTTTATTTTTCAAAATGGACTTCATTTTTGGATTCGGAATATCGAAATTAGCCTAGGGTGAAATTTTGTTATTTTTCTGAAAACATTCAATTTTTGATGAATAGTGAAAACCCTGGGTTACTATTTAAAAACCGACTTTTTATTTAAATAATTGTTTATTTTATTTAAATTTATTTTAGGTAAAAATTGATACATAATACCTATATAAGTTCAATGTAATTCATTGGAGTAATTTTATAATAATTTTAGATATATAAAAATTTTATTGAACTTTTCACCATCTTTAACCCACCTCCTAGAAGAATTTGCAAATTTACATAAAACTTAATTTTACTGCTTCTGTGAGTGGAATGTAAAAAATCCGAGAGACACGGTTGATGTCAAAATAATTTTTTTGTGAATAGTAACTTTTTACTTTTATTTACAACGGTTAAAAGTAAATAGCGTAATTAAGAGTAAAAATGATATTATTATTACCCTAACACATTTCCTAATTCTATTGGATAAGTAAAATTCGACCAAAAACAACCTTAGGAATAAAATATGACCATTTAGGCCCACTTGGATTAGATTAGGACATTTATTATTAATTTATTTAAAGAAGGGTTAAAATAGTTACAATAAAAGTTTAATAAGTAAATCATTTTTAATATAGGGTTATACATAAGATAAATTTGACAATAAATATTCATTATAAATCTGAAAAGATTTTCTACATAATGATATTTTATTCGTAATTTTGAGACATTAAATGATTTAATTTAGTTTTGACACAATGATGATGCAATAATTATCTTATTAATGAAATATTGACATAATTGATGTTATAAATACCCAAATAAATGTAATTTGAGACTTTTTATGAATAAAGTAATTTTCTATGTTAATAAGACATGTTAGTATTGATTTAATTCACTTTTTGCGAACTAATATTTCTGTTATAATTTTCACAAAAATGAATTACCAAATAGTACCAAAATTGACATAAAATAGTTTTTAAAACAAATATTATATTATTAATTTTTATTTTATTCCAAAAAATATAAGGTGCGGCCAAGATACTTATATCATGATAGGTGTATCATTAATGGACCACTTGGGGGTCGCTTGGATGTATATGGTATGTTTATTAACTATATAATATAAAAATACAAAGTGACATGGTAAATGTCAATCTAATTAACCAAGAGTTAAAACTAAAAGATAATCTTAATATAATGACCTAAACTTTTCTAAATTTTATTGGATGAGAGGATTTCGACCCATACCCACCTTAGCTTAGAAATATATCAATTTGGAGCTATTAAAAAACGAATTTAACTTTATAATAAAATAATATTTTTAGTTATTCCAAAGGTGCCCCTCTCCTCGCTTATAAAAGGGCACCTCCTCCCTCTTTTCCTCACACCACATTGAGCCTTCAAGCTCGGCCAAACCCTGACAAATTATCTTATCCACTTCCCTAGAAACATCCTATAGGTCCTGGTATTTTTCAAAGACCAATTTTAGTTCCCTGAGAGGAAGTCTCAAAGAGGCGCTTCAAAGAAGAGGTAAAGTCTGTTACCGATTCATTCAACTTTATTTCTTCTTCCACTTCTTCTTCTTTAGTTGTTTAATTATGAAGTAATAAAATCAGTATAACCCATATAATTATATGTTATTATAAGTATGAAACAACCCTATTTCACCATCTATCCATCCTACAGAAAACGAAATTACTGCGCGTGCGTACGTACAGAATACCGTCTCCACGTCGTGGTGTAATCTATTTTCCACCACCACCTTACTTGGATGGGTATAATGGTGAAAATAAAAACTATATATGATTATTGTAAAGTGATATTGATTATTAAATAGTATATATACACTCCATTACAATTTCACGATCATGGGAACGATATCATCGCTCGTGCGTACGTACGGAATACCGTCTCCACAATGTGATGTGACTCGTTCTACATGATCTTCATTGCATAATGATTATATAAATGAATTTAATGAAAGAATATGATATATATTTCACTAATAACATTCTGGAAATGAGGTATCTATAACCTAAAAATAAGAATATGAATTTATTCGACAAAACACGCATAAGAACAAAAAGTAATAAACACCCGAATAACAAGTAGTAATGAAATATTACTAATAAGAAGCTATGGATATGACCATATATGATATAATAAAAATAATTATGATTCTGGAATAATTCAATAACATTATTTAAATCATTATACTGGAGGTTCGGACACATACGAAGAAAATCGGACCTAAGGTAAGGGAAAATATCACAATCTCATTTTTTATCCGAGATTGTTTATACTTTGGAATTTACTGGGGTGTATTTTATCATCCACATCCATGTTCCCTCAATATATAATATTGTTTCCATCCACCTACAATTTTTTAAATCCAATTTTACCCTTCGGTGAGTTTTTAGTAAAAGATATGAAAGGAATCTTTTGTCGTTTTTCGTACGAGGTACTTTTTGACTTTTCCGACAAAAGTACGAGAAGAATGTTTTTTAACTTATACGGCATGAATGGATTTTAAAAAAATTATTTCCAAGAATCTTCCTTTACAATTTTTCAAGTTTATTTTTAATCAACATCTTTAGTTTATAATTGTATGACATGTTAAGAAAGGAAAAGTGTTTTTGAAGTAGAAAGGATATTTTCCTCAAGAATGGAGTTCAAGTGTTTTATCAAAATTATTTTCCATCTAAGATAATAAAGGTTTCTGTTTCTATCCCTATTATTAAATTGATTTGATTATGTTGTGATGGAATTATTTTTATGAATTTCTTTATCTTATATGAATTGTTTTATGATGTCACGATGTTTAAGATTCCCATTTTTATTACATGGGTTATGCTATGATGTATGGTTTATGATTTTGTGGAACACATAAGAATGGTATCATTATGAGATGGGTGTGACCTATATTTTCCTCCAATGCATTGGGTAATGATTTTATATCTCAGTAGATAGACATGGCTGGAATGGAAGGTTAAACCGGTTCAGTGAAACAGGACTGAAACGAGGAGTGAAGTCGGTTTAGAAATGGACATTGTCCTCTAAGATAGTCTTGGCAATGAGTCTAGACTAATAAGAAATGATTATCTATGATTATGTGTGTATGCCAAAAAGTTTCATGTGTTAAGTTATGATTATTGGGATTACATTTCACTACTATGATTTATCCCATGTTATGAAATTATGATCTCTTTTGCAGGTTAAGATTTCCAAAAGATATGTTCTTATGTATATGATGTGATTGATATTTATTTTGTTTACCCTTACTGAGCATTTGAGCTCACCATTTTGTATGTTTTATTTCCCCAGTCCAGGAAGAAGGTTATTAAGTAGGATATGCCAAAAGGGACTCTAGATATGATGATATAAATGGGAGGCAAAGTAGATGCTTTATGAACCAGTTGTTTATGTTTCCCAGTTTCTAAAGACTCGATACCTATACGGTCCTTTCCTGGTTTTGTTATATGTTGTAATAAGTGTGCTTCAATTCTGAATTAACAACAATGTATGTATAGTATGGGTCGTTATAGTATGTGTATGTGTATGTGTATGTTTTTTTATGTGTATATGTATGTGTATGTGTATGTGTATGTGTATGTGTATGTGTATGTGTATGTGTATGTATCTTTAATTTGTATGCTTATGTATGCATACGTATGTGTATGTATGTGAATACACATGTATATAATTGCATGTATGTGTATGTATAGACATGTGTGTATATGCTTGTATATGTACATGAAAGTATGCATGTGTGTGTGTGTGTTTCTTTATATGTATACATGTATGTTTATGTGTATGTATGTTTGTTTATTTATGTATGTAATGTTTAATTCGGTTTATTAATTTTGAATTCTTTTTTTGAGTTTATTCAATTTAATTTATTCATTTTTAATATTCATTCAATTAATATATTTTTTCATTTTTAAATTTATTAACTTTTATTATTTTTAGAATTTATTCAATATTTTTTAAATTTATACTTCTTTATTTACTACTTCTTAATATTTCAAATTTGTTTGTAATTTATACGACTAATATTTATTCATTTTTTATAATGTTTTAAATTTTTAAGATGTTTGGAATTTATATAATTTATTTATTTAAATGAATTTTAATTTTAATATTTTTTTTAACTATTTTAATTCTTTTATAATAATTTTATTATTTATATTACTAATAATATTTAATTACTCAGTTTCATTCATTTTTATGTACTTTTAATACATGAATTCAATGTTACGAATTCACTTTTTAAAATATTTTTGGAATTTCTGCGATTTTAAATATTTAATTTTAATATGACTTAATTTAATATGATTTATTGATTTTTAATATTTATTAATTTTTAATGTTATTTGAATTTTTTATATTAATATTTATTTATATTTATTTATTTGGTAAATTCTAAAAATTTAATAAGTTTTAAATTTATATGATTAATATTTATTCAATATTATTTATATGTTTTAATATTTTTAAAATATTTCAAATTTATAAAATTAATTTATTTAAATGTTTGAATATTTTTTTAATTCAAATAGTTAGTATAATTAATATTTAATAAATTTTTCTTTATATAATTTATATTGTTTATTTGTTTATTTTTCTTTATTTTTCTATTCCTTAAAATTCATGTAATTAATCTTACGAATTCATTTTTTAAAAATATTTTTTAATCCAATAAATTTAATTTGATCCTTTTTAATATTATTTAACATAATATTTTTTTTATTAAAGTTTATATTTATTAGTTTTTATATTTAATGGAATTAAACTTGTTTAAGTATTTATTTAAATAAATTTTTATTATGTTTTCATGTTTTTCAATATGTTTGCAATTTATATAAATTATATTTATTCTTTTTATAGTTTAAAATGTTATAATACTTTTAATATATTTGAAATTTAAATAATTAAAGTAATTAAATGCATAATTTAATATTTTTTCTAAATTAAATAGTTACTATTGTTAATTTTTAATATTTTTTATTTATATAATTAATATAATTTATTTAATCATTTTTATTCATTTTTTATGTTTTTGTAATTTAAGTAACTAATGTTATGAAATCACTTTTTTTAATATTTGTATAATTTATTCATATTTATTTATTAATTTTTAATATTCATTCATTTAATATAATTATTAATTTTTAATATTTATTAATTGGAAATAAATTAAAAATTTATTCATTTATTACTATTTATTTATAAATATCTATTTACTAAGATTTAATATTTTTTATATGTTTATAATTTATATAATTTATTTATTTTATTTCTTTTTAGTATTTTTCTAATTTAAATAATTAGTATAGATCATTTTTAATAATTTTATTATTTATATAATTAATAATTTATTTTTTATTTTTATATTTTTACATTTTGTCAACATTTGGTTAATTGCTTATAAATGTGTATATTATAAAGCCTAAAACAAATGTGCTAATAAATTCAATTTTTGTCACCACTTTCTTAGCACTGATAATTGCGATGATTTATCGGCACAAAGAAATCACTAAAAAAAGTGATACTTCTGAGTGCATATATTTTTAGTGCTAATAAAATGGGTTTCTATAAGCATCATTCACTATGCACTGATAAAAATTTTCTCCATTATTAGAAAAACTATAAAAAATCACTCATTCCTTGTGCCACATTCAAGCTCTCATGGAACTAAAGCTCTATTGTAGTCGTAGTCGATTGTTTGGGACGAATCAAAACTCAAAATAGAAGGTATGATATTCTAAACATGTTTTCAATTTTTTTTGAGTTTATCTTCCATTTTTTCTTACATCATCCAAATTCATTAGCTTTAAATTATCAAGCGAGACTAAAATAATGTATATTATTGATGTTCTTTCCAAAAACACCTATATTTATGATGAACTTTTAAAATAAAAAATCTATCATTTTTTATTCAAGTAACATCAATTTCAAATAATTGACATCTTAATATTTTTTAACAGTTGTAATGTAATATTCTTAGTTATTATTTTTGTTTTTATTTTTTGAAGGAAAAGTGGATTCATACATTACGAGAGTGAATACTATGTAATTCAAGGGTAGTTATTCAACTAGAAAAATTATCCAACTATATTTGAGGATCATTGGATAGACCCTTAGTACCCAAATGATGAGTTGCCTTATTCCCATCCGTTTTAATAAAGGAGAGGGGGAATGAAGAGATGAATTGTTGTAGGGACTAGATCTTCATAACCATGGCTCTAAACAATTGGAATCCGACTTCAAAAGAGGAGATAACATTGATAAATGTGACGAAGTCTGACTCTCAATAGAGAACTCCCAACCATTGATGATTTATTGGGTTTCCACTATTAGTGGTGGAAAGGAAGCTCTATGAGAACTTTGAATCATAGTGATGATGGATACATAAGATTCTCGAACCATTACTCAAAAGCTAAGGATACCTTTCTCAAAGGTTAATGCGTCTATGTAAATCTTCATGGTGCCAATGATGGGAGGGATCAAAACACAAGGGTCAAGACAAATAGTTAGGATATCAAGTTGGTACTCACCATTGTTCCATGGAGATAACCAAAGGGTTGTGCATCTGATCCATGAGGTGCTAGGTTTGTTAGCTTGCTTAAAAATAATATCTATTATTCTAAACTATATTATCCAAGAAACTCTACACATAGCACATAGGTCCTCCACATTTATAAATGATGATCATTTATATTGGAGTGATACAAATATGGGGGCCATATCCAGGTGGTAATCTACATTTGGATTGTGATATCTTCAGATAACCCTTCCCTCAGTACAATGGAAGATGGAATGCAAAGAGGATTCAGTCACAGATGTGAAGATTGAACTGGTCGACCTCTCCACTGTATGGAAAAACGAAAGGAGATCTATGGATGGGTGGATCCAAGAGAATGATTTAAACCATAAATATCATGACATGGGTGGGATTGGGAGGCCCCAGATTGGTCTCCAAATAACACCATCCTATGTAGTCGATGGGTGTAATTCCACACAATATCCAGATTTCAAATAATAGAAGCTTCTGGACTCCTTACTCTAGTAGAGGAAATTATGACCCATGTATCTAACTAGTGTGATACTCTGGATAATTATACTCTCTCTCATTTATCTAGGATAACATTTTATTAGTAAACCAAACATGACTTTCCGCACTGTGTAAAGAGATAACTGCAGCATTTTTAAGGGCTTTGAAAATGGGGACTCAATTTTATAGCCATTAGCATCAACTGTCACTATATCCTTCATGATTTTAAAAATGGTTCCACCACTGACTCTCTAATAAATACCACATAGAAAGAGATCATATGATCCCCACATGCTTCATCAATGAAGTTGTTGGAAAATGAACTTGTTTTCAATTAGATGACGCCAAACATCTACTGCACTGATAGAGGCTTGATGATTTTAAAGATGGTTACTTGAAGTGTTTAGTGATGGAGTATTGGGTAGAACCAACTACAACAAATATAAAGAGTTTATTTTTCATTGTGTTTCCGTTTGGCTTGTTGTGTGTTTTTTATTCCTAAAAATTGAGAGTATTGTTATGCGTTCTAATAGAATGAATTTCAGTTGAAGAAATATTACCACTTTCTTTATTCTTTGTTTGTGTGCAACAATCACCTCAAGTGATCTGCACCCATATGCTTTAACTTACAGTTGAACGATCCCACATCAGTGGTATAAGAGGTTTTAACGAAATATGTGTTGACGGATCAGTGAGATCTGCATTAGCGTCCACTTCTACTGTCCATAACCACCTTTAGTGGCATCAGAGGGTAAAAAGTGAGAGGAGAGGACATATATTTGTGGGATATGATCCCGATCCATCTGTTGTAGTACTGAAAGGGATCCATGATTTCCCCTTCCCATTATCTATTACAAAAGGAGTAATGTGGAAGAAGATGAAAAGTTAAGTTTCATCTTTCATCCTGTTTTTCTTCTATCATGATTGGAGACAAAAAAAGAGGTTATCTCACTTTACCAATTTAAATGGTGTTTTTTCATTTCCAATTATCAATACCTATTTTTGGAATTATTAAAATTAGTATTTATCCGACACATATCTCCCTCTATATCCTCCCATAGCCTCTATGGCACTTTTTTGGACTCTATTAAAATGTTGTCATCTATCCATTTATCATCTTATATTCACAATTTTTTACATGTTTTTCCTTTTCCATCTTCCACGCTCATCTATCTAAAAAAAATTTCATTTATTTTTAAGGAATCGTACTATAGATTTCAATTCAAAATAAAAATTGTGATGTTAAATTCAGTGAAAATGTGTCTTCAATTATGAAGAATAGGGAAGTTTGAAATTCAGGAAAAAGTGTTGCAATATGCAATTCAAAAAAAAAATAATCTGCATTCCAGAAAAATGGATTTCCTATATATTGAATTTAATTTCATCAATCAAATCAACTTATTTATAAAAATTTATGACAATGAAAGATACCCCTACCTTTGTCTATTATCTTGATGATGAATCAATCGTTTGTTCCTGAAGCTGTCAAAGAATACGAGTTTCTATCCATCACAGACTCCTTCCAAAAAGGCATTGAAGAACATGTATTTCTATCAAATATTGAATCATTCATGAAAGTTGAGACCTAAGTTGATGTATTATCTGGAGGAATATCTACTATTTCAGGCTAGAAGCATCAATTCCCCATGGTAGTTTCGCTAGTGTAGAACAACAACACCTCCTTCGAATGCATCTGTGTCCCGGTAAAGTCCTAGAGCAAGGGGGTATATTTCAATGAATTTGAACTCGAGGTAAAAGATTTCATGGACAAGAATCTAACTCAAGAGGAGTAAAATATGGAAGAAGTCTATATCAAATCAATAAATTCCAAATTTCTTCTTACTACTAATATTTTGTTCTTTCGATCACCTCCAGTGATCTGCCTATCTACTGCCACATGTGCTTTTAAATTTATTGGGTATAATGACTATGGTGAAGTTATTATACCCAATGGTTACCGACTTGGATATGATGTAAATGTATGGGTCATGAGGAAAAAAAGTTTAAGGGGGGAATGTTGGAAAATGAAATTTTTTCCCTTGGATGACAGCAAACATCTACTACACTGACAGTGGATCGACGACTTCAAAGATTGTTTCTTGAAGTGTTGGGTGGTGGAGAATTGGTCGAAACCTACTACAAAATATATGAAGACATTTATTTCTCTCAGTGATTCTATTTGTTTTTTTGTGTTATATGTATCGCTATAAATAGATATTATTGTTATAATTTATAATAGAATTAATTACAGTGGATGAAATATTACCACTTTGCTTGAGTTTTATTTGTATGTTGCAATCACATCAAGTGATCTATGACTGCACGGTTGAACTAACCACAACAATTATCCTCCATTATAATCTAGGTTGGGGGCTTAGGGAATCACTATAAAATTATGTAAGGGAAATGTATTTAGTAAGAATGATTTTCATGAAACGATACTTTAGATGATGGATCAGCCCCCAACCCTATTTTAAAAAAGAGCATATCTTTAAAAACAAGAAACTTTGAGAATCTTATTCCACCTTGCGCTTTGGGTTTGGAGAGCATGTCCCAAGTTTTCCAAGGGTCTTTATTTTTCACATTGTTGAGTCCCCACCAAATTTTGGTGAAGCAAGAGTGGAGATGGTCGGTAATAAAGATCGGGAGCATGAAGAGATACATAAAATAAGAGGTAATAGATTAAGCCAAATATTTTATGAGAGTTTCTCTTACCACCTTGGAAACCCTTTTGAAATTACATTCTTTTATTTTTTCCAATCCATTATTAATGTTAGAGAAAATCTATTTTTGTTGCGGCTGAGAATAATGGGAAGACAAATGTAATTCTAGTGTTTTCCAACCTCATAAATACCAGAATAATGTTGGAGGATTCTCTTCATATAATGAATCACTCCATAGATGATGGTAAATTCCTATTTAGAAAGTTCTATCGACTGTAATTAACCCTTCTCATAATGAAAAATAAGGAGATAGATGGGCTCAAGTTTTTCCATAGTGACCCTAGATAAGAGAAGAAAATCATCATAAAAAAGATGGGAGATGGGTTGTCCCCAGTGGAAGGCCATCACTCTATGAATAAGATCATCTCTTATAACTACGGAAATGATATTATAAAACAAATCTAAATTAATATAATGGGGAAAGGAGAAATAGGTTCTCCTTGGTGAAGTCCCCTATAGGGATATAATCTCTACGAGAGTCCTCCATTGATACATATATTGAAAGAGGAAAAAGTGATACACTACAGGTTTATGTCAATCCACTTAGACCAGAATTCCATATTGCACATCACATATTGGAATAAGGTTCATTACACTCCATCTATGGATTTTGTTATATTTTTTTTCCAAACCATGACTTATCTTTCATCAGTTGAGTTAGTTTTCATGGAGTGGAATGTTTCATGAGTGATTATTTAATTGTATAAAATAAACCTTTTGGGGGAAAAGGTTCTTTGGTTTTAAAATATTGAAGAAGGGATCAAAGTCCACAAGTGGATAACTAGGATTTTTTAGAATATTTTATAGGTGACATTGTAGAGGATTAAAGGTCTAAAGTCAGAGAATTTGTAAGGTTTATTGATTTTGGGAGTGAGGGAAATGATAATCTCATTAATGTAGGATAAATTTACTTTACAATTCCTCGTATATCTTATTAGGATCAAAACATTATATACAATTATGTGCCAATATTTATTAAATAAATATTGAATTTAATATATTAGGGCTTGAGGATTTGGTGGGATTAATTTACTTGAGGGAACATAGGATTTATTCATCAATAATTTAAATGGTGAGATTGAAGTTCATAGAATATGTAACCACTACGTTTATGCATGATGCAATCTTGGAAGGCATGGAGGACTCGCCATCCAACTAAATATCTTCGAAGGTGTCTAGGATAAGATCATGTATGTCATTCTCATTCAAAAGGGATTGTCCTTTAGGATATGGTACGAAATTTGATTCTTGAGATGTCTCCTATATGCCTTTTGGTTGAAATTGTCACCCTCTTTATTAGGGTTATCACGAGCCCATAGAAACAAGTATCTCTCTTTTATATTGGGGTTTTATTTAGGTAATATTATAGGGAATTAATTATATAAATGTTCACTCTTGATGGGGGAAGGTAATAAAGTCTATCAAGACTTTTCTCAATAGAATCACATTGCCTTTCTTTCATTTTTGAAATGACAATAAGTCCACTTTTTATGATTAGAGGCAACTTCATTGATTTTATTTTGAACATAGGGCTCCATAAAACTCCATACCACTTAAATAACTTATTCATAGTCCCTTTCTCACATCCATAAACATTAAAATATAAAAATAATCTCTCGTATCGGTCCCCTATGGTTCGAATTATGGTTAATGAAAATAGGTCATTGGTAGGACATGGCTGGATAAAGATGAGACATTTGGAAGAGGATGATGATTTTGATACATTTATTTGAAGCCAAGAATCTTTCCAAATTCTCTACAATGCGATTATTATTCAATTACACATGAAACCACGTAATAGGGTTACTAGTGTACCCTAGGTTAGAGGGACCCATGTTGTGGACTACCAACCAGAATTCGTTGGCAGAGGCAGTGGGTCTACATGTACCCCCTCTCTTCTCACTTTGGAACATGATCTTGTTGAAGTCTCGTCCAACAAGGAGGGGACATAGAAGGTTTTTTATAAGATAAAGTATGAACTACCAAGATTTACACTTAGATTTTTGTGATGCTCGACCATAGAATCCAACAAAAATCACATGAAGGTGCTTCAGGCTAGTGAATGGAGTATGAAAAATGGTTTTTGAAAAATATTATAATCGTGATATCCACCACTTCTTCCAAATGATATAGAGACCACACGCATGGCCTTGTCTTGTGATACGGAAGCATCCTTGGACACCCATCTTTGAAATAGCACCATACATTTCCTCATTTTCAAGCATAATTTCAAACAGTAATCACATGTTAGATATATGTTTAGTTCCCTAGTACTAGAGAATACAAACTCTATGTGGGCTTCCAAGCCTATGGTAGTACACACATAATATTTTTATTTGGATAGGTGTGTATGGTTCAATACATACTCCACCTCTGCGTATTTTACAAAAGTTTCATTCTACGTCATTTTTCATCTTTTGGGTACTTGTTCAATTTCATTTGAATTATCAGGGTTTATTTTGGTGCATCTAGGTTCTCATGGATCAAGTTCAGGATTATAATCACCTATATTTTTACTTATCTGATTCCTGTGTTTTTTAGTGATAACAATAGGTGGTCCAGGTTGGTCTTGGTTATACAAGGGATATGGTGAAATTCGGGGTGCTATGAGGGGTGAAAACCCTAGGGAGGGAGGAAGGTTTTTCACGGTGGATGGGTTTTTGGATTGTGGTGGTGTTTCTTTTGCTGGATGTCATGGAACATGTAATGGATGTTTCATCCACTATTGTAGATTTTCTTAGGTTATCACAAGGGATCTCTAGTTCCCTAGGTATGGGATATCCTGCTTGACTCTATATATTTTTAGGTTGGTAAAGGATAACTTTATATGTGATGAGTGGAGGAGGGCCTAGAATGATTAAATTGGTATGATTCGGGGTTGATTGCATACTAAAGGCTTTGGAAAGATTTTTCCTATCCACATGTATTTCTGATTCTATGTTTAAAGAACTCTATGATTTTTTTTCTCAAGCCACGAGACATACTATAAGACGATATTACCTTCCTCATCTGATACCCTTCAGACACACTCATTTTCTTCTTGCCCGGTGCCTCTGTATAAAAAATAGTGGATAGAAATATTTTCATTCTTGAAATAATCCATACACTTTTATCATCCATATATAGAAATTCTCCCCTCATAAGAGGTTGTCTCACAACAATGAGAACTATGATGCACATGAATGCCCCCCCCATAGAATTGGATTCGAGCAGTCCCATTCAATAAAATGTCCTATTCATATTTTGTTATTTTAGATTGTTTGGTCTGATCTTTTGCTAAATGGGATGTTTATAAGGTGGACCATTATTGGTATATTATTGATGTAAATACCATATAGACCCCCTTTATTTTTTATATTCTCTTTTAATATAACGTGATTGTGGAATGACCAGGTCCTACTAAGGAGTATATTTTGTTTATATTTTTCACATAAAAACTCAATGATCCGAAGACTCAATACTACATCTCTGATAGACATGATTTATTTAAGACACCAAATAGATTACAACATTCTTTTTAGAAAATTAAAAATTCAATGTCTGGTTTTCGATGAATTTACCCACGATTAGAAGAGACATATGACACACTGAGAAGGGGTCATCATCTCTATTGGAAATAATCCACATTTTTTCTTCCCTAAAATTGATAAGATCCAACATAGATTCAATAAATCACTACCCCTTGATTCAAAGGTAGATGAATCAGATGATCAGAGACATCGAGGAATGACATGAATAGAATATGAATGCCGCTACACCACTAAAATGTCGTTCGGCCAAGAAAAACCTAGGATAAACCAAAGCCTAAAAAACTTTTGAGAGAACTATCACCATTAGAGATACTATAAACATAATATTATTATCTATTTTTGTCCTTGTGGAGAATAATATATTTATATATTAATTTCCTTCCCAAAAACATTATCCCAATTTAAAACTGAACATCATTTAAAGGTACAATATTGATATGTTTAGGGAAACTAGGCCATGATTTATAAAACATTTTGTGAAATTAGATTATATAATTTCTTTGTCTAATTTATGTTCATGTGTTTATCTGAAAATAGTTTAATAGATCCAGTTACATTTCAAATAGTCATTGATTTATAAGAAATTGTTAATAAGTGTTATCAAACTAAGACACAATAACAAAAATTAATCTATTCTAATCTTCCTAGAAAAATTATAAACATTATTTTTCCCATTATATTTTATGTAATTTACATAATATTGTTGAACATAATTTTAATGAATACATTATTTTTAATTAATAATGATTCAAAAATTTGAAATTTTTAATTTTTTAGAATTTAAAATTTTCAAAACATTATTTTTTCTAATTTTAATAACAAATTTATTTGTTTTATGAATTAAACTACTCATTAATTTTTTTTGTGATTAAATAAATCCTTTTAATTATTTTGAAATCTGAATATTTCAGTTATTTCTGTTAAAATAATCATTTTTTAATTGAACCGATAATCTTTACTACTTTCAAAATATCATGGAATATTAAAATTGTAATTTTGATTATTACCAAACGTTGAATTAAAATCTGATATATTTCATAAATTTATAAATTTAATAACCATAATATAAGTGATTACATTGTTTTAAACACCGTGAAAACATTGTGAAATATAAATAATATTTGTATATATGTTTAAATTGTAAATTATTATTATATATATTGTAATACTTATCTGATTATATAAATCCATAGGTTTTTTATGAACATCGATACTTAAAGGGAGTGTGTTATCTCTCTTGATGAATCCATTTAAAAATACAATTATGATATTTTACTTCTTGTAATAAAATATAAATTTTATAATACATTAAATTGATATTATTATTTGTATTTAAATTTTCTAACAAGTTATTGACATAATTGAAATTTATTTGAAATATGATTACTATATGTGTGTGTGTGTATATATATATAAAGAATACCATTTTAGGGTTCTTATCTCATAACTTATGTGTAATTATTTTTTTCATTAAATATATATATTACTAAATTAAATAGGATGGATATGAATAAAAAATTGATGGATTCCAATCATATTAAAATAGAGTATAGGGATGGGGATAAAGAGTTCATCAACATTGTAAAAGATAAAGCATATGACTCTTCTCAAGTCCTTTTTCTAAATTTAGATTGTTATTATTCAAGACTAGTAAGTCTAGAGGGGTTGGAATAATACATGATCTGTCATGGAGTAGATTAATTTTATAAATGTTGGAATAAACATGAGGAAGAAATGAATGTGTCTAGTGACTGGGGTAATAATGTGTTTTATAGATAATCTGATATTATTAGAAGTGTAAAAATTGATGAATACCATATTGAGGATATGATTACTGATGTAAATGATGATGAAGATCATACTGATAAAATGAAAATGATTGTTGAATATGGACTTCATCATTATCCAAAACTATTTCAGAAATTAAATAGTTGTGAATATATGGAATTGTATGCTGGTGGTACTAAATAATAAACATTGTGGGCCATAGTGATTCTATATAAAGTAAAAGCTAATAATGGATAAAGTGACACCAGCTTTACTGAACTACTTGAAATCTTGAAAGATATGCTACTAGAAGATAATAATCTTCCTCTCTGGAAATAGGATTCTAGATTAATGCTATGTTCAATAGGCATGGTATCTAAAAGAATGAATGCATGTAAAAATGATTGGATACTATTTTGCAAGGACTATGAATCACATAAAAATTCCCAAAGTGTGGTACACATAATTTCAATAAAGATTAATCAATTATTTAAAAGTTTTATTGTACCCTCCAATAATTCCAAGGATTAAGTTCCTATATGGAATTGAGGAGAATATAAGGAAATTGACGTGGAAAGTAGATATAAGAAATCGAGATTGAAAACATTGCCACCCAAAAACCCTGCCTAGTGGAATAAAATTGATTATAAGTATCTTGAATTTGAAAATGAGCTGAGAATCCTTTTTCTTTTACTATCAAAAAATTAATGGAATCCTTTTAGTTTATAAGGAACCACTCACAATACATGGTCATTTATGTTGGTAAATTATAACTTTCCACCACGGTTATGCATGAAGTAAAAACTAAATTATCTTTTATCAGCTTATATTAGGACCAAAAAAATGAGATAATCATATTGATTTTTATTTTGATCCATTTATAGATGATTTGAAATTAATGTGGGATAATGGTGTTGTGTTTTATGATGGTTACAAAAATAAAGATTTCCAGTTGATATCCATGTCGTATGTTATGATAAATCAATTTACTACTCATGGAAATTTATCAAGATATTGAATTAAGGGAACTCAAGGGTGTAACATTTTGAGAAAATGGCACACACTCAGTTACGTTGAAACATTTCATAGAGACTATTTTTCTAGGACATCATAGATTTCTACCCTATTGACATAAATATTGATATCGGATGACATCATTGGATAAGAATTTAAAAGAATGTAAAATACTATTACCACTAACAGGTGATCAAATTTTTGAGAAATTAGATGATGTGGTCAACTATTTTGGTAAACCATCTTCAAAAAAACCTTATAAAAACCAGTTGTAAAATAAGATAAATTTTTTAAATTACAATATTAGATTTTTTTAAAATTACAATACTAGAATGTATGTAATAATTATGGGAGTTTTTTATTGTTTTCATACATGTGGAATAAATGTATGTGATTGTGTCATTGTAATATTATTAAATGAAATAAAAAAAATAAAGGATGGATTTAAGGCTTTGTTGGACATGATTGGTATAGGGTTTCTGGAAGAGTTGGTTCTAAAGAAGGGTGAAAGAAAGATTTTTGTTCTCTAGTATCTTAAACTCTTTCCAAGAAAGAGAGATATATATTTTCCAACTTCATGAATGATGTAATGGTTCTAGAGAGATATTCATTAAATATCATGAATATAGTGTTAAGGACTTATTTGATGTTAAAGACCTTGAAATTTCATGATTGTCATGTTTTGATGAAATTTCTAAAACCTCTAGATCTACGTTGCATTTTTCCTAAAAATTGTTGTTATATATTAACCAAGAATTGTTTCATTTTCAAAGATATATTTAGTAAATTTATGTAAACAAAATGTTTGGAAACTATGTTAAATGAAATTTCTATCATATCATGTGAATTGGAGATGTTCTTATCATCATCATTCTTTGATATGATGGTTCACTTGGTTTTAGAGATCCATCTATATGGTCATATACATTATATATGGATATATCTCATTGAATGGTATATAATTATTTTAAAAGAGTATGTTAAAAATTGATGTTTCCCAAAAAGGTTTTATTGAGGAGAGATATAATATTGAGTAAATTATTAAATTATACACTGACCTTTGGTCTGATGTGGAATATATTATTCTATCAAAATATCATCACAGTAGGAAAATTGTGGGTGAAGGAATTTCTAGAATTTTTTTACCATAATTACCATTATTATGTAGAAGCAGGATCACATTTTCATTCTAGATAATTGGTTAGAGGTTGGGTCATATATTGAAACCCACATAGTAATTCTCAGAAATTTAAACCCATAAAGGGTTGAAATATTTGCGTTAAATACAAATAATTGATAGTGTATATTATGGTATTGAGACCATATTTTAATGGATACAACATAACATTGAAATTCATGTTTAGAACAACTTAGAGGTCCATCTATAAGACCATTGTTTCATGTATAATCTTATAATGCCTATGTAATTAATGATATTATGTTCTATAAAAAAATACGATGAACACTATGCCATAGAAAATAGTGGATTTACTCTTTTGGATGAAGCTATGCATGTATCTAGAACCAAGGATAGAAATAAAATTTTAATTAATATGTCATACTATGGCATAATCAAAAAATATAAAATTTGAATTATACAACATTTAAAGTGTTGATTTGTCAATGCATGTGGATTGAAAAAAAGTTTTCCAGTAAAATCAATGAACTGGGATTCATGAAAGTAGATTTAAGTAAGAATGTGTAAATAGAAATACCATTCATAATGGAATCACAAAAAGTAATAGTATTTTATGTCTCATATCCTATAAAAATAAAGTTTTCAATTGTTGTGTTATGTCCATGTATGTCCCTATTTGATTTTTGGTTGCACGACTCTTTTAGTTGGGTTCTTCTTCCTCTAAACCTTGGTGGATGAAAATTTTATTGGGGATAGTGTGATTTTGACAGTGGAAATGACCAATGTTTTGGGGATGTATGTTTTATTATAATTTTTAGAGTTTTGGTATAAATTTGATTGAGATGACAAAGAGATTCTCATTGGGCTAGTGTGGAATTGAAGGATTTTCCGGATTTCTATAGAATTTGTAGTGACTACTTCCTATAGGACATATCCACACAGTTTACATAATGCTGGTTTTGGGCGAAGTGTAAGCGTTGCGGTGGAATGACATATGTTAAAACCTTCTTTTAATAATCATTTCCCAAATCCAAGAGCGAGGATCTTTTACGTCAAATTTATAATTAATTTATTTAATATATGAAGAAATAAATACATGGGATTAAGAATTTTCATTGTTTATGGTTGTTTATCATCTGAAAAATCCACTTTGTATTTCCTTCATTGTGTTTGTGAGGATCCATTGGTAGAATCCCTCTAGCGATGATCCCTACTTGCTCCAATGTTTTCTGGAAATTCCACTCATTCTATGGGTGCTAATGCAGAGAATTGAATTTCTTTCATTTTTTGTTCTTGATCACTCTTTATTCAATCATAAAGAAATTATATCTTGGTTTTCTCATTCATGAGAGGTATATGGGAGGAGGAGTTGAAGATAATTCATTGTGCAAAAAAATTCCTTATTGTCGAACTTAGAATTGGTTTCGAATGCTTTACATAATATACATAAATGTCTATTTATAGAGTTGGGATTTCAGTTACAAAATAAAATTGCATAACCTAGATTAAATATATTTATTACCATTAAGGAAATATCAAGCCAAATAATAATAATAATAATAATATTATTATTATTATTATTATTTTATGGTGTTCCATCTTGTGCGAAATGGATAAATAATTTTTACCAACTCATAAATATTTATTTTATCACCGGACATGGTCTTGGCCTGTTCAAATTCCTTTTGCATTTATTGAACACCCAAATAAAGATTTTATTCTCTCAAATAGAAATTTCATTCACAAACTAGTAAATAAATATTTATTAAATATTCAATAAAAAATAAATATATTTTATTCACAATTCGATGAGGGAATATTTATTTAATTTATGTGATTAATATAACTTGAATAAATTTATTCCTCACTCTTGAGAATAATTATTATTCCACTAATTAAATTAAAACAGAATTTAATTGATACCAATAGAAACAATTAGTGTGTGACCCTCTAGCATTCTATCTCATTAGAATTCAGTGGGTTTTCCTAAATTACAAGATTACTATCTAGTAACAGGTCAATGCACCCATGAGAAAGAACTTAAAGTTGCAAAAAACAATAACCACATAAGAGAAAAAAAAATGAGTAATATAATCCATTTGTCGCAATATCTCATAAAATAGGCCGCATGATGCTATCATCAACCTATATGCTCGATACATCATTCATTGAATATCTGAAATAAACTTCTCGTTACACCATGGCCCTAGAATTTAGGGTGAAGGTACTATTTCAATCAATGGGATGAGACATAAAATTCTATATGATGGAAGGGACAAATCCTTCCTTGACTTATCCATTAATAACATGTCATTTGTGATGCACCCAATAGAAGATACCTATCACCAACATATGGCATTATAGTTTTCATTGAAAAATGTAAGTGTGAAATTTGTGACATGCATTAATGATAATATTATAGTCTAAGGACCATTACACACACTTGTAGATAAGAATATCATATAACACCAAAACTTATTAAATTCCTACAGGTGGGTCTAATATCATAATCTCCCATATTAGAGATTACCAAGTGTGAACTTCATGAGAAGAAGTCTCATCTCCTTATGAGTACTCACTCCTGAAGGTCTATATACTATGTGTCCCAGCATTGTATGTTATCCCACCACCAAACAATATTAAGAATATTGGTATATCACTTCAAGGATCTCAATATAGTGAGGAAGTAATATGACCTTATAAATATGAAAAATAATCTTGGACATTATTACGTTAAAATCATTTAGAAAAATGAAAAATATATAATAAGGCTTTTAATTTAATATTTTTTACATAAAATATTCATGTAATCAAAGTAAAATCAGTTGGTTCTAGGACAACAAATCTAAAAAATAATACACGATGTGAATCCATTGCTTATAAGAAGTCATGAAACAGTTTTCTGACATGAATTTCATACAACCCATGAATTTGTTAAAGTCTATAGGAAAAAATATTATATGGTGTCCATACGGTATTTTATAAAATTTTACAAGTCCTCAAGTATATCAAAAAATCAAAATCAAGGGATAGAAGCTTGAAACCCAAGTCCCTCTAATGTAAAAGTACCCCGAGAAGATAGAAGACCATTGTAACACATGGGATTTTCTTCTATAATGTTTAGGTTCATGCCCAATAACTTGTGGTCGGACAACATGGTCATGTCCCTCACAAAGTAGGCATGCTCGTACCCCTCACATGTGTAATTCCCACTATCCATCCCCATATTATTATGGTGCACTAAAATCTGGTTAAACACCTCACCACCCCACTACACCATATCGGCTCCTTCTTTCAGGCTCGTGAAAAGCTTCGACGGCCAGTACCCCACCCACTCCCCCTAAAGCAGCATCCACTAGTGACCGCTAACTGGTGCTTGAAAATATACATAGTAATGAAGAACCATTACTATTATAATTATGAGATACATACAGAATTATTTTTTACATACCCTCTGGATGAGAATATGGAACTCTTTTTCTTTCCAATTGTAGGTGGAAATGGGAGTGATGGGGACACCCGAGAAGAACTTATGACTCACGATAATGAAGCCTAGGAAATCCAGATTGAAGAACAATATTTTTTGGTAGTTTTATCCCTATTTTAATCATACCCATGTTTTCTTTAAAAAAATGTATGCCCCACGTCCTTTGTAAATAAAATAGAACAAGTTTATGTTTCATAAAAATAGATGGGGTGGTCTTGTTTGATTATTATATTTTCTTGTCTAACTATATTAACATGTGTCACTTATAAAAAATATGTCATAAAATAAAAAAGTTTAGCTTTTTTTCTTCTATATTTTTGGTGGCCAACCAATCTCACTCCCACAATATATAGGAATTTCATGGGAAAAAACACATTGGTGTAGGAAAATGAACAAAAATTGTTTCAAAAAATGTTTTTTGAGCCAGCATAAAACACATATATCAAAATGTATATAAAAACCATGAAAAAATTTCAGACTACGAATTTATTGGCTTTCCACCATAGTTTGAGATTTTATCTCAACTCACTTCACTTATAGTGGAATGGTTTTAGTAAAAGGAGGAACCATACCTTATTGGACATAGGAAGGTCAATAATGAGTCCCACAATCATTCATTATCCTATTGGGTTATTTATGAGATGTTTTATTATGATCACTATAACTCACATTAATTAAGACATATGAAGGGTGCTCCTTGATAGCACTCCAATAAATTGGGTAATGAATTTAATATCCAAATAAGACAAGTTTTACGATACCTTTTTGTATAACATTGTTAATATTTATGACCCCTATGTGATAAACCATGGTGATATGCTTATTAATGACTCAATTAAATGTTGTAGCCACATTTCAAAGTTATTTCTCCTTTTTGTATTATTATGATATGACTCTTGGTCATACCTTTATGAATTTCTTCAAGTACTTATTGATATTCCTCAAGATCAGAAGTAATCTGTTTCCCTTGGAATTATCTGATATCTAGGTAGACGAGTGTTCATGGGAGATGAAATTATTGGGTATGTTTCTACAAATTTTTTTGACCCATACCCAAGTCCAGGTCTATAACCAATATTGAAAACGTTGTCAAGACCCGTCCTCGGGGCCCATGCCGTGACTACCCCAAGCCCGCCTTCCATAGGCCAGGGGCTGGTGACTAGCACCAAGGCGTAAATCCTGGTAAAGGGAAGGCATTGAATTTGTAAAGTAAACAAGCATCACAGAGTAAGAAAGCGGAAAAAGTAAACACTAAGTAAAAGATGGTACAACAGTAAGTGCCGAAAAGTAAAGGGGGCCGGAAATAAAATCTTAACTGTAAAGTACAACTGAAAGGGGAAAAACAGCAACTGAAAAGTAAAGCCGCAGCGTCGAGCCATCCACTAGAAGTCCCACCAGAAGGGTGGGTATAGAAAGCCTCCACTGCTCCTCGGATCCAGTCGACTGCTCCAAGAACGTCCCGCCCAGTGGTCCACCTCCAGGTACCGTCCTGCTCCGCAAGCCTCCACCATGATCAGCATTGTCCGTCATCTGCAACCAACACAACGTAGTGCGGGCATAGCCCATGCAGGGGTGAGTATAAGCTACTCAGTAGGGACCCCGAGACCCCCGAAGGTCTCCCAGAATCCACTAATGATAATCCAAAAAGGAAAGATACAATCACGAAGTAACATCCGACACTGCTTAGGTATATGCCCATACATATACCTAAGTCATCAAGTCACGCTCGGCTCCAACATCCAAGCTCAAGTACAACCCAGACCACACAGGAAGCAAAATGTGAAATCCACACAGGATAGCTCAACACAATCCAAAAAGGAAAGTAAAACGTAAATCCACACAGGGTAGCTCCACACAATCCACAGAGGGAAGTAAAACGTGAATCCACACAGGATAGCTCAAAAAAATCCACAAAGGAAAGTAACACATAAATCCACACATGATAGCTCAACAAAATCGACAAAGGAAAGTAAAACGTAAATCCACACAGGATAGATCAACACAATCCAAAAAGGAAAGTAAAACGTAAATCCACACAGGATAGCTCAACACAATCCACAAAGGAAAGTAAAACGTAAATCCACACAGGATAGCTCAACACAATCCACAAAGGAAAATAAAACAGGGTTTTAGCTCACACAGGTACACATCATTTCCAAAGCAAGAGAGATGATCAGATGTAGTCACTGATTCATCTTACTAGGACCTACGTAGGATACAAGCACTGTTGACATCATCATCGAACCCACAGAGGATTCCGATACAATTTTCTTCATCGTCGAACCCACATAGGATTCCAGTACGATAGTCTTCATCGTTGAACCCACATAGGATTCCAGTACGATTGTCTTCATAGTTGAACCCACATAGGATTCCAGTACGATTTTCTTCATCATCGAACCCACATAGGATTCCAGTACGACAGTCTTCATCGTCGAACCCACATAGGATTCCAGTATGAGAGTCTTCATCGTCGAATCCACATAGGATTCCAGTACGATTGTCTTCATCGTCGAACCCACATAGGATTCCAGTACGATTGTCTTCATCGTCGAACCCACATAGGATTCCAGTACAATTGTCTTCATCGTCGAACCCACATAGGATTCCAGTACGATTGTCTTCATCGTCGTCGATGAAGTAGTCGCAGCCAGCTCTAGGGTTCCCGTACACAGCAAGCTCGCTCGGGAGGGTCCTCTCCACGAGCCGAGAGGCTGATACATCAACTGACACCTAGTCCAGAGTTGATGTGTCCAAAAGTTCCATATCTTCACCAGGAACTCAACGTCGCAGACGGCGCGTCAATCGGGCGCCCGGTCTGAGAGTTATTGGCTTTTTCGTCCCAGGGGCCCGGTTGGTTTTTAAGGAAAATCCAACCCAACCATACTCCACTTGCATCTAAACCTCGGGCGGAGTATGCCCAAAGATCCGTCTCACTTAGCAGAATCCACCAAAGTCGACGGCACGTCAATCAGACGTCCGGATCTCAAGATATGAGTGTTTCCGCTCCGAGGGCCCGGTTAGTTTCGTGTACGAACCAACCCGGCCGAACCCAAAGTATTCCGAAACCTAGAGTGTGATATACTGAAACGACCGTCTTGATCCAAGGATCTCATCTCCGCTAACGACGGGTCGTTCGGAGGCCCGTAGCTCAAGATACGGGTAAAAGACCGAAAACGGCCCGAAGACGGGGGGTCTGGGCCCGGACCAACCCAGCCCGACCCCCCCTGGGTCGGCCCGAACTGGGTCGACCCGACCCGGGTCCAGTTCGGACCCGGTTCGGCGTGGCCTGGTCTGGCCAGGGCGTGACCCGACCGGTCGGGCTGGCCCGGCTCGGCTCGGCCGAGCGGCCGAGTGAGGGAGCCGCGGGGTGGCGCTGCCCCCGCGGAATGAGAAGTCACGGCCCACGTGGGGCTGTGCTGGAAACAGCGGACGCGGATTTTCCGCATCCCATGCATGCCGGACTTGCGCGGCCGCCGCCACGGCGGCCCTGTTGGGCGGCGCGCTGGGGCGCCGCCGATGACCCGCACAGCCGGTGGCTTTCACGGGCCCCCGGAGTTGCTCCGGAGGTCCGATTCCCTTCCCGTCTGCGCCGTAGCTCCTCCTGGGTCCCGTTCTTCACTGCGGAATCAATGAATCACCTATGCGGCATGTTTTTTCATCGCCCTCCAATCCGTACATCAACGTAGAACTGTGGAGGGTTGTCGGGTCGTGTTTTTTTGGCCCGCAGCCTCCGCGTTAGGTGATAACAATCGGGAATAAAATATTCAACACATGAATAACAAGCAAGGAACAATTTTAATAGAATTAAAATTGAACTAGTTCTAGGTTCTTTGTTTTAAAAGAAACAATCACAGAAATATAAATTATTTCACAAACCCCTACTTCGTCAAGTCATCGCACGCGCGTTCTTCGCGGAATTGATCGCCGCGGAAGGAGGCGATCGTCGCGTCGTCGCGGAAGGACATCGCGTCGTCGCGGAACTTGGAGTCGCGTCGACAAACTTTTCATTGTCGATCGAAGGTTGTCGTGGGGTTGGATTGTCGCGGAAGAAGAATCGTCGACGTCGCGGTAGTTGGCGTCGCGTCGTCGATCTCCGAGGGCTTGGCGTTCTTCGTGTTCTTTGCGTTCTTCGCGTTCTTCACGTTCTTCGCGAACGAGGATGAAGAACTTGAGGTTTCTGTCAAATCCTCTCAACGAACAACCCTTAAGAAGAATAGCGTTGGTCTTATTTTATTAACATGCCAACAAACGAAAAAAAAGAGATAAGTTAAGTAACGACCCATTAATTCATAGAATTAATTCAAGAAATAAAACCGCCCAATTAATTGGTGCATTAAGAAATTAAGAAAACACGTCAGTTGACTTTTATAATGACGGGTTTTCACGGGTGCGTTACTTAGCGAAAAAGAAACACTGGGGCTCGTCCGGGCCCCACCTCACAAATATCCTACCAAGAGGGTAGGATATTTTGAATTCCACCCTATCCGCTTCAACTCAGCTTAAGTGGCTTTAAGTGGCTTTTAAGCGGCTTAAGTGAAATAAAAATAATGTTGTCGCACCACTTTATTTTATTTCTTAACTTAAAACCCAAAAATTAAAAACCACACCCGAGCAAACGCAACTCCGGAAGAGGCGTTTTAAGCAAATACTGGCATAGTGATTACATCGGTGCCCTCAGAATTTGATTCCGAGCACCGGTTCAAAAGTTAGAAAAACCTGCTCGTTCGTTCAGTGAACGTACTCGAGCCAAACTTCGTAAAATGATTCCGGGCACACCGGGCCTCGGAATCAGGTGCCGTCAGAAACCGCGTTCTTGTAATATCTCAAAGAAAATTAAGAAAAAAATTTCCTTGAAATTTACGGGTCTTTACATTACTCCCACCACAGGGATTTACGTCCCGGTAAAGCTTCACTACAAACTTAGGGATACAAAGGCGGTACTGAGCACGCATTTGAGCCTCCCACTCCCAAGTGCTCTCCTGGAGGTTCCTGTGCTGCCATTTGATGTGCACTAGAGGAATCGATCATCCATGAAGGACCCGCTCTTGTCGATCCTCGATCTCCATCGGGACCTCCGAAAAAAGTTTCCCCATCATCAACGTCCAGCTCCCCATGGTCAACGATGTGTGTTGGGTCATGCACGTATCTTCTCAGCTGAGATACGTGGAAGACGTTGTGTACCTGGTGCGACTGAGGTGATAGAGCCAGGCGATAAGCCACCTCGCCAAACCTGCTGAGGACCTGAAATGGTCTGATGAAACGTGGAGACAACTTGCCACCTCGGCCAAATCTCCGTAACCCATATTGAGTTGAGACACGCAAGAAGACGTGGTCGCCATCCTCGAACTCTAGTGGCCTCCGCCTCCTGTCAGCATAATACTTTTGCCGGCTCTGAGCTGTCCTCATCCGCTCCTGGATGATCTGGACCTTCTCTGGTCCTACAAGAGCTGATGTGATTTCTTCTTTTCCGATAAGAGAAATCCGGTCTCATCCCTTGGATGAACCACGTTCTTCGCATAATACAGTCAATCTCAGCATGGATGATACAAACCCATAGCAAGGATGACGTCGTAAGGCCTCGACGCTACTACCAAGAGATCCAACCGTTACTCTCGTCTCCAAGGGTTGAGTCACACTGTCGGCATCAGTGTGTGGTATCTAGGTCTCCTCTAGTAGGTATCTCTCAAGTGAGGGTCAAGTAAACAGTCTAAATAGGAACATCTTAGTAACAACACAAGAGAGGACAGGAAGTTAAATGCCACAAAAAGGTGTCTTTTATTAATGCATCTCAAGTACAAAGACACAAAGCATCTAAAAATATACAACAACAAAACTAATGTAACATGAAAAAAAGTCTCCAGGTTTGGATCTAGTCCCACTCCGGTCCACCTGCTCCCAGAGGTCCATGATCGTAGGCCTCAGCTGCCTGAATCTGAGCTCTCCCATGTCCTCCTATCCCCTGCGGTCGGGGTGGACCTCCTGGTGGTGGTGGCGGCAACACCCCGAAGCGTCATCCACCTCCAGCTGCACAACCAGCTCCTCTGCCTCGCCCGCCTGCTCCCTGCGGACCGTCATGGTCGAACCTCTGCCTGGGAGGTCCCTCTACCGTCTGTTGTTCATCAGCAGGACGAGTCGGGCAGTCTCGAGCCATGTGACTTTGCCCGCCGCAGGCGTAGCATTGCCTTCTCCTCGAGTAGCTGGCTCTCCTTCGTGTGCCCCGCACAACCGAACCATCACCCTGAGATTTCCCATCTGAAGGTCTGGCCCGCTTGGACCTCTGCGTCACCTGTCGACTGCCAGCTGCAGAAGACTCCGCTACGGGTCGTCCTGTGGAGGGTCCTGCTGTTGGTGCCTGCTCGGCGAGGAAACTCTCTACTAAAAGGGCTCTCTCCAACACCTCTACCTGCATCAGAATGTTGAGGGAGATCATCGAGGCCCTGATATCATGCCTCAGTCCCTGATCGAAGGTCCGGTCCTGGAAGAACGGGTCCTATACCATATCGGTGGAGTAGCGCGAGAGATCAGTAAATCTCTCCGAGTACTGGGCAACCGTCATGCTGCCCTGCCGCAGCTATAGTAGCTCCTGGAAGCACACCACATGGAGGGTGGCTGGGACGAACTCCGAGCGGAAGATTCTCTCAAAGTCCGTCCAGAGGAGAGATGCCTCATCGTGCACCTGGAGCATCAAGCTCCACCATCTGTCTGCCGTCGCGTGCAGGAGGCTCGCTGCAAGGATCACCATGAGGTCTGCTGGTGTCCTCACTAATCTGAAAACCCGTAAAACTACCTCCAGCAAGTCCTCGGCGGCCTTAGGGTCCGTCTCCCTGCGGAACCTGGGCAGTCGCTGGTGCTGGAACTCATGTAGTGCACTAATGCGACGTGCATCATCAGCGGTTGGGGCTGGTATGATCGGTGGCTCGACGGGTATAGGTATCGCTAGTGCCTCAGCTGTCAAAGGGCCCTGTACCAAGTCCTCGTCGCTCGGTGGGCTCTCGCCACGCACAACGCTCGGAACCCTAGCTGGCTACCGTCGTGGGGCCATCTTGAAAAGAAACAGGTGCGCCATGGTCAGAATAGTATACCTGGTTAGATGATACAAGTAATCACAAGGAAAACTTGAAACACACACGCAATCAATGTTTTCGTGCATTAAGTCGGAAATCAGAAGTCAGGGTCCTGGTGTACGGATACGTCGGCCGCCGCACCAACACTGGGCTCCCTGGACTGATAACCACACTCAATATGCTAAAAACTATTGCTTCATAAGAAGAAAGATCAGAGTCTGCAGTAGAACCGACCACCTCTGATACCAATTTGTCACGACCCGTCCTCGGGGCCCGTGTCGTGACTACCCCAAGCCCGCCTTCCATAGGCCAGGGGCTGGCGACTAGTACCAAGGCATAAATCCCGGTAAAGGGAAGGCATTGCCTTTGTAAAGTAAACAAGAACCACAGAGTAAGCAAGAGGAAAAAGTAAACACTATGTAAAAGCTGGTACAACAGTAAGTGCGGAAAATTAAAGGGGGTCGGAAATACAAGCCCAACTATAAAGTACAACTGAAAGGGGAAAAACAGAAACGGAAAAGTAAAGCCGCAGCGTCGAGCCGTCCACTGGAAGTCCCACCAGATGGGTGGGTACAGAAAGCCTCCACTTCTCCTCGGGTCCAGCTGACTGCTCCGAGAACGTCCCGCCCAGTGGTCCACCTCCAGGTATCGTCCTGCTCCGCAAGCCTCCACCACGATCAGTGCTGTCCGTCGTCTACAACCAACACAATGTAGTGCGAGCATAGCCCGTGCAGGGGTGAGTATAAGCTACTCAGTAGGGACCCCAAGACCCCCGAAGGTCTCCCAGAATCAACTAAGGATAATCCACAAAGAAAGATACAATCACGAAGTAACATCCGACACTGCTTAGGTATATGCCCATACATATACCTAAGTCATCAATTCTCGCTCGTCTCCAACTTCCGAGCTCAAGTACAACCCAGACCACACAGGAAGGAAAAACGTAAAATCCACACAGGATAGCTCAACGCAATCCAAAAAGGAAAGTAAAATGTAAATCCACACAGAATAGCTCAACACAATCCACAGAGGGAAGTAAAACGTGAATCCACACAGGATAGCTCAACACAATCCACAAAGGAAAGTAAAACGTAAATCCACACAAGATAGCTCAACACAATCCACAAAGGAAAGTAAAACGAAAATCCACACAGGATAGATCAACACAATCCACAAAGGAAAGTAAAACGTAAATCCACACAGGATAGGTCAACACAATCCACAAAGGAAAGTAAAATGTAAATCCACACAGGATTGCTCAACACAATCCACAAAGGAAAATAAAACAGGGTTTCATCTCACACAGGTTCACATAATTTGCAAAGAAAGAGAGATGATCAGATGTAGTCACTGATTCATCTTACTGGGACCCACATAGGATACAAGCACTGTTGACATCGTCGTCGATTCCGATACAATTTTCTTCATCGTCGAACCCACAGAGGATTCCAGTACGATAGCCTTCATCGTCGAACCCACATAGTATTCCAGTACGATTTTCTTCATCGTCGAACCCACATAGGATTCCAGTACGATTTTCTTCATCATCGAACCCACATAGGATTCGAGTACGACAGTCTTCATCGTCGAACCCACATAGGATTCCAGTACGAGAGTCTTCATCGTCGAACCCACATAGGATTCCAGTACGATTGTCTTCATCGTCGAACCCACGTAGGATTCCAGTACGATTGTCTTTATCGTCGAACCCACTTAGGATTCCAGTACAATTGTCTTCATCGTCGAACCCACATAGGATTCCAGTACGATTGTCTTCATCGTCGAACCCACATAGGATTCCAGTATGATTGTCTTCATCGTCGTCAATGTAGCAGTCGCAGCCAGCTCTAAGGTTTCCGCACACAGCAAGATCGCTCGGGAGGGTCCGCTCCATGAGACGAGAGGCTGATACATCAACTGACACCTGGTCCAGAGTTGATGTATCCAAAAGTTCCGTATCGTCAACCGGAACTCAACGTCGCAGACGGCGCGTCAATCGGACGCCCGGTCTGAGAGTTATTGACTTTTTCGTCCGAGGGGCCGGATTGGTTTTTAAGGCAAAACCAACCCGACCGTACTCCACCTACATCCAAACCTCGGGCGGAGTGTGCCAAAAGATCCATCTCACTTAGAGGAATCCACCAAAGTCGACGGCACATCAATCGGACGTTCGGACCTCAAGATATGAGTGTTTCCGCTCCGAGGGCCCGGTTGGTTTCGTGTACGAACCAACCCGGCCGAACCCAAAGTATTCCGAAACCTTGAGTGCGATATACCGAAACAACCGTATCGATCCAAGGATCGCATCTACGCTAACGGAGGGTCGTTAGGAGGCCTGTAGCTCAAGATACGGGTAAACGACCGAAAACTGTCCGAAGACGGGGGGTCTGGGCCCAGACCAACCCGGCCCGACCCCCCCTGGGTCGGCACAAACCGGGTCGGACCCAGTTCGGCGCGGCCTAGTCTGGCCAGTCGGGCCGGAAAGGCTCGGCTCGGCCGTGCGGCCAAGCGAGGGAGCCGCGGGGTGGCACTGCCCCCACAAAATGAGAATCCGCGACCCATGTGGGGCCGCACTGGAAATAGCGGACGCGGCTTTGCCACCTCCCGTGCGTGCCGGACCCGCGTGGCCGCGGGTCCGCTGGCCACCGCCGCCACGGCTTCAGCTGCGGCGGCCCTGTCCGGCGGCGCACCGGGGAGCCGCCTCCTCCGGCCGTCGGCGCCGCCGCGCAGGCGACCCGCGCCACCGGTGGCTTCCGCGGGCCACTGGAGTTGCTCCATTGGTCTGATTCCCTTCCCATCTGCTCCGTAGCTCCTCCCAGGTCTCGTTCTTCACTGCGGAATCAACGAATCACCTCTACGGCATGTTTTGTTGTTGCCCGCCAATCCGCATATCAATGAAGAACTGCGGAGGGTTGTCGGGCTGTGTTTGTTTGGCACGCACCCTCCGCGTTAGGTGATAACAATCGGGAATAAAATATTCAACACATGAATAACAAGCAAGGCACAATTTTAATTGAATTAAAATTGAACTTGTTCTGGGTTCTTTGTTTTAAAAGAAACAATCACAGAAATATAAATTATTTCACAAACCCCTACTTCATCAAGTCGTCGCACGTGCGTTCTTCGCGGAATTGATCATCGCGGAAGGAGGCGATCGTCGCGTCGCGGAAGTGCGTCGCGTCGTCGTTGAAGGGGGTCGAGTCGTCGCGGAACTTGGCGCCGCGTCGACGAACTTTTCATTGTCGATCGAAGGTTGTCGCGGGGTTGGATTGTCGCGGAAGAACGTCGCGGAAGAAGAATCGTCGGTGTCGCGGTACTTGGCATCACGTCGTCGATCTCTGAGGGCTCGGCGTTCTTCGCGTTCTTTGCGTTCTTCGTGTTCTTCACGTTCTTCGCGAAGGAGGATGAAGAACTTGAGGTTTCTGTCAAATCCTCTCAACGAACAACCCTTAAGAAAAATACCGTTGGTCTTATTTTATTAACATGCCAACAAATGAAAAAAAAGAGATAAGTTAAGTAACGACCCATTAATTCATAGAATTAATTCAAAGAATAAAACCGCCCAATTAATTCGTGCGTTAAGAATTTAAGAAAACGCGTCAGTTGACTTTCATAATGATGGGTTTTCGCGGGTGCGTTACTTAGTGGAAAAGAAACAATGGGGCTCGTGTGGGCCCCACCTCACAAATATCCTACCAAGAGGGTAAGATATTTTGAATTCCATCTTATCCTCTTCTACTCAGCTTAAGTGGCTTTAAGTTGATTTTAAGCGGCTTAAGTGAAATAAAAATAAAGTTGTCGCACCACTTTATTTTATTTCTTAAAATAAAGCCCAAAAATTAAAAACCACACCCCAGCAAACGCAACTCCAGAAGAGGCGTTTCTAAGAAAATACCGGCACTGCGATTCCATCGGTACCCTCGGAATTTGATTCCGAGCACCGGTTCAAAAGTTAGAAAAACCCGCTCGTTCATTCACTGAACGTACCCGAGCCAAACTTCGAAAAATGATTCCGGGCACACCAGGCCTCGGAATCAGGTGCCGTCAGAAACTGCGTTCTTGTAAAATTCCAAAGAAAATTAAGAAAAAAACTTCTTTGAAATTTACGGGTCTTTACAAACGTGATGTGAAATCCCATCGAATTACAGAAGCCCTAAATTCAAAAATTAATAATTGAAGAATTCGAAGTAAATCAATGTAGTAGACAAATATCACCCTTTCTCAGAGTTACCATGGACATGTACAAGAATATTTTGGAGATTTTTGAAGGTACAGCCTTTATGAGCTCTTTTTTAGCATGACTAAATGTGCCCTTTATCAGTAGCTTTTTTAGCACTCTTAATGTGTGGCACAACAAAAACCAATATTGTGGTAGTTTGAGTACCAAGAGGAAAACATTATTCCCTTTGATTTAGGGAGTAGAAATAAAATTTTTTATCAACTCTTTTTTTAGCGCTGATAAAGTTACCCCCTTTATCTATGCTTTTTTAGCGCTTATAAAGGTAAATTTTATCAATGCTTTTCTTAGCACTGAAAAAAGGAATATTTCATAAAAATGTAATTTATGATTAAAGAACATATATTATTATATAAATATATTAATATTGATATAAATATAATATATTTTATAAAATATGATTTATATAAGGTCAAATATGCATTTACAATTAATATATAAGATATTTAATTAAAATAGATTATAAAATAATTTAAAAATAATATTAATTAATAAATTTCTAATTATAAATGCGTAATAGTAATTTTATAACAGTTTAATGATTGAAAAAATAAAAAAATTAAAAAAAATCTAAAATAAGTTGAAAATGTGAGTCAAACTTCAAACGACCATAATTTTTGATCCGGATGTCTGTTTGAGCTCTAGTGTATATCAAATCTAAGCCTGAGATGTGTTGTACACTACCATGACTAATGGGAGGCCTGATCACTATTTCTTCAAGGTCAAAAAAGGCATAGAAGGACTCTAAAAATAGAGTTTTTAGTTGGGGTACCCAAATATTTTAACATTTGATGGAAATTCAGCCTCATTTAAGGGGGTCTTCTTATCTTTTTTCTGAGGAGACTCATTTTATTTTCAAGGATTAAACTCATAAGGATATTATGACGTTTAATTTTTTTCATTTCTTATAACGTGTGGTTATTTACAAATAGGTATACAAACATACAAACATATTTGTCTATATTTACACATAGAAATATATTTTTTATAAATCAATATGAAAACATATTTACATATAAAATATCTTTATAAATATATAAGCCATATATAAATTCAAAATAATATTTATTTTTTTTAAATAAAAAATATATGAATATTTATATACCAATATAGTGTGTGTGTGTGTGTGATTGTGTATTTGTGGGTGTATGTATTAACAAATTGATATACATTATCTATATAATATATATATATACATAAATATTAATATATAATATATGTAAATAAATATAAATATGTATAAATATATTTATACATATACACATATATAATATATATATTTATGTGGTAGTTATGTTTGTTTTTATTTATTTATAAACACACAAAAAACAAATTTTATAAATGTATTTAAAATGATCATATAAATATATATTAATATACTAAGAAATATTCGAATAAAAAAATATAGCTGGATATATAAAAATATATTAATAAATATGTCATAAAATAGAGAACAAAGATACATAGAGGAGTGGTCAGTGTCCAGACACACGTGGGAGAGGTCTTGGATTCGAATCCCTGGGGTAGGGGTATGCGATTGGGTGAAGGTGGGTGTATAGCACTATTAAGGGTGGTGGCATGCCTAGAGGTGTGGGGGGGGGGGGGTAGCATTGTTAAAGTGGGTTTTAAGTGCAGATAAGTGGGGTCACCACCGATTATGGTTTTTTTTATTTTCAAATTTTAATTTTTTTTCTTTTAGCATCAGTTTTTTTTAACTGATAAAAGGGGTGTTTATCAATATTTTTAGCACTAATAAAATGGACCCCATTTTAATAACACCTCAATTATCATCATTATTTTATCACTGATAATGGATTTTAGCACTATTAAAACCCTATTCTGTAGTATTTTATCCCAAGTAAACATGGGTTTACTACTTGTACAACCCTACAGATAAGAAAGATACTTTCGCAAGACAGACCGTATTTCTTGAGAGGAAGAAAATCCTCAAGAAGTATAATGGGATCAGGAATTACTTTGCGGAATTTTTTGTTCAAAAGACAAAAGAGCTGGAAAAGGAACTGATTCCATAGGTTCCCATGTAAGAAGATGTTCTTGAAATGAAATTGCTACATAGGCATCTAAGATAGGTAAGAGAAAAAAATGATATTGTTTTCTAGTCACTAATGATGGTGACACGTTATTGGTTGAAAATAATGATCCCCTTTCCTATATCGTGTCATTAGAGATCTCATAAGTTATAAGATGGCATGTATCCATGAATTATGAGATGGATTCCATATATCGAAACCAATTTTAGGTTTTGATTGATCCACCGGTAGTTGTGAAGCCATTTGGGTGTAAATTAGTATTCAAGAGAAATATGGACATGGATGGAAAAATCAAATATCAATAAAGCATGACTAGTAGATAATATGTTTATACAACATCAAGAAATTGACTATGATGAATTTTTATCCCATTTTCATGTTTAAATGTATTAAAATTTTGATTGTCATAGCTGCTTACTATCACTATGAGATTGGACAAATGGATGTCAAAACTGCATTCCATAATAGGACCCTTCAAGTCGATGTGTATATGATAAATCAAAAAGGGTTTGGAACACTAGGGAAATTCAAAAATTTATGCAAGTTTCCTAGATCCATATATGGATTAAATAAAGCATCCATGAAATGAAAAATTTATTTCAATGAAGGCATAGTGGGATTTCATTTTATTAAGAATGAATTTGATTTGTGTGTTTACAAATGGTTTAGTGGGAGTATAGTTTTTTTCATTGTAGTATATTTTGATGAAATATTACTAATTGGAAATGATATACCATCCATAAAAGTTGTTAAGGAATGGTTTGGAAAGTGCTTCTCCTTCAAGAACATAATTTAAATGACCCACATTATAGGGATCAAGATCTTGTGTTGTAGAACCAAGAAGCTTCTTGGAATATGTAAAGGTACATACATTGACTAGATACTAAAGAGGTTTTGTATAGAATAATCCAAGATGGTATTATTTCTTGTATCACATTTTATACATCTTTATAAGAAAATGTGTCCCTATAAATAAGTGAAAATAGAGAGGATGAGTAAGATCTCATACACTTATGTGACAATATCCATCATGTATGTCATGTTATATATGAGTCTTGATGTTTCCTATAATTTGAGCATGGTATGAAGATATAAAGAAGATCCAGGTGAACAACATTGGACTGCTGTTGAAGCTATCCTTAAGTATATTAGGTGAAATAATGAAATGTTCATGGTTTATGAAGGAGATAAAGAGCTATTCATCTGTGGATACACTGATTCTATGTTTTAGATGGATCAAAATGATATAAATTCATAATATGGATATATTTTAGTCTCAACAAAGGAGTTATGAGTTTGAAAGGTTTAAAGTAGCTAGTTTCCACAAATTCAATAGTGGAGTCAGAGTAAATTACGGAATATGATGTAGGCAAGGAAATAGTATGGGTTCAAAACCTTTTCTAAGAGTTTGACATCGTACCTAGTAGTAAAGAACATATCATAGTTTACTATGGTAAGATGTAGTGGTGAATGCTTCCAAATAGATGAGGTCACACCAATGGAAAAAGCACATGATTCAGAAGTTCCATCTCAGGGATGATTTTTCTCAAAGAGGTGATGTTTTGGTGAGTAGTGTATATATAGGGGAAAATATAAAAGACCTATTGACAATGGATTTATCTCAATAGAGGCATGAGTATTATATGAGCTCTAGTGGATTGAATGTTGTTTTCAGTTGACTTCCGTGCAAGTGGGAGTCTATTAGAGTTAGTTCCCTAGGTCAAACCTTTTTTGGTAATTTATTACATGCATTAATTATTAGTGAAGTTTTATTATCAAATTATTATTTTACCACTCCCTAACTTTTTTATGTGTTAATATCCAAAGAATATATGTCTCGTTGAATTTTTATAGTAGTTCCTTGCTATGATGAGATCTTAGAGGTTCTACAAAACCATTCTTGAATAATGTACTATATCAAGATGATATTTTCTTCTGAGAAACAAAAAGATAAAAGATATCAGGGATAAGAGTTTCATAAGGAATCAATATACCTTCCTATGATGCTAACCCTTTGTAATATTCAAGAAAATAGGTTATGAGAATAGTCCCATCATATAATAAATCTACATTTCATGTTTCATTAGAGATTCCTATAAGTGGGCATGCATATTGGTCCTTAGTCTTTAATATTATCATTAATGGATATCATTACTCGTGTAATTTTATGTATTGATGAAAAAAGAGATCACAGATGCTCATAGAGAGGTCAAATACATTGGGTGCATCATGAGTGATATTACAGTAATGAATAATGAGGGAAATAATTTATCCCTCCTATACCTTGATGTATGTTGATATATCATGCCCTTTGATGGGAATAGAACTGCCCAAATAAATCCATGGTCATGGTGGTCGGTGGGAGAGTTCATTTTTGGAAAGTCAAATAAAGAGAAATAGAACATATAGGTTGATGGAACCAGAATGAAACCTACTCGATTTTAGGTATCATAATAAAGAGATTATATTACATACTAAGCATTACTTGGAGGTTATATGTCATTGTAATATCAACATCATTCTCTATGGTTACCATGGAATGTTTATAGATGCTAAAAATGGACTTTATCCACTTATGCCTAATTCCATTGAGAAAGAATCTTGGAGTGTCACACACATAGTTTATATGAAATCTCAGTCAAATTAATGTAATGAATTTGAAAAGTTAGAATAAAAAAGAATTATTCTGGTTTGGTTGATTTCCATAATCGATCACATTTTATTCAACATAATAAGTGACTTAACTAATAATAATAATAATTATTCACTATTTTCTAGAAGAAAATATTTATTTATTTAATCTCAAAATAATGTAGTGACATTTATTTATTAAATACTCGTTATTCAAGGATGAGTAAATGTTGACAATAGAAAGGGGACCAAGCTTAATGGTTTGATAGGAAATGGTGTAAATGATATTTATTTATATTTTTAATGCATTTCACATGTCATGTGATTAGTATTAATAATAATAATAATAATAATAATAATAATAATGGATATAGTGTAAACTAAGATTATTAAATACGGTTTAGGGATTGTGGGTGATTTTCCAACCCTAAACCAACCATATTAGATATCTAATTTTATATATCTTTTCATAAATCACATTTTGGAGTGCACAATTAATAGAGAGGTATCTAGAAATAGATATCTCTTACTCCTCTCTCAAGACATGGAGTGAGAACCAATAGTTATTCTTCCTTTGATAAGAATACCGATGCGATCAACAATGTACAATGCAAGTGGTATGGATTGGCCATGATAGAACCTAATGATTCTACATTGATGTTCAAAGATTTGGTTGCATGTATAGATCTCTTCTAGAGGGATTATTCACTTGGATCCTATAACAAAATGGTGGTACGATGAGATCTAGTTAACCAGAATCATCAATTAATGAATATTTACAAGTTATGTTAGTTCTATATCTTCTCATAAATTAACTATAAATTACATGTGAATATTAGATGAGTTAAAATTAATCTATGGGGTTATTAAAAGTAATCTATTGGTTTATTTAGAAATGTTTTTTAAACATGAATAAAACTGATCACACATAAATTAGGAATAAAAGATGAGTTGTTCATACCATCAAAGGATTTTAAAGCTACACCATAAACCTAAATGACACACACTCAGTATCTAGTATCCATGATTCCAATTTATTGGAATTTATTTATATTACATTAAAATTCACATGTTATGAATGGTTCTCTCTAAGGACATTTCCCAATCAGAGATACCAATATTTAAATGATTGAAATCCATTTAATACGTTTATAATGAATTCCATTTAATCCACTCATAATAGATTATAAAAAATGAAACCATGTGGTAAGAGGCATACACCTAAAGTCGTGAATATCTTTACTGAACATAAAAAAATCCTATGTACACTATTCTCACACTCTATCTTTCTATATCATGTTTTTTATTTGACAAGATCTTAAAGAAAAATCTGTTTAAAATGTCCTTCCTTCCAGGTGTTAGTGGAATAAAATAATAAATCATGTTCTTGTATGAGGTATCGAGTTTCACTGGCATCATTTTCATTTATGAGGATTCATTTGGACTCTGGGTATCATCCACAAAAGAAGACGGATTATCATCATATGTTAATAAGAAATATGTAATATTTCACTCAGTGGTGGAATCTTAGTGTCATATGTTTTCTATTTTCATCATATTTAACCATTATTGTCCAAAAAAATGAGTTATTTATCATTATTGTTGGGTAATAAGTTTGAGGAAATAGGTTCTTTATTTGGTTTATCTGCCAAATTTATTTTTTTAGTTTTTATATTTCAATTTTAAACATATCCATCATTAGTCATCGTTAACTTGTCCTCTATAAAAATGACATCCCTAATGATAGAAGTGCTTTTTAGATAATGGGGCCCCAAAAATATCACCCTTCACACCATCATTACATTCCAAACATTATTCTTTTATACTCATTAAATAGTGTATACACATGACCCTTAAAATTATATAACTAAGAATAGTCAATGGGTTACCAACTCACATATCCATCAGTGCTTTTAGATCAATCACTATTATAGAAGATCAATTGATCACAAAACATGGGATATTCACTTCTTTTACCATAACATATTGGAAACTTATTCAATATTTGACATCACCCTTCTTATAACCAATAATGATATTTTCATTCTCCCTATAACTCTATTTATTGGATAGTGTTATCTATATTAAGTTGTCTCTTGATTCCATATTATTGAAAATAAGTTTCAAACTCCTTGATAATATATTCTCCACCATTATCAGTCCTCAATTACTCATTTTTATTTTTAGATTCAATATCATTTCAGGAGTTAAATGTTTTACATTGTTTAAAAACATATATCTTCCTTTTTATTGGTTACCCCCAATATTTTATTTAATAATTATTGATGAATGATACAAAAATTCTTTCCCCTCCAATTTGTGTAATCAATGATTTTCAAATGTAAAAAGGGAACAAGTAAATGATATATAGGATCCTTTCTTTTTATATTTAGAGATTTAATGTATTTTTTTCCTAAAAAATAATGTTAATAAAATAGTATGGATACGTTTGTATTCTTTGGTAGAAAATTGTTTTTAGTAACAATATTTAAGCCACATTTAAACCAAAAACCATGATTTTAATTCCATGACCTCATTAATTATTTCATTAAGGTAGTTGATGCAATAAATCTCTTTAATTACAAGTATATTTTACCCAGAAGCATACACAAGTTCTTAGAGAACTTGTCCTCCTTCACTGCAAGCATTCCATTCACAATATTCATCACTTATTTCTCGGTGTGAGTATTGCACTCAATATCATTTAATTGTCCAAGAGATAATATGTTATCCTATAAGCCCTTCACATTGAGTACTAATTTAATGTTTTATAACATACCATAATGTATATTCAATTATATGGTAACAACTATATGGATATTCATGGTATGGTTATTTACCGTGCACAAAAGTTCTTTCAATATGGGTTCATACTGTTCAAACCATCCCCTTTGAGATATCATGTACCATTTTTCTATATGGTCATTTATCCATGAATCAATGATATTTTTCATACCTATAACACCTATCATATCTTCACATATATGTATAACACAACATTTAATTGTACTAATTAAATTTCCTTCACTCTTCTTATTAATAGTCTTTTCTAAGTGAACCTTGTTTCCATAATAAAAACAGGAGATATTATTCTTCTTTTTGCTTGATTTCGGTGTTCCATGATTCTATATCCCACTATAACCATGCTAATTCATTCTAACCCTACTATTTATTGAGCATGAATTTGATTAGAACTTTTATGTGTATCCACATTGTTCTTTAATTAAATTTATTCTTCAATAATCATATCTATAATGTCATTAAATGGTAACATATCTGTGAGAATATTTTTATTGAGGTTGATAATGAGATATTCATACAAATATATAAACTTTTGAGTAGAATATCCACACATTCATCATCAAATTTTCTTATAACACAATGTTGTTTGTTGAGAAAATGGGTTATTAAGAGTGATGACTTTATAAACAACAAATAATGACTCATCTATTCAAAAAGTGTATAAATTTATTTTAGTTTTTTTGGTTATGCAAGGACATGGAAACATATATATTACCAAGGGTATATAAAATTTACTATGCTAATTTTTCTCCAAAATTCTTAATAGGAACCTATCATCCAAGGACAAATAGATATTGGCAATTAAATTCTTGTCCTCGTTATTACATTTTTCCTTTGACAAACCTCCCAATTTTCTCCCAATTTGCTATAGATAATTACCCTTAAATAACACAACAAGAATATTATTCTTCTAAAAAAGAAAAATATTCCTATTAAATTTCTCAATATGAAATTTTACTTCCACACTGACATGTTGAGGGACCATAAGAAAAACCATTTCAAAAAGGTCTGTATAATAATCTTAATTTTTTTGAAGTGAGTGATCAATGAGAGATGCAATTACACTGCAAGATAAAATTTTTGGGGAACTTTTAAAACAAAAAATGTATGAATAGATCCACAACATAACATCACATTGATGCTACTTAATGCGATCAAAATGATTTCCTTTAATGTAATATTGAATTCAAGAAAAATAATAATGTGTAGAATAATGAAAATAAATAAAAAAGGATGAAATTTAGAAACCTATATTATTGGAGAAGTGTATAAAATCATAGGTATATTAAAATAAACAGTGTTTTAACCAATTGGATCTATTTTTTTCCATAAAATAATAATTAAGATAACTATTGATTTACTGTTTTTTAGAAAAGAATTAGTGGTTTAAACAATTTATGAGTTTGGTACGGATGTTTCCAAAAGGAAAAAGGGATATTAAATGGTAAGTCAAATATACCATATTTATTTACATGAAGATAAATACTATTTTCATGAATTTATTGTTAAAATTGAGTTGAAATTGAAGTGAAAAAATAACTATATAAATGTGGTTGAGATAATAACCTTTTTATTAAAAATTTAATAATGGTTGAACCATGTTTTCATGAATAGTAGTAAAAAATATTCAAAGGAGACATATATTGGATCTAAATTTTTGAATATTTATATATGAAATTAAAATAGAGAGTGGTATAGGTAGGAACCAATGGACAACATTTTTTATTTTATTTTAATGAAATTGATGCTTGGGTATAATCATGTTTTTTATACTCTTATCAATTATAATAAAATTAAAATAAAAATTTAAGAGGTTTTAAATCTATACATTCAATACAAAAAATAAAATCTATTACGAACTACCCTATACTTATGAAAAAACACTGATAAAAAGGTACATTTATCAGCGTCAACCCAAAGCTTGGATAACGGTCACCTTTATTAAAACTAAAAAAGTTCTCATAAAAGAGAATCCATTTTCAGTGCATTATTTAGTGAGGACAAAGTACAATACCAAAGATTATAATATATTTAATAAAATTTTCATCACATAAATTTTGACATAATGAAAATTATATAATTTCATCGTAGTACAACACTGTATAATACAATATAAAACATAAAAATTATATATATATAAAAAGATAAAACAAGTAACATATTTTTTTAATAATATAATTAATAAATAATAATATATATATATAGGTTAAAAATAATATAATAACCAAAGTACATCTCAACAAAATATGACGAGTTTTTGGATTTAGGTTCAAATTTCTTGATTTTGGAACTAAATAAGTTATTTTATATAATAATTAAATTTAACATAGATGGACAAAAGTTTATAAAAAAGATTTTAAATTTATAATTATCACATAAAAATTATCCAAGATTGAATTATTAATAATTTTTTAGACAATTTAATATTTGGGTATAAATTAAAATACCGTGTAAATATATAGAAATTATTGTGACACCATAATTAATTAAAATAATATAATAAGTAATGTAAAGGCGTTATTGATCAAAAATTGGTTTATTCATTAAAAAAATATTTTAAAGTAATAAAAATAATTTTCCAAACCTATAAAAAATATTCCAGAACCTAATGTATATTTAAATATTTTTAGAACTATTATTTATGAATAAGAATCTTTCCCACATAAAAAACAGTATATTTTAAAGGATTCTAGTTCCTAAACATTGAAAATCCAAAAAAATCCCTACATGTCAAATTACATGGTGTAGAATCATGGTAAGTATGTGGGTTTTCTTATTTTTTTAACCTTGAGTCAATAAACTGTGTTTTGAAATTAATAAAAAAAACCCTATGTTAATATAAATAATCACCCTCCCCCATTCTTATTCAATATTGAAATGAGTGATCACATTTCTCCATTAATTTTATTTCTCAAGAGTCTCTATAATGAGTTTATAATGTTCTAAAGTTCTCCCATCAGTCTTTAAGAAGCTAGCTTTCATGGTAATATTTCACAATCATCCTCTTTCTTTTTCAATTGCAATCCTTTTGTTGTAATATCATTTAAAATTCATTTTTATATACAAATATTATTTTAATTCTATGATGTCTTCCCCATTTTCATATATTTAAAATGGTATATTACTTATTTCCACACATTATATCCTTTACCTAAGATGTTATCACACTAATTTAATGGTCCTTATTCCCTTCTAATCCTTTATTTATGTAATCGTGTCCAATATATTTTAATTTTAATGTGACGTGTTATTATGATTCATTTTTATAAATTGATTATCATATTATAAATTAAATATCATCATTCCATATAATTATTCTACTTTTATATATAATTATAATGGTTAAACATTATTGGAATCCCAAGAGAAAAATTTACATATAGGAAAAAATCTTATATTTTGGGTAAAGTAAATATTGTAAGGTTCCCTAGAAATTATATCTCTATCTAGAAACTATAAATGGATGATATCTCTAGATTAGATTTCTATAGGTTGAATGACCATGGGAATGATTGTATGGGTATTTACTCGATCCTCACTAAATGAAAAATAAATGAGTCCAACTGCACGCTTGATTTGATACTATCATGGGATATGCTTTAGATGATTCACAAGAACTTTATTGATAATAATGAAAGATTTTAAAATAATGTTATAGTGTTGAAATAAATTATTAATTATTGTTTCTAAATTATGTTTTTCACCGGATCCATATGTATGGATATGTAGATGATTTTATATAATTTCTCTAGTCAGTTATCCTTGGAAACTATTGAACTTAATGACCATTTCTTATTAATACCCCTACACTATTAAAGTAACCTTCACTAATACGTTATTATAATTACACTGAAAATTTTAATTTCTCTTACACTATGAATATCCTAAAGATTCAATTTTTATTGAGGGATATTCCCCTAGATTTCCATATTTATTTACTGAATAGAGAAATATTGATATTTTATATACCCATTATGTCTATATAGAAAACTATTGATTACTTATCCATGACTATATATGAGGTTACATAGGTAACATTATATTATATATTGTTTATCCACTTTGTTCTTATAACTAATTCATTGATCTTATTATATGATGGGAGTGTCTTAGAATTATATGTCCCTTTGATGTACTGATAGGTCTCAAGAGACAGACTAATTGTATAAAAGTGAAATCCTTACCCATTTATCCACAATTTGTTGTATTGATGCCTTGATGGTATGTTTATGATGTCCACCATTATAAATTCCCTCTTCATGAGATTAGTTATTCTCATTCTTGAATTTATTTATAATTATTTAATCCATGAATATATTATGCTCACAATTCCATTTTTTAGGACATTTATTTGTTCCTATCATAGTATTAGTTTCATGCTTATGTATGATAGATTCCACTGTATGTTTCCCATTACTGAGAAACTAAGATTACCCCTTTATTTTTTTTCCATATGAATCCATGAGAGAAACTACATGTTCCATATTGATTTTCATTGAGAAATAATTTTTTTCTTGTTTTCATATTATGTATCTTCAATTTTGAATTTAATGTAATTTTCATTTAGGTATATAATTTTATAAGACCAAAAAACTATTAGATAATTTCAACTACATATTTAATACATTATAATAAAATAACCACCAAGTCTACGTTACTGGGTTAAATGTATTATAGTTTGTATGATAGAAAGTTTAGAAGAAACCCTATGTAACATCCCCAATTTTAAGGTACACATCATTTAAGATTTGATGAATCTAAAGGGTGTAATTAAATAAGTTGAGGCAAGTTAATTGTGATCATAGAAGGAATCGACCCAATGGTAGAAAATTGGATAAATGATCTAGTTCAAACTATGAATAAACATTCATGACTCAAATATATTATTGGCATATTGCATGAATCTATTTTCAGGAGTTGAATTTAGTTCTTAAAATGAGAGCTAATTCATGATGTGAATGATATTTTTGGTATTTTAAACCAAGAGTATTTTTATTTTGGCATATAATAAATCCCAAACATTCATTATTTTAATATATAATTCATGGTTTAAATATATCTCTTTTTAGAAAATTTTATTTTATAATGCTCTTTTAATTTCCCACTCACCAACTTTTATGTTACTCAAAACCCTAGGCTCTCTACACGTGTTTTAGGATATCTATTTCCCTTATGTATCTTTCAGTAAAGGATCCTAGAATATTTATTATGAGTTTACAATTCATTGAGTCCTTTATGATTCTACAATGATTTAATTCTATTCTCCTTAATCAAAAAAATAATATCATAGATGTTTTGATCGTATCTAGAGGGGTTTTTCATGGTGTAATGAGGGTTTCGTTGATCAATAATATATTTGGTATCTGAATTCAAGGATTTGGTTTACATGCATCCATCGAACCAGGGTTGTTGTTAGAAAAAAATCACCTTAGATATTTTTGACCTTAACCTACCTTTGGGGTGTGGTTTCATCTCAAACATGATTATGGGATTATAAATAATGTTAATTTGGGTTTGGTTTTAGAATCTAGTGATGCTTTTCAACTTAGTCGGTGGCCCTTTGTTTTAAATATGCACTAATATATTTATATATATATATATAATCGAATATTATATATATAAGTGTATATTTAATAATATTTATTCAATGTTGGTATGATTATGAATATATTGAATACATATGATTATATATATATATACATGATATAAATATCAATGTATCCCAAATAGTTTTTATTATCAATCCATTATGAATATATTAAATGGATTGAATATTTGCGGAATAGGATTCAATGAATTTGTAGAAATGGGAAAAAAATTATATGGATACCTAAATATGGCCAATGTATTTCATTTAATGAAACACATCATGGATGTATATATAATGGGATGTGATACCTCTTGTTGTTTACAACAAATTGTGAGCAAGCCTATCAATTCTATCTTCCTTCTATACTATTATTTATCATCTGAGACGAAGGTTCTAGAACCCCTTCCATATTCAGGTATCCTCATGATATGAATAGAAATATATTTTCAATTGTCTCCCTAGTGGAATGATGATTTTGTCAACTAATTCATGATATTCATCAAGAATTCTCCTTTGTTGAGGAAGAATAAGAATGCTACTATTAGCATTTTCTAGGTACTCTATTTTATAGATTTAATTATGTGTTTATTCTTGAATATAGATCTATCTGTGTATGGGTTATGCTCCATTGAATATGATAATATGATGATAGTGAAAAACCCATAAGTTTTTTCAAAGTGAATAGTTATTTTGATGAATCAATGCATTTATAATTATATGAATTTTTTTTATTTATAAAGAATATTTTTCAAGCCTGGAAAAAAATCTAAAAATTCATATTTAGTAAATGGTTTATAATTAGGAATAATAATAATAAGGCTAAATAAAAATCTTTATTAAACTTTTTAAAATATAAAGAGTTCATATTTATAACTATTTTTATGACAATAAATAATGTAATTATTTTATTCAAGAGAATTCAATTATTAATTGAATTATAATATTTATAAATTGTTTGTAAATAAAGAAAATTATATTTTTAAATATTTATACTTATTTATAAATGTGTTTTATAAATTAATTAACTATAAAATTTTTATGGTAGATTGATAAATAATTTTAAAATACATTTAGAAAAATTAAATGGCATGTTTTAGGATATAAAAATAAATGGGTTGTTTAGAAATCATAAAAGGTGATTTATAAAGTGTTTATAAATTACAACATATATGATATTTATATTATATAAAAATGTTTATATAAAAGATATTGAATTATAAAATGTTTAGAATTCATGATATACCATATAAATGCAATTTAATAGAAAATATGTATGGTTCAACATTTAAATAAATATAAAAATATTTATATTCATGATAATTTATAAAATTTTTTAAGTAGAAGTTATTTATGAATAGTTGATAAATGTATCATGTTTTGGAAAATAAATAAATAATTTATTTATTTGTTAAATTTACTTGATATTCATGTTCAGTTCACAATTAATTAATTTGAAATTGTTCAAATTAAAGGGTCCCCATTTAGAGTATTATTTAAGCCACTTAAAAAAGTGTTTCGATAATTGATATGATCATGTTTTAAATAATAATTTAGTATATGATATTTTGATTATGTAAAATGTATACATAATAGAAATTAAATTATAGAATGTCCATAATGTTAAAATAAAAATTATAAAAGGGGTCATAAGTAGCTATTATTTATGAAATTGTTTATAAACATATATGTCGTGTTTAAATATCTAAATAGTTTATTTATTTAGCAGTTATTAAATATTTTATTCATAATTATAAATTATTTATATTATAATGGATATATTCCAAAATGTATATGATGAATTTATTCTTGGATAGAGCCTTACATATCATGATAGTTTTGATTTCACAAAATTTATTTCTCTTCTACTTTGATCTTGGTTTTTAATTTTAGTTATGAGCATGATAATAGTTTATGGGAATAATTTGTGAATACTAGGTGTTAGATATAACATGAATTGAGTTTTTTCTAGAGTAATGTATCCCTAGGTAGAGGGACTTGGGGTCAACCCACCTACTTTGTTGGAGGATTTCCTTATCTAGAAAAATGAATGGGGTTGGCAATCATTCGCTCTATGATTTCTCATGTGTAGTTTTTCAATATAATATAACTCTATGCCTTTACAAGATTTGTTCATATACCTTATACATATCATGTATTTGGATATGTATGAATATAATTGTCTTTTATTTTGGGATGATTAAAACCTACTCTTGGGTTGTGTAAGGAGTTACACTTTAATGTGTTGTGGACACATTAATTTGGTGGATGGAATAGAGATTCGAAAATAAAATCATTAAAAGCATGTATACACATAAAAGGAATAAAATTTGAAAGGATGAGTATTAGATAAGATGTAATAGTTATGAATTTTATATTCTTATAACTCCTACAATCCATATTTTTATTTTCTAAAGACACTTTTGAGGGGAAAGTGTGAAACCTTACAAACGCCCACCATATTCAAACCATCAAGAAAGTAAAGATACAATGCCCAAATTATAAATCAAAAACCACGCCTGGAGGTTTCAAAAAATTAAAATTCAAAAGAGCGGTCAAACCGATATGGACCACATGCTACTGCACTGCCTGAGAGACCAACCCAAGATCTCTTCACTGCCATCATCACATCTACAACATCAGTCATCATCTCCAACCACCACCATCATCTTGCCGAAGCCGAACACAAACACACTTTTGACGGTTGAAAATGTCATCAACATCTACATCCCTATGCCTCCCATTAATACTCACATCCCAAATACCCATGCGTATAGAGCTCCACCTCAGAGAGAATGACGGAATCTGGATCCAGAGCAGAGAGAAGAGCAGGCTTTTGTAGGAAACAATGGTCAGAACCTTGTAACCATCGATGTCAAGGAAATATAACACCGATGAAACCATCACTAGAAACCTCAAAATACCAACATCAAATCATGGATTCGCACCGAACATCCACACAATCGTCCCTTTACCTCCGACATCATCGTCCACGCCGATAACCAACACGATAGAAAAGAAAGTCACCGAAACCAGATTCCAAACTAGATACCATATAGACTTAACCACCAAGCTAACATTAAATAAAACTAGAACTCTAAGAAAAACACCACCAACCTTCATCGATAACATTGAGAAAGAATCACAAAGTATATATGAAAAACAGAAAGCCATATTAATCAGAGAAAAAAAGACTCATCTTGCGCATGGAGTACCGAAGGCTGCTGAGCCGCACATCCCAAAATGTGAAAGTTACCCCCACACCAAGTCTGACTGGCAGAGTGAAAGGGGAACCCGAGGTCAGAGCTTGGCTATTAGTGCCATATGAAACCGAACACCAACAAATTTGAAGAGTCATAAGATGAAAAGCTGGCCAAGCAAGAAGAAACCGACTCCGGCATAACCTGAAAACCCATCGTCCGCTGAACCACAGAACCCAATGACTATTAGAAACCTTTGATCTAGCGCCGAATTAGAGAGGTGTAGAGAATCGTGAGTCCAGAGTATGGTAGGGAGGACAAGGTCTTCCATGAAACACCAAATAATGAAAAGGAAGAAGAAAAATAGGAGGAGGAAGGCCGAAGAAGGAGTATAGGGGAAGATCCATCACTGCCGAGAAGGGCTCGAAAACCCGAGGTGGGTCATGCTAATATTTGGTACCCCTATATCATCATTTGATAGATATTTTTTTTTGTTTTGGGTTACACTATCCAAGAGACCCGAATAAGATTATGTTGTCAAAGGAATAGAGTTGAGTGAATCTATAAAGTTTGATTTAGATAAGTTTTCATTTTCTCAACTATATAAGAAACATAAAAACCATGTTTTTGATTATTCCCTACATAGATAGCTATGTTATTGGAGAAATGACAAAGGAACCCAAAACTTAGTGAAATGTGGATATTGGATCACTAAATAGATATATTATATGGGTTCATCAATAATAGTGGGACAAATTGCACTAAATCCCCAATAAAAATATATAAAACATGGTATTCTTCAGATAAAAGTGTTTGTTTTAGACTAATGGAATCATCATCAAGAAAAACATTAAGATCAATCCTTGAAAAGGAAAACCTAATTGGGATATATTTCCATTATAGGTTTATAAATTTGAAAATTATTCGCAAACAATAAGAAATGTTATAGGAATTGGAACAACCACTTCATGATAAATCGACTAGAGATGTTACTCAAAAAAATGATTTGGATAACTATAATACAAATACAAATGATTCATAGGAATTATCTAAAATCATGTTGGTTACAAAAAATAAATATTTTAAAAGAAACATAAGACTCTCATTTACTTTCAAATTACTGATAACCAAAAATTGATCTATCAAAAACAAGGGAGGCATGCATGGTATGGAGTTTATAAAGCTATTTTCTTTGTAAGATAATATAAGTAATCTTAGTCTCCACCCATACACGATTGGGTAAAGAAATGACTTGGAAAGGATGGGTTCACCTCTAAAGAATTAACTAGAAATGGATTTTATTTGGCCTCACTGTAGGAAAGGATTCATAAATTTTATTTAATTTATAATATGAAACAAATATACAAACTTTTACCCAATCTCCTCAATATGTTGTGGATTTCTCAACAATACCTAGTACTTTTAGGCTCCAGTACCTTAACAATGGTACACAAGGATGTGGGTAAATGTTTTGAAAAAATATGGGAGAAAATAGGTTGTGGAAAGTTTACACTACCTATCAAAATAATAATGAAAAAGTAATGAGAATGTTTTCATTGGGGAAATGTTGTCCATTAGAGAATAAATTGTCCAGATTACCTGAAGGGCAGTAAGAAGCCACTAGTGTCACCACTTCAGGTAGGAATGTTATAGAATTAATTTCATTTATGGTATATGATGCCATTTTTATATTTCATAAGTATTGTAAATATAAAAGACACTATTATAAGAAATTAATGAATGACAATATTGCAGTGGATATCCAAGTGAAAAATAAAAGGTGTTGTTGTGTTGGAGACTTGGATACTTCAGGGTTAGATGTTTTTAATAAGATGTTAATTATTTATTTTTTATCCTGAGAAGATCTTGTGAAAAATGGATGTTTTAAAAGAAATTTTTAGTAATACACATAGTTATGATTTGTTCGGTTATATGAATTTCATTATGGAGACTAAAATGACATATTCTAGTAAGGTAATTCATAATTTCTCCATTTAAGATAAAATTTTGACAAAATGAATTGATTGAATAAACTTTACAAGAAATTATCAAAATGTTGAGAATGGATGAACTAGGCATATGATGTCTAGATTGTGGTATTGTGAAGATAATAAAAGAGGGTAAAAGTTTTTACTCAAAGAATAAAATTTATTTGAAAAGTTTAATAATTTTTCTTCAAGAAGATAGTCAAGGTTATTGAAACCTAGGTCTGTTAGGCCAATGAAATTTTAATTCCATAAATTGGATTATTTAGAATACTTGAATGAGTGTAAGAAACTCCATGGAATGTCTATATTATGTATAGATGATATAGAATACAATTCTTCAATTTTTAAGTGTATTTGATACCAATTATATATTTTATACAGTGTTGTAAATATATGGAAGTTCAAAATCAAAGGATGATTTATTTGTGTTTGTAATTTACATTCATGAAAAAAAGTTATTTGCATATTAATGGAATGCATAGTATCAATCTCAGATGAATCTAAATAAAAGATTTGTATCTTTATCTCATTTCTCTTATGTCATAATAATTAGTGTAATAATAAATAGATATTATGAGATAATAATTTGTATGCAGATGGTTTATGATTTATCATGTTTTATAACTTGTTTTGAGAAGAAAATATGGATACAAATTTCATTTCTAGAATAAAATGTTTATCTGAATATTTGTTAAAAATATATGGAAATGTGTTCCATCAACCCATTAGTGGAATATTTTAGTAAATTGTTATTTTCAAGTAAGAATGTTTCAAACACATATAATACACTATATTATATGGAAATAATAGTTTATTTTTAATATATTTATACTAATAGAAAATAAATATTATTTCCTAAAACAAAAATTTTCTCACGTCGAGTATTAGATATATATTATGTAGTGAATATAATGTCTTTGAGGCTAGTGGGACTAATTTTACACTTATAGATGTTCAATGTTAACAAAAAAAAAGATTATACAAGATTTAGTTTAAGAGATTATTTACATTATATATTAATGAATTAGGATATGACCTATTAATGAAAAATATAAATAGTTACATTTATTTTATGTGATAAACTAAATTTCAATATAATGAAAACTTATATTTTAATTTAAATTCACTTTATTTCATAGAATTTTTAGGAAATAATGGAAAATAGACATATAAATGGATACATATGTTTACCACAATGAAGTGAATGTCAAATTATCTTAAAAGTCTTTAGTATATGTTGGAAAAAAATCTAAAGAGTTACATTTGTTAATCATAACAAGTGAACATCACAATTTCCTATAGTCTCATACCAACCAACATAGAAAGTGTATCATTTGGAATCCTAAAAATTTTAGAGTGTAATTATAATTATAAATTTAACGAGTTACATTAGTTACCATTACAAAATGGATATCACTTTATCCTTAAAAGTGTTTATGATGTGATAATTAAGTAATAATGTAAATAGTTACATTATTAAAAAATCAAGGAAAAAATTGATGGGAAAGGTTCCAATGATGGTGATGATGTACTTAGAATGATTTCTAAGTGGACAATATAACATTACATTATAACATTTGATGTTATAAATTTAATAATCTTGAATACATTTTCAAAAAATTGAATTATGGAATATGATTCCTATGTCTCCCCATTATTCAAACTATTTTCTTCATAAAGGATACTCACTAAGAGGTTAGTGGGAGTATATTATCATATGATCACATAGGGATGTGATGGAAATTACATATTAATGTAATTTTCAAAAAATGAATACATTATTTATATAATTGCATGAGTTTTACGCTATATATATGTAAGAGATTGGTGGTAATGATAGTAAACATATAATGTATTTATAATAAATGAAATATCCATTTATCATTCATTAATATGTGTTGTATCTTTAATTTACATGAAAAATTTAATGATAAATATCCCCTCAATGTACAAACTTTTATTTTCCAGTAATCAATGATCATCATGATGTCTAATGGGTAGTGATGATATATATAGTTTATCTTGGTTAGATTCTTATAAAATTTGTATAGGGTTTTATATAATATTTTGAATAATATATTTTGAGTTAATAAATAGAGAATTATTACTTACACTAATCCAGTAATGTATATCCCATTGAATGTCAGGAATTCAAAGATATATTTATGGGTGTATGATTATTATATGTTCTTCTTATCTGCGGTTAGAGAGATACCTTTAACGAGAACCTTTATACATTGATACCATACTTGCACAAGTCACCATCTGAACTTAGATAATAACTGGTGGTTGGGTATGTTGCAGATCATGTCATTGGTTAGAGGGAAACCAAGATAAGATTTTTCCAATTGTATGACAATAAAAGGCATATGGACCTTGATTGAATTATAATGAGGAATGCATTTCAATGATTAGTGGTTTCATATATGATGTATTCAACTAATTGTATAGGTGACATGTGATGTGATTACAAGATAGATCAATTATATGTTATGTATTCATCCAGTTTGTCAATATTGTTTTGAGAATAAAAGAAAATTATGAGCCATATTCTAGATTGACACATTCCATGACTAGTGGTTTCTTGATGTCATGATAAAAGGTTTTATATAATATACATATGATATATATGACACACCTTTTGGTGTACATGTTCATATAGATATACGAGTATGTTTGATGGTGATCACAATAGACCCCTTAGTAGCTTGAAGAGCACTGATGTTTTGCTAGAGGTGGCTCTTTGATTACATCTATGATATAGATATTTCACAGCTATTGTTAACACTATTAAGGCCCACTGGGTCATGTAATTAGTCCCTTGGATAAGGTAAAATTTTCGATATTTGTTTTGGTCAAAAAGAAGATATTTTGATGAAAACCCACATTCAAGAGGGTTTGGATGGATTCAAAAAAGTTTTGAAATTATGAGTAATGTACTTATGTTATTTTAGTCCAAGTGGGAAATTAATAAATATGCACTATATATATAATATATGATATTATATATTTAAGTGTATATTTAACAATAAGAATTTATGTATGTATTATTTTCATGTATTAAATACAAGCTATAATAAATATATGTATATTCTATGTATATTTATTTCTCCTAAATTTTTTTTCTTATCAATATATTAGAAATGGATTAAATTTATTGAATAATTGTTGAATGAGAATCAATGAATTTATAGAAATGGTAATTTATATATATGGATACATCAATATGGACAAATCATTTCATTTAATGAAACACATCATGGATGGCTATAGAATGGGATGTGAACCCACCTATTGTTTATATCCAATTGTAAGAAAGCCTATCAATTATCTCTTACTCCCATACATTTGTTTATCATCTAAGATGAAGGAACTCATCCCTTCATCATTTGATTATCCAAGAGATAAAATTGTAGATCCATTGGTCAGTGTTCCCCTTGGAGGAAGGGTGCTTTTTTTCAATGCTTTGTGATCTTCACCATGCATTATCCATCATTGCGGAAGAAGAAGATTGCTACTGTTGGTGTTTTCTAGGTACTCAGTTTAAAAGATCTATTTATACATTGATTTTTAAAGATATAATTGTCTATGTTTGGGTTATCTTTCACTATAAATGATCATATTATGATCATACAAAACCCATCACTTGATATTTAATCATTGTTTCACCTATGGTAGGAAACCATAGTCTTTAACTGATGGTTTTTACATGTTATTAACATGATTTTTGGTGTTTATGTGTATCCTTAGGGGACTTATATTTACCCTTGATCACGTGACTGTGGAGCTATTATTGTTTTTCTTGCATGTGGTTTGTGATGATTATGAAACTTTCTCGAGTTGACAAGATGCTTGATCCATCATTTTTATCTTGTATTGAATGCATGTGATGTTCTTCTATCTTCTACTGTTGAGCATGCATCTTTATCCTAGTGGGGTATTCTTGGGGAGGGATATGTTAGAAAATTGGTCGGCTTTCATTGGACTATACTATTAAGGGGGATGTGTCAACCATGTTTTCAGACTATCCCGTCAAGGGGTAAGTGGGAGTAAGTCATTCAATATTCATTCTATCATGGTGCCGAATCAGGTAGAACTTCTGTCAGTGGACCTGGAATATGTATTGTGCTTGTGTGATATACATTCTATTTATATCTATTATGTTTACATTCATAGAATGAAAAATTATATACATTATCAAATTATATTAAATATTTTTAGTGGTGTCCTACCTAGTCCTCTACTAGCTCCAAACTAAGGAAATTTAGTACCCTTGTAGATTTCATGGGCTGGGATATGGAGAAGGGAAAATCCCCTATGGTGGATGTTTGAGTAGGTTTGAAAGATGATTCAAACATTACTAGATAGTGTTTATGTTATATGACTTATGTTTATTTTATATTCAATCATTACCTCATACTTTGGTTCCTTTTGTTTAGTTTGTTTTATGTATCAGACATTCTATATTGATACTTTATGGGTTAGTATTTTTTTTACACTGATACTATAATGATTATCTATTTATTCATCACTTTTGGATTATTGGGTATTTCATTTTAATTTGTACTCTGATGTAACCGGGGACCACATGCCTAGTATTCCCATGTTGTTCCGCATGTCCACAATTCTAGTCAAAAACCTCTTGCATATGTGGAGGTATGCATGAGGTCGCGTGACACACTAGATGTGACATTGTGGTTCGCGTTGGGGGTTTTCAAAATGATATCAGATGACCAGGTTCACTAACTTATTCATCTCTTTGTCTTGATTTTTGATATGATAGACAATAGATAGGATTGTTGAGACTTTTGTTGGAGAACCCTGTCAGCATCTAACCAACACTATATGGTGGGCCTATGAGGTTCTAAAAAATGGAAATAGAAGTTCTAGTTGTTTTTTGTTACCATTGATTTAAATTCACCTAAGTTGATGCAATTGATTTTTTCACACTAATTTAGAGATTTAGTTTGCGTTCATGCATCATGTGTGGCATATTGGACCATATGTTATATACATGTTTCTTTTATTTGAAAGAGACTTATGTATGTTCTGTTTGTGTGTTTTATTCTACCATTCCTAAAGTATTTTGTATTCATTATATTTGATAAATATTTAATCTAATTAAAAATATAAAATGGAAATTTTAATCAAACTATTATTTTTAATATTATTTCTAATAAACCAAATTAAAATGTAGGAAAGATATGGATGTGTATCGTCCAATATATGAAGAATTTGGTTTTGTGGCCACTAAATTTACTTGAAAAAACCTATAGAATGATGATTTTTTTCATAAAACAAAATGTACACAAAAGATGTATAATAATATTTGAAATAAAGAAAATTTGGAAAAGGGAGAGAAACTATCCAACCTGCCTCAATAGTGTTGAGATTCACACAATTTCCTAACTTGATGCATATTTGGGAAATAGAAAACTAATTTTCCCCATTCACTATGGGGTTACACTAATTAAAATCCCCATTCCCTCCAATGTAGTTTCCCTTACTGAAAACTATAGAATGATGTAAATGTTTTCACCAACTGAATTTTAAAATTTCCACAAACAAAGATACAATTTCAATAATATAATTAATTTCAAAATGAATGTCACATATTCAATGATTTTTAAAAAAACAAAAAAAAAATAATGGAATGATTTATATCACTAAATTTAACTCCATGGGTTTGTGTGTGTGTGTGTGTTAGTAAAATTTTCAACAATGACCATGAAATTTTTTTCCTGGGGATTTATTCACCTCTAAATAAATTTATTTTTTTTATATTTGTTTTTTCATTTTTTTAATATTATCATTTAATTAATTTTTATGGTCATGTTAATTTTTCTTTTATGCAATTATAATGTTACATATTAGATGGATGTATTTTATTTAACCATTTTTAATGACATGGATCAATGCATTTTTCTCAAACTTTATCATTGTTGATCTATTTTTAAAGTGCAATTGGCTTCAATATTTTATATAAAAGGTTTTAGTTTCCACATATTTAATGTTGTAGAAATTGATATCATTTGGAATACTTTTATTTACCGTGTTTTTTAACAAATAAACAAGATAAAAGTGAGTTAAACTGATGAATTTTTGAAGTGATCGTGGTTTTTTGTATTCATTATCACATTATGGCATTAATTAAGAATCATAATTGGAAACAGTAAAGATTTCATAGGGTTGAGAGAAAATGGAGATGGCATTACAGATTTTCCTATCTTATTAACGTTTCTTTTAATTACATTGTTTTGGTTGAGAGATGAATAGAGGATTGTGGATAGGTGCATGAGAAAATGGACATTGAGTATTTATTTTTTTTCTCCATCCATTTATGGTAGTTCTTTCAATTTAAAAGTAGAAAAATACAACATGGATAATACTTCTATGATTGATCGATGATCGTGAATTTCTTTATATTCTAATTGGTATTTCTATGTTTTGTAAAGTGTCATATATAATTGATAAAAGAAAAGGGGGTTATGTTTCCAATACCTCATTACTACATTTTTGAAATATTTATTCAATGACCAACATCTTATTATCAATGCTATGTTCATAAATTTAAATATTATAATCATCTTTATGTATATTATGAATGATGTGAAATACCTAAAATGATATTAGTAAAAATATAACAAATTTCTATATACAGAATGTAATAAATGTTAGAAAATTACCTCACTTTGGATGATATATTGCTAGTCTTGTAAAAAATTCTTCATGGATGAATTTGGGGGGGGGGGGTAGAAATGATCTATTATGGTATGTCTTACTATCGATATGGTCCCCTTTTGACACAAATCATTATCATTCACATTGGACTAAGCCACCATACCCTAAAATTCCATCCAATTTCATGATCATATCCATCCGTTGATATATAATATTTTCATGTTACAAAATATAAAAAATAATCAATATTAGTTTAATAACAATCAAGGATGTTTCTATATAACTTCTATAAAAGTTAAATATATTCCATTACAATTATAAAAACGCATCATTGAACAATTGTGATCTTGTAGGGTGCCCTTAGTGATTTATAAATATGTGTTGATATAAATGGATTAACCTGGAGGTGTTGTTTAAATGGGATAGATTGTAATGATAATGATCCGAGTTTCCATGGAATATAGATTCTTCTGAAAAAGGAAGACCTATATATATTTATGCCATTAACATCCCGAATTTTTAGATCTCTCACAAAATATTCGCATGTAATCTCATTCCCCAAACTTCTATGAGTAATTTATATTATTTTTCTATATTATAGGATTAATCTCTAGGAATAACTTGAATTTTTCCTATTAAAATGTGTAACTCAACACTTATAATAACTTATAATTATAGTTATCAAATTTAGGGTAAAAAATACAGATTTGGTGTGACGTAATTTTATAACCACGGTGGTTCACCATTCCAAAAATATATTTTATTTATTTTCAATTCAATTTCAAAACTAAAATCATAAATAATGTGAATTTTTTTACAGTTCAACCCTACTATAAAAGAGGCTGTATAAATGATTTTTCAATATTTTTTGTCACATAGTTAGTCATTCATATGAAAATTAAATGAGAACGAAGAGACTTGTACACATTCCAGACATATAAATTGGGAAGAATCATTTAACACATATGTATTATTTTATCATGTTTCAATCATAAGTGATTCTGAGGGTCATTATAATTATTAAATGATATTTTATTTTGTAAATATATTTTAATATAACCTTTTTTATTATATTGGTAATAATATATGGTTCTTCCATTATATTTTTATTTACATATTCTATATTTAATATTTATGTTTTTTTCTTTCACCTATTTCTCACCTTCCACGCCTAATGTTTATCTCCTAATACCATCTAGAACCAAATGGTAAACAGGACATTTTATCATGGATGGGTGTTCCGACCCATCGCTATTTTTAGTGCTAAAATTGTGATATGTTATAGTGCAACACCATATTTGGAGATGCACTGTAGGTGCGGTATCCTCATTTTTTAATTATATTTATTTAATCCATATAATATATGGTTTAGATTACTTCAAAATGGACTAATGGGTTGGAGTATCCCTTACCCCATTACTTACCCTAATTTTAATTGGGAGGTTCCAAGATAATAGTGAAAAATTGATTTATAGAGAAAGGAAATACTTGCTATATGTAAAAGGTGATTAATGAATTATCTAAAGAAAATATGAAATACCTCCTCCCACCCATAATGTTAGGTAATTATCCAAAATTCAATTCAATGAAATTATAGAAGAACAACTTGATCTTACTCATTGTGTTCAGGAAGGGAAATCACAACATGATTCCAAGGTGAAAGTGTTGTGATTAAAAAATCAAAGATAAAGGGAATGATGGAAGACAATGAGAAGAAAAATGAGATTTATTTCATCTTGAGAAAATCTTACCAGAAAATCCCACAAGGAACCACCCCCTTCTCTCTTTCGGAGCTGTTAAAATATCTCTCCCAGATATAATGGCTCTTCAACTCAAATCTTACGATTAATGAAGGATCTATAGTTTATGTTTGAATCAAATCTTCCACCAATATCTACCAATCCCCTATCAACCTTCAACAATGATGGCATGCACATTAAACATTAGAAACCCCCAACATTGAAGTACCCAAGGGGTTGGTGATTATCAAGTCATTGAGTGACATAAAATATTTGCGCAATTTAATTTACCAAAATAAGAAACATGAAATGCTTGGATTTTTATTTTTTATTTAATACATCAAGTTGGATATATCTTGTTTAGTTAGATACTTAACTGGATGGTGGTTAATAATACTAGACAAGTTCTTCTAATCACTATGGTGTGATTCCTGAGGAGTGCATAGTTAAAAGAAGGTTGTTTTTAGATGTCAACACAGTCAACCATGTCTCTTCCAACATTAAAATTTTTGAAGGGGAGAGCGAAGAGGATGAAGAGAATCATGGAGGTTCTGGTTCCGGGGCTCCTGTGGGAAAGGGGAAGCCTATTGTATATGGGTGGATCTCAAATAATGAATGACGAGGAAGCAGATTTAGAATATAACACATAGAGTAAATCTTGTAAGGTGTTGGTTCCAAAACAGCCACTTTTGAATGACATAGAAAGTGGGATTATGACCATGACTTGGAAAAAACATATTTCTTTATAATCAAAGATATATTTTCTTCAATTTCACCACATGTTCCACTCTAAAAGTGATCCTTATCCTCTCAAATCCCCAACTTTTAATTTTATATCAGTTTAATTTATTATAACTAAATTATATAAAATATCTTCAAGGATTATCGTTTTCCCCCCCACCCCGCAAATTCATGGATCAAATTATTCTAGAATCAACAATGAACGTCATTCACCGAAAGTGGGATGGTGACCGTGACTAAGAAAAAAATATCCTTATATCAAAGACTCATTTCCACATGCTCTCCCTCACATGAAGGGATCATTATCGTATCCATTCTCAAATTTCAATTTTATATCAATTTGATATATTTTAAAAAATATATATGAAAAATCCTTGATGATTATGGATTTTTTTAAGGTTTTTAAAATAAATTGGAAAATGGGATATGATTAAATATATTTTTCAGAAGGGGTACCAAGAATGTTGAACCCAATTAATGTGTGTATCATTCCTCCATTTTCACCAGGCTTCCTTTATGTATGTGTCATGCCTAACATTAAAAATTATTTAAATTTCATTGTAAATTAATTATTATATTATTACTAATTTATAATTAAGTATGTATTGTTATTAATGAAATATTAATTTTAAAATTTTTACTACATTATAATCTGAATCTCATATTGAAAATCATTCTGGGATATCAATACCTACTCTCTTATAAGATGGAGGTATGTGTTGGGTTTCGGGTTATACTTTGGGATTGGTTTAATTCCTTTAATTCACCTTCCCCAACATGTACTTAAATATTTAATTCTTAAACTATAAATATATATAATATTTATAAAAGTACTTATAAAATTATAGATATATATATATATATATTAATAATTATAAAATTATAATCCAGAGGCGTTCTTGGAGCACCTGGATTCATGTAGGTTCTCTTTGATTGGAAGACTAATTATTATGAAGGGTGATAAACCCTAAACTATGTAAGATTTAATGAATAAATTTAATAGAATTAGGGGATTTGTAAATTGGTTGATCATCCCTATAAGAAAGGGATACTTAAATAAAATTTTCCAGTCTAAAACTCATAAATCTACTGCTTCGGTTTATAGTTATTATACTCTACGTCCAATAATTCTATGAATTTCTGAATGCACATTAGTTTTAACCCTCTTCATCAAAAGAACAATAATTCCCAGGATCTGGATAGGTTTCATGGCCTTATTTGGGTATTTTGGAATCCACAGATATTATAGTATATTACTTCATGCATTGGTGCACCTATCAAGTTTGATGATAATACCATTCAAGGCAAGTTAAATTATTATTCCAGGGTCTTGATTGATATAGATTTCTTGAATCCAAATCCTGAATGTCTCATTCTTATTGAGAACGGTGAAAATATTGATGTTTAGTTTGAATAAGAATACTTACCCGATTTCAGAAACTTTATAAATCTGTTTGGTCATGAAATTGGAAATTGTATGGAGGTTGAGAAGCTCAAATACAAGCCTTTAAAAGGTATGAGTGGGGAGTGGTTGAGGGGGAGGTGTGACCTCATCCAATGCTAATTCCATGTACTACATCTGAGGCCACTCCAATGAAATCCCTCATATCAGGATGGGTATAAGAAATGTCATTGTTGGAACATCCACGATGACAATTCACCAAAGATCATCTCTGGGGGATAATGTTCAAGGGATTGGAAATAGGCCATTCCAATAGGCTCTTAAAGGTGATAGTGAATCTGATATTGATAGGTAGATGAATTATTCTATTGGAATTGCAGGACAAGTGTAGAGTGTCGGAAACATTTCAATTGTTGGACGGTGGTTTCCCCCTTCTTTGTAAAGGGAGGTGGGAGTGGCTATTGTGTGGTGGGTGGCCAACCCCAAAAATTGATCTAGAAGAGAGGGGACGACATGGAGAGAGGCATGCTATATAAATGGATCTCTCTCATTAGTTTTCTCATCCCAATTTGCTTCATCCATTCTCATCACGACGAGTAGATCCCATTTTTTTAGCATAATTTGTGTGTTTATTTCCCCCTTTATTAAGGGGAGATATTTATGAGATTTTTTCCTTATAATAGTGAGGGATTATGTACCAACTTTTACTCATAGTGAGATCCTTATGTTTTCCCGTGGTTTTTCTACACCTTTTTATTTTGGGGGGTTTTCCACATTACATATTGTGTGCTATTTTCATGAATTTTTTACTTAATGTGATCTCATGATTATTGTTGAATTGTAGGCCAGAAATTTTACCATCCCAACAAGTGGTATCAGAGGGTTGGTTCTGGCCCAATGTTGTTCACATTTTTTGGGTATTAATAAATTTCATTGATTTGAGTATGCTTTGTGATTGCAACTCTGGTTGATCTGTCTCATTAGAAAAAATTTATTGAATTTATTGAATACACTATTGTGAAATGGTGGAGGTTCTAGACTAATGGATTGTCTAGATGGAAGAATAATTTGAGATCAAGATATTAAATGGGAATAATTTTTCATTTGTGTAAAATGAAGATGCAAGAAGTGCTACAGAAGTATAATATTATACTGGAAATTGGAGAAAAGTCAGTGAGTTTGAGGGAAGAGAAATGGAATGACATGGATGTGGATGCTATATCCAACATCCTTTTGGATTTAGTAGAAACGTACCCATCGAGAATTGTAGATAAAAATTGGGAAAAGGAAATATGGGATACTCTGACGATGTTATATGAGGCCATGACACTTCACAGAAAAATTTTTGGGAAGAGAAAACTGTACACTCTTCGAATGACGAAGTCATCATTGGTGACTGACCATATCAACAACCTCAATAACCTATTCAATCAGCTCTCAACATTGTGTAATAACATTGTGGATACTGAACATGAATAGATTCTACTCCAGAGTTAACTAGATTCGCATGACCAACACATCATCAACCTCACCAACTATATCCTAACAGATATGATGGCCTTCAATGAAGTCGCATCTATAGTTCTTGAAGAACAAATTCAGCACAAGAATAAGAAGGATAGACAAACAACTTCTCACTTGGACAAGGATATATCAATGTAAGGAGGAAGGATGATGGATTGTGGTTCCAGTGGGAGCCAAAATCATGGAAGGTCCAAATAAAAGAGTAATAAGAAAAAATTTCAGATGTTTCGACTGTGGAAAGAAGTGGAACGTAAAGAAGGAATGGTGGAATAAAAAGAGTGGTGAAAAGAGATATCCAGGGAATGTGTCATGTACATTTGGAAATGGATATATACTAGTCAATAAAGTGATGAAAATGGGTGAATGAATGAAAAATATCAACAATGCATGGATTATTATCTTTAGAGAAACATGGAACATGATGTCTTGATGAGAATGGTTTGATCAGCATGAAATTATCCCATAAGGACTTGTGTACATGGGGAATGCTCACACCTTGAAGATCATTAGATTTGGTACCATCAAATTTATGATTCATGGTAGTATTGTTCAAACCATCCAAGGAGTACGCCGTATGAAGGGCTTGAAGGAGAACATATTGTCATTGGGACAATTTTATTACATTAGACGCAATAATTTCATCGAGAATGGAGTGTTGAGAATTTTGAAGGGCACTCATTTGGTAATGAAGGAAGAGAATATCTCAAAGAACATGTACATGCTTATGCGTGAAATGTAAATGGAGACAGACATAGTTGTCACACCAATTACGTCAAAAGAAGCGTTGATGACGTTATGGCATCGATAGCTTGTACAGATGTCAGGACAAGGACTGAAGATTCTTGTGGATCAGAAGTTTCTACCTGGTCTTTCAAAGGTATCCTTACCATTTTGTGATGATTTTGTTTTGATAAAACAACATAGGTTAAATTTCGGGATTTCTACAACGTGAAGCAAAGAGATCGTAGAGTTGATCTATTCCGACATTTGGAAAACACCAGTTATATCCCTGTAAGAAGTAAGGTACTTTGTATCATTCACTGATGATTATTGTAGGAGATGTTGGGTATACAAAATAATGAAGAAGGAATATGTATTTTAAGTATTTAAAATATTCAATGCACAGAAGGAACTTGGATATGGAAATAAGATCAAATGTATAAGGACTGATAATAGTGGGGAATATACAATAGAGGAGTTTGGTACATTTTATCAACAGAAAGGAATGAAGAGATGGTTCTTGGTGGCACACACTTGTTAGCAGAATGAAGTGGAAGAGTGGATGAACATAACCTTATTAGATTGAACATGAGAAATGTTGAAGACTGCATGAATTTCCAAAAAAAATTGGGAAGAGGTAGTGAATACATACAGTTATGTGATCAACTGATCTCCTTCAATGGTGATTGATCTGAAGACATCGATGGAGATGAAGACTCGTAAACCTGCTAAATATTATAGGTTACATACTTTTGGATGTCTTTTATATGCATTAATTGAAGACTAGGAAGGATTTGAGATCCAAGAAATGTATCTTCTTAGGGTATTCTGATGGTGTGAAGGGGTATCATTTGTGTGACCCCACTGCTTAAAAATTTATCATCAATAGAAATTGCATTTTTTCTTAATACAAGGTGAAAAATAAAATGGATCAAGATAAAAAGAAGGAGAATATATAAATTACAATAGTTTAAGTAAAGGAAAAATCCAATGGGGAACTATTTTCCTCGGAGGCATTACCAAATCACGATGATCAAGAACAAGTTGAGTCTGGACCATGACAGTCAACTCGAGAGAAAGGAAAACTAATATGGAACTCATACTATATCACTATGAGTAATATTGCATACTGGTTATTGATGGAGGATAGAGATCCATCATCTTTTGTGGAGGCGACCTAGAGTCCAGATGTGTCCTTTGTAGGTTCCGAGTGCTGTAGAAGTGCGTGGATGGGTGTGCCCAACTTTAATATTATAGTTTACAAAGATAAATCTGAGATCAATCATGGTAATAGAATTATGGATATTCATAATTGAACAGAGTATAAAAATGAAACATGGATGTCCCAAAACCGTAGAGAGGATCACCATATATTGTTTATAAATAATTTAATTAAACAAAAAGAATTACCTTGATAGAATTATCTCTCTATTGATGTTTCTGGTAATGATTCAATGTGATCCGTCATTGCTTCCTAAAAGACAAGTGTAGGCTTCCTCTAATGGTGATCCACACATTATCCACATATATATGGATGTCGCCAAAGGTTTATATAGGTGATAGTGCAGAATATCCTTTGCTTGAGATGTCCACCTTCAGTCATTTTGAGAGCCTCTTCCAAAGCTCTCTCCTTGATCTAGTGGAAGCCGATCTCTCTCATAAAATGAGAGCATTCTTGGAGGAAAGGAATTCTCTCTTGGATTGAGATAATTCACTAGACCTATTTTTCACAACCACAAAGAATGGATAGATATATGAGACTTATGTTATTGTCATTTTATTACATAGAAGAAAAAAATGAATTAATTACCCGAAAGCATTTATTCATTTCCTTTAATTCTTAGTGAGACCACATGTCTAATAATAATAGTTGACTATTATTATCACTTGAAACTCATCCAGTGAATTACAACTTAAATTATTAATTAAATAAAAAATATAATTTCTCACAAATCCCTAGAAAAACTACACAACATGTATGTTAATATTCATGGTGTGTATACTAATATTTATGATGTGTACTTTTGTTTTTCCATTTTCATAATTTCCCTCACCATATTTAATAGAACTTGAATAATGATTATTTATTTCTTAAATAAATATCGCAACATTACTCACAAAAAAATATATTATTTTTCCCATAGTATATTCTCTCAAAAAACATGTTTTGAAATAAATGCGATCATAAATCCTAGAATAATTATTAAACCCAAATCGGGAATAATCATTATTCATCTTGTTAAATGAATATTTAAATAAGATACTTTGACACACATAATGTCTGATCGTCTAGTCATCTTTCTCAATAGAATTAGGATGAGACTACCTAAACACCATTAATATCATCTAAAAACACTCCAAGGCACCCATAGATAAAGAAGTTAGAACCGTAATGACGTATCACCTCCTACGAATGCTTACTGTGTAATGTGACCCCTTTGTCTTGAAATCTCAAATCAAGAAGGTTTCATACTAGTGAAATCAAACTATGTGCTTTATTATTATTTCATTGAGTTCCCAGAATTGAACTTTACCAATCCTCACCATGACCATGGATTTATTTAGTCTATATAAATTCCATCAAAGGGCCTAAGATATCCACTTCCATTATGTAACAGAATGGACAAATCCTTTCTCAAATTATCTATTAATGCAGTATTACTTGTGACACGCCATACATATCATACCTCACTACGAACAATGTTTTCTCACAATTTTCATCAATATATCTATTTGAATGAGTTTTAGTATCCATTAATAATAATCTGAATGTCTAAGGACTAGTACACACATTCGCAGATAGGAACATCCAATAACACAACAAAATGTACATTTCCTACCGGCTGATCTCATTATCATAATATTCACCTAGATACTACCAATGAAACAAACCATGAGAATGTGCCTCAAAATTTTATGAGTCCTTGCCCCTAATGGATTGTATTATGTGTGCCCCTCAAATAACATCATCTCAACATAAAACATATATTCATGAATAGTGTTTTGGAACTTCTATGTTCTAATCATAGAAGGGATATCCTCTGACCATTTAGTGAATCATCTATATTTAGGTCATTATCACATGAATTATCATGTAGAAGGACAATGATGATGTGACAAGGTTTTTATTAATACAATTTCATCGTCAAGTACAAATTAGTTGGATCTAGTCCACCAACTCCAATAGAATCCCACATGGACTAGAGCCAACTGCTAATAACCATTAGCTAGATGCTCTCACATGATATTCATGCTTCTGTTGAGATGGGCCTTTATTCATGGGGTCTACCATGTTCTCTTATGTGGACACTTTTCTCACGAAAACTTTACCCCTTTGATAGAAATCCCTCAAGAGGTGATATTTTTGGAGAATTTTCTTTGTCCCTTAATGTGACCTTGGTTCTTTTTCAAGATACACAACTTTAATATTATCACAATACAATCGGATAAGATCTTTACTGCTAAGCATAACATTAAGATCAAGGAAAAAGTTCCAAGTCTTGATGGCTTTCTTGGATGCATTAGAAGCCTCTATATATTTGGAGTCCACTTTAGAATTGGTGAGCACTCATTCTTTTGTACTCTTCCAGCTCACAACTCCTCCGTTGAGACAAAAAAATATCCTGATTGTGACTTCAGATTGTTCTAATCTTTCTGAAAACCAGCATTAGCATAACCTCTAATGAGAATCTCCTCATCTCTTCTATACACTTGGAAAATATCCTTAGTTACTTACAGATACTTAAGGATACTCTTAATAACAGTATAATGTTGTCCTCCTTGATCTACTAGATATCTTCCTACCATGCTCAGTGTGTAGGAAACATAAAGCTTGGTACATAACATGGCTTACATGTTGGATCCTATAGCCGAAACTTATGGGATCTTAGTCATCCTATATTTATTCTATTGTGTCCGAGGACACATTTTATTTGAAAGATATAGTCCATGTAAAACATGAACCAATCCACTCTTGGATTATTCTATACTAAACATCTTTAGTATCTGGTTAGTGTATGTACCCTAACATTGTCCAAGAAGCCTATTGGATATATCACAAATAATATTGATACCTATAATGTAGGTTGCTTCACCTAAATCCTTCATGAAGAAACACTTGTTCAACCAGTCCTTAACAGACTGAAATACTGGTAAATCATTTCCAATAAGTAATATGTCATCAACATCTACAACTAGGATAATGACCACATTCACATTAAACCGCTTATAAACACATGGATCACATTCATTACAAATGAAACCATGATCCTTTATGGATTCATGATATTGTTTTTTTAATACATGGATGCTTTCCTTAATCCATAAATGGGATTATGAATCTTGAAAAACTATTTAGCTTCACCTGGTGTCACAGACCCTTCTTATTGTGTCGAATAGACATCTTCATGAATGTTATCATTAAGGAATGTTGTTTTGAAATCTATTTTCCAAATTTATTAGTCATGGTAAGCTACTATGGAATGTATTATTCATATGGATTTAAATTAGGCAACTACTGGGAAGGTTTTATCATAGTCAATTACTTGATCCTACCTGAATCATTTTTCTACTAGCCTTGCTTTATAGGTTCTAACATGTCCTTCTGTGTCCAAATTTTACTTGAATAGCCATTTTCATCCAACATGATTTACATCAATTTGATCATCGACTAGAACCCGGACTTAGATCTGATACATGGAATACAACTCAGAATTCATAGCTTCTAGCCATCTTGCAGCTTCTGAGCTCTTTACTTCTTCCTTGTAGGTTAAAGGTTCATCATTTTCCAACAATAATGGTTCAACATCCTCATTGATTAGGAAACTAAATATCTCTAGTTCCCTTACCTCTCTTAATCTTCTATGTAGTTCTTGTGTTTCGCTAACCTCTTCCAGGGGGACCTATAAAACTTATTCATGTACCAACACTTGTATATCTTGAGCATCAACTTCATCGAATTCAGTCTTCATCCTACTATCCTTTTTAGGATTTTCTCCCTCTCAAGAAGGATGTATTGTATGGTGACAATCAATTTCTAGTTTTAAGGGTTATATAGGTAATATCTTATTTTTTTCCTTGGGATATTCTATAATGATACACCTTGTGCCCCGATGTACTAGTTTGTTGCCCGAGAAGGCTTTAACAAACACCTCACACCCCATACATGTGTTTTCCACAAAATGGGTTTCTTTCCATTCTATAACTCAGAGGGAATTCAATTTTGCACCTTATTTGGAACTCTATTTAATGTGTATGTTATAGTTTGTAATGCATAACCCCAAAACGATAATGGAAGATCTGTATGACTCATCCCAACCCACACCATATCCAACATGGTGCGGTTCCTACATAAACTAACACTATTCCATTGTGGTTTATAAGGAGGAGTGAATTATGATAGAATCCTAGACCCCCAAAAACGGTCTATGAAGTCTTGGTTTATATATTTTCCACCTCAATCTGATCGACGCTTCTTTATCTTCTTACTAAGCTGGTTCTTAAATTCATTCTTGACTTACTTTAATTTCTACAAGGACTATGAATTATGCCTCATTATGTATATATATCAATATATACTAAAATAATCGGTAAAATTAATGAATTAATAATATCTACCTCTAGATTCTACTAGAAATGGTCCACACAAATCTATGTGCACCAATCCTAAAGATTTGTGGACCTTTCTCTCTATGCACCATAAGATGTCTTGGTCACTTCTCCTTGTAAAAAAGAGTTACATCAATCATGTGTTTTCAGCTTAGTAGATTCTAAATAACCATCGTGGAATAGCTTTTCCAAATGATTTTTTACATGACCAAGATGGTGATGCCACAACCGGGTGTTGAATGAGTCATGCGATTTTGTTTCATTATCGATTTCTAACACTAGTTTTTTGTAATTTAATATATAAAAACCATTATTTATACATTCCTTACCATAACATACATTGTTCTTATAATGGACTCAACCATGGAATTACATGGATATATGATCTGCCGGTCGATCTTCTACCTATTTATGAAAAATATTTTAATAAAATCCCCTCCTTTAGGCTTATGAAATTTCATTATTTCTGTTGAATAAACTATGTAATGGTCTTTAACTAAGGCACCACCTTCCACTAAATTTTTCTTGTAAAAGAAGCAACCCTTATCTCCAAACATGAAAATAAATCCATCCTTATCTAAAATGATAAAAAAATTAGGTTCTTGGTAACACTATGAACATAGTAACAATTATGTAAAACCAAAAGCATCCCAGTTGGAAATGAGAGATGGTAATCACCAATGGCCAATGTAGGCTACCTTGCGCCATTGGAAGCTTGAAGATCCACCTATCCTCTATAAATCTTTCTAAATATACCTGGTTGCAACATTTTAATACATAAGTGAGCCCCACATGCTGTGTATAATACCCAATGTGTAGAAATTGAATGATTACACTTGATAATGAATGCACCATTAACATCCCCACACTTCTCGGTGTAGTTAATCATCATGTGGTCTGGGTTGACACATGAGAAACACACTACCTACCATTTTTCACCCAGGATATGGATCCTCCACTTCTTGTATGGATGGTGCTTGGGGGATTCAGACCATTTATAAATTCTTGGACCCTTTGCTTTGTCCTTCCTTTTATTATTCACCATAAGGACTACATGTCTGTCACACCCCATTTCCTTATCTACCTTGATAATTAAGGTCAAGAGTTTGGATAGACTATTTTTATTGTTTCTAATGTTGTAGTTGATAATAAATCTAGATTAGGTCCTGGGCAGTGATGATTGGATTAGATCTCTAGGCAACTCATCTGGGAACTTAATCACTATGATGTCCAAGAGTTCAATGTAGATGATAAGCTTAATAACATGTTTCACAACTGACACAGACTCAATAAGATTAGTTGTTAACAAATAATTGGAGATCACTTATTTCTCTTGTCTCTCCTTCTCTTGATAGAGGTCATTAAGATGAGACATCATGCTATATCTGTCCATGATTTCATGTTGCTTCAAGAGATCATTAGACATGGCTGATATCATGAATCAATTGACATATGTGGAATCATCCATATGTTTCATATAGAGAGATATTTTCTTATCACTGAAATCTTTTCCAGGAGTAATTGTAATAGGATCCTCTAGAACATACAATTTCCTCTCGTGGTGAAGGATGATGCGTAAACGCCTTTGCCACTCCTGGAAATTACTGCGGGTGAAATTTCTTCCTCCTCAATTATGGTTTATAATGATATGTTTGATTTTTTTTTGTTTCTAGAAATTAATATGAGAAAACACATATTACTTTATCTTGATAAAACTAAGACAAATAAATAAATTAACACTTATTTGTCTCCCACTATTTTATCAAAATTCAATAGCCCTCACCATTATCTTCAAAATATTATATTTCATGAATATTCCTGTATAAAGAATCCATATTTTACTTTTCATTTCCCTAACTAGGGTTGGTCATGAAACTTGAAATGTGTTAGGTTGGAATTCCAAATACCAACTACATTAACTCACAGCTCCTTGATCCACTGAGTGGACTCCCCAATCCTAAAATCCTTTTATTTTTGATTTCCTAAAACATTTCCTCTTAGTCGCATCAAGTCCAATTGTGGTAGTCAACCATTGATGTGATCCAAATCAAGTCAAGCCAAAACCTTGAATTATAATTCCTCGATAAATAAAATCACCCCAACTAGGGTTGGTCCAACACTTTGAACTATGGTTCGATTTTAACCAAAAGTATGGAAGGCTATAATAAATTAATATTTCTTTGAGGGATTTTATCCTTATATGTAAATTTCCATTTAATTATCTTTCTTATGTTGTTGTTAATATTTAGTGAGATATACTTAAGTGATTCACCATTTCTATGATAATATTTACACCTAAGATGGTCTTATTTCAGTTACATCTGGCATGGTTGTTTAATTTATTAATTGTGTGATCGCAATAACACACCCACAACAAATAAACCAAGAAACCGATAGAACTAAAATAAATGGTATGATCATTAGATTGTTCTATTGGTTTTTTTATCTAGTGGTTGATAAACTTACCCAAGACATAGGTGAGAAACACCTTGAACCTTTTGGGTTCATGTTTACAGCTTTCCCCATGTCCATCTTTTGTCTCCTGGGATTAGTTTCACCTTGGATCCTAACTTCAGCCGCCTCTACTAGTTTGGGAGATCCATCTATTACATATGATTTTATCTCACTAACAGGTGAGGGGTAAAATGGGGTTTTACATAAATAAAACATTAGGCCTGCATGCCCTACATATTAATTAGGAGAAGTCTTATAGGCCAACAATTTTAATTTAAATAAATAAATTAAAAGAAACCATTCACATACAAAGGTCTTGGTCTAGCTCATGATAATCCATACATAAAACGACATTTATGCCTAAATGAAACTATCATTTAATTATTTAATCATTATTGTTTAAGATAAATCGTGCTCCAATCAATTAATTATCTTAAATTATTAGTTTTTTTTATCTTAAACCGTTATCTAAATTTCCGTGAGATTCTCATCCATCATAATTTTAAACAAATAAATTCATTAAAAAATTTCTTTGTACGTGACATGTACCTTGGAGGAAACCCATTGAATTCTCATTCATAACTACCCAATGATTAGGAATGAACATTACACATATATAAAATTAAACACATATATATAAAACACCTATCACTTGTTGTGACTCAGCTTTACGCCTGCACCATGGTACATGTCTCAAGGGTTTGTATTATATAATAATAAATTTAATAAATCTGCATAATTTTGATGAGTAAACGACATGTAGTTCCACATACATGGCAAGTACTATCGTTCATCATCCATCCTAAGTACACGCCCAATGATACATAGTATAAATGTACTTTGGAAATATTTGGAGTACACAGAATGTCTAGTGGGCTACATGCCTTGTAGTGTTTGCGATACACAGTCTCCATCCAAGAAATCTATGTACAAGGTACATGGTTCAACCCTAACCCAAAGAGACTACATGGCATGTCTAGTGGGACACATAGAGTGTATTCTAGAAACCATGTGCCACCTATTCATGGTTAACACATAGAGTCATAAAAACTTAGATAAACTCCAATTACATGGCTTGGTTTGGTAGACCAGACCGATGAATTGAATCGTGAATACACGGCCTGTACTACCAAATTCACACCATGTGTTCTAGTTTTTTATGGAAATAAAACTTGGTACCTATGGATGAGATCCCCTATTTTATTTCAATCAATATTAAAAGAAAAAGACCATTTTTGTAAGGTGAATGAGAAACAAGATATGAGGAACTGGTTAAAGAGTTAGATTTATAGAATGATTAACTTGAATTGATACAACCAAATTATTAAATTCATAAATAAGAAACGAAATACTAAATAATTATAATCAATGATATGAACACTTTGATACAACTCATATGATCCGGGTGCAGCAAAACCGTGTGGATGGGTGTACCCATCTTTAATTTTATCATTTACAATGATCAATCTGAGATCTATCATGATAATAAAATACATGATTTTTTGAATATAAATAAGGATGAAAATGAAGGAGGTAAGTCCTGAAACCATAGATAGGATCATCATATGTTGGTTATAATTAATTTAATTAAAAGACAAGAATTGCCCCAATGTAATTCTCTCTCTGTTGATGTTTCGAGTCACGATTCAATGTGATCTGTCATTATGACGTAGAAGACATTTGTAGGCTTCCTCTAGTAGTGATACATCCATGCTCCATGTATCTTTGGATGTCAACGAATGGATCTCTGGGTACAAGCATGAAGGAGAATTTGTTTGCGACGTCCTCCTTCGATCTCCTTGAGAGTCGCTTCTAAAGTGCTCTCTGTGATATGGTGGAGGAGGATATCTCTCATAACTTGAGAGCGTTCTTGGAGGAAATTAATTCTCTCTTGGCTTGAGAGCTTTCTCAAGATCCATTCTGCACAACCACAAGGAATGGATAGATCTATGAGAATTATTTAATTGAGACTTTATTACTCAGAATAATAAAATGAATTAATTACCTGAAATCATTTCTTCATTTAATTTAATTCATAGTGAGACCCAATTTCTAATAATAGTAATTGACTATTATTATCATTGGAGACACACCCATCAAATTACACCTAATATCATTTAATTAAGTAAATAAATTAATTTCTCACGAATCCCCAGAAAAACTACACAGTGTGTATATTAATATACATGACGTGCACATTTGTTTTTCCATTTTCTCCATTTTCTCTAGCACATTTGTTAGACCGTGAATAATGACTAGTGGCTTCTTAAATAAATTTCACTTCATTACTTGCGAATAAATATATTATTCTTCCCCAATATATTCTCTCGAATAACTAGTTTCAAAATATATTTGATCATAAATCCTTGAATAATTATTAAACCAAAATCGGGAATAATGTTTATTAGACTTGTTAAATGAATATTTAACTAGGATACTTTGACACACTTAGTGTGTGACCCTCAAGGCCTCTTTTTCAGTGGAATTTGGAAAATCCAACCTAAATTCCAAGGTTAGCATCTAGAAACACACCAAGGAACCCATATATAATGTTGTTAATGCTACAATGATGTATCACCTCCTACGAACTCTTATCGTGTAATGTAATCTCTTTTTATCTATATCTCGAATCAAGTGGGTTGCATGCTAGTGCCATCAACCTATGTGGCGAATTATTCTTATCCTTGACTTCTCAGAATTGAACTTTCCAATACCTCACCGTGGCCATGGATTTTTTTTAGGATATATCAATTACATTATTGGGCCTGAGATATCAAAATATGTTATGGATCGAAAGGAAACAAATCCTTTATCTCATTATCTATTATTGTAGTATAACTCATGACACACCCAACATATCCTACCTCACCGCAAACAGTGTTTCATCACCATTTTTGTCAATGTATCTAGGTTCATTAGTTGTAATACCCATTAATAATACTCTTAATGTCAAAGTACTAATACACACATCCGCATATAGGAACATCCAATGACACTATAAAATTTTTATTTCTTTTTGGCAGGTCTCATTCTCATAATATCCTCCCAGATACTACCAAGAGAACACACCATGATAAGGTGCCTCAATGTTTTATGATTCCTCCCCCCTAACAGACTGTATTATTTGTGTCCCTCAAATAACATCATCCAACCACTAAAAATATATTCAAGAATAGTGTTATTGTACTTCTAGGTTCTCATCATAGCAGGGATCCACTATGACACTTCAGGGAAATAGTTGTCCTTAAGACATTATCACATGAATCTTCATGAACATGAACAATAAAGATGCAATAAGGTATTTATTAGAACAATTTCATCATAAAGTACAATGTAGTTGTTCTATGCCACCAACTCCAACATCCTCATCGATGACAGCGATGTAGGAGGAACGTGAAGCCCTGTACCAGAACAAGACATGGGATCTTGTTCCATTACCTCATGGAAGGAAGGCTATCAGAAATTAATGGGTAATTAGGATCTAATGGGATGTAATGGGCTAGGTGGAATGATATTGAGCACAAATGGTTGTCAAAGTATATGACTAGAATAAAGGTATTTATTTTAATGAAATATTTTCTCCTATTTTTATACTGATGACTGTTTGGATAGTTCTTGTGATGTGTACTATGTTCTATTTACATTTGGAGTAGCTAGATGTGAAGACTTCTTTTCTCCATTGGTATCTTGATGTAGAAATTTATATGCTCCAACCAGACAGTTTTGAAGAAGAAGTAAACAAGAACATGGTTTGTAGGTTGAATAAATCTCTATACGGTCTCAAGTAGGCATCAAGGTGTTTTTATAAGAGATTTGATTCCTATGACACAAAGCCTTGGATATAATAGACATAATTCAGATCCTTTTTCATATTTTAGGGGTCCGGATGGTAATTATTTTATCATTATTCTATTGATTTTGGATGAAATGTTTTCTAAATCCCCCTAAAATGATTGGATCCTAGATAAGAAGACACCGTTTTCTAGGGAGTTTGATATGAAGGACCTAGGACCACCAAACAAGATTCTTGGGATACAGATATATCAAGATAGAAATAATGGGAATATTTGGATATCAGAGAATAATTACTTATATAGATTCATGATATACATCAACAAGAAATAATGTAATCCAATATCTACCCATATTCATGTTAATTTAATGTTATCCTCTATGATGAGTCCTAGAAGTGAAGCAGAGAGGATGGAAATGTGTCAGGTACTGTATGAATCAGTAGTGGGTAGTATGATGTTCACTATGGTTTGTATAAGACCAAAAATTTCACATTACGTTGTACTAGTTAGTCGGTACATGATGAATCTTGGTTGGCAGCATTGTTGCACATTGAAGAGGATCCTGAGATACATCAACGGGACCTCAAATGCTGAATTATGTTATGAAGGATCAAATTTCATTATCAAATGATATGTTTACTCATATTTTCATGATATTTTGATAATAGGAAATCCACTAATGGTTATGTGTTTACTCTTGCAAGAGGAGCTATGAGATGGAATTCAATGATACAGTTAGTTGTGGCTTTATCCATGACAGAGGCAGAGTACATGGTACCTACACAAGTTTTCATAGAGGAAATTTAGATGAGAACGTTTTTGGAGGAGTTCGTGCATAAACAGGAGAATATTCCATTATTTTGCGATAGTCATAGAATCTTTAACATTGCAAGGAATCCATCTTTTCATTCCATGATAATGCACATTGTGGTACACTATTACTTTGTCTGGGAGGTGGTGGAGGAAGGAAGTGAGGAAATGCAGGAAATTTAGACTATATAAAATCTATAAGATTTCCCAAAAAAGGAGATTAGCTTTGATAAGATCATATGGTGTAGTTACTAGAGCGACCTTAAAGATATGCGAGAAGCATGTTTAACAGATAGAAAGGATATGTTGTAATTGGATTGGTTCTGAATCAAATATGTAAGTGGGAGATGTGTCAGCAAAATTTAATTTTTAAGATGGTGGATGCCCCCTTGTTTGACAAGGGTGGTGGGCATGGGTGGTGTGTGGTGGGTGTCCAACACCACCAATTGATCTAGCAGAGTGAGGATGCAAGGGGGAGAGGAAACCAATGTAAATGGATCCATTCCATAACTTTTCTAAACCCAATCAGCTTTATGTATTATTATCACCACCAGTAGATCCCATTTTTCAGTGGTATTTGTGTGGTTGTTTCCCCTTTATTCAAGTGATATATTTCTAAGAGTTTTATACATATAATAGTTAGATAGTATGTACCCACTTTTACTCATAGTGAGATCCTTCTATTGTCCCATTGATTTTTACCCCTTTTCATTTTGGGGATTTTTCCATGTTACATCTGGTGTTCATTTTATTCATTTCACACTTCATTTTTTCTCAAGACTATTACTGCATCATGGTACAATAATTTTATGGTACCAAAAAAGAGATCTGTTACTCAAGTGAAAAATGTAAAACCTCATAGACCCTCTAGTGAGCATACAGAATTTGGTGAGGAATGCATTACTCAAGTTGTAGCCAATTTTCTATTGAACTAGGAGGACCATTTAACTGCCTCTTTTGTTCATAAAGGGAAGAAAAAATTTCTTAAGACTCATGTTTGCAGGCTAAAATTTATATAGCTTCCTTTACTAGTAAGGGGACTTCCATAGTTCCCTCATCCAGTTGAGGATAAGAGGCATGATGCGTCTACTAAAACAGAACCCAGTGATGCTATCATGGATGAATAAGGGAAATGATGTAAGGAATTTTTGTAGGGGGGCTATGTTGGTTAAATTATTGATAGAGTCAGTCCACCGTGTTTTTGTAAATATAATGTTAGTTGTATTGACATATTAAATAGGTGAAATTGTAAGGAGTTATTCCGGGAATAATTTGGCAATGCTCATGGATTACCTATTATTAGATGCACCGAGACAAGAAAGTCAATTTTTGAGGGTTTAGGTTTGGCTAATGCTCGAATCCCATCATATTATATTGATGATGAGTCATGACAACAGCCTAAAACATGGATGAGGGGCCATCATCTGAGAGGTAGGGGCAGTGATCGATCGCATATATGATTTTCTCTTTTGGTTTTTTTGAAGTGTCTTGGAACTCTTTTTCACTCCCCTTATCTATCTGTACTCTGTTTTTTTTCATTTTCAGTAATTTCATAGCCATGGGCTAGCCCATAGCTCGCAATGTCTTGGTATAAATACTTTTTAATTATATATATTTATAATTATATATATAAATAATTAAATTTAAATTTAAATAATTATAAAAATATATTTAATATATTTAAATACTAAATATATTTATGATATTTATAATTATATATATTTATATATTAATAAATATATATATAATTATATATAATTATATGGCATTGAAGGAGCTACGAGAGTTTCTTTCTCTTTCTCTCCATGGATTTTAGGTTAATTCTATGATGTAATTAAATTTTGAATTCAAATTTGACCCTCGCAAGGTGTTTGTCAGTCCCTAAAAGAATGATGGAGGTGTGGTTGTAGTTTTAAATCAATCTTGAGTTCTAGTGAATTAATATATTACAGGATTCGTGGTACGTGAAAGTGGGGTTTTTGGTTTGAATAGGAATTCGACCATTTTGGGAAGCTATATGTCTTCTAGAATTGGCTAGAGGATTATAATCAATCAATTATTGGGAAGTTGTCTCCACAGAGTGTGATTCATTCCTAGAAGATGGAATTCTTGAGAAATTGGCATCATCATATTGGGGGATTTGGTGTTTGGTGGGTCATTTCAATTGGTATGTGTTTTTTTCATTTAATATTTCCCTCATTGGATCATAAGTTGAAAACAAGGAGTTTTGGATTTATTTCCCTTAAGCAGGGAACATTAATATTGTAGGACTGGAACCCTTGGTTCGACCTGACTTAGGATCAAAATTAAACTTTTCAAACTTGTATCTAGATCAAAGGGTTAAACTATTTTTTTGGAAACCTCATATATACATGGATGTTTTTCAGAAGTTGTAATCCTGCTAAAATTTGACATGGATACTGTTCTCACAAGTTATTTCATTATGCCATTTTTTTAAGGAAGTGTATCTTGGTTACCATTTCATTGAAACTATTTTCCCTATGGCTGATGAATTCATGTTTGAGATCTCTTTTCATTTTGAGTTTTTCTGTGATTTTAGATTGAACTGTTAATGTATTGGTCATCTTTGGGAAGCATGACTTAAGGGACAAAATGTGTCAATTTTTGGAATACTGAGCACATGATTTATAATTTTATGATTAAATTTCTAGTCATAAGATCTGATTTTCCGCATTGAAATAGAGAGCCTGCTGATAAGGGGATTGTGGATTATCCAATGGGAAATAAGTCTTGTATAACTATATATACATTTTTGAATGGTCAATCATATGGAAGGTGAAATTTATCCCTGGATGTGTTGGGAAGATATGGTGATAAGGGAGATGTTTCTCTTCATCTGATGTAAGAGATGCTTTTTTTGAAGTGGTTACTAGACACAAGAATGGAAACTCTGATCACTTTGGAACTGGTAATATGACTACTAATATTGTATATAATGATATACATTTTTCACCATCTGTGTGACTTAATTGGAGAGGCAGGTGTGAGCCCAGAAAATGTGATGATCTTGTTTATGAAGCTGACTTAGATCCCGCAAAACATCATGAGGAGATGTTTCTACCTCGATGATAGATTACTTATGAAAATTTGTCTCTGTAGTACAAAAAGGAAAAATCATCATTTGGAAGGGAGGCCTTATTACTAAATATCATGGATTATCATGGGCATGTGGCCATTATACAAGCGTCTATAGGGAAAATACTAGAAGAAAATGCAGAAATCCTTGCTGGCCATAGTTCAGAATTCTCCCCATTGCATGATGCTAATAAATTTACTTGCGGAAAGACATTGGAAGAATATGTTGTTGTTACCCCAAATTCCAAGGGAATGTTTTTCTCAAGGATTGAGTATATTAATAATTTTGAGTATGATAATGTTTATCTTGAGGGTTTGGAAAAATGTATTGTGCAAAACAAATCAGTCTCCCGTTAAATAATGGTAGGCTATGTGGAAAATACCAACATCCATATGCCACATGATTGTCCTGGAAAGAAGGATGGTGAACTAGCTTCCTCTATAGTTGATGATGTTAGTGTTTTACAACATGTGAATGATGTTACAGAGGATCATCCTCAGGCATTACCATCTTCAATGCAAGATGAACGAAATCCTATTACAACTCTTTGGAATGATACAAGTGTACAATCCACAGATAATCTAAGGGTAGTTTTGTACCAGGAGGATGATGTCAATATATTTGATGATCAAGTTGGACTATGGTTCACCCCAAAATAGAAGAAATATCATCACCCTCAGGGCCGTGAGGAAGCTAAAGTCATCCCTTTGTCTTTGTTTTCTAGTGTGAATGGTTTGTTTTGTCTTTTCTGTTGGTTCGGTGGCATCTCTGACATTCACTTTTTGTCTCGACCATTTGACTTTATATATTTATCTTTTTCAATAATTTTTTGGGGCCATTGGTTTTAAACCTATGGCTTACACCATTTGTAGTATATAACTATATATATATAATTATATTAAATATTTTAAAAAATATTTAATTGTAATTATAATTATAATTTAATATACATATTTAAATAACTAAAAAATTAATATAAATATATGTAAATAATATATATATATATATATATATATATATAATTATAAAGATATAAATCATAGGTTTTTGGAGGTACAATTACATTAAACATACACACACCCCACACCCACATGCCAGAAAGTCAGGCTATAGCCCCCCAAGGGATAACCCACCCATCAAGCCTTATTTTATTAGTACATGGCCCGAAGGCCCAGTGGGTATGAAGCCCATTAGATGGTGCAAAGGCCCAAAAACTGGCCCAAAGGCCCAAAAACTATCCCAAAGGCCCAATGCTATGTCATGCCTTTGTCCCCATCTACCTGCACCATGACTGCATCACCATCTGCCTGCATCATGTTTGCATCACCACCAGCTGGAAAAAATTTTCTCCCACCCAGATTTGAACCCGGGTCTGATACAGGATTACGGGGAGCCATTAAAACTAAGGAAACACACTATTGTATAATGATATATATAATTATATACAAATATTTATAATTATATACAATTTTTAATATATTTATTTATATTTATAAGTATAACTAAATATAAATACTTAAATAATTATAAAAATATAATAAATATATTTGTTATATTTATAATTATATATGTTAATATATTAATTTATTAATAAATATATATAATTATATAAAGATATTAATAAATATATATAATTATATAAAAATATATAATCATACAAATATATTTATAATTATATAGAAATATTTTTAAATATATATTTTTGAAATTATAATTATAAATAAATATATATATTTAATTAATTATAAAATTATAATTAATATATTTAAATAATAAATATAATTATTTATAATTATATTTATAAATAAATATTTTTAATTATTTAAATATTTCTTTATAATTTTATAATATTTTTAATTATATTTACCAAACAAGTCAAGCCAGAAGCAAAGCTTCAAACCATTATTAAAATGAAAAAAATGTACAAGGGAAGTGAGTGCGATCAAACAAATAGGTTTCCCTCAATCATCTAACTAAAGTGTCCAAGATCATAATTGGACATTTCATTTCCATATACAGAGTCATAAGTAGTTTCCCACTCAGATTGGGACTTACCTATATTGAGGATCTTCATGATATTTTCACTGGCGTTTTTTAACAATTCAAAGGAGGATCGGGTAGAAACAGTTCATGGCTTATTGGAGTAGTCCTTCCATGATCCTCTCTTTGAAGTTTTAGGTGTGAAACCCTTAGTGTTAGTAAGCTTTTTTCATGTATGAAAAAATATTAATAAAAAGCATAACCCCAACTGTCTATTGCATTCATGTGGGGTATTGTCATTCACCCCTCACTATCCAAAACAACATTTTTTCCTTTGAACAAAGTCTGGATGTAGGATGGTCTCTATGGAGGGTCATCCTCTATATCATCCCATTTCTATGAGTTCCCTTAATTTCACTTAATTTATTTATTTCTTCATGAATCCTTGAAAATTTCCAACCGTCACTCAAATTTTGCATCCCCCGATTATAGAAGAATATTCCTCCGAACACTGTTCATTTTCAAAAGTCACCCCAGGAGTATGTTCGACCTCATACTCTTGGGAAAATTCTCCATAATCAAGAACAGATTACATATCTAACCCATGGTTCATCTATTCCATCATTGAAGATAGCTCCTTATCCATTTGAGGTGAATCAACACTAACCTAGAAATTTTATTTGTCAACGGTAAGTTTCCTGTTTACAATAGAGGCCACGTCATTACATGTGGGTTAATTCACCAAATTTTTCCTGCAAGAATCATCATGATTTACATATAGAGAAAACGAGGAACAAACCACACCCCAGTGATATTTATCCTTGACATGACCAAAAATCTGACACTCTGAGAAAAAAATCAGGAAGCCTTTTATATTCAACTTTTAATTATATTTATTATATAATTAAAATTGGTTCATTATCAGTGCTAATAATGATATGTTTTATTAGTTGTTTTTTTATTGTGTTGATAAAATAATTACCAAATCATTTAAATAGAACCATAATAGAGTCATCTCTCATGTCGTACGAGCTTTCACATAATCGAATCCTCAACTCTGCTCTACCTCAAGCTTCTCGATGAATCAATCCTCTCACGATCTAATGTATGTGGTCATTGATTCTTGTATATAATCATGATCTAAACTATGAACCAGATCTGATTTCTATCAAGCTGTATCTCTTCACATGAAAAAAAATATTGAACTTTTATTGGCGGACCGCTCACTTTAGTTACTCATACTGCAGCTCATTGGAGCTTTTCATACTGCACTTAAAATTTACATACATAGTTTCTATGATTTGTTACAATATCAGCGTAGCAAACAAATCAATCCAAAATAATTACCATTGCTAAGCTCAGCACCTCCACTTTTTTTGAACTCTAACCTGCTACACTAATACTAGTATATCTCCATGATATTAATCATTAGTAAATTTGGATTTCTTTCTAATTATTGAAATTTATAATTTTGCATTGACCTATATATGGGAAATTTGGTGGAATTTTTATTATGTTTTTAAAATATTAGAACATTTCTAATGTGGATTTGAATTTGTAATACATATTCATGTTTATATTTCTATTAATTCATCATCATTTATTAGTGTGTTTTGGTTTCTTTTGTGATTTGATGATTATATATGGATTTTTTTTCATAGCATTTTTCCTTCAAAAGGTGTAATACTTGATCCTTTTTAAAATAAATTTACCTATAACTCATTCAGTTCAATTTACTTTTCAAGGATTAAAAAAATCTTGTTTCATAATCTAGGAGAAAAAAATAAAGTCAATAAACTATTTAGAAAACAGATTGATGGATCATAAATAAAAAAACATATACCCCTTATTTTGTACATACCAAACATTATGTAGAATATAGAAAAATAATTAGAATGATCACATGTAATGTCAGAATATGTGTTCAAAAAACTTTAAAAAACAGAACAAAAATATTCTTACAGGCATATTTTATGTAAACAAAAGTTCTGATAAGGCATTCCAAGGTGTGAACATGTACAATGTTTCCATCATTAAAAAAACATGAAATAACCGAAGGTGTTCTTATAGTTCATCATAAAGAAAAACCCACTTTTAAATAACATTTAAACTCCATAAGAGATTAATTAATAACTCATACCTAACAACAAATTCTTCATTTTTACTTAAATCCACTAAACTCTATACAGATTTCATCATATCTCTATGGGAATATGAGAGGGAAGAGATGTATGCCTACCAAAATGATTACAGAGATGCGCTTTGGATTCAAAGTAAGAGAATTCAACCACCACGTTAAGCTAAGAACCAAACTAGAACTATCATAAAATTAGGGATTGGTTTGTTTTTTATATGAATAATGTAAGTATTAAAGGGTAACAATGTTTTACCTTGATATGCATAGGGATAATAGAAAAAATAAATTTGAAGAATAATATTATAGGAGAGCATATAGGATTACCTTAATGAGGAATAACATTTATTAAACTTTCTAGGGATGTGGTAATTTATCACTGATAAGGGGATATAAATAAGTGACACACTTTTTCTTTTACAATTACTCTTTATAAATAAAATTTAGTTATTTATTAAAGTCTTGATCCACTCACTTACTAATTTCTTATTTAATTTCCAAAAACCCATAAAATATGTGTCAAATTTTTGAGTGGTATCTATATTTATAAATGAAACAGGATGAGTGGTATATATAATAATAATTTCATACACGTGTAAGGAAAAAGGATGTTATCTATATTTATATGTTCATATTAACTTTCAGTGACCTTCTAGTTACAAATAATCTCACCTCCTACATAATATAGATTGATAATAAAACCTTGGAAAGGGCATGTCTCTAACTCCATCATACCCATAGGATACCCATTATGACAACACTATCATAACCTTGGCCTCATAGGAAGCTAAGTGATACTAAAATTCTGCCCTCATACCAAATTTTTTTCCCTTTTTACTGAGTAATTGAAGTATTCCATTGAATTCTAAAACAATAATGTCTGTCTCAGTTTGATTGCATGTAATACCATCCACCTAATCCTTATCATGATCACAACAAATTAAGGATCGGCTTGTAGGGATCATACCATTGCTACTTATTTTTCCAACATTATACTAAAAACTAATAAATTTTTTTTGATGCTTCACCAAATCGCTAGTCTTGGAACATTGTGATTTTAGGTGATGGCTATTATCCTAATTAACTTCATATCATTGAAAATTATTAGAGAGTTTTTTTTTCTTGACACACACCATAATCTCTTTTGTACATGCACCTATGTTGTTTGAGCTACTCTAAGATGTTTTCAACCCATACTAGGTACCAATGATAATTTTGGATGATTTGAGAGGATAACACCTAACATCAATGGATTAATTCTTTTCTTAAATTCAATTAACCATTTCCTTCGAAGCATGTAAAAATAATTTGAACCACTCAAATGGCGGGTTCCCCTTATTTGAAGGGACCATTTTATTATATTTATTTATTTTGTTAAATATTAATATTATCAAATAAAATAGGATGTAATTAAATAGAAAATGGATGGATTCCAATCATATGACAAACAAGTATAAATATGGGGTGAAAGAGTTCGTTATGTTTGGAAAAGATCATGCATATGACCCTTCAAAATCCTTTTTCCATGTTTAAGATATTTTTATTCATGACTAATTAGTATAGAAGATTTGGAAGAACACTTGATCTATCATGAAATAGATTAAAGTTATAAATGTTGAACGAAGCATGGAGAAAAGGTAAATGTTGCTAGTGACTGGGATAACATTAGGTATTATGTATAATCTAATATGACTACAATTGTGGAAAATAAAGAAGACTGTATCAAGTATATGATTACATGTGTGAATAATGATAAAGATTTCATTGAGTAAATAATAATGATAGTTGAAGATAAGCTTCATGAGTATCCAAAATTGACTGAAAAGATAAATATTTGTGTAAAAAAACTATCGTATGCATTCTGTAATAAATATACAAAAAATTTAATCATTATGGAAGTTATATAATTTAAAATCTAGAATCAAGGGGAGCGATTCCAGTTTTAATAAACAACATTCTCTCTTGAATGATATTATCCCAGAATATAATGAGAATCCTAGAAAAAAACATGACATTAAAATAATGAAATTTTAAATTGGTATAATCTCTAAAATAATGCATACTTGTCCAAATGACTGTATACTATTTTTCACAAACCATAAACCATTTAATGATTTAAAAAAGTGTTGTGTTTCTTGATATAAGAAAGATGAATCAGGTCTTATGATTGTTTTATGGTACTTTCCAATCATTCCAAGGATTATACACCTATATAGAAGTGATGATCCTATAAGGAAATTGATGCAACATGAATATACAAGAAATAATTATGGGAAACTTTATAACCTAAAAGCCTCTCCTCAGTGGAAGATAATTGATCATGAGTAACCTAAATTTGGAAATGACCTGAGAAACCTTCATATTGTGCTATCTGTAAATGGAGTGAATCCTTTTGGTTTTCAATGTATAACTCACGGTATATGGCCAGTTATATCGGTAATTTATAACCTTCCACTGTGGTTATACATGAAATTAAAATAAATTATTTTATCTATGCTTATATCAAGACCAAAAAGGTAATTATATTGATGTCTATTTTGAAATATTGATCAAAGATTTGAAATTATTATGAGATTCAAGTGTTATGTTGTATGATTCATAAAAAAATTAATATTTCATGTTGAAATATATTTTGTACTGGATGATAAATGATTTTCATTCCAATAAAAAAAATTTAGGATATAAAATTAAAGGAACTAATGGGTTTCTCATTTTTGAATAAGGTACAGAATAAATTATGTTGAAACATTCATCGAATACTAGGTTTCTAGGACACCATATATTTCTACCCGAAAGAAATATGTATCAATATTGTATGCCATAATTTGATGGGAGTTTAGAGGAATTAACGACCCCATCTCTAAAAATAGGTGATCTACTATTTGAGATAGTAAAATATATTGATACTTTTTTGGGTAATCATTTTTTGAAACTCATTATGAAAACCGAATGGAAAAAATGATTTTTTTTTTAATTACTATATTGGAATTTTTTAAACATCAGGAATTTTATTGATGTTATTCATGTTGAAAAAAATTATGTGATATTGTCATTGTAATGTTATTAAATTCACCTAGTAAAGAAAGGATGGAATTATGGTAAGGTTGGATACGATTGACATGGGAATATAGAGAGTGTTTGTTCCAATGATGGGTAAAAACCTACTTTTCTTCCTCCAACTGCTTAAAATATTTCAAGATACGAGAGATATTAGTTTTTAAAATTCTTTAATTATGTAAAGGTTGTAGAGGGTTATTCATCTAATATCAAGAATATCATGTCGATGACTGATTTATAGTTAAAGGGTTTAAAATCACATGACTATTATGTTTTTAAGTAATATCTAAAGAATGTATATTTATGTTTATTTTTCCCCAAGAATTTTCATCATACATTATCCAAGATCTATTTTCTTTTCAAAGATATATGTTGAAAATTTATAGTCCCGGTGTAATTTCAAACTATGGAAGAATAAATTTCCATCAAATTATGTAAATTGGAAATGTTTTTCCTAGAATAATTCTTTGATATGATAGTTCAATTGGTAAGATATATTATACTATGTGGTCCACTAAATTATAGATGTATATACCCCTATTGAATGGTATATAAATTTTTTTGAACGGTTATGTAAAAAATTGAAGTAGGCTAGAAGGTTGTATTGAAGAGTGATATATTATTGAGGAATCCCCTAAACTTTTTAGTGACTACTTGTTTGGTGTGGAAACATTGGTCTTCAAAAATATCATCGCATTGGGCAGCTTGTGGGAAAATGTATTTCTATAATAAATGTTGACACAATCACTATTACAAATTTTGAACTGACCCGAGTTTATTTTTTTCATAATAGTTTAGAGGTTTCCCTATATGTTGAAACACACCAATAAATTATCTGGATTTTAAATATATCAAGGGTTGAAATTTGGATATAAAATACATATAATAAATAATTTGTTGGATGTTTTCAATTAGATTTAAGGAGTCACCTAAAAATCCAGATTCAATTTTATAATGAATTATATTGCTATAAATAGGACCAAGTATGCCTGAATTATCTTATAATGGTTATGTAATTAACAATTATATGTTCTATACAGTTGAACACGATGAATTAAATACCATGAAAAATAGTTGAGTTACACTTATGGGTAATGTGATGCATGTATCTTGTACAAAGGATAGAAATCCAATTTATGCAAATATTTTATACTTTGGAATTATCTAAAAAATATGGGATTTAGATTATACGACATTAAAAGTGCTTATTTTTCAATACAACTGGGTTGATAATAGGAGTTCTATTAAAATATATAAATTTGGATTTTTTGACGTATATTTCTGTTAATAAGGGCACAAATATATACCATTTATAATGGAATAATAGGAAATATATGTATTTTATGTTCAAGATCAAGAAAAATGAATGTGTTCAATAGTTTTCTTATCGACCAAATCCTATAATGGGTCAGATAAAAAATCAACTAAGGATGACCCTTTCATTGGGATGTCACCATAATTTCACAGTGGTCCCAATGTAGATGGGGTCTTGTATGATAGAGGAGAACACAATTAAGGTATTTAGATACTTTATAAAGGTGTCAAATACCATCAACCTTAAAAAACCGAGTTCAATAATAGGTTATTTTTTTGAATTATACATTACGTTACCACATATTATTATATGTTCATTGCTGCATTTATGTATTATAAATTAAAATTTCAACCACTTATATAAATAATGTCTTTTCACATGACAATGTTCTTAATCCTGAGGAACAATAGGTTTCTCAACCTCTTGGAACTCCAAATGTAGAGGAACAACAACCTACTTCACATACTAATGCTACCAATCTAGAGGAACAACATATTAAAAATATTGAACCCAATGAAATAGTAGATGATGAAGAACCTATATCCCCAAAGAATCATGATCTTCATAGCATGATTATATTAGAAATAATTATTAAGGTGAGATTAAAAGGCATAAAATTCATGGTTGGATGGAATGCACACGACCAGGTTGTTAACCCCAAAATACTGTGTTCAATCGTGACATTGATCTCACCGCTCGACAATGTGTGCATATTGATATAGAATTATGGAACAATTTTGTTACGACTTTTAAGATAATGATTTTGGAATATATTTGTGTAACATTAAGGTATAATTTCTTTATTTTACAAAATAATAATACTGAAACCTCATCTTACTCTTCATTATCCCCAAGAGAGAGAATATAGAGTAGATGAATCCCAAATGAAAATTGTATTAATGATTGTTGGAAAGGCTCATAGAGGATTTGTCAAAAGTATTACAAAGTTTCATCTCAATGATTCTAAAGGGAAAATAAACTCACACAAACCATATATGTTTGCACTCCTGATAAACCATGAAGCATGGGATGCATTTTTTAGACTTGGGTAGAAGAAAAAATTTCAGGTACATTTTGAATGGTAATAATGTTCTTTAAAATACATATAATCACTATGATTAAGAATTTTTAATTTGTAAAACAATAAAAAAGTGCTAAAAATAATCAATGTGTAGTAAAATAAATGTGTCCCTACTATAAATCATGGATAGGGTGCACTTCACTTGAAAAAAAGATAAGTATTTTAAATATATAGTAATAATTTTATGTGATAAGAAAGAAAAACATTATTATGTTATTCTTTTTATATCAAAATAGATGAATCCAATTACAAAGCCGCTTCCACCCATGTCATGTGCTATAGTAGTTGGAATGTTTTAATAAATAACGCATACTAATAGATTAAAACACAAAAAATATTTGGGAGGCATGTGTAAGTATACAATAATAATTTTTTTCATTAAATCACTATTACCTAATAATGATTACTTATTTTCATATATTCTTTTTATCAAACATAGAAACCAGAATCATCATCAACTGTACCTATTTAACAACCACAATCAATGGCCTTGAAGTTTCTAGAACGGTATGGCCATGTCATAGGTGTGAATTTTGGTATGTCAACCCGAACATATTTTTAGAAAACAAAAAAATAAAGGAATAAAGATTATAAAATGAAAGAGTTGTATGCATATTGAGGTGTTGTTGAAGAAAATTTTAATTAGTGGTTAGAGTCATGTGAAAATGTTATGGGAATTAAAGAAATTGAAGAAACAACCAAAGAATGACCACTAAATGAAGATCCCCCACCCCACCAGCTTTGAGGTGACCCATTCACATAAAAGTGTTATCTTAGATGAAGTAATAAATATTGACCTAATTTTATCTATGAAATGTGAATTAGGAGGAAAATGATTCCTTTACTATATTTATATTATATAGTGTGAAAATGATTGTGATTTATATCTATCAACAGCCACCCATCAACAGGTTGCAAGGGGTACCATGTAAAATATCCAAGGAGATATTATATACAATAGACAACTTCTAATAGCTCATGTGAGAGTGGTGATTAACATATCTCAAGAGTCAATCATGGAGATACCTATTCCAATTTATGAATAAGATATTCAAATGGATGATCCGACTATTGGAACATTTGTAGTAGGATCATTAGATCTTGTAAAAAACAATTCGACAAGGAAGTATTCATTCCAATATATTGCCCATAAAAAACCATTAAAAATTAATAATTTTTTTTTGAATTGATGAATGTTATTATAGAAGGAAAAATGGAATGAGTGAAACATAAGTTTTAATTAAAAAATATAATTGATTAAACAACCGATAAAAAATATCTTCATGAAGTTCCTTTACCCCACTTGATCAAATTTGGTATTTACTGATATTAATGGTTCATGCAGATTTAAGGTTACAAATTGGTAATAATGTCATTGTTTATTTTGAAGAACAAATGTATGGTGAGGACATTACAAACTATATTTCTTGTGATATTGTAAAATAAATCCTCAAGTGTGAATGGATAAGATTCTCAATTGTAAATGTTTACATGAGGTCTGTTTTTATGATTTTTTTTCCAATAGCTGATCTACTCTGTTATTTATGAGAAAATATTATTCACAATTTTATAGGCTTATATATATAAATAATATTTTAAAAGAAAACCATGTGAATTAAAATATGGAATCATTAGTCCATATATCATTTCTACATACGAAATCACATTTGAATCAAATAAAATTGATGAAATAGTGTAAAAAACCGTATTAGTGTTAGAAATAAAACATACAGATGAAAGAATATTCTTATTACCAATGATGTAGGGGGAAAACTCTAAAATTTAGTCACATAAAATATATTTTCATTCCATTTCTTACTTATTCATTTTTATCAGCATCATTGGTTACTCATTAGAGTCAATTTGGATACTCCAAAGATTTATTATTTTGATTCACTACATGGATACCCAAAAACCCGACCACACATGAATTTTTTTATCAATATTTAATACATTATATTAAAAATTTTAGAACTAAACATAAAAAGTTTTTTTTATATTTTAATAAGAATTATATTATGATAGTGAGGTGTTTAAATATCATCAAAATCATATAATGAGGGTAGTCAATGAGTACAATGATCCTATCAACTTCTACATGTGGATAATTATTAGGGTATATATAATAATATTTCACTATAAAAACATAAATCAGAACAAACTAATTATTTTTTCAATGTCTATGCAGTGTCCAAAAAAACCAATAGTAAATATTGTAGTTATTATATATGAAAATTTATGAAATTTATTATATACCATCAAAAACCAAGATCCCTAAATATGAATTATTAAAATTAATTACAATTTTAGTTAAAATTTTTATTAATCATTTGTTCATTTATATTTTTCCACAACTAAAAGACTATAAAAAGATCTTGTATTAAATATAGTAAATATATTTGTTTAGAAATGATTGAGAAACATACTTGGGGAGAAAATGTACACATATATCATGAATAAGTGACTTCCTAATACTTATTTAGTTGATTTTATTATCATTTTATTTACTTTATTTAGTTAATTTCTTTATTATTTCTATGTGATACTTATTTTGTTAATTTTAATACAAATCATGATGTAATTACTTGTTTAACAAGGATGATTCACACAATTACTATGATTATGGTCTCAACAAGGATGATGAACTCTTGATGATATAATTTTATTTTTATTCTTTAATGTATTCAAAATTATGGGTTATCAATCAATAATATTTTCACACAACCCAAAATGTTAAATGCATTGTAGGATAAAAAGACAAAATGGACTCAACAATACCTCAATGTGATAGACCGTCTACTTGTTATTATCCAAATTGTGTGGTTTCTATTTAAAATCAATATTTTATTTATGTATCACTTCATATTTATGTTTAGTTTATTTAATTAATTTATTACCAACATAATAATTTTTTTCTTATAAAGGTGGATTATTTTTGTTGAGTTGGGGTGGTTTATTCAATGATGGTTGTGCTCATGAGTGATTTGACATTAAATATGTAACTAAGATAATGGAAAAATGAAAATGGTTCAAGTATGTATAAAAAAATCCTGAACTTGTTTATTACAACTATTTATTTAGTTAAATTTGTAATCATTTTATCCACTATTTTTAAATTTGTTTTCATTATCATGTTTATATAATAATTATTTTTTTCATGTATATTTTGGGAAGTAGTATTTTTATTTCAACTATCTATAATAAGAAAGAAAAAATGGGACATCTTCCTTTTGAATGGAAGTAAAAACCCCATGCTACCTGAAAAGTTAAGTGTTTCTGGTAGCATGGGGTTTCATCTTCCCTATAAGTGGAACATGTTCAATCATTTATTGATGGTTGAATATAATTAAAATAAAAAACATCACATACTCAATCAGATTCACATCAATCTGAAACACAATATGCTCTGTATGAATCAAACTGTATCTTTTTAGTTTATAATTTATATTTAAGTTTAAAACACACATCCCATACTCAAAAATAAGAGAACACATTCATATTATTTTTATAATATAGGATAATGATCCATACTTAATTTTTGTTGTGTATGAATGAGATACACCTCAATCTGACAAATGATGTAACCCGTTTGACTCAAAGTATGTCTTTTTATTTAAAATTTAAATTTTAGTAAAAATGATAAGTGACAATCAAAATAGAGGAAATGAATTCATATTATTTTGATACTTTAATAAAATGATATATATTTAATTTGTGACTTGTAAAAATCCACCACACCTATATCCAATATAGGGTTTTCCCAATATCAGTCAAAGTGGTCGTTATCAATCTAAAATTGATATTTTAGATCGAAACATGTTTCAATCATTAAAACACAATAAAAAATTTTATATTATATTGATAATTTAGGAAAACCATTCATAAGTCATTTTTGACATGTAGGAATCAGCTACACCTCAATCTGATACATGGTGTACCTATTATGACTCAAAGAGCATGTTATTTGTTCTAATTCGACAATTTAGTTCCATACTTGCATCAATAAATGAAAACTGAGTAAAACTTCTCCAATTATCTTGATAATTTCAGAAAATGATTCATAAGTAATTTTTTTATGTACAAGAATTAGCCTGAGATTAAAACCAACACACGATATGATCGGTATGACACAAATTGTGGGATTTTATTTTAATATAAATTTTTTTAAAAAAATTCAAGTGATATACACAAAACCAAGAAAACACATTTAGAATATTTTGAAATTGTAGGAAAATTATCTGTAATTCATTTGTAACATTTAAAAATTAGTCACACCTCCATCTAATTCATGGTGTAACTGTTATGACTCGAAATGTTTCTTTTTTTATTATCAAAATCTACATTTTAGTAAAAAACATAAGTGACATTATCAAAACTAAGAAGACCCCTTCCGATTGTTTTGATACTTTAGGAGAAGTATCTATATGTAATTTTTAATATGTAGGACATAGCTGCATCATACACGGTGTTCCCAGTTTGACATAAGTGTCTGTTATCAGTTTAAAATTTACATTTTAGTTTATAACATGTGTCACTCACTAAAAACCAATAAAATATGATTTTATTGTGTTTAAATATTAGGCAAATGAAACATAGGTCACTTTTATGTGAAGGAATCAATCTCACATTAAAATGACATACGATCTAATTTGTGTGACTCAAAGTTCATGTTTTTTGTTTAAAATTAAATTTTTGTATAAAAATGACATACTCAAAACTAAGAAAACATATTCATAGTATTTTAATAATTTATTAAAATGATCCATAGGTAATTTTGATGTTTTGGAATAAATATAACCCCAACCTGATGCATAGTTTGACCGGTATGACTCCAAGCGTGTCTTTTTTTTTAAAATTGATATTTTAGTAAAAAAAGACAAATGTCATACTCAAAAATGATGAAATATATTCAGACTATTTTTATAATTTATCACAATGATCCATAATTCATTTGTGTTGTGTTGTAATCGGCCTCACAAAAATATGATACATGGTGTGCTTGATATGACTCAAAGTGTCCATTATGAGTTTAAAATTGACATTTTAGTTCAAAACATGTTTTGATCTCTGAAGACCATGAAAACACACTATAATTGTCTTGATAATTTAGGAAAATAATTCATAGGTAATTTTTTTCATGTAGGAATTAGTCTCACATCAAACTGACACACGTTGTAACCGATATGACTCAAAGTGTGTGTTTTTAGTTTAAAATGACATTTTAATAAAAATTCAAATGGCATACTCAAAACTGATTAAACATGTTATTATTTTTTGAAACTTTAGGAAAAAATTACATAAGTCATTTTTTATATATAGGAATCACCCTCACCTCAGTCCGATTCATGATGTGACCAGTATGACTCCATGTGTATCTTTTTATTTAAATTGGCATTTTTGTAAAAAAGAAATGGGACATACACAAAACTGATAAAATTTATTAATATTGTTTTAATAAATTATAACGATTATCCATAAGTGATTTGTGATGTGTAGGAATCACACACACTTCAATACAATACATGGTATTCGAAGTATGACTAAAAGTGTTTGTTATTAGTCTAAAATTGATTTTTTTCATTGAAAAATGCAACACTCACTAAAATATGAGAAAAAATGTTCAGATTATATTGATACCTTAGGGTAATTATTCATTAGTAATTTTTGAAAAATATGTATCAATCTCACATCAAACGGTCACACGGTGTGATTTGTATGACTCAAAGTGCATGTTTTCTGTTTAAGAAAAGACATTTTAGTAAAAAATACAGGCGGAATACTCATACCCAAAAAAGAACATTTTTTTTATACTTTTAAAAAAGAATCTATAATTATTGGTGATGTGTAGTAATTAACCCCACCTCAATCTGACACACAGTGTGACCAGTATGACTCTAAGTGTGGCCTTTTATTTAAAATTGACGTTTTATTCTTGTATTGTTTCTTATAATGTTTAATTAATTTATTTATAGTATTACTAACATAATAATAATTTTTATTTTATGTATGTGGATTTTTTGTATCAATTTGGATTAGTTTTTTCCACAACTAATATCCACGATCATGCTTTTTTAAGAGGGTGTCAGGTGCCAAAGACAACGAAACATATCTGTTTTTGAATTTTTGTGATAGTACTTGAAAATATAATTGTCAAAAACATTTATTGAAATTTTTATAATATAGTTTTTTCTTGTATTTGTGATGGAATTTTTATTTCAATGAAATTATTGACTTCCATTTACATGTTTCTACTGTAGTGTGATATAATTCAAACAACTCATTGTTGTGGTAGGTTCTTTAGCAGCTCTAACAAAAGCCTCGATAATGGGTGCCCTTTATGAGTTCTATAAATAGTGATGATAAATGGGATCATTTTTCAATGTTAAACTAGCACTGATAAAAGACCACCTATTTCAGAATTTTTTGTACTACTGATAAAGGGCCCCCCTTTTAACGGTGCTTAGGACAACAACACCTTTTTAGTGCAGTTAAATCCCATTTTGTGCACAATTAAAGTGACGATATGTGGTAGTGGACACTTTGGGCCATTAAAAATTGTAATAACCAAGATTTTATATGGACTCATCCTTGGTGGAGGATGATGTTGAATCCTTTCTCACCTTGTATGTGTATGTGTGCAATTCCATTTCTTGTAACCCCTTTGACTTTAAATAAATTTTCAATATAATTAAAATAATTATTAACTAATAATAAATTTATTATTAATAACAATAACTAATTAATATATTTAATAAAATAAAATTAGTATTCAATATATTAATTATAGATACATTATTAATTAACTAAGATGATTAAAAACAAGATATATAAATCATCAATATGATAAAAAAATTATAATTCAATATAAATAATTAATAATAAAATAAATAAAATTGATAATTAATAATATTCATAATTATTTAATATATTTGTTCATGATTATTATAATGATCCCCTACTGGAAATCTTATTCGGGCCCACAGTGAATATGAGAGTAACTCATAAAGACCATCTCCAATAATCCATGGTGTGAAAACAAGAACCAACGGTATAAATTACACATATTAGATTCATTATCTAAATGGATTATTCCATTAATTCACTATCATAAATTTGGATTTATCAAGTGCTACCATTTATCAATGCTAAAAAGGTGATGAAAAAACTACCCCTTTATCACTTTTTTAGCACTCATAAATGTATCATCTTTATCAATGCCTATTTAGGAGTGTTAAAATAATTTTTAATCAACGCTTTTCTTATCCCTCATAAAAGTATGTCTTTTATCATCACTAAAAAATATTTTTTTAATGCAGATAAAAGGTATATTTCATGAAAAAATTTTGTATATCTTTAAAACTCATAATAATTTATAAATATAATAATATTGATATATATATAATATATTTTATAAAATATGATTTATATAACATGAAATATGCATTCAGACACAATATATAATATTTTTAGTGGAAAATGGTGTATAAAATAATTGAAAAATAATATTAATTAAACATTTACTAATTATTATTGTGTAACAATCATTTAATAGCAAATTGAAGATAGAAAAATTCAATAAATTAATTAGAAATATTAAATATGTTGAAAACAGGAATCAAACATCAAATGGTAATAAATTTTGATCTGGATGTCCGTTTGAGATCTACCATATATCAATTCAATGAATGTGAAAAGATATATGTCATGATGACCCATGGGAACCCCGATCATTGGTTTTATATTGTAAAAAAGGCCCAGAAGGACTCTTATTTTGGAAGATACTAAATTTATCATCAAGTCTTACACTCATATGAATATTATGACATTCAAATTTTATCATTTTTTATATTGTACTAATATTTATAATTAAATATATGCACACATATATACATATTTGAATATATTTACAGATCAATATTTAATTTTGTAAATAATTTTTTATACAAATTTACACATAAAACATCTTTCAAAATATATAAACCATATATACATAATAAAATCCAATTTATTTAAAAAAAATAGGAATATTTATATAACTATATAATGTTTATATAATGTTTATATATATATATATATATATTTCTATGTGTGTGTTAACAAACAGATATATATTTACCTATATATTCTAATATATATCTATATATTAACATATAATATATGTAAATAAATATAAATATGTATAATTATATTTATAGAAACAAACAATTATATAAATAAATATTTATATATGTATATATATGTATTTATAAACACACACACACACACAAAAATTTTATAAATGTATTTAAAAATAATTATATATATATATATATATATGGATGAAAAATGTAATTAAATATATATAAATAAGTAGATATGTCAAAAAATAGAAAAAAAATATAGAAGAGTGTAATGGTGAAGATCAACATGGGGGAGGTCTCTTGTAAGAAACTAGGTGAAGGAAAGGGCGCTCATGGGTGGGCAGTAGGTGCTCCAGCACAGATAAAAGGGGTTTAGTCACTCTAGCACTGATAAAAGTGGCATGTGACACTTTTGGTGATAAAAATGTAGGGGAGGTCTAGTCCTTCATTGAAGGGGGGTATCCCCCCTGAAATTTACCAAAAAAATATACATTTTTTTTTAATTTTATCAACATTGATAAAAGGGTCCACTATCAACTCTTTTGTTAGAACAGATCAAAGGGGACCCTCATTTGTGGTGTAGAGATAAATAACTATTATTAGCACTGATAAAATATTTTTCTAACACTTTTAGAATCCAATTATGAATTAGTGAGTGTATATTTATATAAATGACATACACACACATATATATATTTTAATGGTTTAGACCATACAAGCCTATTAATTGGTGAGGTTTGGTTGTTGGAGATACTGAGAGGAGGTTCCAAAGGAAGCCCATGGAGTTAGAGTTAAAATTCCAGCTAAAGAATTAGTTTGTGGATTGGAGGCTTGGATCAAGAGGGTACCTTGGGTAGGTGTTGTTCTGCAACATATATCATTGGGATGAAACATATACAAGGATCTTTTGGAATGGTTAGGGCCCTGCGACATGAAGTCCTGAAGAGGTCAAATTTTGAAGTTTTGTTATTTTGAGGGGATTTTTATCATGACCTTGTATTTTTAAAATAGTGAGTCTGTAGGTGAGCTTCTTGTTGAAAAGATGAGGCCTTTTGGACATAGAATTTCTAGGTGTCCAGTTTTGTTCCTTTGTTGATTTGGGGATATAAGCGACGTGATGTGTGATGTTGCATCATAGCCTTTTTCTAGGTTTATAGAAAACAATCATTTAATATATAGTGGATCTTGGATTCATGAGGTTTTGAATGGGGGTTATATTATGTGTTCCTTAGTGTTGTGTCATTGTTTCTCCTAATATGGGACCTTTGCATCATGGGTTAAAATAATCAAACCATAGTCCCTTAAATGGAATCCTCAGTTTATATTTATACCAACATTTGAACTCTACCATATTTCCATCATTCCTATAAACTCTTAAGTGACACTAGAGTGGTTTTTTATGACCATTCACCCCATCATTAGTGGATCTAAATCACATCCATGTGATATTTGTTTCCTGTAACCATTAGTGAGTACCCTCTTACTCATCCTTATCTTCTCCATCGTTATTTAACCAGAAAAAGTTGTGTCAATAAGATGTAGTTGGATAATGTGGGTTTTGGAATGTGATAGATGAGGGATGATGTTTTATAGGTATTCTATATTCCCCTAGCATGGTTCTTTCCTTTTGGATATCTCTTCACCACATTTTCTATTCAAAATGATTCAAAAAGCACCAATTATGGTAGGGGATCGAAGCCCTCTATTTACTTTTTTTGTGTCTGTGGTATTAAAAAGATATTATTTTCATTTGGGTCGATATTAAGGATTGAAATAAAATGGAAATTAACTGAATTTATTGAAGTTAAAGAGGAATAGGTTCACTCACATGTGTTTTCTAGTACACTACTTATTATCACTAATCCTTCCTTGAATCTTAAATGATACAATGATATTTGTGTTGTGAATTATATGAATAATTAACCCTTACAGTGATTGATTTTTAGAACTCTCTATTCAGAAAAGTTTAAGCACTTAAACATGTCTATGAAATGGTTGTCTTAAAATATTTAAATTCCTTGAAATTTCTCATGCAAGATATGAAGAAGTTTTTTGAAATCCACTTTTAAACAGAAATTGTGTACACTATGGGAAATGAAATCTATTTCTATGTATTTTGATGTGATTTCTATAATTCACTTGGGTTTGTGTGGTTCTTTTGGGGTTTGTATAGTGATTTTCGTGATAGATTTAGAGATAGAATAAATTGAGGAGTATGAATGTGGTTGGATTGGACGGGTATATGTTAAGGTATGGTTTATAGTGAACAGTTTATGATTGATGTTTATAGGTGGTTGGGTTATTATGTGGTGGTGTATTTTGTTATTTGTCCTATAGATATAGAAGAGTATTTTGGATGATAGAATGGGAATTAAATGGGTTGGAATTAGATAAATGTGGGATGGAATTCAAAATGGGGTTTTTTATAATGGATGGAGGAAATAACTCTTTTGATGGAAATATGAAATAAAATAAAGGATCCAAAGAGGGAATCAGAAAACAAAGCAATATTACCAATTCATATGTTAGCTACCTATCTTTTTTTTCAATCTTTTACTTAGTTTTATTTCTTCCACTCAAATTGCATACCAGTCAACTCTTTCACGTCCATGCCTCTAACCACAATATATTCCTTTACATTAAGAAATATCGTTAATCCATTCAAGAAGGGTCTCAGTATGAGTGCTTTTAGAGTAAGATCTGTCCACCTGCTTCTATTTTATTTTTTATGGAGAGCTGTCCCCTAACATTGAAACCATTATCCCATCTACATTAATTGATCCAACATAAGGAATTGCCTCATTGTTTTTTGTTTCTTATGTAACATATTAGGGAACCACTTAGAACCTTGTATTATTATGAGAAACAACTTTAAAACCACCATTATCCATGATAGATTTTTGAAGAAGTAGGAAAATTCTAGATGATACTAGAGAAATAACTTCTAGTGTTTTATTACCCTTTCAGTTACCTAAAGCATCCATACTCTCCAATGATAGGTGATGATCAATCGTATTTTGTATTTATTATTCATTTACTTGTTCATTCAAGTCATTGTCCCTACCTGTAATTTGGGGAGTCTCCTGAATTTGAGTTTTCTGGAAGTCAATCATTTTTTCATTCATAGAAGTATCAAAATCCTTGACATTAACCTCTTTAGAGAATAAGTATGCCCAAGATTTTTTCTTCATCAGAGAATCCACCAGTAGCACCTTGACATTAGGCTCTTTAGAGTTAGAAATAAGCGCATTCTCTATATTTAAAACTAGCTCATTATGGAAATCTCCACCATGAGAAATAAGTTTTTATAGTTCCTCATTTTTCATCGTTGACTTATTTTCATATTTATTGGATGAGTGGCCTATCATCCCACATCCCTAACTAGAAATCATCTTCCAACATACCACTAATGATTTCGCAAAAACCAAACATTCATTATAGAATAGGGGATTCTTTTTCATACTCAAAAAGAATTTGGATGTTATCATAGGGAGTCTAAAGGTATACCTTGTCAATCTGTGTTGAGTTATATTGAATTTTCACTAGCATCCTATCATATTGTGTGAACTGGACATCTTCAGTCGCCTTATTGAGGTAAGTGGGAGTCCCAATTGTTGTGAAAATATCATGAAATATATTCGGATGCCAAAGGACCCAATTGAGTCCATGAAGAAGACCCCAAAACAGAAAAAGGTATTTAGAGAATGTGAGACAATGAAGACTGAAGACCATTATTGTAAATGAATCCAACTAGGTTTCAATAGTAGAGAGCCAATTATCCATGCTCAAAACAACAAGTCATTTGCAGGAAACAAGTAATGAAAGAACACTCAACCAGGAGAGTCATATTTCAAGTTAGATAAACCCCGTAAAATCTAGATTATTTGAGTTAAATATTCAAGCCTTCAGGGTTGTTCACTGTTAGGTAAAATAATGCATGAAATCAGAGAGTTTTTTCCAATTTCCATTCTCTTTGTGAATGTTGTAGGGTTGGCTTCAACGTGAGATGATGATCCCTTACGAAGGATTCTAGGCAGAAAAGAATCTTTTAACAAATCCAATGAATGATATCCACCCATATTTGACCCTATAGCTGCATAATCGTAGGAGCTGTATAAAACATCACCACAATACATATCAATCTTCTTCTGAAATTCCCACAAAATCACATCTAAGGAAGAGGACTCCATCACTGCTACATCCTTATGGCCGATTGACTCCTCATCTGCAGATCTAAGGACCTCAACCCACAAATCATCTTCAGATCCCACGACTAGACCTGGATCTGGGACCGATTGAGAGTTATTCAAAGATATATGCTTCCCTGTTATAGGTCAAACGACATCAGATTCACACGAGAATAGATTCACCATGAAATGGTTGGAATGAAATTCATAGTGGATGAAATTAAATAATGGGTGTTCTTGATAGTGGTTTATCATTAAATATAGAATGGGAAGTTAATCAAATGGGTTTTTTAGTAACTATTAAAATAATAAATGGATAAATTTTTTGAATAAATAATAGAATAATTGGTTTTTTAATTTGTCTCATGTGCAAGTTATTTTATAGTGACAAAATATTTTGGTGGAAAACGTCATGGGATGTTGTAGTAGAATTATGATTTGTTTTAGGTACATTTAATATTAACCCATTGGTTGGTATTTTTGTAAATAATATCATTTTATATTCATGTGATTTATAAAGGCATACAAATTAAGTTGTATATCCTCACAAACACCCAAATGTTTTGGGTTCTAGTAATTTTACCAATATCCATGTTGGTGAGGGTAGATAGATGAAGACCTCTATCCCCTACAATCCATTTAGCCATGGCTACTATTGGTTATGTCTATGTTGGTGTAAATTTTTGTAGATGATGTATCATTTGGTTGTAATTCCTAGAGATGTTCACATAGTTGGTGGTGAATCCTAAATATGATGTATCAGTTGGTGGTGATAGCTATAAATGATGGGACTTTTGGTGGCGATGATAAGTGTTGATTTCATAGTTAGTGGTGATGCGTTAAGATGATAGATTATAGGTTGGTGGTAGTGTTTTATGTGATGTTTAGTGGAGCCCCAAAATAGTTGGAGGATGGAATTAGGTGGATGTACATCATGTTCATGATATCTTACTACCCAAGATTATTGATTGGTATATGGAAGGGATAGAAGCACATGATGTTAAATATTGGGGTGTGAGAGTAGTAAACCTATTGGGAAGTAGTTGTGGGATGACCTACACCAATATTTTAATACTATTTTACTACATTAGACGTGTTACATGGTGAGTGTTCCTTGTCATGGTTGAGGTTGTTTAGTTGACCAATTTTAGTCATTTTTAGTTCTATTGTTCTTTAGCTAGAGAATTTGTATTCTATTATCACTTTTTCATGAGAGATCTTATGTATGATCCTACTAATTATGCATGTTACGATCACCCCATTTATATATATAAACTATTTTTATGTTTTCAAATAGGGTTTCAAAGACTGTGATGGGTATTTCAATCTTGGAGGTTGGAACTACCAAGAATATTCATCAATAGGTTTTATTTGGTATTCAATTTTGTTAACTTTTATTTTCATTTGATGACATGGAACATGGGATGATAGTTCTAATATATTTTTCAATTGTGATTGATTTATGGGTTTATACTACGCTCCTGGGACTTTTGATGGAAATTCCACCCACCATATGTTTCTTATCCTCAGTGTTAGTCTCTAACCTAGGGTTTATTTGAGGCATGATTTTGGGGTCACTACCTCTATTTATTTTTATCCCAATAAGGGTACTAGTGGGGAGTTATGATAAATTGATATTATATCTTTTGGTTATGATATATGATGAATCTTTGGGTTAAAAAAATTTGAGGTTTTCATTGGATAAAAGAGAAATAGTATAATTCGAGCTTAGATTGTTATTTAAGATGGGGAGACTAGTTAGGAAATAGGATTTTCGGCCACCCAATGATCCAATGTATGAAACCTAGGTTTTATAAACATGCTATTTGATTCAATTTTTCTTATCATGAAGAGACCTAGGAGAGGTACATGGATCATGTTTATTTTTGTGTGTTATTAAATAGTGTGATGTCATGAAATTAAAATAAACATAAATAAATGAATCTTAATAAATTCCATGCTACCAGGCTTAGGGTTTCTATTATGTTTTTCAGAAACATTGAAAGGTTATTATCCATGTGTATTTTAGTGGGGATAGGTTCAACATTATGTTCAATTCAATAATTGAAGGATCTGTCTGACTAAGGATAAGATGTAGAAGAAGACATTTCTTGACTTCTAGCATCAGAGTCAGGTGAATTATGATGGGATCATCTCAGATTTGGAAATAGTGTACCAACTAGAGGAGTTTGAGATTAGCCATCAATTTAATTTATTCCCAATATGAGTATTAGGTTCCATTTCTGATCAACCAGATGGAATAGGTGATGCATCCGTGGTGGAAGTTATATCATAGATATTTGATAAAGGATGATATTTATTTAGATTATTTTTAGAAGGAGTTTTATTTAGGTTTTTTATCATCAATAATAAAGGTATTGAATAGTTAAGAGAATCTCTAAAATTAAAAAATAATCTTGACAATGTGGGAGATCAATGTAAGGTTCAATGACCTATTTTTTCAAACTTAATATTTTTTCTATATAAGAAGTATCAAGTGTCGTATATTTGGGAGGCATTGAATATAATTACCTAATATGCGGTCCCACTATTTATACATTCTACAAACTAAAAAGTGAAAGAGAAGGATTATTAGTTAAGAGCATACATTAATATTTAAGAGAGCCTCAAGAAATAGGATATTAGAGATTCTATAGGGGTATATATTTAGATGGGGGTCACAATTATTGGGGAAATTGAGATTCTGATCAAGTGGAAGCTAACATTAGAAGTCTATGTTTCATTATTCTTGGTTTATAAGTTCTTGAGATTCTATCATGGGCTACTATTTTTCATGTTACACCCATGAGGGTCATAGTCATTATCAACCCTAGTGTCTAACTACTCATAGATGACAATGTGGGAAGGAAGGTATAACCATTTTTAAGCAAAAATACTCGCAATTTTCATGATTATGTATTAACATCATGGGCTACCTGTGGTTGTTTAGTAGATGAATCAACATTTTTATGCAAGGATGAAAGGGGAAAAATTGGGAAGATCTTATCCCCAGGACGACCCTTGTCCCCAAGGACCTAAACTATTTCATGGCCCAGTACATCATCATTAGTGAGGTACAGGAGCTTTCCATAGATATATTAATTCTATTGAAGTTCTAATGGTGAAAGGGATAGTTTTTTAGGAGTAATGGAATGTTTATCATCTACTTCATTTTCATCCGTGTTTGATTTTTGAGCTTCACACTCTTTTGTTACACCCACTCTAGTCCTCACATTAGAAATAGAATTGGGGGGACTTTTAACACCCTTGGTGTTATCCATGCTAGTTTTAGGTTAGGATATATTATTTTAGGGATATCAGGAGTGTAGAATTGTGATAGGGAAACACCAGTCGATGGGGGATTTCATATTGTTGTCGATACACCTATATAATGTCTTATTTTACATGGATTGGTAGTATTCCATGTGTGTAGTTATTGATTTCATATATAAAAGATGGTCTAAAAGTCATTTTTATTAGCGTGTTGAATTATCATATAGGTAATAGGTTTGAAGAACCTATGTTTTCTCATTTGGTTGACTTTTTAATGGATGGTTGGGAATTAGAGACCCCCAGAGTTTTCATTGAGTTCCTAGAAATCTTACCAGATATCATGAATTGCCTTATTCAATATGAGTGAATGGAAAAAAAGATTCCAAGACCTTCATTCCTTAATATGAATGAGAGAAAATGACCCCCAAGTCCCACCTCCAATAGCCCTCAGGGTGATGAATAGTACCAGGGGTATAGAAATCTCACACAAATGGGGGGGATATTACCCTTTTTATAGTAACCAATATCAGGATATAATATGTATCAACCTCAAACAACTCCAAGACAGATATATATAAATAAACCAAAATCCATCTCACATGCTTTTTTAAAGTAAAAAATGATAGAAATAAAAGGAGAACTCCAATGTATGTTCCAAAATGAAACTAAAAAGCAACATATCAAATATCCCCAATGTGAGAGCTAGTATAGTCCAACATCTTCCATGCAATCTCCTTGGAAATGTGAAAATAGTTTTATATACATATGGTGATCAAACATGTATACTTAGTTGGAAAAATAGTCACTCGTGCACAATTGGGAGAATCATATTAAATCCCCTATGAGAAAACAACAGAAACCAAGACACACCAACGCACGCTCACAAAATAATGAAAGTCTAGTAAAGTAGTAAGGACATCGATATTTGGGTACCCTATACCACTTACCAATTGTTAAATTCTCAGCCCTAATGGAGAACGTCTTGATGCAACAATGATCTTCCACAATCCCCACTATAACAACCTTCCCACACACCCCTGGGCCCGAAACCACATCACATTTCACCCATAGACAACAAGGCCTCGCACATACCATGCCCTGCTAAAAAACAACTGGGCCTCATCTTGATGATACCTCTGAAAAAAACCACCTCTCACACAACCAATACCATAAATATAGTATTAAAACTCTATACATTACAGCCTTCCTTAAAAGTATTGGTATAAGAATTCCTGGTACAGGGAGAAGGGAATAGACAATAACCAGCCATCCATCGTCCAACTAGGATTTTGGGAATGGACACCCTCCCTAATAATAAAGGGGTGTTTAGAACATAGTGCTTAAAACGAGTGGGGTGTGTATAGAAAGCATGAGGAACTACATGAATATATTTAGGTACCTAACAATCATCCCAACCTATAGGTCACAAAGAAAGTAACCATACCACAAAAAAACACCCTTGCTAGTACCTCTAAATGAATGTATTTACACCAGAAAATGTCACATTGTAAGTTGATGGAAGGAAGCCAAATCATAAATATCCCTTAACTAACACCCATAGAAAACAACATTAATTAAGTAATAACATTATCTATTCCATCCCTTTCCAGGAAACTAATAGACAAAACATATGAAATAATTTTCCTAAGGATAAAATCCACCAAACACTGCCACACAAAACAAGGAAAGAGGGACCCAGGTAAGGCATCCATTTTAACACCAAATCATTAAAAAAATAGAGAAAACTAGCTTATAGTCCCACTACAGACCCCCTTTACCGAACACCTATTCAACAATGGAAAATATTCACTATTCAATGTTATCCCACTCAATTCATGACCTCGCAACAAAACCCAACAACCCCACTACACAACAACACCACACCCAACACACCTATAAACATGAAATTATGATAACCCAGTCTTGCATCCCCGTTGACCAAACATTTCCCAAATTCAACCCCTCTACATTAAAATTCCATCCATTCCACAATAAATCACTATCCCAAACTGAGATACCAACTCAACACCTATACCACCTCATACAAAAATCCCAGAATAACCAACACTAAACTGCAGCCCCGTTGTACACACATACCACACCCTTCTCACAAAACTGACTACTCTGTCCACCCCTGCACCTACAACTACGCTTCTAAACACAACACCACACAACCCGCACAAGTCACAAAACCCAAATAAACATATAATAGAGCTAGACCTATAAAAACAGTTTATTCTGAGTTGGACACCACTGTTCTTTAAATCTCACTTTGATAAGTAGGGGTGATCACACAAGGTTGTTACCCTAGGGAATACAATTATTTAATCAAGTGTATATAATTCACTATTTTTTTAGTTACAATAATTATTCACAAAAAAATAGTTATAAGGCCACATTCATGTGAAGGAAAAGACCACCAATGACCATGATTTTCAGAGACCACACTGCCACAACAAATCACTTCATAAATTAGGATAACAAATGAACCAAGTGATCAACATCAACATCTCCCCATCCCCAATTTATTACTTCACATTATCATTGATAAATTTATATTCAACCATTATCACATGGAAGAATCATTATACCCACCCTGAATGACACAAAATTAAAAGGGACAGAAGAAAATCCCTACTCGGAACAATAGGTGACCAACGATTCATCAATGTGCAAAAATAGGGGGTGTGCGAGTAGTTGGAAAACTCCCAGGATAATTAGATGGGGGCACAGAATAGGCACACAAGTAGTCTAAGAAGAAATGTTATCCACACACAAGGAGAAAATATAAGATGGGACCTCGACTTTAGAAAAATCTATATCCTATATCAGCAGAATGGGAAACGCTTTCAAGGCCATTAAAGACAGGTCCTGGATAAGACCATGATGTTGGATTATTCGAAATACCCTTGAGTGTGAGGATATTAAGATATAATTAATATTCTTTGATATGACCAAACAATCCATTAAACTTGATTTATGTCAAATAAGATGTAAGAAGGGAGGAACTGGAAATACTAGGAGAAACTATGAAAAACTGAAAATTTGGAAAAAATTTGGAAGTGACTCGCCATTCAGTGAGTAACTAGTGTCACTATTATGTGAGCCACCATTCAGTGTCACCATTTCGTGAGCCACCATTCGGTGAGACACCGTTTGGTGAGCCACCGTTCAGTGAGACACAATTCGATGAGACACCATTCAGTGTCACCATTCGTTGAGCCACCATTCATTATCACCATTTGGTGGGCCACTATTTGGTGTCACCATTTGATGAGACACCATTTGTTGATCCATAATTCAATGATCCATCATTTGGTGTCACCATTCAATGAGCCACCATTTAGTGTCACCATTTGGTGAGCCACCATTTAGAAAACTGGTTTTTTGGAAAATTCACGAATTAAGCCACTATTACCTCGTAGAACACCCCCAAAAACTAGATTTCCAAATAGGAATGGACCAAAGGGTTATGGGTCAAATCATCAGATACCTCTCAAACTAGTATTATCCTCTAAAATTCAAAACTAAACCTAGAATTAGGAGGGGTTTGAATAACCACCCCGTTAGATATCTCTTATGGATAAACCATATTCTATTGTTCTAAGGGTGGGGAGAAAACCAAGAGATACAGGAACACCTCCCTGACATCTACTACCCCAAAAACCAAAAAACCCCAAAAGCTACACTTTCCAATCATATTAATCAAGGAAATTCCTCCTCCCACGCCAAGATACTATCCATTTTGGGCAGCACTGGCATTCCCACATAGGTTCAATCACATCGACATTGATGCATCTTGATAGGGGCCAGGTCCTCCCCTCCTCATATGTCAGGACCTTATCATATAACACATAACAAGGAAAATACTCATCTTGTAGAAAACAATGTTTAAGTATAACATCAAAGATAAAGACACATGATAAAAACTCAAAAAAACTCTATGTACTCAGAATTAATCTGCGTCTCTCACTCCCAAGTACTCTTCTCTAGGACTCCATGTCTCCACAACACACGAAACAAGGGAATGGTCCACCCATAAAACACAATCTTACAACATTCTTAGATCTCCATTGGCCTCTCCATGAATGTTCCATCATCCTCTATATCCAACTCTCCCTAATCAGTGACATGGGATTCATCATAAAGATACTGAAAAAGGTGGGAGACATGAACGACATCATGGATCCCCCCTAACTGTGGTGGAAACAACATCTAATATTCCATTTTACCAACAAATCCCAATACCTCGATAGGTCTGATAAACCTAGGAAAATGCTTACTCCCACATTTGGATCTCTACTTCCCATGTTGAGGGGAAACCTTCAAGAATATATATTCCCCAACCTTTAACATAAAGGGGCTTCTCCTATTATCAACATAAAACTTCTACCAGTCCTGTTATACCTTAATCCTCTCATGGACAAGCTGCAACTTCTCTATAATACTATGCCCCATGTCTAGACCAAGAACAACAGCCTCCCCTACTTCCCTCCAACACAAGGGTGAATGACATAGTCTTCTGTATAAAGATTATAATAGAGCCCTACCAATGAAATGGTGAAATCCGTTTTTGTAAGAGAAATGGACCAATGATAAATGTCTCACCCAAGACCCACTAATGTCTTCAACACATGCTCTCAACATGTCTTCTAATGTCTGGATGGTCCTCTATGTTTATCCCTCCATATGAAGGTGGAAAGAAGTGTTGAGGCTTAACGGAGTGCCAATAAGATGCTCCAACCCCCTCCAAACACGTGATTTGAAACATGTTTCTTGATATAATAAAATAGATATCATAGCTCTATGAAGTCACACAACCTCTTCCACATACATATGTTCTAAGATATCCACTATGCTCATCTCTTTGATTACTAAGAAGTGAGACAACTTCATCAACCAATCCACTACCACCCAGATTGCATCACATCCTCCTTGAGCACGGGGTAATATTGTTACAAAATCCATTAATATATCATCCCACTCAAACATGGGGACATCTAACGGTTTCAAAAATTCATCGGGAACATGGTTCTCAGCCTTCACTTTCTGGAACACCAAACACTTTCCCACAAACTCTTTCATTTCCCGCTTCATCCCAGGCCACCAAAACAATTCTCTCAAGCCCTGGTACATCTTGGAATTTTTTGGGTGTACTTCTAGGGATGAGTTATATATCTTAAAAGAACTCACTCATTCATTTCCAATGGGAATAAAAACATCCCATAAAACAACATCTGATTCTGACCATCCTCCGACCATCCCTCTAGATAATTTCCTTGGTTAATGTGATCTCACATCACCTATTCTTCTGAGTATCCCCACTAAGACTTCTCCACCTATCACTTCAACGATGACTGAACCATTATATTCTTCTTAATTCTTATACCACCATCCATTACTACGTCTATGTGAAATTCATCCAAATCCCTTATTTCACTCCAAGTGTTCGATGATTCCCGAACAACTTCCTTCTAAGACGTACTGCTCAAAACATCAACCACAATGTTCCCCTTTCCTAAGGTGTATGAGATCTCAAAATCATAATACTATAGAAACTCCATATACCTCCATTGTTTGAAGTTCATGTATGTCTGTGAAAAGATATACCTCATGATCTTGTGATATGTGAATACCACAAAGCACTCCCCGATGACATAATTCCATCATAACATCAGCAAAAACATGACTGCTATAAGTTATTGATCTTGGGAGGCATAGTTACATTCATGGGGACATAACTGCGTAGACCCATAGGGGATCACTTCCTGAGTATGCATCATCATGAAACACAAAACTAAATGGGAAGCATCACTGATCACCTCAAGCATCACCAATTCCTATAAAAAACGTGTGCATTGGGGTACTGACCAACTTTACCTTTATATATGTGAATGAGGAACCATAATTATCACTCAACACAAATGCTTTTCCCTTCCTATTCAAATCAATCAACATATTTGATGCCTGATAGAAATCAGGTATGAATCTCTAGTAGTAGACTTCTAGACCAAGAAAACTAAAAACCACTGCCACATTCCTAGGTGATTCCCAAGAAACAATTACCCTAACCATTGACGGGTCCACTACAATTCCCTACTAAGACACCACATTATCAAGGATGTGGACCTCTCATTTCAAAAACATGCACTTAGACAGCTTTCCATAGATATGGTGGTGCCAAAGGATCTCAAGGAAAATCCTAAGATGCTTGATATGATCCTCCTTTAACAAAAAGTAGATTAGAATTTCATCGATGGACATGATGAAAAAACAGTCTATGATGACACAAATGATAGAGTTCATGAGCCCCATGAACACAGATAGTGTGTTCGTAACACTGAATGAAATAATTAGGATTGGAAAGAGCCTATGCCTGCACTTGAAAAGAATATTCAAGATATCACCCTTCTTAACCCTCAACTACTGATACCCAGACTGTAGATTGATTTTGGATAAACAAATTTCTCCCCTTACCTGGTCAAAATTTTCAACTAACCTCGGGAGAGGGTTACAGTTCTTGACCGTGACATTGATCAACCTCTGGTAGTCTATACACATCTTCAGAACACCATCTACCTTCTTTTCAAACAAGTCTAGAGTACCCCATGATGACACACTGAGCCGGATAAATCCCTTCCTTATTAGATCATAAATCTAGATCAACATCTCCCATAGCTCATAGGGTACCATCCGATAAGGACCCATCCAAATTAGATAACACATGTCGGTAAGTCTATCCCGAACAAAGCGTCACATTGAGGGGGTAGAGTCACAACCTCCTCATTAAAAAAATCCATGAAATCGCCAAAAAACCCTAACAGTCCATACCATCTATGTACCCATTAATCCTACTAACACCTCGGCTAACAAGTTAAGAAGAAGATCCATGCTCTAGTTTCCCACTCGGTAGCTTCACATGCTAACAAAAGCTACATGATGCCCTTTCATGTCTAAAAACATGACTTTTCTCTAGAAGCACTCATTAATAGAATGAAAAAAAAACAACCATTCAATTTCATGTATGAAATCATATAGCTACATATAAAACAGGAAGAGATCCCATTAGACTGATGCGGCCCCAAGATTAGTCTACATCCCTAGAAAATATCAGTCAAGATGGTCTGAACACCCATTGGTGTACTCAACACCAGGAGCAAGGAAAGTCTCTCTATGTTAAATCCCAAGGCATGGGCTAGAGAAGGTGCAATGAAGGAGTGTGAAGATCTTGAATCTAACAAATACCAAGAATGAGTGATGAAAAAACATTTCATACCTCGAATGATCTTTTTCCATGTAGGAACCGTTGCCTCCGCAACATGCAACATACCACACCCAGATCCACAACCCCACTTCTGTTTATCACCTCCCCAACCATGCCCTAGTATAGGTCCTTGAGGAGCACCCTAAGTTCGGCCTACTCCTGCACTATCCACCCTCGATGGAGCAGGGGTCCGTTATCGTTTCTACTAGAAAGGAATGGATGGAAACTCCTATTGAGGTGGGCATTGAACATGGACAACTACACCATAATAAGCTCAAGTGGGGAACATTCCCTATAGGTTCCAACGACCTAAATAATAAAAATACTATGGCCGTAGGACTGTGGGAATAGGGAAAGGACCAGAGAGTTAGAATTGAAATTGTTGTGTTTAGCTCCCCCTTTCCAAAACCTAGAAGGGCCTCATGTTGGAGACTTTCTACTAACGACCTTCCCCATTGAATAATTCAGCTGACATCTCTCCTATGGTAGACCTCCTCATGACTGTATCCTTTCCAATACCTCATCCTTCTTTTGAACCTCTGAGTATGTCAGCTAGGTGAAGGGATTAACTGAATACTGATGGGATGGGAGGAGTGCCTCCTCTAAGAACCTCGCCTAAGACTCCTCATCTAAAAAAAGATCTGGAGAAAAAATGTAGGTGATTCTTGAACATGATCCCCAATTCCCCCACAAAAAAACTATATTGCTGGAGGGAGAGTAGCTCCTTCCTCTTCTTAGCCTTCATCATGGATGAATGGAATTCCTCCCAAGACTCCTTCTCAATGTTATCCCTCGAAAAAATGGTCTCCTTCCTCTCCCTGAGGAAATAAATCCAACACTAACACATTGGTCCCCAAATTTGGTTCACTGATAGAAGATCACATTACTCTATTAGACCCTTAATCATGAAAAAAGTGATCACTATCTCCTCAATACATCTCTCTGTCTCCATTTCCAAGACCCATTCCTCGTACTTTCCCAGAGTCTTCCACTATAAGGCATGAAACATCTTCTACCACTCATCATCCTCTGATGGATCAATACTCTACTGATCAGATGGATTGTCCTGGTGTTCCTCCTCTACCTATGCCACTTTTGGACAAAGTCCAGGTTAAATAGCTGAAAGATAAATAAGGAAATCCTAAGTTGGAGTTTAATGGGATTTATTTTGGATTCATTTTAACTTAGTGTTGATTTTAATTTACTAGAAATGCCTAATAAAAACCAGAACACTAGTCACTATGATATATGTACCATCCTTAGGGTCTCTGCCCTACAATCAGTGTATCCTCACTTGGTCTTTTGGTAATCTTAAAATCCTTGCATCAGATCACAGGGGGGGCCTAAAATCCCATGTCCTAGTTGGTATTCCCTGGCCTATGTCACACACCATGATCCCCTAACATTGTTTCCCTACTGACCCTTGTAATCCCCACTATTCCTAACTCTAAACTTCATCCAATCTCTCAACCTCACTATGATACCATTCTATCCGGACCCACCTTATTCAAGATGAGGGAATGGATAGTAAGATGAAAAGACCTTCCTTCCTCAAGATGAAGGAGAGATAACAATGTAACGTCCTAGTTCCGAAAGCCACACAATGGAGCCCCGTACCCAGTTGGTCACATTGCCTCAAGCGCATATCCCCGAATTCCAGAGGCTGCAAACTAGAAATGAGGGAATTTGGTGTGATAGTTGGGAAACTATTCCCTCATTTTAAGAGTAACATAGTGGAAGAGAAACAATTATACAATAGTGGAAGAAGTTAATATCCACCAATAGTAAATAGCATAAGACTGATATAATAAAAAATTGTAGCACATATACATATATATAATGATGCATGATATATATGTCCATGAAAACATCCAAACAAGTCACAATGTTGAATACTAACAGTACTAAACCAAGGTACAAAAGAAATAGATAAACAACTCCTTTGGATCATAAGCCTAAGCTTGGTCCCACGCTCTCCATCTCCATAGCGAGTCATGTTCCTAAAGTAGAAGTGCACTTTCTATTATCTATACCTACAATAATATAATCTATTTGGGCCCAAAATCATTGCCCAAACAGGGTGTGAGACTATTTCCCAATAGGAAACAACCTAAAGATCCATGCCTAATAGTCAGTGAATATATGGTAGTTAAAAGTATAGAAAGAAGTAAACAGTAAAGTACTTTGCAGTAAACAATCCACGGTTTTCATATCATGAAACATCTAAACAAGCAGCCAAACACAAATAGGTAACCCTGTATGAAGTACTCACATCCCATCCCCTTTGGTCCTACCTAATAAGTAAAAGCAACCCTTTGGACAGTACACTCATTCTAACCCCTCTAGTTCTGTCACAAGAATATATAAATAGACTCTCTGAGGAAGCACTCACAATCAATTCCCCTTATAGTCATAAGTAAAACAAGACTCTCTAAGGAAGCTCACATAGTCAATTCCCCTTATAGTCTAAGGTAGTCAAGGACTCTCTGAGGAAGTTCACATAGTCAATTAACATTATAGCCTCAGGGTTGAGGACTCTCTGATGATACTCACTTGGTTAATTCCCCTTATAGCCCAAAGTATTTCAACTAATTCAATGACTCTCTGAGGAAGCTCACATGGTAAATTCCCCTTACAGTCTTAATAAGTCAAGGAATCACTGACGATGCCCACTCAGTCAATCCCCCTTATAGCCTAAAGTTCTCAAAGGCTTTTTGAGGAAGCTTGATCTGTCAATTCCACTTATAATCTACTACACATGGTTCTCACGTCCCTATATAGGTCAACGAGAATAGCAATGAAATATGGCCAAATTAAACCTACAGAACTACATGGATAACCAGTCTGCAGCATATCAAACATTCCAGAATAAAAACTCTCCATCCTACAGCAACAGGCTTGGAAAACAGGCAAGTCGGCCAAAAGGCCAAGCAGTACCAAATGGTAGTAAAAAGAACATGCATGGGAAACACATCCAATCATAGAAATAAACCCTATTCATATCCAATTAACATCTACATAAGCACAAAATCATGCAAGGAAATCAAAAAGGGTAAAATGGTACACATGCAAAACCTCATTCAGGGGAATTGGCCAAAATTGCACACAATACTCAACGACTATCAACAAAAAGGCACATACCACCAACATCGATGTTTGGAGATTGATATACTCTAGCATCAGCCCATGGATCAACCTAGTACACGGTAAATCTACAAAAACGTCTAAAACATTCAACCCATGATATTTCACGAGAGAGGAGAAATAAGAATATGGTACTCTAGGAGAATAGAGAACTCGCGGATGGAATTCCAACCAAACCAATGGTTTTCAATTCATAGGATAGACACTCGCATGGGGTTTCATCGAAGATCCATAGCTGTACAGAGCTCTTGGTTGAAGGAGACCGAGAAGGATAGCTTTTTGGGGATTAGAGGCGACCTCAGTGCATTTAATGAATAAAAATAAAGTACACAGCGTTTACGTTTGAAGTACATGGAGTGTACTCACCATTTCCAAACTCTACTTTAGGAAGCCTCCAGGTCACCCCCACATAGCCATGTCCAAGGCTGCTACCCTGCCAGCACCCGGCTACCTGCGATAATTGAGTAAATTGTGTGTGCTCATAAAGTACATGGAGTGTACTTCAAAAATTTCAAGAATTTCCACAATTTTAAAAAAACGACCAGAAATGGAAAAACATACCTGAACAGAAGATCCATGTTCTTACAAACTTCCCCATTAATGAAATTCATCACCGAATTTCCCTAGCATGGAGTAGAAGAATAAACCTCGAACAGCTCCAGCCACTGTGGTCGTACATTGGCCTCCCTCTACCATGTACCGTCTTGTACCCACCCATGCTGCCATAGCACTCATACTAGGGGAACAGACCGACCACGGAGAACCTTGGTGCTGTGATCAACAATCCGGAAAAGATGCTCTTCGAACGACGCATCCATAGCGAACTCAACCTCCGCAGGTTGAAAGACATTAGATGAGTTTGAAAAGTAACGTTGGAGGTGAGAAATGTGAAAAATTTCATGTATAGCCCGACACCTATGAGGTAACTAGAACCGATAGGCACCAACCCAACACTCTCCAACACCTCATACTGACCAATTTACCTTGGTGAAAGCTTACCATATATTTTAATTCAGATGTGCCCCAACCTCAGTCTGACACGCAGGAAAACCTAATCCCCGACCTTGAACACTAGAAGTCGTCTCTGCTGATCAGCATAGGATTTCTGACGAGACAATGTGGTATCCATCTTCTAACAAATCAACTCTATCTACTATGTGGTCTACTGAACAAGACGAGGTCCCAGCATAGTTGCCTTTCCTGCCACTAGCCAACAAAAGGGTGATCAGCAAGGCCTACCGTACAAATCCTCATAAAGTTCATTCTGAATATTTTCTAGAAATCTATTTTTGTAGGAAAACTCCACAAGAGGTATATTATTCTCCAAAGAACCACCAAAATCCAGGATGCATGCTCGGAGCATGTCCTCAAGCACCTGAATCGTACTTTCGGACTGGCCATTTGTCTGAGGGTGGTAGGATGTACTCAAAAGTACCTGTAAACCCAATGCCTTCTGAATCCCCTTCCAAACCAGAGATGTAAAACGTGCATCTCGGTCTGAAACAATGGATTTGGGATCTCCATGTAGACATAAAATCTCTCAGATATACAACCGTCCAAGTTCATCAACACTGAAGGTCTCCTTGATCGGGAAGATGTGAGCAACCTTTATGAGCCTGTCAATGCCAACACATACTGCATCGTTCCCTCAAGGTGACCTTGGAAACCCTGTCCTGAAATCCATCGCGACATCATTCCATTTCCACTTGGGAATGGGTGACTACTGCAAATACTTTGTCGGTCGTTGATGCTCTTCCTTAACCTCTTGACCGGTGGAACGCCTCATGAAAAACAGGCAACATCCCTCTTCATACCTGGCCACCAATACTGATGGTGTAGATCATGATATTTCTTGGTGATTCCAGGATGAACTTCCGAGTCAGAGGAATGAAAATACCACATCATCTCCTCGCGTATGACTGTTGGAACCCATACACTCTCTGGAAACGAATGATCTGATCCTTGCCTATGGTCCATCTAGGAATAGGGTCCTCTCATGACACACTCTCCCATAGGACTAGGCCTTCTTAATTTTATAGCTTCCCCATTCACACTCGATCATGAAGAGTAGAGGTAACAACTACAGAAGATAGGAAAGTATGCCACTATCTATCGTGAACCTCCAAATGCATATCAGAGAACATATCCTTAAGATACCACTCACTGATGGCCTCCTGAACTGCCTGTATCTGAGTCCTCCTTCTCAATTTATCAGCCACTTCGTTTCCATTCCTAGGTGTATAGGCAAGCTCAATGTCAAAAGACTGAAGGTACTCAACCCACCTTCGCTTCCTCAAATTCAGATCACGATGAGTGAAGATATACATGTGACTTTTGTGGTCGGTGAAAACCCTAAAATGCTCACCCAAAATATAATGTATCCAAATGCATAAGGAATGAACAATTTCTACTAACTCTAGATCATGTGTCGTGTAGTTCCACTCATGTGGCCTCAACTGCCGAGACCCGTACACAATGACTCCTTCTCCCTGGATAAGCACAACTCCTAGCCCGATACCTGAAACATTGCAATAAACAATATAGATCTTTCCCACCTCTAGAAAACAAGTAACAATGCTGAAGTCAACCTCCCCTTCAACTCTTTAAAGGCTGACTCATAAGAATCTGACCAAAAGAACATTGCACCCTTCTTAGTAAGACTCGTCAGTGGTGCTGCTAAGCGTGAAAAGTCTCGTATAAAACATCTGTAGTATCCAGCCACCCCTATAAATCTCTGCACCTAAAAGACATTCTTCGGCTCTTCCCAAGGAAATACTGCTCTCACTTTATCTAGGTATACTGATACTTCTGTCTCTAAGATAACATGACCCATGAAGTGAATCTAATCAATTCAAAAGTGGCATTTTGAGAGCTTAGCATATAACTGATGCTCTCTTAGTGTACTCAAAACAATCTCAAGATGAGTAGCATGGTCGTGTCGAGTGTAAAAGTACACAAAGATATCATCCAAGAAAACCACCACGAAGGAATCCATGTATGGATAGAACATTCGGTTCATCAGTTCCATGAAAACTACAGGTGCATTCATGAGACTAAAAGGCATAACCATATACTCATATAGACCATACCTACTTCGTAAGGCTGTAAGAGGTATACCTGATGGTATAACATGCAACATGTGGTAACCAAACCGCAAGTAAATCTTTGAGAACAACTGGGCACCTCAAAGCAGATCAAAGAGATCATCAATCATAGGCAAGGGATATCAGTTCTTGACCATTAACTGGTTCAACTTCTGATATTCCACACAAAGCCTGAGGGAATAATCTGCCTCCTTCACAAATAGGACTGGTGAACCCCAAAGAAAAGTACTGGTTCAGATGAAACCTTTTTCCTGCAACTCATCCAACCACTTCATGAGATCCCGAAACTCTCATGAAGCCATCCTATATGGAGGAATGGACACCGGTGTCGCTCCCGGAATATGATCAATAAAAAAGTATACCTTGCGCTCGAAAGAAACACCTGAAAAGTCCTCTGGGAAGACGTCTTTGAAATGACCCACCATTAGAGGAATGTCTATCTTTGAAATCCTCTAGTCATCCAGATACAAAATATAAATTTGGGCTAAAACTCCTCTTAACCCATGATGCTCGGGTCCCGCTCTGCTCACCTGAAGATCCCATTTTCCCTTATGAAGAAAATATTTTCATTTTGGTGATGTGAAACTCACCCTACAATGATAAAAGTCTATGATTGACTGGAATGGAACTTTTCAGTCCATCCAGAGAATGACATCATAACATGTCATCTCTAGTACATAGAGGTCACATTAGAACTGAAACCCTCCAATATCTAGAGGGAACTCCATGTACAGATGTAAACTAGCCATTCTAGTCCCCAATGGAGTGACCAATGTCATGATATCGACATAGGAAAAGATGTAGAGACCAAGTCTATCCACAACAGAAACAGATATAAAGCTCTGTGAAGCCCCTGTATCGAAAAGAGAAGAAGCTAAAACTGAGGCTACTAAGATTGTTCCTTGAACGGTAGAGGGTCCAGGATCCTGGTCCTACTGCGTCTTCTCCACTACAAAAGTATGGCCTGCAATGCAGCCCTGTGACCCTGCCTGACCGCTTTGAGCTGATCCACCTTGTTGTCACTATAAAACTGGCAACTGACCCCCACGACCACGACCTCCACCTCGACCTGAATGGCCAGAAGAACTCCATTTCCTAGACTGGTGATAAATTGGTGGATCTTCTCCTATACGATAAGTCATACAAGAACCCATGTCACCGGATGCTGGTGAAAAGATCTGACAGAAGTACTGAAGATGATCCATCTTGCCACAAGATTAGCACTCCAAAGGGTCTGTTTAGCACTGCGGCCTCATATGTCTGCTCCTCCCACACTGGCAGCACACTACCTAGATACCAGAAGATTCATCCCACCCATAATTATCTCCTCGTAAAGTCCCCCAGCAACGCTTCCTGCTATTAGTAGGAGGAATAATAACTCTGGATGCCGAACCACCCTCACCCACACCTCTAGAGTCCATCATATTTCGCTTCGTGATCAGTGTCTGGTTGATGATAGAGGATATCGAAGTCAACCTGAAGATGCTCACCTGAGATCAGATGTCATGCCTCAGAACATTCTCAAACTATAGTGCAAGTAACAACTCCTCACCTCCTGGAATAGGCATGAAACGCTGCACCTCTATGAAGAGAGAGGAATACTCCATAACTGTAAGAGTACCCTACTCAAGGCTCATGAACTATCAGGATCGATTGGCCCTAAAGTCTTTGGATAGAAGTAGTCTTAGAAGATGAACTGAAAATCATCCCAAGACATATTCTGTTAGCGTCCCACTTGTGAGTTCACATCCCAACACCTCTTGGAGGAGACTCGAATCATGTAGGTATCAAGCTTCACCCTCTTCTCTGGAGGTATTTCTAGATGCTAAAAAATTTTCAGTTTGGCATCTATCCATGGCTCTACATCCTGGGGTCCTCCATTCCATGAGAAAGTGGGATGATGTTGTTGGTGAAAGACCCGCGTCAATTCTTCCATTGATGGGGCGGGAGGCGGTGCTCCCTAAACGTTCTGCATCACTCTAAAAAATCACACTCTAAACTGTGCCTCAACACCTATGTCGGGTATAACGGCTAGTTCCAAGACTGAAACAACTGGATAATCTGCTGAAAGTCCCTGATCAGCCATGTCTGGTGTCTAATCACCGCCTGGAAACTAGCATACAATTGGAGGATCCCTCGGTGGCATGAATTTGCATGGTCAAGCGCACACCTTAAAATAAGATTATCAAGGACTGGAAACTAGAGGTGTATGAAGGGAACATGAGAATGAAAGTACTCATGTTTTACAAAACATGACTACAAGGCATGTACCATTCATACATGGATTATTACCTTAATCCATTCAAATGGGAGTGTACTTCTACTAAAACAAGTCGTTTAACACCCCAAACACATGGCATGTTGTCTTAACACATAGTATGTACTTGAATCCTCTTTCCCTTCCTGAGTCCTTCCACATGGTTAAGCCACACAGCTCTCCTAAGACAAGACTACACGACGTGCTCAAAGTAGACATAGCGTGTACTAGAAAAGCTTCACCTGGCCCGTGTTGATAGTGACATGTTCTGACACATGGCACAAGGCAGACACGGCGTGTACGTGAAAGGATAACATCGACCCATGCTATTGGTGACATAGTCGGGTACCTAAGTAATACTACACGGCGTGTTCAGTACTGACACGGCGTTTATAGCTTAAGGTTTATCGATCCGTGTGGTTAGTTACAGAGGCGAACACAGGGTCAACACTACACGGTGTGTACAACAGGTACATGGAATGTTCACACAAGATATTTCATATCCCATGTATCTTCCCACATGGCCTATGACACAGTTAGAGACTACACAGAGTGTACATAAAGTACACTGCGTGTACTTAAGAAAAATTGTTTCTTCCCAAATAGAACAATAGATGGAGTCTAGTCAAAACAACACAGCATGTATTCTAGGTTTTTCTGGATAGTATGCCTCAAAAGCTACTCTGGAACCTATAAAAACACTAAAACGAACCATGAAAGTTACAAATTCCGATCTGTGAGGGCCCACACTCCCCGAGAATCAATGCTTGGCATCTTATACATACAATAACAAGAGAAATGAGGCAATGATCCACTAAATTATAGTCCATGAGGGCCCATAACACCTCAAGAACCAATGTTTGTCGTTCATTCAAACAAAACCTTACACAAACAAAACCCTATGAAATAGCAGGTATTTCTATCAAGGAATATATCAAAATAGCATGCATATTCTACACAACATCTATCACAACAACAAGCAATCACTAATGCATCCTAGACGGCATGTAAAGAATGCATGACATGTGATTTATAGTAAGTTCCTATATGATGCATGAGATGGCATACCCTCATCTCACCGAGTTGCGACAAAAAATAGAACCTCAATAACATCAATGATAACATCACAATACATCTGAGTCACCCAACGGTGAAACCAAATCAACTAGAAATTGCAAAACCAGAAAAATTCCAACAAATGAGGTAGATTGGATTTTCCCAATACATGGGTTATCTACTCCTGAGCACATCTTATTACCATGTACATATTTTTTCCTATCACTGACTATAGGATCCAAACAGTAAATAAAGAGAAAATAATTCCTCTGATACCACTTTATAACGTCCCGGTAATAAAATCCACCTAGAGGTACCCCGTACCCAGTCGGTCACATGGCCTCAAGCGCATTTCCCCAAATTCCAGAGGTTGCCGACTAGCAGTGAGGTCCTTGGGTGTGATAGTGGGGAAACTATGTCTTCATTGGCAGAGTAACACAGCGGAAGAGAAAAAAATATACAATAGCGGAAGAATTGAATATCCAACAACAGTAAATAGTGGAAGACTGAAATAATAAACAACTGGAGCACATATATATAAAAGGATGCATGATACATATGTTTATGAAAACAACCAAACAAGTCACAATGATGAATAAAAATAGTACATAACCAAGGTTTAAAGGAAACAGATAAAAAAATCCTTTGCATCGCAAGCCTATGATTGGTCCCACGCTCTCCATATCCACAGTAGGCCATGTTCATGAAGTAGAAGGGATCTTCACCTTATCCATACTTGCTAAAATATAATCTATTTGGGCCCAAAAGAATGACCCAAATAGGGTATGAGACTAAATCCCAATAGGAAACTACCCGAAGAACTATGCCTAACATTTAGTGAATATATGGTAGGTAAAAGTACAGAAAGCAGTAAACGAGAAAGTACTCACCAGTAAACAATCCAATGTTTCAATATCAAGAAATAGCTAATTACGTAGCTAAATACAAACAGGTAACCCTCTAGAAAGTACTCACAGCCCATCCCCTATTTTCATACCTAACAAGTACAAGAAACCCTATGGGAAGTACACTCAGTCTAACCCCTCTGGTTCTATCACAAGAATATATAAATAGACTCTTTGAGGAAGCAGTCATATTAAATTCCCTTTATAGTCAAATGTAAAATAAGACTCTATAAGAAGCTCACACAGTCAATTCCTCTTATTGTCTAAGGTAGTCAAGGACTCTCTGAGGATTCTAACATGGTCAATTCCCCTTATAGCTTTATAGTCAAGGACTCTCTAAGGAAGCTCACACAGTCAATTCCCTTTATATTCTACAGCTGTCGAGGAATCTCTGAGGAAGCTCACTCAGTCAATCCCCCTTATATCCTCAAGTGGTCCTAGGCACTTTGATATGCTCACTCGGTCAATCCCCCTTATAGCCTAAAGTTCTCAAAGGTTTTCTGAGGAAGCTCACTCGGTCAATTCCCCTTATTTTCTACGACTCCAGGTTCTCACGACCCAGTGTAGGTCTACGATCATTTCAATGCAATATGGAAAAAGTAAACCTATAGAGCAACTTGGCTAACTGTTCTAGAGCATATCAAGCTTTTCAGAATACAAACTCTCCACCCTACAACAATAGGCATGGAAAACAGGCAAGGTGGCCAAAAGGCTAAAAAAGACCAAAAGGTCGTAAGCAGAAAATGCATGGGAAACACATCCAAGCATAGAAATCAACCCAATTCATATCCAATTAACCTCTACAATAGAACACAAGCATGGAAAAAAATCAATAGGGGTAAAACGGTAAACATGCAATACCCCTTTCAAGGGTATTGGTCAAAATTGCACATAATACTCAAAGAATTTCAATGGAAAGGAACAAACCACCTACCTCAGCATTGGGAGATCAATATACTCTGGTGTTGTCCCTTGGATCGACCTAGAATGCGGAATATCTACAAAAATGTCTAAAATTCTCAACCAACTATATCTCAAAAGAGAGGAGAAATCAAAAGATGGGGCTCTAGGATAAAATATAACTCACTGATGCGATTCAAATGAAATAGACGATGTTCGATTCAGAGGAAGTACGCTTGATAAGGGGTTCGTCGAAGATCTGTGGCCATACAGAGCTCTCAGTCGAACGAGACCTAGAAGGAGAGGTTTATGGCGATTAGATACGACCCCGGTGCATTTAATGAAAAAAATAAAGTACACATTGTGTACTCACCATTTCTGTACTCCGCTTTAGGTGGCCTCCAGGTCACCACCACAGGGTCGTGTGCATGGCTGCTACACGACCAGCACCCAACTACCTGCAGTAACCGAGTACACGGCGTGTACTCATAAAGTACAAAACATGTACTTTGAAAATTTCTAGAATTTCCTTTTTTTCTTAAAAATGACCAGAAAAGGAAAAACATACCAGAAAAGAAGATCTGGGTTCTTACAAATGACTCCCGAGTCCTGCCTCCAATAGGCCCCAGAGTGGAGACCAACACCAAGGGTATAGAAATCTCACAAAAATGGGAGGCATTACTCTTTTTATAGTTACCAAGATCATAAGATAATATGTATCAAACTCAAACAGCTTTAAGACATATATATATAAGGAAACCAAAACCCATCCCACATGCATGTTTAAAGGAAAACTACTAGAAATACAAGGATAACTCCAAAGTAAGTACGATAACAAAACTATGACGAAACACAACAATTATCACCTATATCTGAGCATGTAAGGTCCATCATGGTCCACATAATCTCTATGGAAACCTAAAATTAGTTTTATATTTGTAGGGTGATAATACAAGTATAATCAGTTGATAAAAAACAAATCCACTTGTGAACAAGTGGGAGAATCGTACTAATGTCCCTATTAAAAAATTGCCAAACCCAATAGAACCTATCAAGGAATACTAATCACCCAGCCTTAACAAGGTAAACTCACTAAATAATACATGTAATGTAAAATAAAGTAGTAATCACATAAATATTTGGGTACCCCACACCACTTCCTGCTGGTTAACTACTCATCCCTAATGGTGAATGTCCTGACGCTTCCATGCTCTTCCATAATCCCATTTGTCACAACCATCCTACCCCCTCCTGGGACACATACCACATCACATTTCTCTAACTAACACCTTGGCCTCACACATACCATTCCCTTCCTGAAAACACCTACGTCTCATCCCGAAGACACCTAGAAAATAAACCACCTCTCACATAGCCAATACCATAAATCTGGTAATAAATCTCAACCCATTACAACCTGCCCAAAATGTATTAGGTAAAAATTCCAAATATGAGGAAGTAGAGAGGATCTAATAACCAACCACCCATACTCCCATTGATATGTTGGGAAGAACACCCTCCCCCATAATAATAGGGTGTTTTTTCACATAGTGCTCAACACGGGTGTGGTGCATATAGAAATAATGATGAACAAGAAGTATATATATAGGTACCAGACACTCAGCCCAAACTACAGGTTTCAAAGAATGTTACCGTCCCACACAAAAATACCCTTGATGAAACCTCTAAATACATGTATTTACACTAGTAACTTCCATTTCTTATGTTGATAGAAGGATGCCAGATCATAAAGCTCCCTTACTTAACTCCCAACCAAAACAATGTTAATTAAACATTAACTTTAGTTAATCCATCCCTAACTGAGAACGTAATAGACACGACATATGAAAACATTCTCAGAATGCTAAAATCTACAAAACACTACAATGTAAAATACAGAAATAGGGAGTAACTTAAGGCATCCATTTTGACACGAATTCATAAAAATAACAGAGAAAACCAGAGTGCAGTACCACTGCACACCCCATTTCCTGGACACATGTTCAACCACTATCAACTATAACTCTTCAATGTTATCCTACTCAAGTCATTACCTCAAAAACAAACCCAGAAGCCCCACTCCATAACAACGAGTCCTGTAGCCTCAATACCCAAACATTTCCCAAATGTATTACCACACATAAAAAATCCATCCATTCCACAATAAATCACTCTCTCAAATGGAGATACCAAAACACCACCTATACCACCCCATACACAAAGTCCATAGGAACCAACACCAAACCACAACCTCGTTTCACCCACATACGACACCCTTCTCATTGAACCTCCTCTGTCCACCCCTACACCCACAACTATGCTTCCTAACTCATCACCACACAACCCAAACAAGTAAAAAAATGAAAAATAACAGAGAACATAGACACACCTACCAAACTTGGTGTATTCATATTTGGAAAACACTATTATTTAAATTTCACATTGATAAGAAGGGTTGATAACCCAGGGGTTTCATCCTTGGGAATCAAATTATTTAATAAAGTGTATGTGATTAACCAGAGTGTTATTTATAGTAAATATTAAAAAAACAATAATAGTTATATGTAGTCACCCATGAATTAGAAAATACCACCAATAACCATTATTTTTAGATACTACATGACCAAAAAAGATCACATAATAAATAAGGATAATAAATGAAATAATCGATCAACATCAACATGTCCTCGTCCCTTACTTATTACTTTTTTTATCATTGAAAAATTGGGATTCAACCGTTCTCACATGGAGGTATCATTATACCCACCATTCATGATACACGATTAAAAGAGAGAGAAGGAAATCCATACATGGAACAATAAGCGACCAATGATTCTTTCCTGTGCCAAAATAGTGGGTGCATGAGTAACAGTAAAAATCCAAGGAAAAATGGATATAGGGGATCATAGGCAAGAAACTACTATTGGAGGAAACATAATCCCTACACTAAGAGAAAAGATAAGAGAGGGCCTTGCATTGTGAAAAATCTAGATCCTATATCATTGGAACGAGAAACAATTTCAACATAATTAAAGTCATGTTGTGGCTAATACCATGTTGTTGGGTTATTCAAAATCCCCTAGAGTGTTGGGATATTTAGATACAATTAATATCATTTTAAACACTATTATAAACATGAAAACACGCCTTTAAAATCAATTTATGTCAAATAAAATTTAAGAGTGATACTATAAAAACTTGGAGAAACTGAGAAAAACTGAAAATTTAGAAAAATATCAAAAGTGACTCACCATTGTGTGAGTCACTGCTATCACTGTTCAGTGAGACACTGTTTGGTGTCACCATTTGGTGAGCCACCGATCGATGTCCCCATTTGGTGTCAGCATTTGGTTTCACCATTTAGGGAGCCACTGTTCAGTGTCACTACTTTGTGAGCCACCATTTGGTGTCACCACTCAGTGAGCCACCATTCGGTGTCACCATTCAATGAACCATAGTTTAGTGTCCCCTTTTGATGAGCCACCATTTGGTGTAACTTTTCATTGAGACATCATTCAATGTAAGCATTCTGTGATCCTCCGTTTAGAAAACTAGATATTTTTAAAACTACCGAATTATTCCACCATTACCTCCTAGAACACTCAAAACACTATATTTTCACAAAGGAATGGCCCAGAGGGGTTCGATTCATTACACTTGATGATGTTGTGACTCTACCTCCTAAAAATATGATGAATTTGGGATATATTTAAAACTAGGATCATCTTAAATTTATATGGATTCCTATCATATATCTCTAATTAAGATTCACTTATTGAGGATCCAAATCAATGGATTGTAGTTGAGGGGATTTATTTGAACTAATGTGTCATCATATGGTTATCCTTTTTTGTTCTCCATGAATGAGTACAATAATCTGAGGCTCAATATAGACTATCGGAGGATGAATCAGGTAAATATCAATAATATTTACCCCTTCCAGTGATATATTATCCATCCATCCAACTTATTGTTCTAGATGGTTTTCAAAGATCAATTTTAGGTTTGATTTTCATTAGATGATGGTAAAGGAAGTGGATATATTAAATAATAACATATAGTGGGGGTATCGACACATTAAATTTATAGTCCTGTTGTTCAGCACCATTTTTTTCATGTATCTCATAAACATTAGGTTCTACAAGTTCCTAGACCAATTCCTAGTTGTTTTCATGTGTGACATTCTCAGATACTCAATGTCAAAGGATGAACATATTCAGAACCATAGATTTCTCCTACACATTCATCGATACCATTGAATAAATAGGAAGCTATCAAAGTCTATATTTTAGAAGTAGGAGTTTCACTTCTGTGGAAATGTAGTGTATCTGTAGGGTGTGGTTGTAGATCCATTGATGATTGAGGCAGTTGTTTCTTAGGAGGCATCCAAGAACATGATCGAGGATCATATATTCCTTGGTATGATGGGATAATATTAGATGTTTGTGTTTATGTTATATTATATTTTAGCCTCATTAATGACTCTAACTAGGAAGGATCAGACCATTATCTAGACTAATAATTTAATGTTAGACATTATCTGTATTAAGTTGATGTTAATTAATGTCCTAGTGAGTTTGTTTCCTAGAAAAGGTACAATGTTCGAAGTCTTTTGAAATACTTATTTTTAAGGCCTGGAATGTGTCCTAATGAAAAAGAGAGTGGTGATATCCTATGGTTCTTGGAAGTTATGTCCCAGTGAGTGCGACTATTCAAACAATGATCTAATATCAGTGGTAGTATTGATTTTGAGATCTCATACACACTAAAACTATTTTAATGTTTAAAAAAAATTTAAATTTTCCAAATTAATATTTGTATTTATTTTCAATTAAAGTAAGCATTATTTATTTTTTAAAATTTAATATAATTAATAACTTGTATTCTTATTTATTAATATTTGTTTGGATCCATTCATTTTTTAATTAAATTTACCTTATTTTTAAAATTAATTCAATTAATAGTATTTCTTATTTAATATAGTTATATTATTTTTAACATTCACTATACATCTTGTTCCAACTATTGTCACTACCTCTGCCTCTCGTTCCACCTACCACCTCCTTCTCTACATCTCACTCCACCTCCACCTTCCACCTTCCCTTCAAATATCTCATGATATCATTATAAGTCCATCTATATCCTCCTCCACCCACCTGTACCTCCACCTACTATCTCCTCCGCTGTCTTTTCCTCCTATTCCATTTGTTTCATCTATATTTGAAGGTCATTGATTTTTACTTATAGGTATTTCATTTAATTTTTTTTATTTTAAGGTAATATATGCCTAAATTTGTTTCTATACATTTCAATGTTATTGATTTCAAATCATTTATTACTATTCTAGTACAATTTTAAGGTTACTGATGTTATATGTCGATGTTTCACTTTTTTTATTGGTATATAGGTTGATATATATAACAATCTCAACCCAGATTCTCTAAATCCATAATTGAAAGGGTTTTTATTTCAATATCCAGCTGGCCCCATATTTTTGAATTTTTTTTCCTTTCTCCAGAATATACCATACCATATACCATTTAGATGAAGGACCCCGGGACACCCTGAGAGGGGAGGGGTGAATCAGGGTGAAAAAATTTTCTTTTAATGTGGTGGATATTGTTCCCACGTTGGTAGGAACTTGTTGAACCTGTGTGATGAATATGATCAGAAAGTAAACATTCACATGCATAGAGAAGACACGACACTTTTTACTAGGTTCACCAGTAAGGGCTACATCCAAGGATCATACGACGATAGGTTGTCGGTCATACATAATTCCACTACACTTCACTAGATATGGATTACAATGGTTCGGTAATAGTCAAATTTTCCTAGGCTTACTGCCTAAACAATTGTTCAGGGATAGCTCACTGCATCCCTTGGGTCACTCTCGTTGACTCCCTGTGGCTCACAGCCTTTGGTGAAGTCCTACTCAGTTTATAGATGTGAAGGTCTCTTCATCATTGTAAAATAATGCATCCCCCTATTGAATTTAGATCCTCTGTTGAATTCCAACATTCACTCGTATATTAATTCCACTTTGCACCAAAGGTATCGGGAAATATTCCAGTTGTCGTGCAGCTTCAAAAGGTCTGGTGTAAGAAAACCTCACCTGGTGCGCTTCTCCAAGATCGGTGTGCATGTTTCAAGAATGGCACGCAAGTCACTTGCACGGTACAAAATAGGCACACAGGTGACACTAACACACTTGCGTGACACTGCCTCTTTCAACTCCAAACTTGTGCGACTCTACACCTTTAACTCCCAAACTGCCTTGGTCGTGCAACCAACAACCGGCACGCAACCTCTACTTGCGCGACCCAACAACCACTTGCGCGACTCAACCACTGGAGCGAAGAGAGCTCAAAAAATCTATAAGTCTTGAACTTCGTTACAAATGAGGAGGGGTGGTCCTCTATTTATTGGCAAACTGGACCCCCTGCGTGGTGGTGCGCAAGTGTCATCACAGCGCGCAAGTCCCAGCGCGTAGCTCCAACTGCCCTAGCCTATGTTGCATAACTCACTTGCATGAAAAAACCAATACTTGCACGATCCTCTTCCCTTTCCCATATTTTGAGTTAATGATCTTGAAAAACAACAGGCGCACAAGTTCCCAAGCCTTCTAGGCATCGGCACGCAAGTCTCTTCACGGTGCGCAAGTCACTTGTGAGACCAACCCAATACTTGCGCGACACTTATTCATTTAACATAATTTGATGTTTTGATCTTGAAAAATATATGGTGCGCATGTTACATCTCCTTCAAATACACGGCTCACAAGTCTCTTTTCCAAAAACACATTTCTTCATTTGTCGATTTTCAGGCCCAAAAAATTGGCAAACACTGGAAAACGGCACCAACTTCAATACTGTTGTCTGCTTGAACTGTATGATCACTTTGCTGGTACACATTCTGAATGTCCACTGAGGATTGAAAACAAACACAAACCATACTCCAACTCATGCATAGAAGACCATGGTACCAACATTATATTCATTGTGGATTAAAAAAATTCGAAACTAAACTACTCGGAATTATTTTATTTTATAAAATGAATGTAATATAATAATTTCAAGGGTCTATAAATAAAATGTAGTTGTAGCTCAAACATATAATGTGTTTCACATAGCACATGTTATTTAATTTTATCTTTGATTTATTTATAATATATTCTTTACCCAGTTTCATGTTTTTATATTTTTTTTATTCCTATTCCAATCGTGGATCAGTTAATCTATAGATTTATTTACACTGGCTTTGATATTTCTAGGTAACATTCCAACTTCAAGAATATTTAATTAAACCCTATGTGTTATAAACCTAAAATTTATAATTCATTCATTACCATCCAAAATATGAGTAACAATTTCACTTTGATACATATATACAGTGTTGTACGAAGAATCTCGTTCAACGCTATTTTTTATTTTGTATAGCCTCATAAATGATAAAATCATATTTTTTGGTCTTTAATGCTTATTATTATGCTTAAAATAACTCTTAAATAAGAAAAAAATAATTTTAAAACAACTATATGCATACAATATGCATATATTATTTGAAATTGCATTCAAATTCTGTGAAAATCTAAAATTGTTAGTATTAAATTGATCTTTCTATAATGAATATTTTCACAAGATTCCTAATTTTTCAGATAAATGTATTTACCCATTTAAATAATTTCATTTTTTTTCAATTTCTTCAGTAAAGCAACCAATATATAATTTTTATAATTAATAAAAAAATTCATTTACTTAGGTGTATGCATTTTTTTATTCCTTTCCATGTAAATATTATTCTTTACTCTATCACCTACCAAATATTGGTTTCTTAATATATTTCTTTTCGAGATTTCTAAAACATTATTTTAATAAAAAAATCAAAAAGTGATGAAGTAGTAACATATTTCAGCAACGACTCTTCAATATCTATGAAGATCCCAAAATAGTTCACTTAAGAAGAAGACACCAACATGACGAAGAGGGGTAAGAATGTCTTAGTGTAATTTTTTATGTGTGTGTGTGTATTTTTTCCCTAGGATGTAAATTCCCACTTATAGGAAACCCCTTTATATAACACAAACTCACTTCTATTTCTAACATTTTCTTTCTTTAATATTCTATATAACATTTTCTTCCCTTTTTATATTTTAGTTGACTAAAAATTTTTTATAAATAAATTTTTCTTTTATTTGTTCCACAAGCTATTGGCACTCATGAAAATATATAGAATACTTTATTAAGATGTTATAACCATTGATTATACTAAATTTCATGAAAATTTATGGGTTGGGTGCTAGTTTTATATTGAAGAACACACACACAATATTTATTTAATTTATTCAACTCTTAATATTAATTTTAGATTTTCATTTAGTAACATAATATATTAAATATATTAGGATTTTATTTGATAGACTTTATTCATATTTGATATTTTTATTTAATATATACTTTATTTTTAAAATATTATGTTTTTATTTAGTAAAAATTATTCATTTTATTATAATTTGTAAATTTAATTATATATAATATTTATTACAATTATTTTTTTTCATTTTTTTCTTAATTAAATTTATAAATATTTATTCATTACCATTTTATGTTTTTAAAATGGTATGTGATTTTTATATAAATAATATTCACTCTTTTAATTTTCAAAATTATTCATTTATAATTTTTTAATAATATACATAATCAATAACACTTAATCATTTTTTAATAGTTTAAAAACTATTTATTTTTTAATTATTAATTTTTACTCACTTTTAACATTCATTAGTATATAATTGTTAATTCACTTAGAGTGTTACTTGTTTTTTACATTTTGTTTAATTGATTAATTTGAAATAGTTATTTATATATATATATATATATTCATTAACATTTAAAATTTTTCATATGTATTCATCTTTACTTTAATATATATTCATATTTTATTTTTTAAAAAATTATATAATTAATAAAACTTATCCATTTTTTAAATATTTTTGGAGTCTAATAATTTTTAATTATTCAATTTCACTCATTTTTAATATTCATGGATTTAAGATTATATGTTTATTAACAATGTTAAATATGTTCTACTTTTCGGAAAAATTATTCATTTTTAATATATATTCATTTAATTTTTTTGTAATTTATTCTGAGCTGTTTTTTATCAGTGCTGTCCAGAAAGAAAAAGTAAAGATGTGTTTTATCTATGGTCAAATAAAAAGTGTTAATGAAACATGACTTTATCAGTGTTATAATTCTAACACGGGTAAATATTGGTTTTTTCATCAATTTTTAATACTGATATAAATATATCATTATCAGAACTAGAATTTTGAACTGATAAAAAAATGTTTTATCAGCACTTTTTATTTTAGTGGTGATAATACCAATATTTATAGGTTATTTTTGGAATACACTGAAAAAACCCTACCTGATCATATAAATGAAACCCTTTAAACGCCTCTATTTTGCATCATTCAAATCTTTTTCTGAATTTTATCTCTTCTGTTACACCCCACCACACTTCTCAAATAAATCTACACACTTAAAACCTAAGGTATGAGATTATATTTAAACCTATTTAGTTCATCTTAAATTGATACTATATATTTACATCACTGATTCTTCACCATATCCAAATGAGTCTTGCCTTATTGCACTTCATATTCCAAGATCATCCATGAACTAGCTATCTGATGCTCATAATCCCCATAAGGTCTCATTCATGTTGTATATAAAGATCTTTTAAATTCTTTTTTCCGGATAATAGTTTTATGTTGATCTCATGCCCAGATCACATTATAAATCTAGGAAGAGTCTATAAACCCTCTAAACTGGTGGAAGGTATTGAGGTGGACCTCTCTAAAAAAAATGGTTGTTTGTAATGCTCTTATATATAGCATAATGAAGAGGGATTTACCAAGAAATTATTATATAATTCTATTATATTTTTTAATTGTTCTCAATTATAATAACACATGAATAATGTAATTATTTTTTATAAAACCTATAGATTCATATGAAAATTCAAGGTTTGACATGCTATTTTTTCATCACATTTATGTATTTGAGTGTATAAGGACTCATATATAAAAGATAATTTTTAGGGAAATATTAATATTTATCTTTTCAGTTAAGTAAATTTTTGATATATTAGATATGAGTAAATTAAATCTATAATTTGAATGAAAATGGTTTTTATAATTTATATGTTTTTATTACTCCATGTATATAAATTTTATTTGTATATCCTATTTGAAAAAGGTGTATTTGTTCTTGATTAAAAATAATATGAATTATATATACAATAATGGAGTTTATATAATTTGGTTAACATTTAATATTTTAGATAAACTATTTAATAACATTAAAAGTGAGAATATAAATATATATTTTTTAAAATCACTCAAATAGGGATTTATTTATAGAAACAAGAAATGCATAAAAATAGTTCATCAGATGAATTATTGGGATCATTTTATTTTAAATCATTAGATGTTTTAATTATTTTTTATTAAATAATAATAACTATATTTTCATTTAGTGTCAAGGAACAACTGGCTTGAGAGTTATTGAATCAACCATGATAAGACGGGTGAGATAACATTTATATGATTAAGGTATGGGAATACATACATCTACCGAAAAATTGGATTCATGACTAGTATTAGTTTGAGTTGAGGACTGCCAAAAATATCATTAAAGATTCCCTCAAACTTCTATTAAATTTGTAAATAAGAATCATGGGCATCATTCAAAACATTCATATCTACTTATGTATTATTTAATCCACACTCCCATTTTCTACTTTGACCTTTTTCCAGAGTGGATTCTATGTGTTGCTTCCACCAAGGATAAGTTTTGTTTTCAAATGATCCCAAGTAGATAGTGTAATACTCCAATCAATTTTTAGATGAGTATTTCTGGTGATCCCACTGGGGAACTTCTTTAAGTTGTGTTGGATTTGATTATTTCATCATCTAAAAAAGGTCATTATCTTTTTTTCCAAAGAACCCTGTCATTGAAACACTACCTATACCTCAACTTACTATGTCAAGAAATTAATAAAAATAAGCTCTTCTCTCTTGTTGGACTCCTACCTAGAAAAGATAAATAAAGATTCTTGAATTACCACCTTTTTTCTTAAAAAACATTATATTCGGATCCATGATCAATAAACACATTTTCACACTAGGTTCTTCTTTTCATGTTACCATTGTCTAAACTGATATCATGTTAAGAATAATAAAAAATAACATTCAAATGTTGGGTAACCCTTATTCGAGGTGATAGTTCCCAACCAGGATCAATGTATCACAATGAGGGGGAGTAGAGAATGAGTGATATCTTTTTTTTTAATTATCCTCACTTTTGAAATATAATTCACCTCTTGTGAAAGATATATCTCATTGATTAATAAAAAACAAGCACACGTCCAGATGAGCATAAGTTTTTACAAGGTTCACTAAAAAAAAGAGTAGCTACATCCTTGGAATGGTTTAGAAAAAATCCAGTACCACATAATCTTCTAGAAAACAATCCTTTATTTGAATAAAACAAGTAGTATATACCCTTAAACTTTTGTATCACTGTGTTCAATACAATAATTCATGTGATTCTTCTAGAATGAATGATATAATGCAGTTTTGTATAACAAGTAATGAAACCTTCACCAGTTGGTTCAAAAAAAGTTAATGTTTTTCCTTATCTACCTCCACTTGAATACCTTAAAAACAAAATTCATCACATTACGTCCTAGAAAAAGGTAATAAATTCACTTTTAAAATTTGTTATGAAAACTCAGTCTTGTGGATTAGTTTGATTCCTTGGTATGATTTCTTATTCCAGAGAAAATAAAAGAAAATAATACCCTAGAAATAATTCTGACCCACTTCTTCATTCCCTAGAAACTTATATTTGATGGATTGGTCCAATCTGGTGTCCTATTATTAATATCATTCTTTATGCTTCTTCTACATGTATAATTCCTCAAGAATGCTCAGTCTAGAAACTCCTCTAGTGAAAAAGCTCCATCAGTTTCCCTCATTCATTACATGTGAAGAGTACATGTGTTAGAAAAAACAATGTACATTCTTCTATTAATAGTTGTGCTAAAAGAGGAATGGTCATGAAACTAATTTCAGTTTCCTACTAATATATATTTCTATAAAATAGAATTTCATTTAATTTTAAACTTTATCTTTGACAATTTTAGTGATTCTCTTAACTTATGGATTCTTCTTGAACGTTCACGAATCTTCTCATGACTTCATCCATCTTCAAAATTTCTAACCATTCTTCTGTATAATTCTAAATGTCATTCTTAAGATTGTCCTAATATTTATGAAAAAAATTCCTAATGAATATTTATCATTACGATGACCATTTATATAATCATAAATAATTCCTCCTTATACTGATGCTTCGTACCAACTGATACTCATCTTTTAAAAAACTAAAATTATTATGTCATAAACATCATAGAAAAATTTGAAGTATCCAAATCACAATTTGAAAAACACTTTAGAAAAACTCTTCTAACAAATATATATTGAAAAAAAAATTTATATTAATTCAAAAATATTCATCTTTTATTCAATTGTTCAACAACTTCCTCACACAGTGTCATATCATTTATCAGTGTCATCATGATTATGATAGATCAGTCTCTTTCTCACACTAATGGATCGGTATCATCTCTAGTATGATGAGTCCGGACCCACATGAAAATCAAAATTGATATTCTTTTCCCTTGACCCAGTTTTAATATAATTCAACCTAATTAAAATGGTTGAAAACATTATTGATCATCATCTAGTTGATCGGTCTCCAACATTCTTACATGAATACATACCAAAAAATATCCACTTAATTTCTTTCTAAATATCCAACTGATGATTAATCCTTATGAAATGTTCATCCAGTGAATTGGATATTCTTATAGATAAAAAAATCTAATAGATCAGTCGATCATGGCTTCAACAAAAAATTGGCTTTAGAAACATTATCCTACCCAACTTCTCTTCCTTCACAAAAATCTTCTTCTGTCATTAAATTTTCATGACATTCTTATTGTGAGTATTAGTATATAATCATTTGACATTCATTTGAATGTTCTATGAATTTACATCCTTCCAACACCTTATATATTTCCAAACAAACCTTGATATGATTGGAACCTTTAGAATTAGAAAACGAAACTTCCCTCTCTTTGAACCATAAAAATTACATCACAAGTTATTTAAACAAATTATGATATTTAAAACATAAAAATATCAAAGAAACATCTTATTTAGTATAGATACATTCATACTGGGATACTCCTTCATGCCGACTAAATCTTACTTTCCGGACCCAACGTGAGTCCAAAAACCACTTCACTCAAAAAAATCTTTCAAATAGTAAACTAAAAGAAAAGAAACATTCTTATCAAAAGTGAGTCTGATATTCTGAGTACTATAATTCCTTTCATTCGATTATCAAAACATAAAAATTAATGTTATTTTTTTTCTTGATAAAAACTTCAAAACCAAAAAAAACGTACTTCAATATTCAAAAAATACTTTCATCCAACCTATTCCCAATAATCTCCCCTTTTGTATTTTTTTGAACAAAGATACTTAAATCAATAAACTTTGTAACCTGAAGATATGGATACATAATCGAAAATTATAATAATACTTGAGCACTCTTTATAGGGAAAAAATTTATTGATAGAAAAAACATGATGTCCAAATGTAGTGCCTCGGAAAACATTATTCTTGAAACATCTAATCCGTTCATACTATTAAAAAATTATTTTCTTCATTCATACATTAATAAAAATGTTGTCTCCAACTATCTTAACAAACTAATAGAATAGTTCACACACTTACATGATGAGTTCACAACATACCCACTACTTCCCTTATATATATGCATCATTAAAATTATTAGCACATATCAATGGATAGATTTATGAAACAATTAACCCCCTTGAAAATTCAATATAAATACTATATGGATGAGGGGACACAAACATGTAACCAAACCATGAACAGAAATAAGTTGGACACCCATGTTCAACCTCAAATAGAAAAATAATTCCTTCAGTAGAGGTTTTTTAAATATGTCTGAAACTTGTTACATTGTAGGAATATACTCCAGATAGAGTTCATTCTTCTCCAAATGCTCTTTAATGAAATGATATTTGACATAAATGTGTTTTTAAGGAAAATTCCTCAGTATATTTTATTTAGGGTTTATAAGAATTTGATTATGAAATCCTAAGATTAGAGGAAGATTCACCTCAACTAGATTTTCGTCAAAATGAGTCTTTATCAAGTTAAGCTGGGTAGCATCTTGAGTGAAATAAAACATAATTAGATTCACTTATGCTAAGATTTACTTAGTTTTTCCATTATTATTTCAAACTACACAAAATTTCCCTAAAATGAAAACCTCACCTGATTTGGATCTTCTATCATCAACACTTCATACAAAATCAGCATCAGAATAGCCAAAAAAAGTCAATTGTTTTTTAGTTGTGATACTTGATTCTGAAATTTTTTCTACCTTTGATATATCTGAGAATTATTTTTCCATACACTAGATGTGATTCTATTGGATTAATTTTGAATCTTTCCCATAAGGTTAAAATATAAACAATTTCTTGTCTTGAGGGAGTCAGATACAACAAACATTCATTCAACATTAAATACTCTTTTGACTCAACTTCCTTACCATATCCATCTTTAGTGAACTTGGTTACAATTGAAATTGTTGTGGAAAAAGGATTCTATATTTTTATTTCAAACATATTAAGAAGTTACATAGGCTAATTTTCATGGGAAAGAAATAAGTGTTTATTCATTTGTGAGATTTTTAACCCAGGAAAGTATTTCATTTCACATAGCATGGACATTTCGAACAACCTTTTCATTTCATTAGAAAACCATTCCCAAGTTGTTTCATAATTCCCAAAAAAAATATAATGTCTTCAATATATAAAATTATAATGAGATAAATCCCTTGAATTTCTTTGATGTACAGATTCTATAAACCCTTCCATTCTTGAAGTAATTATTTCATAAGAAAGTAACAAATTTGGAATTCCATGCCCTCAAAGATTGTCTCAACCCATAAAATTATTTCTTCAAATTTTCATAGATAACATTCATTCTTCCAAAGAAACAACCATCATAGTTGTTCAATATAAACATTTTCATCAATTTCACCATTCAAAATTATTGAATTTACATCCATTTGAATACATTTATAACTTCATTATTCAACAATTGTAAGAAGGATCCAAATTATTTCCAACTTTACATTGGATCACAAGTATAATCAAAGTTAATATATTATATTTTTAATAGCCATTACACATCAATATTGATTTGTTTCTTATAACTTCTCCATTTTAATTAAACATCTTATGGGAAACACACTTTTTACTAATAATATTTATTTTATTTGGAATTGGTACGAGTTCCTGAGTATAGTTCTTATCAATTTGATTCAACTCTTCATTCATAGCCTGAATCCATTTTGGTTGAGGAAATTCTTAATTAACATATTTCGGCTCAAATTTTGAATGTAAAGAAGTATGTATAATTAATTATTATGTTCTTCTGGTATAAACCATTTGATTTTTACCACAAATTATGTTTTGATCATCCACATAATTCCTCATCCTTGTATGGGATTTATGAAATTGATTCCCATCACTCAAAATATAATAGTCAGATTCTCTTATCTGTGTTCCAGCACAATATTTGGCATCCTTCTCCAGTATTTTAACAACAATTCTTTCACCCTCTCCATATTACTTATCTACATGAGTTTTTTTATCAACTTACTCAGATTTCTTCAATAATGTTTACATCAACTGAATAAACTAATCTACATGTCTTTTTGTTGTAACATCTATATCCTCTTCCATCCAATACATTTGCAGGAAATATTCCATATGCACCTATATGATCCAACTTTCCAAGGATTCCACATTTTTTATTTATGAAAGGGAATCCCAAAAACTGCTAAGTGTTTCAAACATACATTTTTTACATAAAAAATTTCATAAGGAGTTATATATGATCATGGCCTATAGATACATCAATTTGGTATAAAAATAGCTATGCTCATAGCTTTCCTCCAAAAGTAATGTGAAAGATATAAGTCCCATTTCAACTAAACTTATTTTCTTCCTCTCAAAGACGACATTTTTTTGTGGTGTGTATTGTGTCTTGAACTCTTGTTGAATTCTATATTTTTCAAGAAATCTTTCAATTATTCATTATTGTACTCACCACCATTATTTTTTCTCATCTTCTACATAGAAACCCAAATTTCTTCTCCACACTTCTCAAAAAAATTTAAAACATATTCAGAGCATATGAATTATGTTTTAAATACATAAAATAGGTAATGTGAGTAAAATCATCAATGAATGAAATTAATTAAATATCTTCATGAGTTGATTGTTTGATCATTGGGAAAAAAATATCAAAATTGATAAGCTCTCAGGTTTGAGTTTAACAAATATTAACTTTCTAATGTCATGAGTTTGTTATCTTCCCTTTTTGAAAAATAGTGAAACATCAATCTATTATTCGTAACATATTAGGAATACTATAGACAATATATTACATTTATAACATACTTGTAACACCCCATGATTTCATAGTACATTATCTCTTCAATATAATTCAATAACTTGCACTACACGCAACACTGAGTTCAAACGCACTACGACATCCAAAACTAGTCATTCAAAAGCTGTTATGAGTAGTATTAAATGAATTTTGAACTTTATATAATCCTTATAATTTTAGAATCCATATTATGAGTTTCGTAGACATAATTTAAGAATAAATTCTTTTTTTTTTCAGATAAAAGAAGTATTTTTAAAAAAAAATGCAATTTTACCACCTTTTAATGGAGAACCCTTTTTAAATCCAATATTTGAAACTTTTATATATTAAATTTGACAAAATAAGCTTATTTTTTATAATTGGGACATAAGAACTTAGTTTCAATAAATGTTATGGTGTTTTTCTTAAAACTTTCATATTTTGGTAAGTAGTGAAAAATACTATATTTTTAGTGAAAACAATTTTTTTTAAAAATAATTTGTTGTGTTAAATTATAAATTTTAATGGATTGGAAGTATAATTAGATTATATTTTTACCATTTAATCCAATATTGGTCATTGGAAGTAATTTCACTTTGAAATTGGACATACACAAGTGTCAATATTTTGATAGTTTTCACTTTTTAAAAACCCACTTTTTTGTTTGGACAACAGAAATTAATTTTATATTAATAAATGAAAAATATATGTTTTTAATTTGGTAAAATAGACTTCATTTTTGAATTTATAATATAAAAATTAGCTTTGGGTGAATTTTTGATATTTTTCTAAAAACATTCATTTTTTGATGAATAGTGACAACACTGCGATATTATTTAAAACTGGTGTTTTATTTAAATAATTAATTATTTTAGTTAAATTTATTTTAGGTCAAAATATATACATAATACCTATATATTTTCAATGTAAATCATTGATGTTATTCTATAATAAGTTTAGATATATAAAATTTTTATTGAATTTTTTCCGTCTTTTACACACATCCTTAGAGCATTTGTAAATTCACAAAAATACATAATTTTACCACTTCTGTGAGTTAAATTTCAAACATCCGAGAGGAAAATATGATATTATTATGTAAAATGTGGTTCAATAAAATGAAAATAATTTGTGGTGAATAGTAACTTTTAACTTTTATTTACCACGGTTAAAAGTAAATAGTGTAATTAAGGGTAAACATGATATTACTATTACCCTAACACATGTACTAATTCTATTGGATAAGTGTTATTCGACCAAAAAAACCGTAGTAATAATATATTATCCTTTAGGTCCACTTGGATTATATTAGGACATTTATTATTATTTAATTCAAAGAAGAGTTAAAAGTGTTGAATCTATAGTTTAATAAATAAACCATTTTTAATATTGGGATAAACATAAGATAAATTAGACTTAAAATATTCATTAGAAAGATAAAACGATTTCCTAAATAATTTTATTTTATTTAAATTTTTTATAGATTAAAAAATTTAATTTTTTTAAGACACAATAATGATGCAGTAATTAGCTAATTAATGATATATTAAAATAATTGATATTATAAATATCCAAATAAATGTAATTTGAAAATTATAATGATTTAAACTATAATTATAGGATAATATGACATTTTAGGGTTGGTTAGATGAATTTATTTCAGACTAGTAATGCTGTTATGAATTTAGAAGAAACATAATACCAGATAGGGTCAAAATTGACATAATAGAGTTTATAAAAAAAATATTATATTATTAATTGATATTATATTCATAAAAATATATGGTTCAGAAAAAATACTCATATAATGATAGGTGTCTCATTAATTAACCACTTGGGTTTCTCTTGGAAGTATATAGTATGTTTATTAACCATAAAATATAAAAATACAAAGAGATATGGTAAATGTCAAACTATTTAACTAAGAGTTAAATCTAAAATATAAAGTTAATATATTTACCCAAACCTTTCTAAAACATATTGTTTGATTATTTTAAGACCCATACCCATATTTGAATTTAAATAATTCATTTTGGAGCCATTAGAAACCGAAAATGAGTTTATAATATTTGTAGTTATTCCTAAGGTTCCCCTCACCCCTCTTATGAAAGGGCACTCCCCCTTCCCTGAAATTCTAATCATCGAATACTTTTGGCTCGGCCAAACCCTGCCCAAATACCCTCTAAAATGTTCTCCCTTCATCCTAGAGGACTTACTTTAGTCAGAAATCCACCCTAAGGATCCCTTTTGATCAAATCAATAGAAAGAAACCGAAGAAGAGGTAAATATTTCATCACCTATTTCAAGTTCCTTTCTTCTTCCACATCCTCTTTCTTTTTTTTCTCCATTCTAAAATAATAACTCTAGTGTCTTATATATAATGTGATGATATTATAAATATGTTATTACCATATTAAATGTTATATCCATCTTTTGAATGACATGTCACCAAACGTGTGTACGTACGGCTTACCGTCTCCACGTCGTGGTGTAATTGTTATTCAATACATTATTATTTGGATGGGTATAATAATGATGTGTAATTGAAGTAAATAATAAATATAACACGATAAGGATTTTTTATATATGATATACCATCGAATTAAATATTATTTTAATATCAATAGAATGATGTTGTCGCTAGTGCGTACGCACGGATTCCCGTCTCCACAAATGCGATGAGATTCATTTCTACGTTCACCATTCAATGATCATTATAAAATATATATCATTAATAAGTATGTGATATATGACATAATAATTCAACTATATATATATATTTATAAATATGTACTTACATATATCTTATTCACTTATTTTAGTTCAATACGATATGAAAACGAAAACATCATTTATGCATACGTACGGACTTCCATCTCCATAAATGGTGTTTTCATTTTCATATATATGTCTATTATACATATTAATATTCTATATATTAATGAATATATATCATGTTTTATATTTTGGATGTATTTAAATCTTGATCTAAGTGATACAATCAAGATTAACAAGTTAAAACACGTACGATAAAGAAAGCGATTATTACCCAAAATGTTAATTTAACATGGAAATTATTATTAAATGGGTAGTATAAAGTCATAAATGAATAATTTATGATATTATAAATATTAATATGGTTCTGGTATAATTTAATAATATACTACAGTCTTAATAAAGTAGGTTAAACGTACCCTCGACTAAACGAATGTGTAAGGAAAGGGTTAATTCCACAATCTATTTATTATCCGAGGTTGTTTTTACATAAGTATCTACTGGGACATATTTATTATCCACATCCATGATTAATAAGAGAGTTTTAAAAGGAATTATTTTTAAGGGACTTTTTACTAAAACATAATTTTAAATGTTTTAAATATTTATTCTTCTAAATCATTCTCATTAATGTCTATGTTTTCAAAATGGTTTTTAAGGATTTATTTATATGGACATGAATGTTTTCAAAAAGTTAATTTCATTGAAATGTTTCAAAGTGGTATGGGACAATTTGATTCAAAATTTTTTAAATTTATTCATTTTAAAAATGTGTGACATTTAAATGTTTTCATTAAAAGTGATATTCCTCAAATAGATCTTTACAAATCATTTTCATCTATGTCAACATCCTTTCATGGATTTCAATCTTGTTTAAAGTTGATTTATTATGATACAAATATTACATATTTTATTTAAGGTTTTGTGATATGTTTGACAGTGGATGTGTTATTTTTATTCCATTCATGTATTATAGATAAGGTATTGAAATTTTGTATGCTAGTTTTAATATGAATGTTTATGTTATGTTTAAACCTTTTTATATGAGGAATGCATTGGACTTTGTATGTGATGGGTGGAGCCTTCTATAGCTCCTCGATTCATTGGTAGTTCTAATGAGACAAACTAGTGTCTTGGAACAAGGCCTTGACAAAATCTTAGTTTTAGTCTTGGGACAAGGCCTTGACTATGTGGTTATGAATGTATTTCATTATGCATTCCTTCATTATGAAAGTGGCTATTGATATTGCATGTGATTATTCATCTATTAGAATATCCTTGTGAGTAAGTAAATGGAATTATTTTGATTTTATATTTGACATATTATGCTAATGTTCATGTTTAAAAGGGTTTTGTTTTAGTCTTATACATTGACTTAAATGTTTATGCTTATTTAGGAAAGTTTCCGCTATATTGTTATCCTTCCGGAGCATCTGATCTCACTCCCTTCTATGTTTTATTTTTTAGGATCCAAAGAAGTGATTTATGTTTGAGATGTAGGGTTAAGCTAAGAGAATAATGGAATTCTTAAAGGATAGTTTTTTGTGTGTGTTTTGTTAGAAATTGTTATGTAACATTCATGTATGTAATATATTTTCCAGTATTGCTAAACTGATCGGTCTTTCGGGACATGATTCCTTGTAATCATGCCAATGTATTAAAGTAGTGCACCGACTCTAGGTAACAAGTATTGGGGTGTTATAGTTGTTATTAGAGGAAGTTTATCAACAACATTGGAAATAGATTTAGTTAAACTATGATTTGATAACATTACCATAAGATAGACTTTGAGGATTAATAAGGAATAACTCCTTAGAATTTTGGTACTGTAGAGATTTTGTGAGTTTTCCAAAAAAATACATCCCTGTCTGGATACGATCAGGTAGAGGCAGCTCTGGAACAGATATACCTAGGGGTAAAACCCAAAAACACCGGTTTGAGCTAGACTTGAATGGGAACTGGTCCACAACAATGGGCCTTGTTGCACTCTTGGTTACGACACTCCCTGAGTATATGCTTATGATAATTCTCATTTTCATTACAAACCATTATGAAGGGATTATGAGTATATACTTCCTCAATGAAAACATTTTTATGATTCTAGAATATATCCCTAGAATGTTCTATTTAAAATAGGTATTTTACAAGTTTGGAATTATTCATTGCAATTCATAAGCCGACCTTGTGTATGCCATTGTATAGAAATAGCGCCTAGTAGAAGGAATGTGAACTCCAACAATATGTATGATCCAAAGAGTAAGAAGGAACATATCTTTCATGGTATTAAGGAAAAAGTTAGATGGGATATAGTCTCCCATGTATTCTCAACATATGGAGAAACAATATCTTGTTTTAATAAGATAAGTAAATAATTCCTTGAGTCCTATGGCTTTGAAGGGAAGAAAGAGAAGAAAAGGATGGAAAAGAGAAAGATGGATAACGGGAAGATAGAAAAGAAGGATTTTACCATATGTGATAAATGTCGACAGAATATCCTTGGTAAATACATGAAGGGGATGGGAGTTTTTTATAAGTGTATAGAAAAATGATACCAAGTACATGATTGCAAGGGTAAGAAAAATGTTTCTCATGTACAATGCTTAATCTTCAAGGAGTTTGGACACTACATGAATCAATATCCAAATCATTAGAGTATACCACAAATTCTGCTATTGGATAATAATAAAGTTATGATACTATCGAGGATAAAGAGGAATGATTAGATTTCTTACATTGTTATTAAAGTATTGTGTCATTTTTAATATTGTATTAATGATGTACATGTTATAATACATGTAGAGTATATAAGGATTGTACTCTAGTACTATTCCATTAAGGACTTGAGATTGTGAGGAACCAAGAAAAGTGACTCAATAGAAGGTTAAATTTTTTGGAAAATATATGGTTGAGAGAATGAAGAACCATAATATGGTTCGGATACTGAGGTAGTGATTTTGGAATAATACATGATTGATTGGATAAATTATATTGTATATTCTTGACTACCTAGAAAATAATTAATGATTTGTATATTCCAACATTGTTGGAGTTTAAAACATTTTTGGATAGAAGGAGTATATCCAGTGTTATATAAGGAATATGGGTGCAAGAATGTAGTCAATAAGGTTTTATGGTAATTCAAGATGTTGTAGTGTTTTAAACGAATAAATGATAATGGTGTTCACATGTTAATATGTTGAAAAAAATAACTTTAGTGTGTTTAACTTCCTTATAAATTTTGGATTGTGAGTTTGGATAGAATTATTTTGGATAAGTCTAGTTTGTGATTATTTATGTATTTCCATTAAAAGGACAACCTGGAGGTCGGGCGGTAACCCGTCGCGTCCGTCAAGGCCGCGAGACGTGAACCCACAACCGAAGGGCGACAAGGGTTTGTCACCTACCACTGGCCCACGTGATGTCATAGATTGAATAATTTTTTTTTAAATATCAAGTAGATGAATTATAAATTTATATTTTTGGAACCATATACGATTATGATAAATAGATTATTTTTATGTTCTATTATCTTTTATAGTGAAAGATGAGTTTGTGGTACAAATTAGTTAAAGGAAGGAACTCTACTAGTCAACAATATTTTTTTTATATTCTTAATCTTTAGTTAAGGAATCTTAAAACCAAAAATGTGTTATCCTAATACTATGTGTTTTATTGAACCGATGATATTTTAAATCATCATATATTGATGGCTTTGAGGTCCTCTATTTTACACTTGTTTGTGATTGATGACCTCAATAACTCCCAATAAATATTTATGTTTTCCCTCTAATTATTTGTCTCTAATTTCCACCACTTTTCTCTTAATCGAGATCATATTTTGGTGGTGATGTTTTCATTTAACTTTCCTTCTTATTAAGACTAAATTTTATTAACCCAATTTTTTATGTGGGTTCTCCACAGAGGTATTTTTCTATTTTTAACCTTTTATTTTCGAAAAACAATTTCAAATTGAGAAGACTCAATTTATTTAAGGAGGGGAGAATGTAACACCCCATGATTTCATAGTATGTTATTTCTTTAATATAATCCAATAACCTGCACTACATGCTACACTGAGTTCAAGCGTACCACGACTTACCAAACTAGACGTTCAAAAGAAGTTATGATTAGTATCAACTTAATTTTGAACATTATATAATCATTAAAATTTTAGAATCCATATTATGAGTATCATAGAAATAATTTAAGAGTTAATTCATTTTTTCAGATAAAAGAAGTATTTAAAAAAATGAAAATTTACCACCTCTTAATGTAGAACCATTTTTAAATCCAATTTTTTAAACTTTTATATATTTAATTTGACCAAATAAACTTATTCGTCAAAATAATGACATAAGAATTTATTTTCAATTAATTTTTGGTGCTTTTCTAAAAACTTTTTTATTTGGGCGAATAGTGATAAATACTATATTTTAATTGAAAACAACATTTTTAATCAAAATAATTTATAGTTCTCAATTATAAATGTTAATGGTTTGGATGTATAAATAGATTATATTTTTACCATTTAATCCAATGTTGGTCATTGGAAGTATTTTCACTTTGATATTGGACTTAAATCAGTGTAAATCTTTTGATGGTTTTCACTTTTTAAAAACCCACATTTTGGTTTTGAAAATGGGAATTAATTTTAAATTAATAAATAAAACTTCTATGTTTTTAATTTGGTAAAACAGACTTCATTTTTATATTCAGATTATCAAAATTAGATTTGGGTGAAATTTTGGTATTTTTTCTGAAAACTTTCAATTTTTGATGAATAGTGAAAACACTGCGTTATTATTTAAAACCAAATTTTTATTTAAATAATTATTTATTTTATTTAAATTTGTTTTAGGTCAAAATAGATACATAATACTTATATATGTTCAATTCAATTCATTGGAGTCAGACTATAATAATTTTAGATATATAAAAATCTTATTGAACTTTTTACTATCTTTTACCCACCTCCTAGGAGCATTTGAAAATTCACATGAAACATAATTTTACCTCTTCTGTGAGTTGAATTTCAAAAATCTGAGAGAAACAGTTGATATCAGTATGTAAAATGTGGTTCAACAAGAACAAAATAATTTTTGGTGTATAGTAACTTTTGTCTTTTATTTACCACAGTTAAAAGTAGATGGGTAATTAAGGGTAAAAATGATATTATTATTATCCTAAAACATGTCCTCATTCTATTGGATAAGTGTAATTCGACTAAAATCACCTTAGGAATAAAGTATTATCCTTTAGGTCCACTTGGATTAGATTTGGACATTTATTATTATTTAATTCAAAGAGGAGTTAAAAGTTTTAAATTCAAAGTTTAATAACTAAACCATTTTTAATATAGGGTTATACATAAGATAAATTTGACTGTAAATATTCATTATAAATATTAATTTATTTCCTAAATAATTTAATTTTATTTATATTTTTTAGAAATTAAATAATTTAATTTGTTTATGACATAATGATGATGTAGTAATTACCCAATTAATTAAATATTAAAATAATTGATATTATAAATATCCAAATAAATGTAATTTGAGACTTTTTATGAATTCCACTAGTTTTATAGGTTAATATGGAAAGTTAGGGTTTGTTATATTAATTTTTTTCAAAGTAGAAATACTATTATAAATTTAGCAAAAACATAATACCAAATAGTGTCAAAATTGACATAAAAGAGTTTTTAAAACAAATATTATATAATTAATTGATATTTTCTTCCTAAAAATATATGGTTCTTCCCAATGACTTATTTAATGATAGGTGTGTCATTAATTAACAAATTTTGGTTATCATGGAAGTATATAGTATGTTTATTAACCATATAATATGAAAATACAAAGAGACATGGTAAATGTCAAACTATTTAACTAAGAGTTAAATCTAAATGATAAAGTTAATATGGTGACCCAAACCTATCTAAAACCTATTTGTTGAGTGGTGTTCAACCCATCCCCACCATATACATTAAATAATTCATTTTTGATCCATTAGAAACCGAAAATGAATTTATAATATTTCTAGTTTTTCCTAAGGTGCCTCTCACCCCTCTTATAAAAGGACACTCCCCCTTCTCTCAAATTCACATCTTGAAATCCTTTTGACTCAGACATAACCGGCCCAAATACCATCTAAAATGTCATCCCCTCATCCTAGTGGCCTTATTTTAGTCATAAAGCCACCCTATTTATCCCTTTCTATCAAATCAAAAGGAAGAACCCGAAGAAGAGGTAAATATATCATCTCCTCTTTCAAGTTCCTTTCTTCTTCCACTTCCTCTTTATTTGTTGTTTACATTCTAAATTATTACTATAGTATGTTATATATTCTGTGATTTTAACATAAATATGGTGCAACAATATTCATTATTATATCTATCTTTTGAATGATATTTCACCATACGTGCGTACGTACGGCTTACCATCTCCACGTCGTGGTGTAATTATTATTCAATACATTATTATTTGGATAGGTAAAATAAAGATGTGTAATTAATGTAAATAATAAATATAACATGATAATGATTCTTTATATATGATGTACCATATAATTATATATTATTTTAATATCAAAATAATGATATTGACGCTTGTGCGTACGTACGGATTACCGTCTACACGAATGCAATGAGATTTATTTCCACGTTCACCATTCAACGATGATTATAAAATATATAACATTAATAAGTATTTAATTTATGAAATAATAATGATACTGGAGATATATATATATATATTTACTTACATATACCTTATTCACATAGATCCGTTCAATACGATATGAAAACAAAAACAACATTTATGCGTACATACGAACTACCGTCTCCATAAACTGTGTTTTCCATTTCATATATATGTCTATTATACATATTTATATTCTAAATATATATGATATATAAATCATGTTTTATATTCTAGATTTATTGAGATCTTGATCTAAGTGATACAATCAAGAGTAACAAGTTAAAACACTTACGACAAAGAAAGCGATTATTACATGAAATATTAATTTAACATGGATATTATTATTAAATGGGTAGTATAAAGCCATAAACGAATCATGTATGAAATCATAAATATTAATATGGTTCTGGTATAATTTAATGACATACTACGATCTTCATATAGGAGGTTAAACGTACCCTCGACTAAAGGAATGTGCATGTTTAGGGTTAATTTCACAATCTCTTTATTATCCGTGGTTGTTTTTACATAAGTATCTACTAGGACAAATTTATTATCCATGTCTAGGTTTCATAAAAGAGTCTTCGATGGAATTATTTTTATGGTACTTTTTACTAAAAAATCATTATAAATGTTTTAAAAATTTATTCTTTTAAATCATTCTCATTAATGTCCATGTTTTCAAAATTGTTTTTATAGATTCACTTATATGGACATGAATGTTTTTAAAAAGTTAATTCCTTTGAAAAGTTTAAAAGTGGTATGGGACACTTTTATTCAAAAATGTTTTTAAATTTCTTCCTTTTTAAATTGTGTGACTTTTATATTTTTTCATGAAAAAGAGATATTTCTCTCAAAGAGTTTTAGAAATCATTTTCATCTATGTCAACATCCTTTGATGGATTTTAAACAAGTTTGAAGTTGATTTATTATGATAAAAAGATTCCATATTGTATTGATGGTTTTGTGATATGTTTCATTGTGGATGTTTTATTTTTATACCATTCAAGGATTTTGGATAAAGTATTGACATTTTTTATGCTAGTTTTATTACGAATGTTTTCGTTATGTTTGAACCTTTTCATATGAGGAATGCATTGGACTTAGTAAGTGATGGGCGGAGCCCACTATAGCTCCTCGATGCATCGGTAGGTCTCATGACACACACTAGTGACTTGGAACAAGGCCTTGTCAAGATCTTATTTGTAGTCTTGGCACAAGGCCTTGACTATGTGGTTATGAAAGTCTGGAATTATGAATTCCATCATTATAAAAGGGGCTATTGATATTTTCTTAATTATTCGACTAGTATAATATCAATGTGAGAAATTAAATTTCATTATTTTGATTTTAACTTTTCTATATTATGCTTATGTTCATGTTTAAAAGGATTTTTTCATTCTTATATATTTCGTTAAATGTTTATGCTTATTTATGAATGTTTCCACTATATTGTTATCCTTATTGAGCATCAAAGACCACCCCATTCTATGGTTTATTTTCCCAGGATCCCAAGAACTGCATCATTTTTGAGATGTCAGGTTAAGCTAGGGGATCAAAGGAATTATTAAATGATTGTTTTTTGGTATGTTATAAAGTGTAATGTAACATTCATGTTTGTAATCTATTTTCCATGACTGCAAAACTGATCGGTCTTTCGGGAATTGATTCCTTGTAATCATGTTAATGTATTAAAATAATTCACCAACTCTGGGTAACAAGGTTCAGGGTGTTACAATAATCATGTTTATTTGACACACATGTCCAAACCATTTATTCCTCAAGTAATTTTCAACCATTGTGATTAAGTAAAATGAATTGTGAACTTCACCGATATGAATCAAGATTCCTTTTGTATGTTGGACTCCTGTAAAAAATTTTCCTTCTTCTTATCATTTCACTAAAATGCTATATTTTTTGAAAATAACTTTATTTTCTTCATAAAAAAGTTGTGAAACAATAAATTTTGTCTTGTTTTAACCCATAAAAAAACAAATATTTCATGGATTTTAATTTTTATTCCCCAAAAATAGAAAATCCAACACCATTTATTTTAATGGATTCATAATTTCCAAATTTTATTATACCTTATTTGAAGTATTTCACATTATTAAACAACGTTAAGTCTCATTTCATATGAGATAAACACCAAAAATCCAAGATCAATGGTCTTTCTCCTTTTGAAGCCTTGAGAATGGTTTATACAATAAGATTCTTTCATTGTATCAGTTGTAAAATAAGACACTCTTTAGCGAGATGTCCATGTTGTTCACATATCTCACACATAGTTTCCAAAAGTTTGAACATATTCTATACTTTCTCACACACCTCCTTAGATTTCTTCAAAGAAGAACACTCTTAGAAATATTTCTTTGAGAGGATTGACTCTGCCTCAAACATTTCTGTATATAACTAATTGGGTAATTGAATTTTTTTTTGAACCATCACATGTTTTTTATGTTACAAAATCCACCACACTACCAGTAGAACCCATAGAAAGAATTCTATCCTTGGTAACTTATTTAATATCTAGAATTGTGAACATGTTTCTTAGAAAATATATTCCTTTTCACATTAGAACTTTGTTGAGATTCAAACCTTCCATCATCATCTATAATATTCTACGTCAATTTATATTTTCCCCAAATGTATCGTAAATAGTAACACTATTTGTTTTGGACACATAATATTTAGAAACTTATGAATTCTAAATTTTCAAATTTTTTTGCACATATATGAATTTTATATCATTTTTCTTATTATTAACCTCTTTGGGTTTGTTTTCAACCATTGAAGGTATCTTATTTATCATTTTTAGGTTAAAACATTCTATAACATTACCCAACTTCATGGATAGATTTCTTTAAGCTTTTAAATCCCTGCTCAACATTAGAAAACTCTTGTTAGATATGTTTCAAATGCTCTTCCATTTCCTTCAAATATAATTCAAGTTGATCATTTATATTCTTTTCATTATTAAGAGGGTTCTTAATATTATGAAATTCTTCCAGTAACATTTGTTTTTTTTTAGAAATAAAATTTTGATTGTTTTCTATAAAAATTTATTTTCAAGATATAAAAAATTTATCAGACATTATTTTAGTTTTATATTTAGTTAAAAATCTAACCCAATATCTTATTATTCAAAACTACTACTTTCAAACTCATAATCAATAACTGTATATGTAAGAACTTTCTCTAGAAAATTCAATAAAATTTTCGATCTCAACATAACTGTCTTCTTCTTAATCATCTTTATATAATAATATACACCATTTGGATTTATGAAAATTTTTATCTTTCCCCATGAAAAAATATTTTCGACTTATCACCATGTTCCTTCCATGATCATCGTGTCCTTATATCATCATCATCACTATCGTCTTCATTATTACATTGAGGGAATTTAGCAGAAAAGTATCCAATGACTCCACATTCCTAAACAAATCAAGGGATATTTCAGGTTATACATTACTATACATCTTTTCACATTTTTAGAAAAAAATTATAGAAATTCCTCAAGATTTTTACATAACTCATTTTCAGATTCAGTGTTATCCAATTATACTTCTTCAATAGTCTTCTAATACATTCCTTTATTGGGTTCCATTAATGAAATTTCTTGATATTTTTTTTTCCATTTCATAACATAATCCATTCTCATTTTATATGTAAAAATAGTACTAAGAATGTAATCTAAAGATAGAGTTTCAAGATATTTATATTTCAGATAATAATTCTTTGTATCAAACTTATAAAGAATAATTCTCAATATATTTATAAAAATAGTTGAGTATTCCAACTTCTCCTGAAGATGACTTAGGGTGATCACAATATCATTCACCCTTGTTAATAATTCACCAAAAAATTCAATCTCACAAATTTTTAGATCTTCATACTTCAGCCTCTTAATTTCCAACTTGTATTTATTTTCATTGTGTTGCCTTCATAAATTTTCTTCAACTTTTACCAGATTTATTTGGTTGTAGAAACTACCTTTACTCTTATAAAATCACTTTTATAATGTGATGAGAGTAAAAAACATTCTTAACTCTTCCATAATTCTCATGATTCTTCTTATCCCAAAATTTGAGAGGAACCATTTCATCAATAGGAGAAAAACCATCAGTAGTTGCCTCCAAAACATCATTACCAAGAGATATAAGACAATTAAACATTTAATATTTTCAAAAATTATAGTTATTTACATTGAATACTTGAATCTACATAATGTTCACACAATTCAAATTATCGATAACAACATTTCTTAAAAAAATTCTGAAAAGGGTAAATGAAGGGAACATTCACAATGATACTAATTGATAGTTCTCTGAAGGATCAATATATCATTAAGAGGGTGATGGGGTCAACTAGTGATGTTATTTTCTTGTAAGTTTCCCTAATTTAGAAACAACCATAACCTCATATTAAAGATATATCACTTTTCTAAGAGAAAAATAATCACACATACATAGGAACACAAGTAATTACATGGTTCACTACTAAACAAGAGTAGCTACATCTTTAAAATGTTTTAGAAACAATAAAATACCACATTATCCACTATAAAACAATATTTTTGTGTGGATAAAACATGTAGGATATACCCTTACACTTGTGAATCACTATGTTAAATACCAAAGTATGTGTGCTTTCTCAAGCATAAATGATGTATAATAAGTTTGTGTAACAGGTAATTAAACCTTCCCTAGATGGTTCAAAACATGTTACTGTACTTCCTTATCGACCACCACTTGAATACCTTCAAAACAAAATTCTTCAATTTTATACCCCATAGCAGGTAAGAAAATAACTTTTGGACATTTTTATGCAAACAAGTTCTAATGGATTAGTCTGATTCCTTATTTCAATTGCTCAGTCCAAAAAATATAAGAAAAGTATACCCTAGAAAATATTCTGATCCACTTCTTATTTCACGAAAAAACTATATTTTATGTATTGGTCTAATCTAGTAACCTATGAATATTATCTTTCCTTATGCTTCTTCTATCTGGAGACTTCCTCAGAAATTTATAATTCATAAACTCTACTGGAACAAAACATCCATCACTTTCTCTCTTTCTTACACATGAATGGTACGTGTTTCAAAAAGTAAAATGTACTTTATTATATTTATAGTAATTCTAAAAGAACAATGGGTGGGAAAGTACTTTCACTTTCCAACTCAACCAGATTTCCAAAACATCGAATTTCATTTATATTTCCAATTCATCTTTGACTATTTGAGTGCTTCTCTTCACTTTTGGATTCTTCTCAAACATTAACAAATATTCTCATGACTTCAACCATCTTTAAACATTATAACCATTCTTCAGTATGATTCTAAACATCATTGTAACACTTCAACTCATTACAATGGAATATATGGAGACTAAATATTTCTCATTATGATGACCACTTGTAAATATAAAATGAATGCCTCCTCATACTGATGGTTTGTACCAACTGAAACCCTTCTGTTAAAACATTGAGAAAATTCTTCCAAAAACATCATATAATATTCTAAAGTATCTAAATCCCAATTTTAAAAATTCTTTGAAATAACTATTAAAAAAATATCATTTTACAACAATTTAACAATTGATTCAAAACTTTTTTTCTTTTATTTAATTGTTCAACAACTTCATCATACTGCATCAAATGAATTATCTATGTCAGTATGAGTTTGATGGATCAGTCTTTTCTCTCACTCTGATGGATCAATATCATATCCAATCTAATGAGTATTTTCCCACTTGAAAAATAGAGATTATTTTCTCTTGGTCCAATTGTAATACAATTCAACCAAATAAAAATGGTTGATAAAATTGTTGATCATTATCGGGTTGATCAATCTCTAACTTTCATACAAGAATAGGTCCAAAAAACATCTAACTAATTTATTCTAAAATTCCCAAATGATGACTGATCTTTATAAATTTTTCATCAGATGAATTGGACAATCTAATGGATCAGAAAATTTGATGTATTAGTCAATCATTTCTTCAACAAAAGTTTGACTTCAGTAACTTCAACCTTCTTAACTTTTCTTTCTTCACACTCTTATATTTTTGTTATAAAAAATTCCGGAATTTTAGATCATTAGGATCTTGTAAGAATAGAATAATTATCTTTGTAAAGTTATATTACTTTCAATCCTTCCATAACCTACTATTATTAAAACCAAACCTTTATCTGTTTCACACCATATAGAATGGTCAAACCCAATTTCTCCCCCTTTCCCTCATAATTATTACATCACAAGTTAGTCATAAAAATTATGATATTCAAAACATAAAATCCGGAAAATAAAACATAGAATACTTTTAGAGACATTCATACTCTTAAACGTCTTCATACTGATTGAAACATACTCTATGGGCCCATTGTGAGTCTGAAAACAAATTCACTCAGAATACTTCTTCAGAAACAAAAACAGAAAAAAAGTAAACTTGTTATCAAAATACCATCAGATATTTTGAGTAGTATGATTCCTCTCATCTGATCATAAACAAATAAAAATTATGGTGATTTATTGTCTAATAACAAAATATTAAACAAAAAACACAATATTCTTTTATCACTCAAAAAAAAATTATCCAACATGGACTAAACCAAAAGTATATATAACATTCTCCTTTTATTGTGAATACGCTATTTGTATTTATTTTTTTTTACAAAATGAATAATTATTTAACCTAATAGAATGAATATGAATAAAAAACTGATTTATTCTAATTTTATGAAAAAAGTGTATAAGGGTGGAGTTATATAGTGTATAAAGTTTTCAACAACTTAGGCATAAAACCCTTATTAAATCCTTTGTGTATTTTTATGATGTTTTTATTCAATAAAAATTCATCAAAAAGAGTTGGAAGAACATTTTATTTGTATGTAATATATATAGGATATATATTTTGGACTAAACTTTTGGATAAACAAAATGTACCTACTTATTGGGACGATTTAGTGATTTGTTAATCAATTGATATGAATACATGTTTAAATGATAATGGATATCATATGGAACATATGAAAATGAAAATTGAAGATGAACGTGATGACTTTACAATGTTATTTTCAAAGATAAATAGTTTTGTTAAGAGTATATTTTATACATGTTGTGATAAATATACAATATTATCAACTATATTGAAGTTACATAATTTGAAATCTAGTAACATATGGAGTGACACCAGCTTTATAGAACTTCGTGGTCTCTTAAATGATGTGATACCATAATAAAATGATCTTCCTTGACAAAAATATGATGTTAAATTAAAGTTATGTTCAAGGGTAATGATATATGAAAAAAATACATGCAATTATAAATGATTTCATTTTTTTTTGAGAACCAAGAATCATTCTAAAAATACCTAAAGCGTCATAGGAATCAATACAAGAAATATGAATCATGTCATTCTAAAGTTGTATGATTCATTCCTATCATTCCAAATTTTAGATTTCTCTATGGACATCAACAAACTACTAGAAAATTAACATGGAATTCAGATACAATAATTGAATATGGAAAATTACATCTTCCATCTTGATCTCCTCATTGGAAAAAAATTAGTAATAGGCATACTTATTATTGAAATCTATCAAGAAACCCCCATATTGATGTATCTACTAATATAATAAATCCTTTTGGTTTATATTTTAGTGTTCATAGTACATATCCATTTATGTTAGAAAATTATAACATTACATTAGGGTTATGTATGAAGTGTGAATAAATTATTTTTTATCTACTTAAATATAGATAAAAACAAATATGAAGTGACATTGATGACAATTTGGACTCATTGATCAAATATCAAAAATAGATGTGGGATACAAGTGTTACAAATTAAGATTCTCATAGAAGTTATGAATTCATATTGAGATCAATTTTTTATGGGATGGTAACTAAATTTCCCACTTTTTGAAAATTCTTAGGTTATAGGATCAATGGAATGATGGAGTGACACATTTGTGAAGAATGCACACACTCATTTAGGATGAAACGTTCAGTGGAGAATTTATTTTTTGGACATCAAATTTTTTTACCATAATGATATAAATATTTATCCTAGAATATATCAATAGATTGGAATGTAGAACAAGGCACGACACTATCTTTACATATGGGAGATCAAATATTTGAGAAAGTAAAAGATATTGACACTGTCTTTGGTAAACATCTTAAAAAACATTATAGAATCGTGTTGGAAAAAGAGATTAATTTTATTCTTATTACCCTATTGTATTTTTTTGTATATTATTGATTTTCTATATTTCATATATGTAGAAAAAATATTTTTTATAGTATTTTTAGAACATTCCTAATTGTTCCTAAAAACAATATGACATGAAGGCTAGATTGGACATGGTCAACATTAGGATAAGTGAATAGTTGGAACCAGTGAATGGTGAAAGAAACAATATTCTTCCTCTAGCAGCTAATACCCTATCTAGACCAGAAATATTTCAATATTTAAATTTCATTAGTTTTATAAAAGTTCCATAGGGTAATTAATCAAATATCAAGAATGTTTTGTCCAAGAATAATTATAAGTTACGAGTTCAAAAAATCACACGAATTCCATGTTTTAATGTAATATTTAGTTCCTTTCACTTTTTGTTTCATTATCCATAGATCATTATAGTATAGATTAACCATACATAGATTATTTTTAAAATCCATGTGCAGTAAAGTTATAAACCAAAAAAAGTATTCATTCAAGATTAAAAAAAATTACAATCATATTATATGAATTAGAGATGTCTATCCCACTATCTTTATTTGATATAATGGTCCGACTAATGGTTAACTTGGTTAGATAGATTCAATTATTTTTTCATGTCTATTATAGATGGATTTAACCCATTGAATGGTATATGATAATTTTGAAAGGGTACACTAATAATTGAAGTCATATGAAAGGTTGTATTGTAGAATAATATATTATTGAAGAAAATATGGAATTTTATATTGATTACCTATTAGAAATTTATAGAATAATTATCTAAAAATATCATCACATCAGTTTCTTTATGGTTTAAGGGGTTTCTAGAAGAGATGTTGTTACAATTACAATCATAGAGTGAGTGTAGTATCACCATTAAATTTTATAAAATAGTATAAAGGGTTCATTAAAAGGTAATGCCAACAATGTTCTTATTAGATATTTAAATCCATCAAGGTATGAAGGATAGATATCAAATACACAATATCAAGAGTCTATAGAATGATTTTGATATCATAATTATAAGGATTTATTGAAAAATATGAATTCGGTCGTTGAATGAATTTGATGTCTCTCCAGGGGATGAAATGAAAATGTTATATGTTACACTAGTTTTTTAATTAGTGGTTATATATTCTATACAAAGGAACAATATAAATTCAGAATGATGAAAATATTGGAGTTATTCTTGTCGTGTAGGGATGCACGCATCTGATTCCAAGTATAGAAATATAATTTATCTGAAAACGTAATATTTTAGCATCATCAATATGATATATGATTTTGATTATACAACATTTAAAGTTCCTCATTTCTATTTCAAATGGGTAGACAACAAGATTACAGTGAAATTCATTTAATTGGGATTAATGGTGGTCAATTTCAGTGTGAAAGGGTATAAGGAAAATTCATTCATAATATCATCATAAATAGTGAAAGTATTTTATGTCTCATATCCAGAAAAAATAAATGGCCAATTGTCTTATCAGTGACAGAAAAACTATCAGGTTAGATGAAAAATCAAATAAGGATGGTCCTTTCATTGGGAGTTCATAATCATTTCACGATGGTCCTAATGTAGACAATTTCTTGTACATTATAGGGGGACACAAAGAGGGGATTTTGATACTCTATTGAGGATCCAAATCAATTAAACTAAGAAATAAAAATGGGAGTTCAATGATTAGGTTAAAAAAATTAATATACTATGATCTTAATCATAATATAATGTGTTCTCTACTAAATTTACATAATCTAAATTAAAAATTTTACTACTAATGTAGAACAAGGATTCTTCATATGAAAATGTTTCCAATATTGAGGAAGAAATAACTATCAATGATAAAACTATAGAATTATTAAGGTATCAACAAAATCTTGATGAAAAAACATTTACATTATAGAATCACCATGCTAACTAAAATTATCAAAGAAATAAGAAAACATAGAAAATTTGAGGTTGGTTGGAATCAATGTGGATAACATGTTGAGCCCAATGAGGAAATGATCATTAGTAACATTGGGATACTAATGATAATGAATGAGATAATTGATATAAATACATGGAATAGTGTTTTTATTCTATTGAAAATAGCCATATGATAAGATGTTAAGGTAAAATTACAAAACACTTTCTTTATTTTACAAAAAAATTAAACAATGAATCATTGACATACATTTAATTATCCCTTGTAGATTATGTTTATTATAGATTATTTCTATAAGAAATACGTATTAATGGTATCTATACAATCTCATAGAGGCTTCTAGACACTTCCTATAATGTATCATCTTAGAGATGTTTAGGGGAAAGTAAACCCCTACCCACCAGTTACGTATGCACAAATTATAAAATAGGAAACATGGAAAAATTTCATTACTTATCTCCATAAAGACTAATTAAAGGCATATTCTAATTGATAATATTTTATTGGAACATATTTATTTTATGCACTTTGATTCAATGTTTTAAATTTAAGAACTAGAGACCGAGTGATGAAAATAAGCAATGTGCATCAAAACTCAGGTACCCCTACTATAAAACAAAGATGGGGTACACTTCGCTTGAGAAGAAAATGGAATTTATTTTAAATAAATAATAAAATATTAATGTGATAGGAAACAACATATGATCCTTTTTTTAAATAAAAATTGATGAATCATAATATAAATGTAGTTCCATCCCATGTATTGTGTTATGGATGGAGGCCCACGTAAATAAATAGGGTAAAATAGTTGATGAAAACACACAAGAAACATTGGAATCATGTGAAAGTTTGAAATAATAGTTAATTTTTATGAATTACAATAGTATTTAATAAAAATATATCTTCATGTTCATATGTAGTTTATATAGTTTAGACACAAGAATTAGCATTGACTATACCTAATAAAATCTACTTCAGTATCTTTGAATAGGAATAACAATATGGACACATTAGAGGTCCAAGATTTGGAGTCTCGCCATGAACATATTTCAATATGAAAAATACATTAGGAGATACATATGAGATGAAGAAAATCATTCCAATAGAAATATATGCTATGAAAGATATTTTCATCAAGTCTAGTTTGGTGGACCAATATATGAAAAAGAATAAAAGAAAACTAGTAGTGTAACAATGATAAATACATGAATATATAAATGATCCCACTATGTTTGAGTCTAGATATACCCTTAACTGCATTCCTTACTCATGGTAGTTAATATTTTCATTAATCTTCCTCACAAATGTGAATAAAACAACTTATAATAACTTTATATTTCATAAATTTTATAGGGTGATGTTTTATGTGATTTAAATCTATCAACACCCACAAAATGATTTATTGCCAGGGGTATAGTGTAAAATATTCTAGGAGACATTATACACCACAAAAGACCTCCAAAAGATCACATGGTAGTTGGAATTGAAGTAGCTCAGAATCCGATTACTGAGTTTCCATTCTTCTTGTTGATATGAATGTTACCATGGTTGATAATGCTATTGAAATTTTCATTTAATTTCCACAGTGTCTTATAAAGATACATGAGTGCTAAAACCTCATTATTTTAATGCTCAAAAATCATCATTATTATGTTTTGAACAAGTATAGTTATTTATAACAGTCAATCATATTCTATGTAATTCTGTGATCAAATTTGGTAATGTATTGTCCTACTCCCAGTTTAAGGAGATATTACTTTACTTTAATATTATTTACTAGTGGAATTCATTTTCCATTAGAATTTACCAATGATGGATCTAACTTGAGAACATTTATAATTAGTTTAAGAGTTCCATTGTTGGCTGTGATAGTATACTATTTGTTCAACCAAATCTACAGGTGGACTACATCTTCCATAAGACTCTACTGTAGTTGAAATCTATCATTATTTCAATAGAATCTAATGGTGATAAACATCTACCACTAGAGAATATACCACCTATTGATCTACCATCAATTTTAATCTACTAATCATCCATGCTACTGCCTGTCTAAGATTCCATCGGGTTGATCTAGAGCCAAACTAGATCCACCACCCTAGTTGATCAATTTCTAGAGTGATTCTACCATCAGCACATCAACTGCTGGTTTGTTCTACTGACAACCTATGCTATTATTAGAAGAAATATACCGTTAGGATATATCTTCCACCTATAAGGATCTTCCACCAGTGTGATAATATTTCTGTTTAGATTATTATCGCAAATTTAATTCCTCCAACACCTAGTTTTAGGAAATGAATTTATGATGCATATTTTAGAATCATTACTCTTAATCCAATCCATGGTTGAATTGAGTAAAATGAGAAACATTCCTTTAGTTCTTAGTACAAGGATCCATGATTTTTTTCATTATTATTCAATGGATAATTTGAGTTGGAAAGGTATATATTCCCATAAACTTCTTCGCACATAAATATAGAACTATGTGTGGAAAAAATCCAATATAAACATTGAAATATTGAAAATAATGGGATTTTTCAGAATTCTACAGCACTCTGTCAGCCTGCACATTATGAGAAACATGTTCAAGATTCTTCAATGAAAAATTAAGGACTCAAAACCATTAAAGAATCATTGATTGAATTGTGTCATATAATCTATTAATATATTTCTCTATCTTTCCATTTTATTTTATTTTTTATTTTGTGCACTGTGTTATTGTACTTTGTTTATTTGTGCACGATGTATCCAATGCTTAAAATAGAGAATAATTGATATTCTCTCAAAATATTTTATTTATATTCCCATGAATAATGTTTCAAGAGGTCTTATGTGGCATGTAATGTTTTTTAATCCCAAGTATAACTTTGGAAGAATCTTTAATCCAAAAAATCCATATGTGTTGTTGATTTTAAAACTTGATCTAGGTTTTGGATCAATTTTTTTTAATGATCTTCATTATAGAAAGTGATTTCCAGGTAGAGGGGATTACATATCATCTAGAGAAAAATCCACTTGTCTTATTACCCTATGTGATTTATTGCTTTTGTTTTTTTATTTTAATGTAAAAACAACATATGGAATCCTATGTTTTTATTATATAAACTTTTCATTACATTTTACAAAACATAACATATTTTAAGGATTAGTTTCTTGAAAAAAGGTACATAATACAAGAAAACAAAAAAAATTATTCTAATTCACTTGAAATAATTCATCATAGGTTTATCCTAAGTATAGTTACTACATATCATAACTAGGGACAGACATCAAATGAATGGGTGAGCATAAGGCCCAGTAACGGAATGAAAGGGAAATATTTTGCATGTGATCTGGAGAAATATAAATAAGAAAATGAATAATATAATAAAGGCACGATAAAGAGGTATATCATAATAATAATAACATAAATTATATCATGTAAATATAGATAAAACATTCAATTTAGTCATTTATAAGCTTATTACCATGTATTTTCACTAAGGTGTCATAAAAGTTACCAACGTCATTAACAAAGGTATCATAAAACATGTCATCTATAGAGATTAAATTCTTTACCCTTTAAATTGTAGTTATATTAGGGTGCACCCCTCATATGTATTAATTTATTAAATTCTTATATATCCAAATAAAACATTAAATAAATATCCCATGGAGAATAAAAGAAATGGGTTTTATATAAAAATTATTCCATTTTTAAAAGTTCTTAAAAACAAGACCATTTTGTCATTTATAACTCATGGATGAAGAGTGAGGTTTTTTTGTATATAAATTCTATAATAAAATAAATAATTTTTACATATTGGTGAATAAACCTAAAAAATAAAGATTTTTTTTTATTCCCATAAATAAAACAAATAGGAATTTCTTGAGGAGTTGAGAGAAATGTTTCGAAGAAAAATCGATAGCATAACGGGAATAAAACATAGTTTAAAAAAATGGTAAAAGGAGTGAGTAAATAGGTCTCCCAGTAATAAAATATTATAATAATAATAATGGGATAAAATAATTTGTACTGAAGTACTTATTTTAGAAATTTGAAACTCAAACCACATAAATAGGAATCCCAAATGTAAAAGAGAAGTGAATATCTCGATTACCTTGAAGTGTAGTTCCTTAAACATGAGGATCAGGTCCTCGGGGGATTTGGGACTCCTTTAAAGGAGTCCTTGGGGGGTAAAAGTATCACAACATCCTAGAGGAATAAATGGGAGAGAAAGTAAGAGGATAAATGGGTGGGTATTTTATAAAAAAGGTGGGGGATTTTTCTTAATAATTTCTTAGTAAACGCATTGGAAACCTATGCATTGGTAAATGAAAAACCATGGGATTTCGCATGGTATTTTCCCATTGTATTGGAATAATGGGACACCATTGAGGTTTTTTATTCGAAAATATTTGACAATAATTTTCTATAACTTATTTTGGAATGGAGAATTAATGTTGTCACAAAATAGCATTTCTAAAGTTGAAGTTTCCATTTTAGAATTTGGAAAGTAAATTATATATTTCGAAATTGATTAAAATATTTTAAAATAAATTATATTTATAAAATAACACATTTTATTTTGTGTGTTGTGGTTAATTATTTATTTCATCATTTTAAAATAATAATGATTTCATTAAACATACCGAAAAACAGAAATAGTATTTTTACTATTCATGAAAAAATAATTAATTTTAGAAAATTCTCATGAACTCACCATCACACACATAATTTTATTGTTCTTATTTCAAAAATTATATTTATTTTATCATAATAATTATCCATATAGGAACATTTAAACTTTTAAATATAAAAAATTATTTATTAAAAATAATAGTAGATTAAAATGCATAGTAAGATTCCTAACTCTTAAAATAATGTTTTATCATTTATAATTAAATAAGAGTGTTTTTTCATACTATTTAATTAAAATAAATATTAATTTTAATACATTATTTTATTATAATAACCTATATCTTTCTAAAAATTATTTTTTTATACATAAATTTATCAAATGCCATCTCAATTTTATTAAGAAAACATACATTTAAAACCGAATTAATGGAATAACAATTTTATTTGTATAATGTAATTAAAATTAACTATTTCCTCCACTCACAACCCTTTATTACACCCACATATGACCTAAGGGTAATGTGTGAGATGGTGTAATATTCATGGGGTGGCTTGAATAATATCAACCGAGGGGTAACATCCACTAACTTGAACTTATACCATAGGGGATTTTATTCAAGCTTCACTTATTGAAGGTTGGATTGGGCTTTGTCAAGAGAGAATCGAAGAGATGATACCTCCCTCCCAATATCTCATAAATTGAAATCATATAACATGACTCTATTGGTTGATGCCATCGTTTCTCTTTTTTGTATTAATTTTAATTTGTGATTTCAACGTATAAACACTAATTATTAAATTTAAAGTATTATTAGGAGTGTATTTTTCAAGGGTCATATTGACCAGTAATCACAGTTGAACAATGTACACATATTTATTGAAACCTGATGGCCACATTTAAATTATACTCACTTCATTATTAAATAGATAAAGCTTTTTTGAGGTTCAAAAATAATATAACTCACATTTTCTTAGGAAATAAATATAATTAAAAAAGTGCAGGTCGTTACATTCTCCCCCCCTTAAAAAATTTTATCCCCAATTTTTAAAATCATTCTCACATTATAGAAGAGTTGTGGGTACTTTTGCTTCACTATATCCTCTGGCGCCCACAATACATCTTTATATTTATGGTTCCACCACAACACATTGATGAGGTTGGTAGTCTTGTTTTATAGAACCTTATCTCAACAGTCCACGATCTCCAACAGCTACTCATCATAAGAGAGGTCATGTTCAAGTTGTACCACATCAGGATTCAGTAAATTTAGAGGTTCATTTATGTACTTACACAATAGATATATGTGGAATACATCATGAACACGAGAAAGATTTGGTGGATGTTCCAGCTGATAGGCCACTGATCCAATGTAGTTAAGGATTTAATAGGGGATATTATACCTAGGGATAAGATTCCATTTCATCCCAAACAACATGAATCCCTTCCATGGTGAAATTTGAATGTCGAATTTGTCACCAAATCCAAACTCAAAGTCCCTTTGACTGTTTTCATTATAGCTCTTCTACCCACTCTTAGTTGCTTTTTTTTATGTTGGATGGAATGAACCTTTTCGGTCACCTCTTACAAAAGATCAAGACAAAGAAGAATTATCTTACTAACTTAAACCCAAAAATAGTATTTCTACAACACTTCCAATATGAAACTTTATAGGTTTCATTTTAATACTTGAATGGAAGATATTGTTATATGAGAACTTAATTTATGGGTTATGTTGACCCCATCAATCTTTATATTCCGTTGAGAATGTTCTCGTCCTTTCTTTGAGTGTATTAATAGTAATTTTAGATTTTCCATCAGTTTGGGAGTGATAGGTCGTACTAAAATTCAATTGGGTACTCATATCAGGTTGATGACCTCTCCAGAACATTGATGTGAACCTTTGATCATGATCAGAAATGATATAAAGTTTCACTCTATGAAACCTCACCACATTCTTTATACAAATCTTGGAAAGTTGATCAAGATATAAGTCTTCCCAAATAGCAATAAATGGCCAGTCTTTGTCATATAATCCACTATAACCCATATTGAATTATTTACTTTAGATTTTCATGGGAGACTAGTGACAAAGACTATAGTGATATTGTCTCATTTCCATGTTGGAATGGATAATGGTTTTAATTCCACATTAAGATGGTTTTGCCATACCTTTACTTATTGACACGCCAGGAATCTCGTAGTGAAGTTGGAAATGTCTTTTTTTCATTTTATCCCACCAATAATGATCATGAAGGTCCCTATACATTTTCATTATTCCATCATGTATAGATAAAGTAGAGCTATTTTCTTTATCCATCATCTCCTTCTCTATTTATGAAAAAGATGAAACACAAAGCTTTGTATGAATCATTTGTACCCCTTCTTGATCAATATTAGAATCAAGAATCATCCCATTATTCCCATAATCTATATTATTCGATAATAAAGGATTTTCTATTTGATATTTCTTGATCTTATCTATTAATTATGGTTGATAAATCATTTGTTATAGAGTTTATCATTTCGCTTCCCTTTCGATTCCCATGTCCAGTATTCCAAGATATTTTATCAAAGGGTCTCCTTCAATAATCATCATTACTAGCACAACTGGATTTTTTTTACTTAATGCATTAGTGACATTGTTTTATCTTCTAGGGTAATAATTAATTGAACAATCATAGTCTTTATGAATTTCCAACTGTCTCCTTTGTTTCATGTTCAATTACTTCTATAGGAAAATATAGTCCAAACTATCATGATCAATGTATATATCATATTTCACCCCCTAATGATAGTACAACAATACTTTTACAGAGATAAAAAACCACCAAATTCTCCAATTCATGAATGGGATAATTATGATCATGAGAATTTAACTATTGAGATGCATAATCAATACCCTTGTCATTTTGGATGAGGATTCACCCAATCTCTTTCAGAATTTAATCTCTAAAAATAATAATTCCTTCTTTAATAGAGGGTAATCCAATATAGGTGTAGTATCAAATATCTTCTTGAGGTATTGGAAACATTCTTAACAAGATTTTGTCTAGAATAACGTGTCCCCTTTTCGAGTTGACTTGGTCAGTGGATTTAAAAGTCGTGAATAGTTTTTCACAAACATTCTATAATATCCTGCTAATCCAAGGAAGCTATGAATCTCTGTTACTTTTGTAGGATGAGGCCACTCCTCTATAACCTTTTTCTTAGTAGGTTAAACTGATATTCCTTTATTGGTTATAATATTCACCAATAAAGAAACTTTTTATTACCAAAATTCACAATTAAAGGAATTTTTAAATAGATTCTCCTTCCTCATAGTTTTCAATATAACCATATAAGGATCATCATACTCCATAAAACATCTAGAATACATCATAATATCATTAATAAAAACTATCAAAAAAATTTCAACGTAGTCCTCAAAGAAACTATTAGAAATGTCCACAAAGATTGTAAGATCATTATTCAATCTGGAGGACATGGAAACAAAGCCATAATTCCAATATCTTGGTCAAAAGTTGGTATTTGGAATAATTTCTTTCTTCACCCTCAATTAATGATAAGGAAATAAATGATAAATATTTGAGAAGAATCGAGCCCCAAAAATCCAGTCAAATAAATGATCAATCATTGAAAGATAGAACTTTTTCTTTATTGGGATCACATTAGGTTCTCTATAATCAATGCATATGTGCATTGATCCATCATTCTTCTTCATAAATAAAACATGTGCTACCCAATGAGAAACACTTGGTTAGATAAACCCATTCTCCAGAAGATCTTAATGTTATTTCTAAAATTACTTTAGCTCCACATTCACTATTTTATATGGGGTCTTTGATATCATCTTGGATCCAGGTATAAGTTCAATGGAGAACTCTACCAATCATTCTAAGGGAGGTCCAATTAAGTTTTCAGAAAATACCTAAATGCATTCTTTAACTATGGGGACATTTTATATTCATATACATTAATTTCTTTCTTCATCTTCACTTATAATTTCCCAAAATAAGGATATGGGAGGATCATATAGAGAAATATCAGGTTGTGATATATCTCATTTGAATATAATTATCGCTTATACATGAAATACTACTGTGATTTCCTTAATTCTACAATAAATATTATCATTAAACATAGAGGACCATTCTATCACTAGTACAATGTAGAATTCCAGCATTGGCATGACTACTATATTTTCGAGGAGATTGTGCTATCTAAAATGAATACTAGAGTTTCTAAAAATATTTAATGGTTGGATAATACCTTTAATAGTCTTGGATGATAGCTCTACTTCTAGAAGTTTAGGGATTGGTTCTATTTTTTTACAATGTTGCAGGAAATAAAGGAATGTGTAGAACCAGAATCAAACAAAGTACATTCTAGCAATAAGAGAATAATGATAGTACCTACACCCACACCATTTAGATATTAAAATTCATCCATTGTGATATAAAAATTATTACCTTTCTCCATTAGCCTATGTTGAGTTAGATTTTTATTATACTCCATTGTCTTCAAATTTGGAATTTGATTAGAAAAATGACTAAGCTATATGCAATTATAGAATTCCACTTTAGTCTGGGCCTTCACTATATTCCCTTTTTCATTTATGTTGAGAAGTTGAGGCTTCACCTCACTATGATAATTACATGATGTATGGCCATCTATTCCACACTTGTAACATTTCACAATCATAAGAAACAAGTTCCCCAAATTATTTTCCCTCATTTATTGCATGGGTAATTTTTCACTTTCTTTCCTCCACATACATAATCTATGTTCTTCTCCAAGATTAGCACCATTTATCACTTATTTTCATTAGATTTTTTAGAACACTATGTCACATCGAACTCCAATTCAACCTTTATAGAACTCCAAACTATCTCCTCATAGTTTTCATAGTCACGATTGTATAAAGTATTAGATATATTGGGTCTTATTCCACCAATGAATCTATCAACCTTTCCATTGGGAGCCATGAAAATTGAGATGTGTAATGAGAATGTCTTGTAATTTTCATCACATAGCTTCCCACATATTCATTTTCCGTCAACTTTAGCTCAAGGAATTACTTCTCCATTTTCTTTATAATTGAATGGGTAAAATATTTATTGAAAAATATTACCATAAACTCTTCCCACTCCAAAGAATCCATATCCCCTCTCATATTTTTTTTTAATTAGTGACCACCACTAATCAACTTATCCCTCTATGTGGTAAATAGCCAGAGTGACTTTCTATTTTTTCAGAAAAATGTTGGACCAAAAAGATATTTTTATAGATCTTATCCATTTTTCAGTAATCAAGGGATCCATAGATCTATTTAAAGAAGGTGTTAATTGATTCATAAAGGACTCAGTGAAATGTTATTCCCTTTAAGGTGAATTTGGTCTCTAGGTTGATTTAAGATGTTTTCTATAACTCGAGTAAGTTGGTTCATCATTCTCATGTTGTTTTCCATTCTAGATTCCATTGGTGGGTTTCCAATGCATGTTCTATTGTGCTCACCATTTATGCACTTCCTCCTATTTCACACCACTTTCTTAAAAAATAAAATCTTAGTGAGAAACATGTTTCTCTTAATAAGATTATAAATATAAAGGAATTTTATGTCTTAAAAATCTGTATTAAATATTTTATTCTTTAATAAAAATTAAATTTTCTATAAATCCATCATAATGTTTCATAAATAGCTTGTGATTAACCAAACGTATACCCTGGAAGTGTCAAAATAAGTGTACATAAAGGCCCATTTCAAGCACCAGTTCCCATTTGAGTCTATATCAAAGTGGTTCTTTTAAATTTTCCCCCCATATACCTCAAGTCCAGTGCCTCATCCACTTTTTTGTATCTATACGAGGATTTATTTGTTCAAAAACCACTTAATTAATATTTCACCAAAATACTAGGATGTTTTCATATATTTTAACTTGTCCCTATAGTTATTCTTAAATTTTTAAAATTCTAATTTCCAAAAATAAATAAACCTTTCATTGATACAAACTATTACATCCTTCATTTTCTTAATATAAACATTTCATAACATTATACAAAACATAGGATCTTGTAATGTTTAGTTTCTTTGAAAAAAGGTAAATAATAAATAAAAACATAAAATATTATTCTAATCCAATTTAAATTCTTTTTCATAGGTTCATCCTACACATAATTACTGAATCTCATAAAATGGGGACATAAATCAAATGAAAGGGTGAGCATAAGGTCCAGTAAAGAAAATTAAAGGAAATAGTTTAAATGTGATGTTGAGAAATATCAATAAAAATGTGGAATATCATCAAGGAATGAGAAATAGGAATATATTAATAATAATATTATTAATAAATTGAATAATAACATGTAAATGTGGCTTAATCATTCAATTTATACATTCATAAGCATATCACCAAGGTTTTTCATCAATGTGTCCTAAAAATTACCAAGTTATTGTAAAACATGTCATATCTAGAGATTAATTTATTTAATCAATGCATTGGAGTTCTATCATGAAGCACCCTTAGTAAGTATTAATTAATTTGATTCACATAGATCATAATAAAACATTTCATAAAAAACTTATGAAGAAAAAAATAAATGGGTTTCATACAAAAATCATGGTTTTTAAAGTGTTCTTAAAGACAAGATATTTATGTCATTTATAACCCACATAAATGGTATAATATTTTTATGTATGTAAAATACTGAATAAAATAAATTTATTTTACATATCGGTGAATACTCATAAAATATAAAGAGGTTTGGTCACTCATATAAAGAAAATATAAATGAATTTCTTGAGGAGAAGAGAAAAGTTTTGAGATTTAAAATTGGCAGTATACTAGGTATAAAAAATTGTTTTAGAAAATGGTACAAAGAGAGGGGAAATTAGTGCCCCATTAATAAAATACTCTTAATACATTAAATTAATAAATTAAATTATATATAAGAACATAGTTTTTAAATGTTAAAGGTAGTCCACAAAATGATGAAAACTGAATGGAAAAGATAAGTGGGGATTTCTCTTACCTTGAAGAGTAGTTATTAAAATTTGAGGATTGGGACCATGGGGGGCTTGAGAAAACTTTGGCAGGACACCATGGGAGGTAAAACTATCATAGATTCATGGATGCATAAATTATAGTGAAAGTAATAGGAGAAATGGGTGGGTATTTATAGAAAAAGTGGGGGGTTTGTGTATTAATATCTAAATAAAGGCATTAGACACCTAGGTTGTAGTAAATGAAAAACCATATTCTTTCCCATGTTATTAGACTCCTTGGACCCCTTTTATGTTATTTTAATCAAAACTTTCTAACGATATTTTTATATTATTTAGTTTTTCAATGAAAATTAAATTTGTCACAAAATATCATTTTTATTGATAAAGATTCCATTTTAGAATTTGGAAAGTAAATTATGTATTTCTAAATTGATTAAAATATGTTAAAAAATTATTTTAATAAAATAGAAAATTTTATGACCTGAATTTCTGTTAATTATTTATTAAATCATTATGAGTAATTATGATGTCATTAAACATACTGAAAACCTCAAACTATATTTTTACTATTCATGAAAAAATTAAATTTTTTTAAAAATTCTAACTAATTTACAATAACCTATTTTTGATGTAAAGATTTTAAAAATGATATTTATTTTATCATAACAATTATATATATGATAATTTTAACTATTAAATATAATAATCCTTATTTGTTAAAAATAATAAGAAATTGAAAATGCATAGTAAATTTTTCGACACCTTATAAAAATAAAATTATTTTACAACTTAAAATTAAATAATATTGTTTTTATCATAATATTTAATTAAAATAAATTTTATTCATAATAACATAATTTATTATAACAATTTATATCTTTATGAAAAGTACAATTTTTGTGCAAAAAATCAATTTATGAAATTCCATCTCAATTTTATTAAGAAAAATAATTTTAAAAAATGAATTGATGGATTAAAAGTTTTATTTATACGATTTATTTGCATGTAACTAAGGCGTCAACACATAACCCCTTATAACACCCATGTACGACCTAAGGGTGAGGTGTGCGATGGTGATAGATTTATGTGGAGTCTTTGCTAACATCACCTGAGTGGTAATTCCCACTAACTTGAACGTCCCTCATATGTGAGTTCATTAAAACATCACATATTAAAGCTAATCTTGGGATTGGTAAGGTGAGAAGTCCAGTGACACTACCTCCTTCCCAAACTCAAACAAATGGGTTTCATACAACAAGACTCTACAATTTTATTCCATTATTTCTCAATTCTGCATTAATTATCCATTGTCATTTCTACTTATAAAAATTAATTATCACTATAAAATTATTATTAAGAGTATAGTTTTCAACATTCACTTTGAAAAATGTTCATAATTGAACAATGTTTAGATAATGGTCAAATCCTAATGGCCACATTTCAAATTATACTAACTTCTTTTTTAAATAGATAATGTATTTTTTATTTTAAAAAATAATATAACTCACATTTTATCTAGAAATAAATATCTTTCAAAAATTTGGGGTCATTACCCTGAATTATTTAATTAAATATATAAACAAATGTTTACTTTCATAGTTAGTCTTAATTCATGTATATGTATAATTTTTTATTAAGTAATTTGATTTCAAGAGTTAAAGTGATTTCTAATATTTTTTTAACTAATCCTCAATCCAAATTTGAGAAATTATTAGAATGATCAAACATATATAATTTAACAATTTTAATTAAGTGAGTATTTTTATTTACTTCTTGTATTATTTTTAATGAATTATTAATAGAAATGTTATTTGGAAATCAATTCACCCCCCTCTTGAGTAACCCACTCCGACCAACATTTGGTATCAAATGTTGTTTCAAATATATTTTAAAGTGTGATTTAGTTTCTTTTTAATGATTTTTAATATATATTATTTCAAAATCTAATTATTTATGGATAATAATTGAGGGATTTGTGGGGCTAGGGTTTCCCCATCCCCACCATCTCCTCTTCCTTAGGCGATGACAGTCCTGCTCGTCGGGGCTTCTTGGTGGGCTCTCAGTTTGATCCCCTCTTTGTGGCGGCGTCGGTTCAAGATCCATACTTCGTCGGTGTTGAAGGTCGGGTTCCTTCATCTCGAGGGTTCACGGGTTCTTGCGATGTTGTGGGTGGTATCCAACCAACAAGCTTCTGTGACGTTGATGGTCATGTTCGTCAGTGGGATCGACTTCAATGGTAGTGCGGTATTGGTCTGAGGTCATGTTATGGTTTGTTGTGGGCTGAGGTTGCTGCTACGTTCTCCACCTATGCGTGCTTTGTGTGGCTCTGTGGCCTTCTCGTTTGAGCATGATGATGGAAACAAGCCTCATTTTGTTTCATTTTAGTTTTTAGATAAGCTCCCACCAACATCGCCTCTGATGTCCGAGAGCATGGTCAGGGGATTTAACCTTTGGCTTCATGATTTTTTGGGGGATTTTAGTTATTTTGGGAATTATGTTTTAGTGTGATTATCTTTTGGTGTGGTTTGTAGGTATGGAGAGTGTCGATTGGTTCGTGGTTGCACTGCGATGGATGCAGAATGGGGTGTGGCATCTGGACGGCATGGGATTTCGTGTTTTGGATTCTTCGTCCCCTTTTTGGATGAGATCTTTAGGTCATCCCACATCAATGGAGGGTTGGACATACTCTAACTGGAGTTCATCGACTGGTTTGTCCAGGTTTTCTAACATTTGTGTTCCCTAATTTGTGGTACATTATCCTTCACATGACTATTTTAGCTCTAGCTAAGAATGTATGTCAGTTTGGATGCTTGATTGGATTTTCCATCCATTGTGCTTGTTTTTTGTGAAGCTTTTTATTGTTTTTAGTGGGGGAAGGGGGGAAGTAGAGATATGTTGAAGTGGTGAAATGGTGAAGTAATGTCTGGTTTCTCACTTTTTCTTCAAATGTGTTTGCATTATAATAAAAAATAATTTCCAGTCAGTCGCTAATTGGATTTTTTAATTTAATGGAACAAACTATTTTCAATGGAATATTATAATTAAAATTCATTTATAGAGTATGGTTTTTGATATTTTGACAATAATTGAGGATATATATGAGAGACCTAAGAAATCGTGAGCTACTTGGAGTAATGGTACTAAAAATAAATCTAAAAATAATTGATATTCTATGAATTATATACAATGCTATTTCGATGAAGATGAGTTAATAGAATATCTTCTTATACTTTTACATTTCAAATTTGGGATAATTATTTGTTTCTCATAAAGGAATATCTATGTCAATGAAATGCACTTGAATAATTACACTATTAAATATGATGAATTTAAAATGAAATCTGATGACTCTCTATCTGATATGTATCTCGGGTATAATGATTTTGAGAACATGATTCACTCACTGGGGAAACTAGTTTCTGATAAATATCAAGTGATGTGCTTGTTGTGGTGTTTACCAGACAGATAGAAAGGAACTTCATTTTCAATATGAGAGTCTTGTGATGTAAGTATGTCCTCTATTAATGAATGGATAGAAAATCATTATATATGAAGATGAAATTTGAATAAATTTAGAAGAAGATAATTGAGAAAATAGGAAATATGCACCCTTCAAAATACCTTCCTCAAAGAAAAATAAAAGATCAAAGCTAACAACTGAGGAGATGAAGAGTCACCTGCTAACAGTGATAAAAAATTGCCCACTTGTCCAAAATTTTAAAGAAGTTCTAAAAAAAGAAGTTATTCTGGAAACCTAATAACAATGGAAAGTATGAATATAGTATAAATTTGAGAAAATATTGTATTAAGATCTATATTATAAATAAAATAGTCCTCTACGAATTTAAGATAAAATTCCATGTCAAAGTTGACTATCATAAGTTAAAATTTAATAAGAAATATAATGATAAGGATATAAGTTATAATAAAGATATGAATGAATCATGGAGTGCTTTAGAGGATAGATCATGTGAAAATATATCTAATGATTAAATCATTTTATACAATAATATTTTTGAGGATACATTCAATGAATGTAAATACAAATATTAAATTTCAAAGAAGAATAATTCTCTAACTGCTACTTTTAAAACCAAACTTACTATGGAAAGGGATAAAAATGATAAATTACTAAAAGAGAAAAATAAGTTAATATTATCCAATAAGAAATTAAATAAGTATTTGGAAATATATACCATTTTAAGAAATATTCTTGCATATATTCATATAATGATAACTACCCCCAAAGGTACTACTCGAATTGGATATCATCCGAGACAAAGAAGTATTGATAAAAATAATTTCATTCCAAGTTCCAATTCTGGTAATTTTTTTATTAGTTTCAATTATTCTATATCTAATTAAGTATTTTTCTTTATAATTATAATGTATAATTATCGGAATCAATTTAATCAATTATGAATTCCATATTCTTTGATTACTAACATTTTTTGAACGAAGTTAATTTCGGTACCAAATTAATTTTTGGTTTAGAATCTATTTAGTAGTAAACATGCTTGAAATGTTCCAGTATGAACTAATGTTATTTGGGAAATGGCTGATTAAAGCACATGATTAGGGGATATTCATGTTTCAAAAACCAGATAAATGTTGACATTAGACCTGTCACTTTTTGTGACAATTCAAAAGGAAAATTTTTTGGACTTAGACGAATTGGAAATCCCAGTACGGTTTTAATTTATATAGTTTTATTTGTAGATGGATTAAATAAGAATATTGTTAGAATATCACATCAAAGTAATGATGATTTCTGTGTTAAATTTGAAAATAAAAAATGAAATTTTTTTATTCTATAAATACTTTAGTTTTCACTGCATTAAGAAAGGAAAATGTTTATGCTGTTAATTTAGATTCCTTATTTTGTCAATAAAAAATTCTTTTTATGTTCCTATAAAAAATATATATTATTTTTAATATAATATTAGACAATTTTAATATTCATTCACATAGAAAGATGACTAGGAAATGGTTAGTCAAGGATCTTGATGACTAGAATTCCCAAAGGATAATATTTATAACCCGTGTTAAAAAGAGAAACAATACAAAATATATTTTAAATTAATGAAATAAGTGTTAACTTCTCAAAAACTAGAGATGATTCACATGGTTTTGTTTGGTACCCCTAGAGTATTTAAATTAAATGTGAAGCATTATGTTTATGTTCAAATAGACGACTTTTCTAGATATACTTCAGTATTCTTTGTTGCTAAAAAAGTATCGATTGTTCCTATTTTACCAACTATGTTAAATATGTATAAAATATTAGTTGACTTATAATTAAAACCATAATAATTGATAATGGACCTGATTTTGAAAATCCATATTTCAAATAATTTTTTTTTCACAAAATGTATACAATCATAATTTTTTTTTCACCTAGGACCCCACATTAGAATGGTATATTGGATAAGAGAAATAGGACCCTTTAAGAAATTATAAGGACCTTGATAAATGAGTATGAATTACCTATTTTTTATGGGTAGAAATTGTGACTGCATCTTGTTATATAATAATTAGAGTTTCAATTAGACCTATCATACTGAAAACCCCATATGAATTATAGAATGGATAAAAACCCAATGTTAATTACTATAGATTTTTTTGTAATGTATCTATTCTTAATACAAATGATAATGTTAAAAAACTTGATTCCATGAGTGATTAAAAGATTTTCCTTGGATATTCAACATCAAGTAAATCATAAGAGTTGTTTAATAAAAGAAATAATATTATGAAGGAATCTATATATGTGAAATTTGATTAAAAAACCCCATGTAAATTACACATCTTTAGAAAAACATGAGGTTGATCTTTCAAATGTAAACATAAATGTCAAACCATATTGAAATTTTGTGAAACAAATATAAAAATTATAATGTTTTGAGGAACAACCTAAACATAAAGCAATAAAGGACATAACATAACTAAACCTTTTTTTCCTCATGACTGTTATGACTCATAGATACCATCCTTTAGTTTTTATACTTATAGATATGGATGTATGAAAAAAAAACTATAGATTCTATTAGAAATCACGTGGGACATCAGTCTTTCTTATCACAAATGAAACCTAATAACATCAATGATGGAATTATTGACTAATCCTGGTTGATGGAAAATTAAAAATAACGTAATAAATTTGTAATAAATAAAGTTTGGTAAATAGTAGGTAGACCTAAATAAACATTGACCAAAAGCACCAAATGGGGTTTTAGAAATATATTTGATGAGTTAGGCACTATAGTTATAAAAAAGGCTAGATTGGTTGCAAAAATATATAGTCAAGAAGTTGGTATTGAATATGAAGAAACCATTTCACTAGTTTCTAGACATAATTCATTTAGAATGTTTCTTGCCAATATAGAACATTCGAATTTCAAACTACATCAGATGGATGTCAAATGTGAATTATTAAATGGGTATATTATTGAATATGTTTTCTTGAACAAATCCAATGTATTTAAAAATCCTAATTTTTCAAATCATATTTTTATATAAAAAACATTTAAATGGTTACAAATAATCTCCTAGAACATGGTATGATAGGATAATCTCTTTTATAATTTATAAAGGATTAACTAAAGTTATAGTTGATCCTAATATATATATAAAAATATTTTCCAATGATATTCAAGTTGTTTAAATATATGTTGATGATATGATTTGAGGATTTTCTGAAAATTATCTGTGTACTAATTTTTTTAAAATGTTGCAAAGTGAATTTGAAATGAGTCTAATGGGTGAGATAAAATTATTTCTCATTTTTCATATATTTTCAAAATAAATATGGAATTATTTTAAATCAAATTAAGTAAATTAAATATCATCTAAATCACTTTGGTTTAGATTCCACAAAAATTAGTGATACTCTAAGGTGTACAACCTATCTGACATATCATGACTAAACTAGAATGTTTTTAGATCAAACAGATTATAGAGGTATGATTAGAAGATTACTATACATAATTTCTAGCTAAATGTATATTATGATTATTCTAGGTATATGTGACCATTTTCAATAAAAACCTAAAGAACCTCATTTACATGTTGTCAAAATAATTCCAAAATACGTAAAGTATACAACCAATTTATAATTGTTCTATTTTTGGGGGAAATCATTTGATTTAGTGAGTTATTTAATATGTAGATTATATAGTTTTAATTTAGACATAAAAATCACATCTAGTACCTGTCACATTTTATGAAATTCACTAGTTTTATGGTGTAGTAAAAAATAATTTATTGCTCTATCTATTGTCGAGGATGAGTATAAATATTTAGAATGTTTTTGAGCACATATATTATAGATGCAGAACACTATACTAGATTATTAATACCAATGTAGAAATTTCATAATAAATTGAGATGACTGAAGTGTGATCAATATCGTTAAGAATATTGTATCTCATTCTAGAAGAAAACATATTTATATAAGTCATTAATTTTTGAGAGATCATTTCCAAAATGGTGACAAAACTTTTGAGTTAGTTATAACTAAATGTTAGCTTGCTGATATATTTACAAAGCCCATGAATTCTTATAGATTAAACTATATCATACATATACTAGTAATGATGAAATTTATCTAGTTCATAATCTTTGGATTTATGTAATTAGGAGAACCACCATCGGTGACCCACCGTTAGTGATTTGTCATTGGTGATCCACCATTGGTTATCCACAATTGGTGATCCACTATTGGTGATCCGTCATTGGTGGTCCACCATTGGTGATCCACCATTAGTGATCCACCAATAGTGATCCACCTTTGGTGATCCCCTGTGGGTGATCCACCATCGGTGATCCACCCTTGGCGATCCACTATTGGTGATCCACCATTAGTGATCTATCAGTCAAATCTCTATTTTCTTTTATATCATTCCTATTTTATATTACTAAATTTTATTAGACTTGTTTGTGTTTATTTTATGCTATTCTAGTTTTATAAATTGATAAATGATAAAATTTAACCTAAACTATAATTTGGGGAACACTCTTACTCGTGCCTTCCATATAACCATTTTTAATCCCTTCATTATCGGCCTTCAACCCTCAAGCTTCACCATTCATCCTTCGATTGAATGAGATGGTGAGAGTGACACATGATTATGTGTCATCTTCTAATGTATAATGTCCCATGAATAATTCATGAGGATAATCTAGTTGTGTTTTTGTAGTTAAACCAATGAATCTTCAACTTATGACATTATTATTTATTTCTATGAAATAAATGGATGATTAATTTCTTATTTTACAAAATTCTTTAGTATTGAAGGTGATTTAGGACGAAGGATTGATTGAATGGTTTTCAAGTAAAAACAGAAAATTCATTTCTTGGTTGGTTCATTAATTTTATCAGTATGAAGATTATTGTTTTATGGAGAATACTGATTTGATAAAACGTATGATCCATGGAAAATATGTTACCTTTTTTAATAGAAGTGGATTAAATGTTTAAATGTACCATACAAAAGTATTTTAGATGACTTTCAATGTTCTATTCCAAGAAATACTAAAATATTTTTAAATAATAATTCTATTATGGAGTTGACTAGAAATGGTGTTGTATGATGAATTGCTACTAAAAATTTAACAAACCAACTGAGTCAACAAGAAAATCCACCCAAAACAACCTTTCACATAATATAGGTCAGATAAGAAAATAAAAAACCAAACTTGAATATAAGAAAAAGACATGTCACTAGATTAAAAAAATAAGAAATAGATGAGATACAAAAAATAAATACAATCCATGTCAAAATAAGCTAAACCAAAAAGTAAACCAAATCTCCATGTGACCAATAGTCCCCTCCAGACTAACCCAAACCTAAAGATGCAGCAACAAGGAAAGTCAACATGCTATGATATGCACATACCATTACTTAAATCCTTCAATAAAACATAAAAACCACCCAAATAAATAATTAGGGTCTAATCCTAAGTTTATTAGGATACAACCATAGATTCTATACAAGCTCTAATATCAAGAATGCACCATATATAACTTTTAAAATAAAATAATTTTTCAATGAATTTTCAAAAATTAAATAGAGTTGTAAATCATTTTCATTTTTGTTTTCCTAAAATCATTTCATATTGTCAAACCATAAATATGAAAAGTAGATGTGATAAAATATAAAATCATACTTATACAACAATTGGAATTTAATTAAACTTATATCCAAGACATAACCTATCATGAAAAGCTACGTGATACAACTTTGTATAAAAACCTATGAGAAACAATCCATGAAAAAATAATGCAATAAATAACAAAAAATGAAAAAGCTCCTAAAATTTTGGCTCTATACTATTGGAAACTACATTATAGACAATAAAAATCCAAAATATATATAACATTGGATCCAGCTAATATCGAGTCTTGCTTGTCGCTATCACAAAAGGATATCTCCTAATGGTTTCATGAAAACACAAAGGCTAACTATGTCTCTTCCCCCATGCACCCAAGGTTCCCAATGTGTAATTTTCAATCTTTATTTCAAAACCATGATAAAAATTTTATAAAACATTTTCAAATACAATCCAATCTACTTCAGAGTTTTAAAACCCAACTCTGAATCAAGAAAATACATTTTAAAAGGAAACCCATTTTTGGAAACCCTATCTTATCTAAGAAATCCTTTAAAACCACATAACACATATAATCATAGAACAATAACAACAGAATTTATTAGGAACAATATCCAATTCATCAAATTGACCCATTGTATAGAAACGCCTTCCACGACATGGTAGAAACCTAGTTGCCTTCAACAATGGTTAAAAAAGACCAAGAGAATGAGCTTCAAAAGACAAGGCACCCCAAGAAAATAAAATGATCTATTGAAAATACAATCTGATCACAAATAAAAACACAATCATGGAAATAACCATAGTATTAATAAATAAATAAGAACCAAAATTATTCCCTACCCATTGATGATCAAACCCACCACAATGGTGACCAATCACTGCATGAAGTGATCCATAAAAGGAGGAGTGCCCCAAAATATCATAGGAAGAGAATTGGTCATGATAGTGAGGCTTCATAGTGGATTAATGAATAAAAAACTCACAAGTCACTCCAAAAATGACTTCTCATGATAATTACATGGCGTGTAATCCCATTACATGTCATGTAATCCTTGAATACTGGAATAATATAAAAACATGTCTCCTTTTTATTAAAAACCTATTATTTTCCATTACATGATATTAAAAGTTTAAACTATGTCTTAACGCCTCGTTCTATGTATCCAATTCATGGATTCTACATGGACACTATTACATGTCATGTACTCTCATTACACTATGTGTAATTTCCCAACGAATAGAAAAACTGTAGGTTTAAACTGAAAAACTCCAATAAAACTATATCTTCTCCATTATAGGTATCCTACCCATTTCTATTTTAACATAAATCATCCAATGAAAATGGAATCCAAAAAATAAATGTTAAAGAATTCCTAATATAAAGTTAACCAGACATTACAATCACACCACCATAAATTCTCTCTTCCCCCATAAATCCCTTATGATCCTATATCCATAAAAAGATAAGGCCACTGCTACCTCATCAACGAATCCCTCTCCCAAACCTCATGAATATAATTTCCACCCTATTATAGGATCTAAAATAGGGGGATTATTTAACCATATTGTACTATATTCTAGTGATCCTTAATATAAACTGGTTGCTCAACCAACGTAGTATCGGGTTCAAGATCAATATCCTCCCATCTAATTATATGGAAAGAATCTGTTATAAACCTACTCAACTAGGAAACATGAAGAATGTAGTGGATAGCTGTTAATCAACACAGTATCCCAAACTAGTAGGCCACCCTCCATAGTCATCCAATGATCTCCAAGAATCCCACAAACCATAGTGCCAACTTACCCTACATACCTAGCTGATGATGTTCCATGCAAGGCGAACCTCTAAGAAAGACGCAATCAGCAACCTCAAACTCTGGTTTCGTCTCTATCTATCCATCCATCAACAGATGATGATATTTTCTTAATCTAATATAGGAAAACACCACCTCTTAAAAAAATTTCTCAAACCTATATATGAACCATGATTATCTATTAGAAAAAACCGTAGAGGGAACCCCATGATGCTTCACAATCTCTTATTCATACAAGTCCCATTGTTATTCTTCTTTCCTCTTCTCCTAGATAGGTAGGAAATGTACTCATTTTATGTGTCAACAAATGATCAACCAAATCTAATCCTTCCAACCAGGATTCCATGGTAAAAAAAATGAAATCAATGTAAATCTCATCCCACTTCCATATTTTAATGTGTAAGGGAGGCAACAACCCATCAGGCCACAAACGTTCTCACATAATTCTCTAATAAGTGAGAAACAACAATAAAAAAATCCAAAATCAACTATATCATCCCTCTAAACCAATACTTTTGTCTCAAATCATGATACATGTTGGTAGAACCTGGGTGCTTGGACTAATAAGAATGGTTTCCACTATCCAATAACTCATTTCTCCGGTAAAATGGAACAACCAACCTGATACAGAAGCCAAACATCCACTTGAAGACCTAGACCACTCACCCGTGGTCTCCCCACTATAAATTATTTCCCTAAATCATTGGAACATGGTTTCTATCACCCAATTTATCTAAAATAAATCATAAAAAGACATTTAATCCTTCATCAAATAAAAATACACCAATCCACCAACTTCTTCTACTTTCAAGCTCATCTCATCAATGAAACTCTTAGAGACCACTACTCAACTAATTCCTTCACATCTTGTGTCAATAGTTTATTTCTCAACACATCGATATCCACATTCTCATTTACCATGGGTATAATAAATATATAAATCAAAATTTTAAAGGGTATGTATTTAGAATATCCATTTCAAATTTAGGTCAAACTTAGTAAAAATATATTTCAGGCTCCTGTGATTATAATATGCCTTAAGACTCTCCCCAAAGAGGTAGGGATGCCACGTTTTCAGTTCATGCATAAATTATTCCAACTAATAATCATAAGTAAGGTATTTTTTCTCATTATGGAGTAACTAATATGATATATAAGACATAATTTCATTCCCATTCATAAAGACACATCCCAAACCTATACTAGAAGAATCACTGAAAACACCATAACCCAATCCCGGTTGTGAAAGAATAAAAACTGGTGCTGAATTCAACCTCACCTTCAGCTCCTCAAAATATCACTGACCCTTGTCATTAAATTTAAACTTTACCCCCTTATGTGTAAATCTAACCTTGATGATATGATCTAGGAGAAGTCCCAAACAAACTGTCTAAAGTTATAAAAAAATCCAAGAATCTCCAGATCTCTAACATGAATATGTGATTTTATTAGGAAATAACTTCGTGAAACTTTTTATGATCTACTAAGACACCCCTATGATATATCACATGACCTAAAAACATCACTTCCAAGATCCAAAACTCACATTTTGAAATATTACCATACAGATGATGTTCTTTCAAGGTTTAAATAATGATATACAAATAGTCCTCATTATCCTCTTATGACTTGGAGTATAGCAAAATATTATCCATGAACACAAATACAAAATATCCCAAGAACCAATGAAATATCTAGCTCTTAAAATCCATAATAACTAATGAAACATTAGTGTGACCGAATTTCATAACCAGATACATGAAATGCACATATGAACTCTTAAATTTTCTCTTAGGTATATCCTCTATTTAAATGATCTACTAGTGATACCCTGACCACATGCCAGTCATAGAAGACAAATGAGCCCTTATATGCTAATCAAAGATATTATTAATCCATAGTAAATGATAATAGTTCTTAATGGTCATCCAATTCACTTTTTTATTCTCAATACAACGCCATAGGCTCTCATTTTTTTCATAGAAAAGAGAATAGGCGAATCCCAAGGTGACATGATGGGATTTATAAATCCTTTAGATTCTAGTTCCTCAAGATGTACATTAATCTCTACATACACAACAAGTTCCATATGGTAAGATGGTATATAAATGGGCTTCATACAAGGGGGAAAGTCTATAGTAAACTCAACCTCTCTCTGGGGTCGTAAACTAGAAAAATAATTCCTTAATACCTCGGGATATGCACACACAAATGAAGGATGTTTACTTCCCAAAAAGTTTCAACATAATATAGAAACATCTATAACTACTAGCATGACATTTCCCCATCATAAGGAACAACATGCCCAATCCTTTCTGATCTAGAGTCCCACTCACCTGAGAAAAGATGACTGACCCAATTTGTAGATAAGAAATGAACTCAATGATGATAATAGACTATCTAGACCTTAACTAAAAGCATATAATACATGATAATAATAAATTTGAAGAACTAAGTATAAATCACTAAAAATACCACTCTACCTAAAATTCGTATATCATTACCAAACATGCAAGACTTCTAAAGCGTTATTTAGACAGCTTTTCTAAGGGAACAGAAATATCCAACAAGAATGGAATAAGTTTTGAATGAAAATACAATATGTTAATTAACATGGATGATATAAAATAATGAGTATCGCCTATATCAAATAAATAAATGACCATAGAAAGTGAGATAAATATCATACCTATAATAGTAGTTGTTCGTACTTCATATTCCACTTCCACATTCTCTGCTGCATAATGTCATCTAGTCATAGAAACATGAACATTTTTCTTGACATGAGGATCAGACCCACCACCCTTGGAAGTATTATCATGAACCTACAAACCCTTTAGAAGAGTGGATCCTTCCCTACTACCCTATGAAATCTTATCACAAAAAAATTAGAGATGGAAAAATCATCAACAAATATGTCATGTTATGGGAACCTCTGTATAGTTAGTCTTGACCTAATAATGCCTCCCACACTGGTAGAAGATGACATACTGATGTCCTGATGAATCCCTTTAAACAAGTCATGTGGAAAACTAACCACTCTTACACCTTCTTCTCCTGCCAGAGGATACACCCTGGAGAACCACTGAACCAATTGATTATCCACCCAACCCTCTCATCCTAGCTATGCCTACCTCATCAAAAGTTTCCTTATTAACCACGTCCATAAAGGTAATAAGGAACATGAGTATTAATATTGAATAAATATCAAGAATCAGTCCTAACTCAAGCCACTGATCCTTTAGGTACTGTAGGATCGAAATAATGATGTAGATGCTCAATATACAAGATGGGGGTGAATTGTATACTTTAAAAATTCCTCTGGAACCTTTAAACTTAGTTATTTCGAAAGTAGGTTCCGGAAATATGGATCCGGAAATTGAAACTTAACTAAATATTACAATATGAGATTCTACCTTAAAGCGTATAGAATCAAAATGAAACAGAGTACAAGTAAGGAAGTATAAGAAAGTTATACATTCCTTACAATACAAAATGTAGCAGAAACAAACAAGTAGTAAAACTACAAGTAACAAGATATAAGTATTTTAACCCAAAGAGAAGGGTATCCAACAACCTTGGATAAAGGTCCCTTGATTTATACTTTCAAGCAATTCTATCTTACCCACACCAGGGTAAGCCCTCGATACGAAGATCGGAGTCTCTGTCTTGCTGTCCCCGCAAGCCCTCAACTTCAAGGTACTTGGTAACCGCCGTCTTTCTCAGCAAGTAAGCCCTCGAACTTCAAGGTAGTTGGTAACCTCTGTCTTCCTATCCCCGGAAGTCCTCAAAATTAATCACCAACATTCGGAGTCACATAATGATTTGAGAGTTAATAAGAGCCTCTCTCTCTAGAAATCACTTCAACAGCATGTGTGAACAAAAATCGAAGAAGAAGTTCTGAGCTCTTTCAAATGAGCTCCTATTTATAGGCAAGGTCAGCCTCCTTTTGAACGGTCATATTTTCCTGAGAAATCGGAGGGACCTGTACACGTGTAACTTAACCAACGGTTATTTTATAACAGAATAGATAACATCATTTTATAGAAAAACAAGTGAAACAGAATTTACGACATCGTTTTAAGTCTAACACAAGAGTTCGGAGTGAAGGTTCGATGTGTAAACAAAATATCAAAGAGTAGAAAAATTATAAAAGTGTAAGAAAAATGAAAGATCAGAGTTTAACAAAAAAAAAATTTCGGAGTCTAAATAAATTTAGAGTGTATAAAGCAAAGATGATCAGATTCTGTTTAATAGGTGAATTCGGAATGAGAATTCCGAATGAGAATTCTTCATCAGAATTCGTAATGAGAATTCGTCATCAGATTTCGTAATGAGAATTCGTATCCAGAATTCGGAGTAGAATTTTATCAGAGTTCGTATCCAGAATTTGGAGTAGAAATTTATCAAAGTTCGTACCCAGAATTCGGAGTTGAACTTTATCAGAGTTCGTATCTAGAATTCGGAGTAGAACTTTATCAGAGTTCGTATCCAGAATTCAGAGCCTAAAACAGAATGCTTCATATCAGAGTTTCAAACAATTCTAAGAACATAGAAATGAATCTGATTCTTATACTTAATAAAAATATGGATAAAAATATGATAAGAATAATTTTCCTTATAAAAGAGATTTTCCTTATAAAATCAATTTTCCTTATAAAAGCGATTTTCCTTATAAAAGAGATTTTCCTTATAAAAGTGATTTTCCTTATCAAAGAAATTTTCCTTATAAAAGAAATTTTCCTTATAAAAGCAATTTTCCTTAAAGATAAGGTGTTTGTGATTTTCAAAACAAGAAGGAATGGAAATTTCATAAGGAAAACTTTATTGACTCAACAATCTCCCCCTTTTTTGAAAGCACAAACATCCTTACGAAAAAAAAATTCTAAGAAGAAAGAAAACATTAGGGCTTATCTCCCTTTACTTATGAATGTTGATGAATACGACTAACTCCCCCTTAGGCTTTGAAACTCTAAGGATCGTATTCTAGATTTCTGGAATGATATTTCATTATGAATAAGAATTTCTTCTTTAATGAAAAACTCCCCCTTAAATAAACTCTATTAGAGTTATTTTTCATTCTCACCCTTAGTTAAGATTCTTTTTCGTTTTCCACTTTTATTAAGGTTCTTTTCCTTCTCCCTCTTTGTCATTTTCAAAAAGAGTTCGAGGGAATGGAAAATATAACAGAGTACCTGAAAAATTAGTAACAACAAGAAAAGAAACGAGCAAGCACAGTTTTCATTAAGTTTGAAAGTTCAACAACAAGAAAGTTAAGATACAACAAAAGATCAGATTTGTCTATTTTGGATCTTTTTTCTTCTCCATGAGACCCTTAAGAATAGTCTTTATCTTCTTCAAGTCTTTATGGTCTTTCTCGTCTTTCTTCTCTAAGACAACTATTCTTGCACTTTGAGCTTCAATATTTTCATCCTGAGCTTGAAGCTTTTCTTCTTGAGCTTTATGATTTTCTTTTTTAGCCTTCAATATTTGTTCTTTCTTTATCAACTTTTCTTCAAACTCAATCCGATGATCCCTTTCATACTTCCAGTTTTGAGAAACAGAAGTCAGCTTCCCATTAAGATCTTTGACTTCTTGAATCCAGAAATTCTTTTCGTCTGTCATCTTTTCTTCAAAGGACGAAGTAAGTTCATTTATTGTTCTATCTTTTATCTCAAAAGCATCTTTAGCATTATCTTGGAATTCATCAAAAAACCTCATCTCTTATACAGTCTTCCTCGACCAACTAGTCATCCTCTTGCAAGATCTTTTTTGGGCTTCTTAGCCGACAAAAAAAGTTTTGAACTGAGCCTCTATCTCAACACATTTGTCCATAACCATGGATACGGAGTCTGTTTTCTGATTCAAAACATGTTAGAGCATCTGGAATCTTGAATCAATACTTGAGAAAGTCGGAATAGTACCTACCAACTTCTATAATGACTGAACAACAATGTCATTCCCCATTGAAGATGACTCAGAATCCGAGACTTTGGTTGGAGAATTTCCTTGTTCAATTTTCTCATCCTTTCTTTTAGAAGAATCACCAACTTCCCTTCTCTTTACAACAACTAAGCTCGGGGTATCAATAACAAGTTGCTTTCCCTTTTCCTTTTTTAGAATGGATTGCTGTTCTGGAGTCTTCTGTTCACTATCAGAAACTTGAAGAACATTGTCTTCATCATCAGAAACTTTTTGAGCTCTATCCTCTACGTTCTCCATTTGAGCAACATCATGTATAAGTTGTTATTCCTATACATGATAGGCTACTTCTTGTTATCTTTCCTTTTCATCCTTCCCTGGAGTGACTAACTTCGATGATTCAGCTTCTGAAGTTCAGAGCGACAAATATTCTGAAGGTGTACCCTTATAATCACATACTTGCTTCAAAACATCTCTGGTCTCACCACTACCTTCAACAACTGCTTCTTGTTCTTCCACTTGCTCAATCCTCTCTACTTCCTCAACATGCTTATCAACTACCTCTTCCGGAGCGACAATGTTTCTTCCTGGAGTCTCAGGTAGAGATTCCAAAGAAAAAGATCTCGGAACGGGAATGTTTCCAGAGGCCATCTCAGTAAACATTAATAAAGTCCTAACTACCTCAGCTTTATACATCTTCTTCTTGAGCTTCTTTTCTTTCACTTGTTTTTCTAGCTCATCTGCTGTTGTTTCCTTCAAGGCCTTAGCCTCCGCAGGATCCAAGCCAAACTGAGGCTCCCCTTTCACTCTCTTCACTTTGATTTCCCTCCACTTCGCAACTACCTCATCTGGGTAAGCTTTCTTCATCTTCAGTTTTGGATTTTCTGAATGAACTTCCTTAGGTTTGGGATTCTCTGCTTCTCCTTCAACTTCTTTCAACTTTCTCTTCTTCACTATCTTAGAAGATTCATTTTCTGCAACTTTTGGAACCTCTTCTTCATGAGCAGGTAAATCAACAAACTGACTGGTCTTCTTGTCAAAGGCTACATCCATCCTTTTGAGGGTACCATCACTCACCAACATAATTTTTCAAGCTCTAGGCTTAGACTTACAAGCCTCCTTGAAAGACTCAAGGCACCGAACTATTAGCTTCGAGATGATTGCTGGAAACATTATGATCTGAGATCTCAGATTCCCTTTCTTAACATTCTCAATGGTAATAAGAATGTGTTTCATCATATTAAACTTCCTCATATTTATCAAAAAATCTTGGATATAGATCTCTCTTTTCTTCAGACAATGTTTGTCACCCTTCCTCGGTATGATAAGGCCTTGTACCCATAATTCAAGAATCTGAAAATTCGTAGACAGAGTAGCAATCTTCGGAGCCTTGTCATCTGCCAGTACGAGTGTCTCCAAAGCCATTTCCTTGTCGAAACTTCCCTTTGAATCCGTCAACACATGAGAGATGAACTCGGCTTCTCCTTCATAGGTCATCCCTACCAAGTTAGCTTCCTTTACAAACGAAAGCTTATATGTCTTTCCATAAGACATAAACGAAAATTTCTCCCTTTCAACTTCCTTAATGAAGGAAACTGTCTCATAGAACTCCACAAGAAACTCCGAAAAAACTTCATCTTGATTCCCGGGCTTAGACACAGCAACATATTCCCATCCATTAAGCTTAATATTCATGGATATAAGAGAATCATACTTGTTGAAGAAATCAGGATGAACCAACCTTTCTCTATATACTAACCACTTGGAAATCATCTTAGAGGAAGACATGTCTTGAGAAGCCACATCCACAGACATTCGGATCTAAAGACTTCTGAAAAGTTCGGAACGGAGGAAGATGAAGATCGGAACGACCTTAAAATAGAGAGGCAGAGCTTTGGGATGCTAGAGCTTGAAAAATCGATGTGGGACGAGCATTTTGGGTCCCCTTTATATAGGCAATGAAAAGACAGTTCATCTTCCTCGGTTGAGTGAACAGTTGTAACAAGCTGAGGTAAGATCTGACGGTTGAAAACCAATTCTCAAGAAAACTTGAATCTGATATTTTGAGGTTTATTTTATTAAAATAAATATTTAAGAAAACTATAATCCAAATACAAAATATAAGAAAATACCAGCAAGTAATGTATGATTATGAAAACTTGAGTAAGGAAATCATACCTTTCGGATTGGCTCAGGAGGATTATTCGTAATGGGTAACATTCTAAAAAAAATTACTAAGAAAAATCTTTATTACGAAAAGACATAGTTCGAAAAACTCACTATGAAAAATAAATTCAGTACGGAAAAGACAATATGAAAAAATATGAAAAAAACGTATAAATATTTTAGCATGAAAATTTCATTAAAAATGTTTGAATACAAAAATATTATTATGGAAGACTCGGTATGAAAATATCGTTATGGAAATACCAGTACGAAATTGTTTTTTCCAGAAGTGTTAAATATGAAAATTTAGATTCCAGAAGTCTTCTATACGAAAATAACCATTCCGGAAAATGTTAATTCCGGAAATTTCCATTCCGGAATTTAGTTCCAAAAAATTTGAAAACAAAATTTGAAAAACATAGTTACTCTAACAATCAGATGTACTCCCCCTATGAAAAGGAGTTTATTACTGTAAGGAGACTTTTTCAACATAAAGTTAATTAAGAAAGATTACCTTACGGTTATCTTTCCTAAATTCTGTTTAATGTATTCAAATCTATCAGAAGGAAAGGATTTTGTGAAAATATCAGCAAGTTGATCTTGCGTTCCGATAAACTGAAGAATAATATCTCATTTTAGTGTGTGATCCCTATGAAATTGATGCCTAATATCTATGTTATTTTCATGAGAGTGATGTGCAGGGTTCTTAATTAGGGAAACGACACTTGTGTTATCACACAAAATTTGAGTTTTAGTAAAACTCAAGCCATAGTCTGTGAGTGTGTGTTGCATCCACAACACTTGAGCACAACAACTTCCAGATGCAACATATTAGGCTTCAGCAGTGGAAAGTGCTACAGAATGTTGCTTCATGCAAGACCAAGAAACTAAAGAATCTCATAAGAAATGACAAGTTCTGGATATACTCTTTCTATCCATTCTAAATCCAACAAAGTCAGTATCAGAAAAGATTTTTAAAACAAAATAATTTCCAGATGTATAAAATAATCCTAGATCCATGGTTCCCTTAAGGTAGCGAAAATTCTTTTTACTGCCTTTAAGTGAGATTCTTTAGGATTGGATTGATATCTTGCACATAAGCATACTGAGAACATTAAGTCTGGTCGACTAGCTGTTATGTAAAGTAAACATCCAATCATACCTCTAAAAGATGTTTGATCTATTGGTTTCCCATCTTCATCAAGATCTAATGAGTTTGAGGTACCAATGGGAGTACTTATACTCTTAGTTTTGTCATAACCATACTTTTTGAGAAGATATTTAATATAATTATGTTGATATATATAGGTTCTTTCTGGTTTTTGAGAAATTTGAAAACCAAGGAAAAAATTTAACTCACCCATCATACTAATTTCAAACTCAGATTTCATTAGACTTGCAAAAGAGTCGGTTAAAGAATGCTGAGTTGATCCAAATATAATGTCATCAACATAAATTTTAACAATCAAAACATTTTTCTTATCTTTCTTTATAAAAAGGGTTGGATCTTCATTTCCCTTAGCAATGTTTTTTTTGAAGCAAAAATCCAGTGAGTCTATCATGCCATGCTCGTGGGGCTTGTTTAAGACCATACAAAGCTTTGGTAAGTCTAAAAACATAATCAGGATGTTTTGTATCTTCAAAGCCAGGAGGCTGTTCAACAAAATCTTCCTCTTGAACATAGCCGTTAAGAAAAGAACATTTTTCATCCATTTGAAAAAATATAAAATTAAAGAATGCTGCAAAGGCAAGTAGAATACGGATAGATTCAAGTCTAGCTACTGGAGCATAGGTTTCGTCATAGTCTATTCCCTCTTGCTGAATATAGCCTTTAGCAACGAGTCTAGATTTATTTCTTACTATGACTCCATTTTCATCACATTTGTTTCTGAAGACCCACTTTACTCCAATAATAGAAGTTTCCATAGGTCATTCAACCAAAGTCTAGACTTTATTCCTTTCAAATTCATTTATTTCATCTTGCATGGCTTTGATACAATCATCATCACCTAAACCTTCATCAGTGCTTTTTGGTTCTAATTTGGAAATAAATGATAGATGTTCTACTTCATATCTTAATGAACTTATATTCCTTACTGGTTTATTTACATCACCAATGATACTATCACTGGGATGATTCTTATGAAACACCTGATTTGGATTTTGAAAAGCTTATTCATCAACATAGGGTAGAAAGTCTTCTGGGGTAAATGTTTTAGAAGTATCTTCTTGAACATTTTCCTTATCAGAAGGATCTTCTAACAAAGGTTGATAATCATTTTTTCAAAACACATCTGAGGATGTAGGCTGGGATGGTTTAAAAACAAAAGGATCAGACTCATCAAATTTTACATGCACTGTTTCTTCAACAGTACAAGTATTTTTATTAAAAACTCTATAAGCCTTGGAAGTTGTGGAATAACCTAAGAAAATTCCATCATCAGATTTTAGTGAGAATTTATGTAGGTTATATTTAGTATTCAAACTGAATACTTTTCAACCAAAAACCTTAATGAAGGATAGTATTGGTTTTTTTACCATTCCATAACTCATAAGGTGTTTTATTAAGAAAAGGTCTAAACAAAACTCGATTTATAGTATAACAAGCAGTACTTGCAGCTTCAGCCCAGAAATGTCTAGCTATAGAGTATTCACTCAACATGGTTCTAGTTATCTCTTGATGAATTCTATTTCTTCTTTCAACTACACCATTCTGCTGAGGAGTTCTAGGTGCTGAAAAATTGTGAGTAATACCTTTTCTACTACAAAAAGTTTCAAAATTAGAATTTTGAAATTCTCCTCCATGATAACTATGAATTGTTTTCAATGGAAGGTTTTTCTCATTTTTAACTTGAGCTCTAAAACTTTGGAAATAAGAAAAAGCTTCAGACTTCTTTGCTAGAAAATAATCCCAAGTAAATCTAGTGTAATCATCAACTAGAACAAACACATAGTATTTGCCTCCAATACTTCCAATTTGTGTTGGACCAAAAAGATCCATGTTCAGTAACTACAATGCATCAGTTGTTGAGACATCACCGATTGATTTAAAACTATATTTATGTTTCTTTCCATATTGACAAGGATCACAAACTTTATAAGAATCAAATCTAAGCTCTGGTATATCCTTAACTAGTTTCTTCTTATAGAGTTTGCATAAGTTCCTATGATTACAGTGACCTAGTCTTCTATTCCATAACCAGGAATTATCTTCCATTGCACTTAAGCAAGGTAAATCATGGTTCCTAAGGTCTTCTAAATTTAAGGTGTAAACATTCTCCTGCCTATTGGCTGAGAGAATAAATTCTTCCTTGGAATTAGAACTAAGCACTTATCATTTCTAAAATTCACAAGGTATCCTTCATCACATAACTGACTTATGCTAATGAGGTTGTGGTTAAGACCCTTAACAAAAAGAACATCTAAAATCAAAGTTTTACCTAGAAGAACAATATTACCAATACCAACAATCTCTCCCTTAGCATTGTCTCGGAAAGTAACCTTTCCTCCTTTCTTTTTGATAATCTTTTCTAAATAGCTTTTGTTACCAATCATTTTCCAGGAAAATACGCTATCCATGTACCATGTGTTTTTTCTGGTACTCTCTTTATTTTCCTGAAATCAAGAAGAGAATTAGACTTTCGGAATCCAAACTTGTTTGAATCCGAGATTTCCAGATAACAAAATTTTAGGTACCAACATCTTCTTAGAAAAATAATCTTTCTGAAATCCTAGAGATTGGGTTTTGTTTAAAGAACAATTATTTTCCCAGTGACCACCACATTGAAACATGGTACAAAATGGGGCACTTTGAAGAACAAAATAATTTTTACTAAAAATTGGATTTTCATGGGTATAACCAAATCCAGATTTATTTCTTAATGGTCGTATTTGGGAATACATTTTATCAAAATTTTCCTTACCATGGGTAAAGTTTGATAAACACTTCTTTAGGGAAAAAATTTCAGCCTTGAGTTTTATAACCATGTTTTTATCCTCAAGATCATTAGATTTAGAACCAGAGCTAGGCTCGAAAACATTTTGTTTAGAAATTAATTTTTATAACTCTTTAGAAAGTCTGTTCTTCTCAGAACATACTTCCTCATGATTTTTTGAAATTCATTCAAAATTAGAATTTTTCTTATCAAGATCCTTAGAATGATCTGATATCTCTTTTGTAAGAATAGAATTCCTAGAGTTTGCCTTATCAGGTTCTAATTGAGTTTAGAGTTCTCAATCTCAAGAAGTTCAACAAACCTAGATACTTATTCATAAGTAGGTAAAGTATTTTCTTCATCAGAAGAAGATTCTTCATCAGAAGAGTTATATTACTTACTATCATTAGAATTTAAAGAAACATTGGTCAATTATTCAGCATTTCATACCTTTGCCATAAAACAATGATTGACAATAGGTAGTCCGGGTATAAGACAAAGATTCTTCTGTCCTGAAGATTCATAATCAGAAGATTCATCTCAAGAGTCACCACCATTGGCATTCCATGTGTCATTATCTTTCATAACCTTCTTATCTTTGGCTTTATAATACTTCTTTCTATTCCTATCTGAATGCCTTTCTTTCCTTTCTTTCTTTTCGAGCAAAGGGAAATCTGGTCTAATATGTCTAGCTCTCTTGCATTCATAACACGTGACTTCTCCATCCTTTCTATCTTTCCTTTCCTTTTTCTTATACTTGGATTGGAAATTTCTTTGGCCAGCTATCTTGTTCATCCTTGGAGCAAGATTTTCTAAATCTTATTCAGAGACTTCACTCTCACTAGATTCGGATTGAAAAATGACTTTCTTAGACTTGGATCTGGTTACTCTCTCAAGAGTCTTAGCTTTCATCTGATTTGATGTTGTTGTAAAAGCAACAGTACCATTTCCATTCTTGTTTTTGATGTTGTCAACATCTCTCTTCATTCTGGTTTCATGTTAGAGAAGAGTTCCAAAAAGCTCATCAAGAGAAATTTGTGTGACCATCCTGTTCTCATCTTTAGTAGTTCTTTTTGATTCCCACTCATTGGGAATGATATCAATTATCTTATCCACAAGTGCTTCATCATCTAAACCTTTCTCTCCCATAGACTGTAAACTGTTGACAATAGTCATAAACCTCTGATGAACATTACAAATTGGTTCACCATAAGGAAAATTGAAGCCATGATATTCGCCTCTAAGCATAGATCTCCTAGTCTCAATCACTTTAGAAGTTCCAAAGTGTGTAACCTCTAACTTCTTCCAGATACAATTAGCTGCTTCACAAGAAGAAATTTGGCTATATATATTTTAAGTCATTGAACATATTAAGGTATTGCGTACCTTATAATTGAGTTAATACTCTTTCTTCTCCTGGTTAGTGAATGTTCTAACTTCCTTATCAGGAATTTTATAATCTCCAGTAAGCATCACAAAGTTGTCCACTCCAGTATTGATATCAAAAGCCACCATTCAATCTCTCCAGTACTCATAATCATTACCATCAAAGATTGGTGGTCTTGTAGGATTTAGATTATCAATGGAACCAACATTAATTTCTGACACACTCAAAATAACCTTTGCAACACAAACTTGTTAGTAGAAAAGGTTCGTAATAACAATGTTCGGAATGACAAAGTTCGAAATGAGAAAGTTCATAATGAGAAAGTGAGCAAGGAAAACTTATACGTGAGTACAAGTATTTCAGAGACCTAGCTCTTATAACAATTGTACTGTCGACATAATGATGTAGATGCTCAATATACAAGAGGGAGGGGGAATTTATTCTTTGAAAATTCCATTGGAACCTTTAAAGTTAGTTTTTCGAAAGTAGGGTCCGGAAATATGGATCTGGAAATTGAAACTTAACTAAAGATTACAATATGAGATTCTACATTAAAGTGTATAGATTCTAAATGAAACAGAGTACAAGTAAGGAAGTATAAGAAAGTTATACTTTTCTTACAATACAAAATGCAGTGGAAATAAACAAGTAGTAAAACTACAAGTAACAATATATAAGTCTTTTAACCCAAAGAGAAGGGTATCCAATAACCTTGGATAAAGGTCCCTTGATTTATACTTTCAAGCAAGTCTGTCTTACCCACACCAGGGTAAGCCCTCGATACGAAGATCAGAGTCTCTATATTGCTATCCCCGCAAGCCCTCAACTTCAAGGTAGTTGGTAACCTCTGTATTTCTCAGCAAGGAAGCCCTCGAACTTCAAGGTAGTTAGAAACCTCTGTCTTCCTATCCCCGGAAGTCCTCAAATGTAATCACCAACATTCGTAGTCGCATGAAGCTTTGAGAGTTAATAAGAGCCTATCTCTCTAGAAATCACTTCAACAGCATGTGTGAACAAAAATCGAAAAAGAAGTTCTGATCTCTTTCAAAAGAGATCTTATTTATAGGCAAGGTCGGCCTCCTTTTCAACGGTCATATTTTCCTGAAAAATAGGAGGGACTTGTACACGTGTAACTTAACCAATGGTTAGTTTATAATAGAATAGACGACATCGTTTTATAACAAAACAAGTGAAACAGAATGCACGACATCGTTTTAAGTCTAACACAAGATTTCGAAGTGAAGGTTCCGAGTGAAAAAAATATATAAAAGTGTAGACAAATTATAAAAGTGTAAGAAAAATGAATGTTTGGAGTCTAACCAAAAATAATTTTCAGAGTCTAAATAAATTCGGAGTGTATAATCCAAAGATAATCAGATTCTGTTTAATAGGTGAATTCGGAATGAGAATTCGGAATGAGAATTCTTCATCAGAATTCGTAATGAGAATTCATCATCAGAATTCGTAATGAGAATTCGTATCTAGAATTCGGAGTAGAACTTTATCAGAGTTCGTATCCAGAATTTGGAGTATAACTTTATCAGAGTTCGTATCCAGAATTCAGAGTAGAACTTTATCAGAGTTCGTATCCAGAATTCGGAGCCTAAAACAGAATTCTTCATATCAGAGTTTCAAACGATTATGAGAATATAGAAATGAATCCGATTCATATACTTAAGAAAAATATGGATGAAAATATGATAAGAATAATTTTCCTTATAAAAGATTCCTTATAAAACCAATTTTCCTTATAAAAGAGATTTTCCTTATAAAAACGATTTTACTTATAAAATCAATATTCCTTATAAAAGAAATTTTCCTTATAAAAGTAATTTTCCATATAAAAGAAATTTTCCTTAAAGATATGGTGTTTCTGATTTTCAAAACAAGAAGGAATGAAAAAGTCATAAGGAAAACCTTATTGACTCAACAGGTACTCCTTAGTGACAAGATCTAGTGCCAGATGTAGCAACTCATCCAAATGGGTAGAATACTCTAGAATGGTACGCTACCCTTCTCTATGATGAAAAATTATTAAGTCTTCACCACACATAATGTACTAGGTTAAAACTACTAGTAAAATTTTTTCATAAAGGAATCCAAGGTATGATCCTCAAACAACTTATCTTTCATAATATATTATAACCATCTCCTTCCTAGTCCCTCAATAATATACAAGAAAGAAGACACGTTAGAGTCTACAAAAAGTTGAAGATCGTATCTATTAGCTTAGTATAATCCTTGAATTCCTAGTCTCTTTTGTCACCATGAAATACGGATATATGAAACTTAGGAAATTCATATTCACGATCCATCGTATATCCTAGGTTCCCAACACCAACATGACCTAGAGTATTAATAGGGGAGATAATAGCTTCTACCAAAGTAGGATCCACTAGAGGGTTTACCTGTATAACCTGTCTCACAGCTTTCTCTCTCAAATTTGGAATAAGTCTTCTTATAGGCATTATATAACAAAGTAAAAATACCAATCAGTCATGAGGAAATTCCAAAACCATAGGACCAACTTCATGTATTGATAAAAAATATTTAAAACATTAATAATTTAAATAATCCATTAAATCACATAATTAAAAAGGATAATTTAAAGTTAAATAAAATTTCTATAGATTTTATTCAAATGACCTCAAACTACATGTCTATAACCTGGTAAAAGTCACTAACCACCCATGGTAACTCGGTTTCGGTCATGGAAGTGAGCTGTCTAGGCCCATTTTTCTCACATATTATCCAAATTTTGATAGTCTTAACCCTTGTCTACCCAAGACATAGAACCAGACATAGTCATTGTTAACATACTACAGGCTGAGCGTCACTTTGATACCAAATTATAATAAACCAACCTATTTCAACTAGAGAATCCACAAGAACCAACCCTTCGCATAATATAGGTAAAATATGATAACCAAAACTAGTCCTGAATATAAAAAAAAAATATAATACTTGAGTAAAAATCATAAACATATGATACACAAAAAAATATTATCCAAGATAAAATAGTCTAAACTATGAAGTAAATCAAATCATTACGTGACCAACAGTCACCTCTAGACAGACCAAAACATACAGTAGAAACAACAATAGAATCCAACAAGCTACAAGATGTTGTTTCATTTACCAAATCCTATTTTACAACATCTACAAATACCCAATGGTACAATTAGGGTGTGATATAAACCCTCTATTTCTCTTACAGAAAGATATAAATATTTATGTGATGGTGAAGAAAAGGAGACTAATGTCTCAATAGAAGAACATGTTTAGATTTATTCTAAAACCAAGTAGTTTAGGTTATATGTTGTTTTAATATATCTAACAATTGGAATAGTGATGGACCTTAGGGCTCTGAAGTTGTAACAACCAGCACCTTTTAAATGATTTTTTTAGAGAATATGTGTGTTATATTTTAGCATACCCAAAAACCATGTGTCTCTTTAACAATGAAGTAGGTATAAAGGGAAATGCGACCATTAGGATTTGACCATTTTTTGACTAATGGTCAATATGGATATTGGAAACTATACTCTATGTAATAATTTTTAGATTATAATTTTTAATTATAAATGATAAAGAATAATTAATTCAAAAAGAATAAATGATGACCTTAACCAGTAGAGTCGGTCCCCATATGAAGCCCATATATCTGAAATTCAGAGGAAGGTAGCATCATTAGTGTTTTATCATGACCAATACCAATCTGAGCTTCTTTAAGTGAAGCTTGAAGAAAATATCCTATGAGTAAAGTTCTAGTTAGGTGAAATTACCACTTGGGAGATGTCGGTCAAACCGCCCCATGAATCTATCAACATCTGTAATGTAACGTCTCGGTTCCGGAAGATTCTGAGTTGTTCCCCATACCAGGTTGGTCACATGGCCTCAAGCACATTTCCCCAAACTCCAAAGGCTGCCAACTAGTAATGAGGGCCTTGGGTGTGATAGTGGGGAAACTATTCCCTCATTGGAAGAGTTACACAGTTAAAATAAATAGATAACAATAATAGAAGAAACGATAATACAATGAAACATTAAACAACAGAAGACATAAAGATGTAAATAATTAGAGCACATATATAAATTATGAATGACACGTATGTATAGGAAAATAGCCAAACAAGTCACAATGATATAATTAAGTACTAATCCAAATTACAAAGAAAACAAGTCAACTCCAACAGCATCGCAAGCCTCAGCTTGTACCATGCTTCCTAGTTGCCCAACAATCAAGTACCTGACGTAGAAGGGCGCATTCCCTTATCTATACCCGCAAACATATAATCTACTTAGGCACAAATTCATGACCCAAATAGGGTGTGAGAATATTCTCAACAGGAAACCACCCAAATATCTATTCCCAATAGTCAGTGAATATATATGGCAGACAATAAAATAAAGATGCAATAAACTAAGAAGTACTCAAAAGTAAACAATCCTACATTTTCAATTGAATTCAATTTCATATATCATGTAAGAAGATAATCAAAATTAGTTAAACCTATAGGATGTACTCATAGCCTAACCCCTTTGGTTCAACCAAAACAACACAAGAACCCCTCTTGGAAGTACTCACATTCAAACCCCTCTATTTCTGCTTTATCAAAGAATTTCTGATGAAGCACTCACCTCAATTCTCCATGTAATCTTATATCAGAAACTACAGACACTTTGGGGAATCACTAAAAGTTCAATTCCCCCTATGATCTTGCAATGAGGAACTACATACACTCTGAGGGAGAACTCACGTCCATCCCCCATATGGTCTCACAACATGAAAGTAAACAGATACTCTGGAGAAGCCCTCTGCATCCATTCTCCCTATGGTCTACTACACTAGGTTCCCACAACCCAGTGTAAGTCAATCATGCACAATGATAAAAGGACTCCAATGTAAACCTCAAGAACTACTTGTCTAAATAGTCTACAACATATCATAACATGTCAGATAAAGTCACTCCATCCTAAAAATACTAGGCATGGTAACCAAAGCATTCTAACATGAAAAGCCAGACCAAATGGTCAATATTAAGAAAACTGGGGAAAACAAATCCATAGCAAGGTAATAAAACCTATTTACAATCACTAATCCTCTACTAAATAACATAAGGCATAGAAGGAAAAACAAGGCTAAAAACCAAGAACACAGAATACACAGAATAAGGGTATCGGGCACTTTTGCACATATAACTCAAAGACTAACTACGGAAGGGCAGAAACCACCTACTTCAGCATTGTAGGAATGATATTTGTGATCCTCAGGCCTTGAATCACCCTAGAACGTCGTATATATACAAAAACAATAAAAACATTCAATTGAATATAACTCCAAAAAGAGGAGAAATTCGGAAATGAGGCTCTATAATAAAGAAGAACACAATATGGAAATTCCAATGAAATCAACAGCGATCGATTTGGAGAATGAATGAAGAGTCAGGGGCTCAAATATGAATCAGTGGTCTCGTTCGCTCCTGGACAAGAAGAATTAAGAAAAAGTTTTTTCTGCCAATTAGACGTGACCCCAATCCATTTAGGAAAAAAATAAAGTACACCAGGTGTTATTTAAAAGTACATGGCATGTAATTTCATTATCCACCCTCCGATTTATGCGGTCTCCAGGTCACCCCACACAGCCATGTACATGGCCGTTACACAGACAACACATGGCTGCCTGCGGCAACCGAGTACAGGGCGTGTACTCTAGAAATTTATAGAATTTCCTATTTTTCTAAAAAACAACTATAAAAGAAGATTCATACCTAAAAATATTATACAGGTTCTTACAAACTTCCCCCTAAAAGAAAAGCATCCCCAAAATTCCCTAGAAAAACAGCGTAGAAGAAATATCCTCAAATAGCTCCTGCCACTATGATCATACATCTGCCTCCCTCTCCCAGGTCTTGCCTTGCACTCTCCAGTGCTTCCATAGCACTCGTACCAGAGGAATAGACCAATCACAAAGAACCTTCGCACTGCGATCAACAATCCGGATGGGATGCTCCTTGAACAAGGCGTTCACCTCTAGTTCATCCTCCTCAGGTTGAAAAGGATGAGATGGGTCTGAGAAGTAATGCCTAGATGAGATACATGGAAGTCTTCGTGAATAGCCTGATACCTCTGAGGAAACTGCAACTGATAGGAAACCTGCCCGACTCACTCCAAAACCACAAACGGTCCAACATATCTCGGTGCAAGCTTGCCCTGTCTCCTAATCCTTTTATGTCCCAACCTCTGTGTGAAACATAAGGATATCCTGATCTCTGACCACGAACTACGTAGTTCATCTCAGTCGATTAGAATAAGACTTCTATCATGACTGTGCAGTGGCCATTCTCTTCTGAATAATATCCACCTACTATGTGGTCTCCTAAACCAGACGAGGTCCCAACATAGCTACCTCTCCTTCCTCCATCCAGCATAGGGGTGGTCGGTATGGCCTACCATTCAAAGCCTCATCAGGTTTTAACCGAATAGTTTCTTGAGAACTAATATTTTAGGCAAACTCCACATGTGGTGTATTCTTCTCCCAAGAACCTCCAAAATCAAGAACGCATGCTCGAAGCATGTTCTAGAGCACCTGAATCTTACGCTCAAACTGGACATCTGTCTAGGGATAGTATGTAGTACCTAAGAGTACTTGTGTACCCAATGCCCTCTCTAATAACTGCCAAAATAGAGAAGTAAAATGGGAATCCCGATCTGAAACAATTGAATGAGGAACTCCATTCAATAGTACAATCTCATGGATGTAAAACCATCCCATCTCATCAACACTGAAGGTCTCCTTGACTGGAAGGAAGTGAGAATCTTTTGCGAGTCTCTCAATGAAAACAAAAATTGCATATTTCCCTCAAGGCGATCTCGATAAACCTATCATGAAGTCCATCATGACATCATTCCACATCCACTCGGGAATGGGTAATGGCTGCAAAAGCCATGCTAGTCGCTGATTCTCCACCTTCACCAGATGATAGGTGGAACAGCTCATGAAAAAACCAGCAGCATCTCTCTTCATACATGGCCATCAATACTAATGGTCTAAAACTCTATACATCTTGGTGACTCCAAGATAAATTTCCCATAGTGAGGAACGAAAGTCCCACATAAACTCCTCACCTATGTCTTCTGGTACCCACACACATCCATGAAAATGAAATATCTCATCCTCACCTATGGTCCATCCAGGAATAGGGTCCTCTCCTAACACACTTTCCTGTAGGGCCAGGCCTTCAAAATTTGATAGCTACCTCATTCTCACTTGTTCATGTGGAGTATAGGTAAAAAATACAAATGAAAGAAACGCCTACAACTATTTTTCAAGAACCTCCAAAAACATCTCAAAGAACAGAGCCATAAGTTACCACTCACTTCTGGCCTCCTCAAATACTTGTATATGAGTCCTCCTACTCAATACATTAGCTACTGTGTTGTCTTTCCCAGAAATGCAGGCAAGATCAAAGTCAAAGGAATGAAGGTACTCAACCCAGCTTCACTATCTCAAATTTAGGTCACACTGAGTGTAGATATACTTGAGACTTTTTGGGTGGGTGAAAACCAAAAAATTCTCTCCCAAATGATAATTTACCCAACAAAATAAGGCATGAACATCTACAACCAAATCGATATCGTGGGTCAGGTAATATTTCTCATGTGGCATCAACTACCGAGACCCATACGCAATGACTCCATCCCCATGGATTATCACATCTTCCATCCAGATACCTGATGCATCACAGTACATAGTACAACTCTTTCCCATCTTTGTAAATACTAGTATTGATGCAGAAGTCAACATCCCTTTCAACTCTTGAAAGGGTGACTCATAAGAATATGACCACAAGTACATTGCAGCCTTCTTAGTGAGGCCCGTCTATAGCGCTGTTATGTGTAAATATTCCTGTATGAGACGTCTTCGTAACCAGCCAGCCCTAGAAAACTCCGTACCTCAAATACATTCTTTGGCTACTCCTAAGAAACAAATTATATCGTGTTCTTTGGGTCTACTGATACTTTTGTCTCTGAGATTACATGACCCATGAAGTGAATTTGGTCCATCAAAAAGTGAAATTTTAAGAGCTTAGCATATAACTGGTGCTCTTTTAGTGTACTCGAAATGATCTTAAGATGTGTGGCATGGTCATATCGAGTGTGAGAGTACCCAAAGATATCATCCATGAAGACTACCATGAAAGGATCCATGAATTGATGGAAAATCGGTTTATTAGTGCCATGAAAACCGCATGCACGTTCGTGGGACCGAACGACATAACCACATACACATATAGACCATACATTCTTAGGAAGACTCTATGTGGTATATTAGATGGTCTAACATGCAAGTAATGGTATCCAGATCTCAAGTCAATCTTATAGAACACCCGGCCTCCTCAAAGCGGATCAAAGAGATCATCAATTCTCGAAAAGAGATATCAATTATTGAATATCTACTGGTTCAGCTTCCGATAATCCACACAAAGTCATAGGGTATCAGCTGCCTTTTTCGCAAAAAGAATGGGTGATACCCATGGAGAAGTACTGGGTCACATGAAATTCTTTTCCTAATACTCCTACAACTACCTCTTGAGCTCTTGTAACTCTAGTGTATCCATCCTATAGAGAGGAATAGACACATGTGCTGCTCCTGGCATGAGTTTAATAGAAAATTCTACATCTCGCTCCTGAGGAAAACCCAAAAAGTCCCATGGAAAGACAACCTATAAAAGATACACTACTAGAGGAATGTTCATCTAGGAAGTCCCCTAGTCATCCAAATATAGACTAAAAATATGGGTTGTATCTCCTCCCATACCATGATGCTCAGGTCCCACTTTGCTCAACTTGACATCCCAGTCACCCTTATGTAGAAACATACCACCCTCTCATGATGTAAAGACAATCTATGATGATAGGAATCAACTACAACTAGAAAGGAAACTAACCCATCCATTCTGAGAATAAAATAATTTCATATCATCTCCAGGAAATAGAGGTCTCATAATAAGTGACACCCACCAACCTCAAGAGGGCACTCTTTTCACTAACACACACTACCTGTTCTAGTCCCCATCAAAGTTTCCAACATCATGACATCAATAGAATTAAAGATACTGAGCACCAGGCTATCCAAAAAAAACGAAACTATGGGATTCCATTGTATTATAAAGGGAAGAAGATAGAACCAAGGAAACCTGGATCATACCTCCAACAGTAGAGGATACGAGATCCTACTCCAGCTAGGTCTGCTCCACTGCAAAATTCTGGCTGGTACTATGGCCCTGTGACCCTGCCTGTTCACCCTAAGATGATCCCCACTATTGCTGTTGAATACCAGTCAACTGGATACCACAACCATGACGTCCACCTTGGTTTGAATGGTTGGAAGAACTCCAATTAACAGACTTTTGAAAAATAGGTTGGGATGCTCCTGAATGCAGAGTCATAGAACTCATATGACCAGCTACTAGGGGGAAAACCTGATAGAACCATTGATGATGACACATCATGCAAAAATATCTGCACTCCATTGGGTCTCTCAGGAAATGTTTTCTTGTATTCCCGCTCTTCCCGCACTGGTATCACACCACCTGGCCATCAGAAGAAGTATTTCTCCTACAACGATGTCTTCGTGTAAACTCCCCGTGACGCTTCCTGCTGTCAGTCTAAGGGGTACCAACTCCAGATGCCAAACTAACCTATATCACAGCTCCATAATCCCTCATATTTCGCTCTTTGATTAGTTCCCAATTGAATATAGATGTGGATAAAGTTAGCCTGAAGATGTTCACCCGAGATCGAATGTCTTGTCTGAGACCATGCTCAAACCTCCTGGCCAGCAATAACTCCTCACCTCTTGTAATTGGTTGGAAGTGATGCAGCTTAGAGAAGAGAGAAGAATACTCCATGACTGAAGGAGTGCCCTACTCCAGACTCATGAACTACTGGGCTCAACCGACCCTCAAAGTATCCGAGTAAGCTTAATCAAATAAGGCATAGTGGAACTCATCCCATGCCATAACCTGTAGGACTTCCACCTGTGAGATCACATCCCACCATCTCTTGGCATAATCTCGAAGCATATATATAGAGAGTTTGACCCTTCTATCTAGAGTCATCTCCAGATGCTTGAAGATAGATAGCCTGGCATGTAACCATTTCTTAGAAGCCTGAGGTCCTCCACCCCCTACAAAGGTGGAAGGATGCTGCTACTAGAAAACCCACGTCAATTATGCCATAGACGGGGTAGGATGCGGCTCTCCATACAAGGTCTTCATGAACCAAATAAATCTATCTCGGAATTGTGCATCCACACCTTTGTCTGGAATGACATATGGTGCCAAGACATGCACTATAGAAGGATCTGCTGGCAGTCCCTGATCTGCCATGTCTAGTGTCTGATCACAACCCTGTAACTGTCATACAACTAGAGGACGTATCAGTGGCATGACTCTGCATGTTCAAACACACACCTTAGATAAAGATTATCAAGTAATGAAACATAGATGTTTTGGAAGTGAACAAGTGAAATAAAGCATTCAATTTTTTCAAAACATGGATACACGGTGTGTATAAAACCTACACAGAGTGTTCCCTTAAGCCGTCACATGGGCGTGTACTCCTGCCAACCCCGGTCGTGTAACACCCCATACACATGGTGTGTTCTTCCAAGACACGAAGTGTACTTGAATATTTTTCCACTGCCCAGGTTCTTCTACATGACTATCCCACACTGTTCTCCTTGGACAAGACAACATGGCATGTTTGTGCCATACACGGTGTGTACAAGATAGGACTTCACCAATCCATGTTGTTAGTCACACTACCAGTTACACAGCCGACTCCACATGGTGTGTTTTTGCGAAACACGACATGTACTAGATACCCTTCATCCACCTATGTCGTTAGTCACACGGCCAGACACATGGCTGACTCAACATAGTGTTTTTTTCCATACACTGCATGTAATAACTACCCATCATCAACTCATGTCGTTAGTCACATGACCAAACATATGGTCTCTACAACATGGCGTGTACATCCTGTACATGGATTGTTCCACCAAAGATTTACCAACCTCGTGTCTCCGCCCACACAGCTTGTGACACAGTTAGAGACTACACGACTTGTACATTAGTACACAATGTGTACTTAAGAAAAATAGTTCCTTCCCAAATAGAAGGACACATGGAATGTATTTATCATTACACACCTTGTATTCTGAGTTTTTCTTGATAGTAAGCATCAGAAACTACTCCGGAACCCAGAAAAACACTAAAACGAACATTAAAGTGTCAAATCCCTATCCGTGAGGGCCCATACTCCCCGAGAATCAAATCATGGAATTTTATACATGTCACATAAAAGCATATTTGTGCAATGATCCACCAAATTCCGATCCATGATGGGCCATAACTCCCTAAGAACCAAATTTTGGCATTCATTTAAACAAATACATACACAAAAAATACCCTACCAAATAACAGGTATTCTATCATGGTTTTTTATCCCAACAACATGCATATCTAGCACAACATCTATCACAAAAACATGAAATCAGTAATGCATCCTAAAGTCATGGAAATAATGCATGAAATGTGATCTCTAGAAATTGCCTATATGATGCATGAGATGGAATTACTTCGTCTCCTTGGGTTGCAACAGAAATAGAACCTCAATAATATCAACGATAATAGCACAAAACATGTGAATCACCCAACAGTGAAATAAAATAAACTATAATAATTACAAATATAGAAAAATTGCAATAATCGAGGTATATTACCTTTTCCCTGTACACAGGATAGCTAATCCCATGCACATATTATTACCAACTTCTTATTCCTCCCTATACCTAGCTATAGGTTCCAAATAGTAAGTCAAGAAGAAATTAATCCCTCTGATACCACTTTGTAACAACCCAGTTCCGGATGCCGCCCCGAGGTGCCACGTACCTGGTTAGTCACATGGCCTTAAGCGCATTTCCCAAAATTCTCGAGGCTACCGACTAGCAGCGAGGGCCTTGGCTATGATAATGGAGAAACTATTCCCTTATTGGCAGAGTAATTCAGTGGAAATAAATAGATAACAATAGAGGGAGCAATAATAATACCATAGAAAAGTAGATAGTGGTAGACTAAAAGAGGTAAATAACTAGATCCCATATATAAATGATGCATCTTACGTATGTCTAGGAAAATAGAAAAACAAGTCACAATGATGGAGTAAAGTACCAATCCAATGTACAATGAAAACAAATAAACTCCAACATCATCGCAAGCCTCAACATGCTCCCATGCTTCCCAACTCCACAACAATCAATTACCTAATGTAGAAGGGAACTTTCCCTTATCTATACCTACAGTAATATGATCCTTTCGGGTCCAAAAGCATTAACCAAATAGAGTGTTAGTCTAATCCCTATAGTAAACCACCAAAATATCTATTCCTAATATTCATTGAATATATATAGCAGGAAATAAGAAAAAATAAGAAATAAATAAGGAAGTACTCAAAAGTAGACAATCCTATAGTTTCAATTGCATTTAATTTCACATATCAAGTAAAAATATAATCAAAAGTAGGTAACCCCCTAAGAAGTACTCATAGACAAACCCATCTGGTTCAACCAAAACAACAGAAGAAACCCTCTAGGATGTAATCATAGTATGACCCATTTGGTTTAGGTTTATCAAATACTCTTTGAGGAAGTACTCACCATCAATTCCCTTTGTAGTCTAGTGTCTATAACTATAGACACTGAGGGGGAAGCCCTCAACGTCAAATTACCCTAATGGTATCGCAACGTGGAACTACAGTCACTCTGAGGGAGAACTCACATCCATCCCCACTATGGTCTTACAACGTGAACGTAAATAGACACTCTGGAGAAGCCCTCAACGTCCATTCTCCTTATGGTCTACTACAGCAGGTTCCCACAACCTTGTGTAATTTAATAGTGCACAACGATAAAAAGAAGTCAAATTAAACCTAAAGAACTAATTTTCTAAACAGTCTACATCATATCACAACATGTTAGATAAAATCACTCCATCCTAAAAACACTGGGCATGGAAACAAAAATAGCCAAACAAGCAATGCTAGACCAAATATTCAATATAAAGAAAACATGGGAAAACATATCCATATCAAGGTAATCAACCATATTTACAATCACAAATCATCTACTTAAGAACACAATGAATATCAAAAAAACAGGGGTAAATGCTAAAAACACCCAATACCTCGAACAAGGGTATTGGGAACTTTTTCAAATATAACTCAAACACTAACTACGGAAATGCACAAACTAAATACCATGGCATTGTAAGAATGAAATTCGGGATCCTCGGGCCTTGAATCACCCTAGAATGTCATAGATCTACAAAAAGAATAAAAAATTTCAACTGAGGATAAGTCAAGAAAGAGGATAAATAAGGAAATGAGGCTCTATAATAAGTAATAACTCAACGTGGCAATTCCAATGAAGTCAATGACGGTCGTTTCAGAGTAAAGACTGTGTGTTGGGGTCTTGGAGAAGAATCAATGGTCTCGTTCTCTCCTGGATGAGATAGATGAAGAAGAAGTGTGTTCTACTGAATAGATGTGTTCCTGGTCTGTTTAATGAACAAAAAAGTACACGACGTGTTCTTTAAAAGTACACAGTGTGTGCTGGCCTTTTCCAGCCTCCTCTTTAGGCGGTCTCAAGGTCACCCCACAACCATGTGCTTGGCCGTTACATGGCCATGTACTCGGCCGTTACATGGCCATGAATAGACCCTTGACACATCCAGCACACGGCTACCCACGACAATCGATTACACGACATTTACTTATAAGTACATGGCGTGTACTCCTGAAATTTCCATAATTTTTTTTCACAAAATAAAATAGAAAAGAAGATTCACACATTAAAAGAAGATATGGGTTCTTACAATGAAATTTACTCTTAACGCATATGCGAGTGTAATAAGGGGTTATATTTCCCTTTCATAGCTACTTAAAGTGTATATTAATTGTATTAATAAATTGTTTCCTCCAAAAAAATTTGTTTTAATAATAGTTTTTTCATAATAAAAATAGGTTTAATTGTGATGAAAATTGATAGATTCATTTTTTTACCCAAATGATACATTTAAGATAAAATATATATTGTTATAATAAACTAAGTAATTATGAATAAAAATTATTTTAATGAAATAGTATGATAAAAAACTTTAATTTAAATTTAATTGATAAAATAATTTTAAAAATATTAAGTGTTAGAAATTTTACTCTGCATATTCAACCCACTATTATTTTTAATAAATAAGGAATTATATATATTATGGTTAAAAGTATAATATTTATAGAATTATTATGATAGAATAAATATCATTTTTGAAATCATCACACCAAAATTAGGTTAGGGTGAATTTTTGATAATTTTCTAAAATACTCTATTTGTTCATGAATAGTAAAAATATAGTCTCAGTTTTCCATATGTTTAATGACTTCATAATTATTAAATAATGATGTAATAATTAATTAACAACTATAAAAGACCTTAAATATGTTATTTTATTAATATAAATTATTTTATTAAATATTACTCAATTTACAGACCTATAATATACTTTCCAAATTCAAATATGGAAACATTAACCTTAAAAACATTATTCTTGTGGAAACTATACTTTTACATGGAAAAAAAGTAATGTAAATGATGATCAACACTTATGGATTAAAACAAGATAAAATGTGAACGAAGTTTCCAAGAACATGGAAAAATCCAATGGTAATGCCCATATTTTTTTCATTTTTCACCACCTAGGTTTCAAAGGCCTATATTTGGAAATTAATAAACAAAATCCACCAATTTTTCTATAAATACCAACCCAGTTCTACATTTAACTTCACACCCAATAAATAATATAAATATATCAGGTATTTTTACCTCATGTTTAGTACTCCCATGGTTTACTCAATCCCCCAATGTCCCAATACATATGTTTTAAGAACAACTCTCAGGTTAAGGAAAATCTCCACTTCAATTTTCCATTAAAGTTCCCTATTTATGTGGTATATCTTCCAATATCCAAAATAAGTTATTTTTTCCATTTTATTTTATCATTTTTGTATAATAATAGTATTGTATATGTGGGATTCCCTTATTCCAACCCATTTTACCATTTTTTAAAATCGTGTTTTATACATGTTATGATACAAGATTTACTCTGGAAAATTTCTCTTTTCTTCAGATAAAATTATATTATATTTTCTTTTTATAAATACCCAAAAAAAATTATTTAATTAGGTTATTCACCTAGATATAAAAATTATTTATTTTATTCAGTTATTAACAGGAATGAAACCCACATTCTCTTTCTATGGGTAAAAAATTAGATAAATTTTTTTCTTTAAGCACTTTTTAAAATACCATGTTTTTTATATGAAACTCATTTCTTTTATTTTCCACAGGTTATTTATGATATATTTTATTACGGTCAATGTGGATAAAATTAATTAATACATATTAAGGGAAATCCTAACAGTGCTCCAATGAATTGGTTAAATAATTTAGTCTCTATATTTGACATGGTTTACCATACCTTGGTGAATAAATTTGGTAATATTTAAGACACCATGATTTAAAATCATAGTGATATTCTTATGAATGAATCATTAAAATGTTGAAGACATGTTTTTATGTTATTATTAATGTCTTTTTTATTGTGATATTCCTCATTTATCCTTTCTTATTCCATAAAGATATTTCATATGTTCTTATTGGTATTCCTCAAGATCACACATAAACTATTTCCCTTCCTTATTCCATTACTAGGCATTATACTCATCTATTACTTTGATGTATGTCCCCAGGTTATGAGATGTAGTAAAATTACTTAGGATAAAATAATTAATAGGTTTTTCATGTTTTTTAGAATAATTTTTTTAGTTTTACATTATTTTCGTACATTATTTCCAAGAAGCTAAACATTAAAAGGCCCCCTGTTTGAACAATGCAATGAAAATCTATGTATGAAAAAGTTGGGATTCTATATTTTGTATCAATGAAAAGTTTAGTTTTTTTGGAAATTTGGATTTTAAATCTTTATGAATAACCATAGAGAAATTTTTAAATATATTAAAACAACCTTTTACTTTGGTTAAGAATTAATAAAGTGGGTTCCAAGAAAAGAAATATCTGTCAAGATATCAACAACTGGATATGGCTCTGGAACAGATTTATTTAGGGGTAACAACTAAAATCCCCTCATTGAGAATGAATTGAATGGAAAATATTGAAAATAATGGGCCTTTCCTAACTCCTAGTTTGGCACTTTTTGTGGATATATTTGGTTAATATCAGTATTTTTATGAACCATTATGAAGGATTTATAGAAAATTTAATTTTTTTAAAGAATAAAATATTTATATAGGATGTTTTAAGCCATATAAATTCCTTTATAATTATAAGATTCTTATAAGAAATATGTGAGTAACTAAGGTTTTATTATTTTAGTAAATTGTGGGAAATATAAGTAACCATATAAATGGTGGGAATAATGGACCATGCACTGACGACCCTCTGATGGATGATGGAATAGAAATCATCATGAGAATGATGAATCAAATGACTCGAGTTATGAGAAATAAATTGAATCAAGCTAATAGATTAGATTCACCTCCAAGAGAAAAAAATTTCATTTAGTCCTTTATGAATCAAAGATCACTTTCATTAAATGGATCTACCCAACCCCTAATTGTTGAAAAATGGATAAGATCTATGGGAAATTTATTTTTTATGCTATATATTTGTGGAATAAGAGAAAGTAACCCTAGATATGTACCATTTATAGGGGGAAGCTCATCAGTGGTGGAATCTAATTAAAAACATGAATCAAAGAAGGGATATTGAAACTATAGAGTATGAAGGGTTTAGGGGATCCTTTTTCAGAAAATATTCCCCCAATTCAATGTGAACGAAAATGGAGAAGGAAATAATAAGGATAAATCATATGGAAAATGAATTGGTGGGAAGCTATGAGATGAACTTTACAATACATTTTCATTACACCTATATATTTTTCATGGATCCTAATGGAATGCTTGATTGATTCTTTGGTAGACTATGACCTTATCTATGGAAGAATCTATCCAACCGAGTCTATGAAATACATGAGGAGATAATGGGAAGTGATATGAAGGCTGAAAAATTGTTTGGAGAGAATCAGTTCCCCCATAGGTCAAATGTAAATAAGAGATAAATGGATCCAATCTGAGGGAGGAACATTGATCGTGTAACATGATCAAATCATGTGAAACTTCCCACATGTAACAAATGAGGGGATAATCATTTAAGGAACCAATTTATTAGGAATGGTAAATGTTACAATTATGGAATAGATTGACATATTGCATATAACTATCTTAATGAGGTGAATCCCCAACTTATGATCACTATTGATGAAGGGAAGATGGTGAATTCCAAACATGAAGTCCAATGATTCAAGTGTGTAAAACTTGTGTGTGTTTCCAATAACTATCTAAATTAGAAGATAACAGAGGGGAATCACCATCAACCTCAGCATAGGCCAAGACAGAAAGGCCAGGATTTTCCGGTCACGACATCTAGATTAGAATACCCAAATGATATTTTAGTGCATACTCTAATTTTTCTCTAAAAGTTAGAAAGTACTTTATTTGATTCAGGTTTTACGCATTCCATTATTTCCTCCATGTTTGTAAATAATATAGAATCAATCCATAAATTTGTAGAAGTAGGGTTATCAATCAAGACTTCTGGATGGATTGTCTATCATAAATAGTGTATAGAAACTATAGTATTGACTTTGGTGAGTAAAAAATCATTGAAAATCTAGTAGTCATTCCAATTATAGAATTTGACCTTATACTATGGATAGACTGGATCTCAAAGTATAATTCTAATAGAAAATGGAGAATCTAGGTGATATTAGTAGTCTTGAATGGAAAACCTATAGTTATTTTCAAAATAGATATATCTCAATATTATATTTTTCTAGAAGCACCTCCCATAGCCTTATTTGTGGAAATGATCGGTGAATATGAAGATGTAAATAAAAGTATACGTATAGAAAATTCCCCCATCATTTAGGAATACATTGAGGTAATTTCTAATGAGTCAGCTGGACCTCCCCTAGAATGTGTGGTGTAGTTCTCCATCAAAATTATACCTAGATCCAAGATGATATAAAATACCCCATATAGAATGGAAAATGTGGATCTTGAGTAATTAATGAAACAAATCCATGTTTTTTTGAGAAGGGATTTATTTGATAATGTGTGTCTCATTAGGTAGCACTCTATCTATATGAAAAAAATGATAGATCAATGTAGCTATGAATTGATTATAGAGATCTTAATGGTATCATAGTGAAGAAAAAGTATCTATTCCAAGGACTGGTGATTTATTTGAAAGACTTCGTGGGGATCAATTCTTCACCATGATTTATCTTTGATCTATTTATCATCAATTGAAGGTGAAGAAATAAGATTTTCCCTAGAATACCTTCCAATCTCATTATGGGAATTATGAGTTTTGTTATTCCCATCAACTTGACTAATTCTCCATCTATATTTATGGATTTGATGAATAGATTATTTAATGAATACAATGTTAAATTTGTGTAAGTTTTTATTTATGATATTCTGATATATTCAAGAACTTTCAAGGAGCATTATGATCATATAACATTTATATTAAAAACGCTTAGGAAGGAGAGGCTATTTGTAAATTTTAGAAAATATGAATTTTGGTTACAAAAAGTTTCATTCTTAGGGCACATTGTAACCAATGAAGGAATCTCGTTTAATCATTCCAAGACAATGATTGTGGATTAGTGGATTCATCCAATAATAGTAACTGGGATTCTTAGTTTCCTTGGTTTATCTGGATTTTATAGGATGTTTTTGAAAAAAATTTCATGAATTTCTTATCCACTAAACTACTAAACTCGAAAATTGTCCAAGTTCATCTTGATAAAGGAGTGTGAAGAATGTTTTCAAGATCTAAATAAGATATTTTTTACTAGACATGTGTTTACTCTACCCACTATCAAAGAAGGATTCATTATTTTTTAAATGATGCATCTATGAAACGGTTTGTGTGTTTCCTCATGAAAAATGATAAGGCAATTTCTTTTGTATCTAGATAGTTGAACCCTCATGAGAATAATTATCCAATGAATGACCTAGAGTTGGATTTGGTTATTTTTTCTATGAATATATATAGGAAGTATTTTTATGGTGATACATGTGATATATATACAGACCATAAAAGGTTGAAGTGTATTTTCACATAAAACAAATTAAACATGAGACAAAGGAGATGGATGGAAATCTTTAAAGACAATGAGTGTTCAACTCATTATCACCCTAGAACATAAAACCAAGTCATTGATGAATTAAGTATGAAATACCCTATTTTTTTGAAATGATGAGGATTCAATATGATCCATTGATTAAGAATGTAGTAAGGTTGGACATGGGAATCATGAGGCAACATAAATCATCAACCATATACAAATTTATTTCTGAACTATCATTACTAGATAAGATCAATAAAGATCAAAGAGAAGATCCCTTATTATATAATAAGATAGAGGATATGAAGAATGTGATGTTTTCTGTGTTCAATATTAATCAAGAATGTGTACTAATATTTCATAAAAGGCTATGTGTTCCATCTATTTCAGAAATAAAGAATGATATGATAGATTAATATCATAGATCTACATTCTCTGTACATCCGCAAAGCACTAAAATGTATTGGAACCTTCATGATCATTATTGGTGGGATAATGTGAAAAAGGATACTGTTGAGTAAACTACAAGTTTCTTATCATTTAAACAAGTGAATGAAGAACTACATCTTTCTAAAATGGTATTACAACCACTACTCATACCAACATGGAAGTGAGATAGTATCACTTTGTACTTTTTCATTAGTCTCCTGATAACATCCAAAGGATACAATTAGATATTGGTTATAGTGGATCAACTCACCAAGACTGCCCATTTCAATGTTTTTCGAGAATATATATATCTTAACACACATTACATGATTCACATAAAGGTAGTGGTGAGGTAGAAAAGAGTTCCACTTTATATCATTTATGATCACGATCCAAGGTTCACATAAAAATTCTAGAGAAGTCTTCAACATATTCTGAATACATAATTTCGTTTCAGTACAACATATCACCCCAAAACTAATGGTCAATCTTAAAGGACTATTTAGACACTCAAGGACATGATATAAACATGCTCAATGGAATCTAATGGTGGATGGGATCAACATATCCTATTATTTTAGTTCTCATAAAACAAAATATTCCAATTGAGTATTCAAATGGAACCCTTTTAAGATTTATATGGGAAGTGATGTAGAACTCATACTTGTTGGGATGAAATTGGTGAGAGAAAGATTATTAGGCCTGACCCTATGCAAGATAATGAAGAAAAGTTTCATGCCATCCAACAACACATTGAGAATACTCATATTTAGAAGAGGATCTATGTTAACAATCATTGAATGGACTTGTAGGTTGATGTTGGTGACAAGGTTTTCTGTTAAATATCACCACGGAAGAGATTAATATAGTTTTGGAAGAAAGGAAATCTTATGCCTAGGTACATTAGATCCTATGAAATCCTTAATCTCACTATATCAATGGCCTATCAGCTTTCACATCCAAAAAATATAGCTGAGGTTCAGGATGTATTCCATGTATCTCTATTATGTTTGAATATATCTGATCCCTCACATGAAATGAATCCAGAGGTGGTACAATTCGAACATTACATATCTTATATTGAGTAACCTGTGGAGATATTGGAATTCAGAGAGATTTTTCTATGCAACAAGACTGCCCACCTCATCAATGTTTTTTGGAGGAACCATAAAAATGAATAAGTGACATGGAAAGAAGAGGAGGAAATGAGATAAAAGTACCCATACCTTATCTCAACTGAGGGAAGGAGTTGAAATTTTAGGGATGGAATTTTTTAAGGGGATAAAAATGTAATGAACTGAACATTTTAAATGACATTTTATTCCTAAGAAAATGTGTGTAATATTGTACCGTAAACTAAAAATCCATATCTCTTTAATAAGGAAGTGGACATAAAGGAAAATGTGTCTTGGACATGTGATTAACCCAAAAATGGACTTGATACCCCTCAACACACTAACTCGAGACTACGCTCAATTGGGACGAGTATCAGATAATATAACCTACTCGATGGGGATTTAATATTTCCCCACTAGAGATTTGAACCGAGGACCAATAGGCTTAATATCCACCAAACAGTAACTCTGGTACAACCACGCTGGCTAGCATGGTGGTACCAGAGATGCCTTTTTTTGTTTGACCTGTGATGCTCCCAACAATGGACCAAATACCCCTCTTCCCTCTAATTCGAGACTGGTCTCAAGTGGGCCAATCAATTGGTCCATGTTTCAGGTATTATCCCCTTCTCTAAGGGAATTTTTTCTCACCTCTATAGATATTTAAATCTTGGACTCACAAGATTAATATCCAGTTTGAATTATCTTTGGTTCCACCACACTATCTAGCATGGTGGTACCATAGATTCTCCTTTTTACTTCACCAGTGACGCTCCTAACAATGTACAAGATATCCCGAATCCCACTAACACGGGACACCACTCAACTTGGACACTAAATTGGGATGTGTATCAGGTACCATCCCCTTCCCTATGAGGATTTAGTCTTTCCTCCCCCGAGATTCAAACCTACTATCGACATGCTTAATATCCATTGGCGACCATCTCTGGTACCACCACACTAACAAGCATGGTGGTACGAGAGATGCTGCTCAGTGCCTATTAAGTCTGTCAGTCCGAAGATCGAATCTATTGGGATTCTAGATTAAATCGTCATCGTCTAGGAGAGATTACCTATTACTCATGATGGTTGAGTGGACCAGTTGATCATAGTCTCATGTTAGTGGGATGCAGAGTATCTAGTCCTTTCACTACTGTAAAATCCATCATTCCCAAAGGAGAAATACCCATGGTTTTATAAAACTATGGGTATAGGCTTCATATACAATGCTATACCAATGGTTTCTAAAAAATATTGGCATATGATTTTCTATACCAATAGTTTTTATAAATCTTTAGTATAGAGGTCTCAATATTTCCGGACAGCTTAGCCTACTCCTCCCACTCTCCTCATTCAAACCCTAAGCCTTTCCACGCCTCCCTCGTACGTTCATGCTTCCCCCATCCACTTACTCAATTTTTTAATCCTCCCTCACCAAATAAACTGGATTTGGAATCCCCCACCTCTCCCTAGTTGATTTCAGCCTCCCCCTTCCCTCCTCAACAAACGTTGGCACCCCGAGGTGACATTGCAGCCATCCAATTCCTTTTTTGACAATTCTTTTTGATGGGATATTTGTGAGGAAAGATATTCTTACTGTCCATCATTCCTACCATTATTTTGTCCTAGGGATCAATATATAGTGTTTGATCCATTTATGGGGATTATTATTTTTGTTATTTCAGTGAATTATACTTCATGAGAGAACCATTTTTAGAATATGGGACGTTAAGCACTGAAATTCATCATTTCGTGATGTGTGAATTCATTTACAGTTTTTTGTGTGATATAACATTTTTAATTATTATAATTACTGTTGAATTATCATGATTCAAATTCCTTGAGAAATTATAAGATATTATACTAAAAATATAAAATATAAAAAATTATCAGTAAAGAGTAAATACATTTTGATATATGTGATATTAAATTTTCTCAATTTGGAACATAGATTATTTAGAGGAACCTATTGATTATACTTGTATGATTACCAATACTTCTATATATTATATTTATAATATTTAAAATGGTGTTTCATATTGGGATTTCTATACACATGCTTGATATAGGATATTACTGGAAAATGGAGGATTTATAGTTCCTTAGGAGTAGTTTGAATCTAGTGTTGTCCTCATTGATTTCTTTTGCTTTAATGTTATTATGTGGAAATTTATATTTTGATTAACATATTTGGTTAATGTGTTCCTTGTTTTTGGGGTTGATTAGTGAATTTTATTTATTTATAGTGATTAAAGAGGTTATTTTCTCTAATATTACATTTTTTGAAACATCTTTTCTAGTCTCTAACCCATAACCAATTAGAGGTAAGATTTAGGGGGCACATCTGACTTCACTGTTGACTTAGAATGGTTTCTAGTAGAGTTAGGTTATGATAGTATGAAAATGAGTGATGAAAATACTTTTTTTGGAGTCTCAATTATAATGTTAAGGAAAGTAATGAATTCCATCCCATTGGAAAATAAATTCTTTAAACATGAATAGGAGGAGGATCACATTACTCACCTTGTTGAAAAAATGATGACAAACCTAGTTATATCATAACTAAACCAAGAATTCCATTATTGGAAATAAATAAGAATGGAAATGATATATTGTCTATATTTATACTCAGATAACGAATGAATCAAATAATAACATGTTTACTATAAAATTATAAATATAATACAGTTTCTTGGTGACTTAATTTGATTAAAAATTCTATTGATGATAACCCATTTACAATTTTTATGCAATTTTTTACCAAAGGAAACAATAATTCAAGATGTAAAGGATATCAGTAAAAAGCACATAGAGTAACACATTGGGTTTTAAATGTCCATAGAAATTATGAAAAAATCTTGAAATATAAATGAAGCTAATGCATTCATAGAATGGAAGACCATTACTTTCAAAAATATATTGAAAAATTGTATTGCCTAATAAAAGTGGTTATAGTGACTCTATAAAATTAAGAAATTATTATTAAATTAATCTAAAAATTTTGGTTTGAAATTTTATAATAAAAACTAAATCTTAAGTACTTAAATTTATCCAATATATTCTTTAAGGAATAGAATCATCTCAATATTAGATCTTTAATTATAATCATTATTGTACATAGAATTAGAAATTATATTATATTTAAAATTCTACAATGTATACAGCACTAGAGTTATCAATTATAGTTTCATATTTATATATATGTTTCATAGTGTTTTAACAATGTAGAAATTTGAAACTATTATTCAATTATGATATTTTGGTTTTGTAGTTTCATTTTAGAATGAAATAATAAATGTCATCGATTCCAAAGGTAAAAATTAATTTTCAATATATAATTTTCAAGGTTTATATGTTATTGATTTAAAATATATTTCTTACCAATATGTTTGATACTTGAGTGTTATTTATAATGTTATATAATATGGAATAGAAATTATAATCATTATCACCCATAGATATCCACCTTGATTCTTAATTTTTAGTCATTGCTTATAGTATATTGTATTTCCCTTATTCTATGATTTTCTTGATACAAGTATGATTTGATTTCATTGATATTAAAATTGTTTGAAATGAATTTTTTAATTATGATTAAAATTAATGATTGAAAAATTAATTTTTCCTTTTAATAAAATTTATAGAAGCTGGATGTATCGTATCGATCATATTTCAATCCACTTTCAAAAAAATTTATAATTTTTTTATATTTAATATTTAACAATGCTTTAAACTGAGGTTTTATATAGTTTGAATTATATAATTGTATTTAAAAACCATGCTTAATCCGGGATAATTTTTTGTACCGTATAACAAAAGTTGGATTTCAAAAAAAACTATTGTGTTTGGTATCACCATGGAGAGACCGGACAATATTCTATTGTTCATGAATGAAAATAAAGAAGTGGGATGGAGAAGTTGATATTTGATCAGTTTCTATTTGTGTAGTATATTGAGAGAGATAGTATTCTAGTTCCATAAGGTGATTATTTCAATACAAAGAGTAAAATATTATCGATTTTGATGACGAGAGAGTGAAAATTTTAATTGATGATGCCAGAACTCTAGTGTATCAAGAATGAACTAAAATAACCAAGTTTAAATTTTTATCATTTTTATGTCAATGTAAAACCATGTATGCAATTTATTATTTCTCCATTGATTATATTGTTATCTTTTTTGAAGTATTTTCTTTTTAATGGTGTGGATATTCCCTCAAATCATTTAAATTCATGGGTGTTAATTAAGAAGTTTGGATTTGCAACTAATAATGTTCCTGGTTGTCTGAAAAATTGCAGTTCATTTTGGGAGGAAACATCTGATTGTAATGACTATAATGAATGTCTGACATCTCAATGGAATGGAAATTCATATGGAAAACTATCTCATGTTCCAGATCATGTGGAAATTTCTATTAATTTTTAGACATCAAAATCTCTTCATGTTTGTAGAAATAGCATCCAATATGTGACATAATGATGTTGAGAGAATTACATATAATGATGAGTTGGTTCATCCTAAAAATGGATTAGAATGGTTGAAATTTGATGTAAAACACCATTATTATTTAACTAAGGAGAGTAATGTTAGGATGGATTTATCCTATGATTGGTTTAATCTGTTTGGTCATATACATACTACTCACAACACATCTGTGGTTTTTATTCATGTTTATAATCTTCCACTGTGAATGTGTATGAAAGAAGAGTTAAATTGCTTGAGTATACTAATATCTATACCTTATGATCCTATAAATGATATATATGTCTATTTGAATTCTTTCATAAGAGAGTTGAAGCAAATTTGGGATATGGTTCATGAACATTCAATGATTCTACCAAAAATATATTTTTGATGCGTGCTAACCTTATGTTGACTATAAATGATTTCCCTACTTATGATATAATGTTTGGTTTGATAAAGAAGTAAAAAAAATCATGTCTTATAAGTAGAGGAATACAAGACCTAGAAGGCTTAAATATATTCAGAGTTTTAGTTTCAAGGGGGGATCACCGATTCATTCCCATGTATCATTAATACAGAATAAATCGTCAGAGGTTTGACAATACAATTGACACTGAAAAACCACCTCAACATATGTAATGTAGTGATGTTATTAATGAATCAAAATATTTCAGTTTTCCATTAGGGAAAGCTCAGGTAAAATCTAAAAAAATTAAGAATGTTGACATTGAAACAAATTACAATTGGAAAAAGAGAAGTATCATTTTTTTGAGTTTCCATATTAGTCTACCAATTTGTTACATCGTTTTTTAGATGTAATGAACATTGCGAAAAAAATATGTGAAATGTATATTTCAATTCTTCTAAATACCAAGGGGAAGACCAAATATGACTTCTGATATCATTGGGACTTGTTGGATAGGGTATTTGAACAGAAATACATCCTATGTATATCGATGAAAACAAATAGAATGTTCCTTATGATTCATATGTGATGAAACCATCATAGAAAGATCAATTTGTGGATGTATTAGAGAATATCAAGGTTCCATATGGCTATTCCAGCAACATCTCTAATTGAGTCAAGAGAAGGGATGTGTAACTAAAATCCCTAAATACTCATGATTATCACATCATTCTTCAATAATTGATTCCAATAGAAATTCAGTATTTTCTATCCAATAATTTAAGGGTGATAGTGATTTGTTTGAGCCATTTTTTATGATACGTTTGTGATAAAAAGTTACCAATTAATTCTTGTTAAAAATGGAGTAGGAGGCTCCGTTAATTTTGTGTTATATGGGAAGAAATTTCGTCCATCCTTTTTCACCTGCATACTGGATTTAACAGTTAAAATTCCAACTAAAACACTTCTTTGAGGAGGATTTTATTTTCAATGGATGTATAAAACTAAATGAAATATTTTTACAATGAAATAATATGTCAAAAACCAGAATTACCCTAAAGGTTCAATTGTGAGAGGTTATCTGGCTCAAGAAGGTATGTATTTTTTTAATGTATTTGTCTGATATGAGGACAATACATAACTGACCAATGAGAAATAAAGATGAGAAGTATGGGGATATAAAGCCCTGGTTGTCCATATCTTCCCCAAACAAGATTAATTTTTGGTTCTTATACATTTTCTACATTGATCCTTGATGATTTAAAGATGGGTCATCACATATTCTTTTTTAACTATGGGTTTTTCGATGACTATATCTAGTACGAAATTTGGATATTTATATGTTATCTGATATTATGGAATTTTAAAAATTCATTGGCCATTTATTATCAATGTATATAGGTAACATAAAAAAATATAAGTATATTTCATCTATATTTTCCTTGAGACGGTGAGAGGATTTGCATACCCTAGTGATTTCTTCTTAGTTGAAATCAATGGTCTGAACAGTACATTAATTATCTTAAAATATAGATATCCATTTAATTATATTATTCATATATATTTAAGGTATTGAGATTACCTATTGATTTTTTTCTCAATAATTAAGAGCATTGACTTTTGGTCGTAATTCATCAGTTCGTGAATGCAAATATTTAATAATCAATGGGTATATATCTTTTAAAACTAATTGAGATGCGAAAATGAGAACATGATATGAAAGAGTTATATTAAAAACTATAACGGATTTTTATGCTAGTGTATCAGATATCTATACTAAATATGAATATGTGAATTATTTTTGGCATTTTGAGAAAAATATAATTATTTGATTACTACTCTCTAGGTCGAGTCACTATAATGAAATATAAATGATTTGATTCAATGAGATGATAAGGTACATTAATTTATAAATATGGTTTCATAGTTATTTACAAGAGTTGATTATTATATACTAATGAACCATACATTTTGGCATTAATTGATAAATATAAGTTTTATGTGAAATATCATCTGAGACCAAATTATGAGGTTATTAATGATGTAATCCCAATACTTATTTTTCATGATACTGGTGATGAAACTTCCACCATTGACACCCCCATTGGTGATGCCCAAAATATTACTTTTGATAAATCAAATAGTCCCATTGTGGTATTTGATGTCAAACTTGATGTTGTGGTGGATTATATGTAGAAGAAACCATATATGTTCACTATTCATTCAGTTTACATTTTACATGATTTTCTCAGGTCATTGATAGTTTAATTAATTTAATTTTGTATAATTTTGTAATGATATATTTGTTTTGGTTTTGTCTAGTGTCATTTCATTTAATTATATTTAATTTGATTTAGAAAACATGTTTAAAAACTTTCTTTACAAAAATGTATAACTTGGTAATGTTATTTTAAAAACATTTTTAGTAAGTTCATTGTAATAATTTGTACATTTAGTAATAAATTGAATTGAAATTTTTTCCTCTCGTGAATTTGGGAAAAAATTATTAATACTTTTAATTATCATTTGTTTGTTAAAAATTTATGTACATCAGTTTAATATATATTTGTTCTTGTTTCTTGATACATTCTATTTTTTTCATATATTTGTATGATTTCGAATTAGTGTGGTGAGTATGTGTTAGTGACATTCAATATACCATAAACAACTTATAGGGGATTTAAAGATATTGGATTTTGTATCTCTACAACATTACTATGGTATATGTATTTCGGGTTTCTAGTCGATTATACTTCTAGTTGGATTATTATTAGTAAAGGTTACTTGTTATTTGTGGTTTAGTTTCTTTAAAACCTTACATGTCAAAAATATTTCTAATACATATTTTAAAAAATTTATTTAGGAAATCTCCACCCAGAGATTGTATTGATAGTCTTATATATCATTTATCATCATAAATGCCAATGGTAGTTTATATACTTGATTTTAAGGGGTATTATGAAGTCTAAATAAACATAGATCCTTACTATGTATTCCATTTCCTTGATATTTGATTCAATAATATGGAATTCAATTACATTTTAGGAAATTTTATTAGTAAAATTTCAAATACACATGTATTACATTATCTTCAATGGTAGTGTAACTATCTAACTCCATTCTATTAGGTTTGGTATAATTTAATGTTATTATAATAACAAACATCATTGGCATACAATACCACAGATGAAATATATCTTATAACATGGTCTTCTCCAATAATTATTTTCTGGGATTAATTTTCAACGAACCACGTATTATATAAGTGATCTTTAGTTAAAGAAGTAGTGATTCCTATTCATATTGTTCTATAAACGTGGGAATGGATTGTTTTAATGGGTATTATTTCAATTCATGGGTTATATATATAAATTATGGATGGATAATGATATATAAATCAATTCACTACTAGAAAAATGGACAAGGTAATCACCACTTATATCAACACTAAGAAAAATGCATTGATAAAGGAACCCTTTATAAGCGCTAAACATTTAGCACTCATAAACGTCTCCTTTATCAGTGAAAAAATCATAGTTCTTTTAAATTTTATGCCTTATATGTGGAAAAAAGTGAAGTTAAAGAAATCCTTTATCAGTGCTAAAAAATAACTGATAAAGGATGCCTTTATCAGCACTAAAATTTTAGGGCTGATAAAGGGATACTTTATTAGTGCATTTATAGCACTGATAAAACCATAGTCCCATTTTTTATAAAATTAGGTGCACAACATCCTCTTTTTATCACGCCCTCAAGCCCTCATAGTACTATACCCCTATGAAAACTCCCCTTCCTCCCATGATCTTCTCTTTTCCGGACCTCCGCCGCTAGCCCTACTCCTTATCCTCCCCCTCTAACCCCTTCCGCAGATCCTCCTCCCCACAAACCCTACTTCTTCTCCTCTCCACTGGACCCTACTCCCTGCAAACCTTAATCATCCATTTCTCAATGGTTGGTGGCTCCTCCTGTGCATCACCCCCGCTGTCGGTTGCACCTTCCCCTCTAAACATAGTGCAGAAGGCTCCCTGAACAATCAACGCTTTTTCTCTCCCTCCATCGCATGTGCAATCTACTATAGGTAAGTCTCCCACTTCTCCTTTTAGGATTACTTTTTGTTGATAGGTTTTGTGAGAGTAGTTTTCATTAGGGTGATGTTTGGATTATTCCCCATAATCATCACCATTGGATTAGATGCTATCTAACATAGAGTTCTAATAATATATGTCATGAAATAACACACGTAGTGGATTCTAATACTTGGTCAGCAGATGATTTGAACTAATGTATTACATTTTTATGATTCCTCATGGGTACTTATGATGTTTGGAACTAGAATTTATTTTTCACCAAGTGTCATACGTATGAGGGATTTATATTCTCATGCAACCTCAAGCTAGACCCTGTTATACATGAATATTCTATTAATGTTGAGTGTTTTTTCAACATTCTTTTGGTGGAGTGGGTTTCTCAATGCTGGGGAAAGTGGCCTTTTTTGTAAACCCCTTCTTGAAAAAGAAGAGTTTTGATAGTACTCGCCTCATTATTAATTGGTTCCACTTTTTGGGTGTCATGATGTGGTAGGGATTGTGTTTATAGGGAATGTTCTATTTATGATAGTGATTAGGAACCCTCAAATATAGAAAGTGTATCCAACACTGTGGATGTTAAGTTATATTTCCCTTAGTTGGTGTCAATGGTTTTATGTGATATGTGAAAGAATAATACCTTTTTCCCAATGAATGTCAAGTAATTATTGAATTCTTAATAAGGGAGACATATGGTTAACTCTTGTTAAGAATATGGTGTATGAATCAAGCCATATACCAGAGATGAGGAGTGTCTATGTGAAGTTATATTGTTCTAAATTGAATCTCTCCTTGAGACAGTTCATAGTGGAGCCTGTATTCCATTTAGGTTCATTTATTATTAAACCAAGATTCATGGAGTGGCCTTCAGTATTCATGCACTAGGTCCACCAAAGATGAGGAGATTAGATTATAACATCAATGGATTGATTAATGGTATTATTTGGAAAATGACTTTTGGTTTAGATAGTGGTATGCACATGTGAGCAGTTGTATATGGGTGGATAATTATTTTTAGGATTGTGGGATGTTTCTTGACTTCGATTAATGGTAAATTCCACACAACTTTCTTTTATGTAAAGGATAATTTAAGGGAGGTGTCAACTTAGTGAACCTCTATGACCAGTTGTTCCTAGGTGATAGTTTAGATTGGTTTTTCTTGAAAATGGGGAGACACCATGCACTTCATTGGGAAGATAGTGATTCTTCCCTGATACCTATTATGGGTGTCAAGATTGTTATTTTGAATGGAGACTTCTCTAGTAAAGACCTACCCTTGGTGTGTCTGGCAATCTGATTTTTGTTAAGTACACCTACACTATGGAGAACCCTATTACGTTATTGGGGATGGATTTATTATCAGGAAATTGTAAATTTCATTCACTTGGTTGGATTGTATTTCATGTCTTTTTATTAAATCCATTAATTTATGTTCATCAATTCATAGACCATCCTCTAGTGGTTTGGGGGAATTCAACATGTAATACTAAGCATTGTATGTCAATATTAGTGTTCTATAATTATTCCAATGGTTTTAGTTGATATCATAATATTTTAAGGTAGTGATCTTATGGGATGTAGGGTTAGTAGTACCCACCCACAGTAGGCCTATGATGCAAGTCTCATATATGGATGAACTATAATTCATAGGTACCTCAAGGATAGCCCATTACTCAATGGAATTTAATATGATTGTGAAGGGTGTAGACATATCACATTGCATTTTCTTAACATTCATGCTATAGTTAGAGAGGCAGTCGACGAATAGCCTTGGCAGAGGAATGAACTAGTGAAAGGAGGTCTATACAGTACTAAAGTGATGGAGGAGATCGGGGAGCAGCATGAGGTGGATTGAACTTTGGTTTTATTCTACCAATACTACCCTTATGTAGACCACTTCTATATTGGGAAGTTAGAGGTTAGAATCTTAGATAGTTGTAGTCACTAGAGTCTTTTTACCATGAGGCTCCAATAGTGTTTAGTGGATCTATGTTCATTATACTTTTGTTGTAGTTCTATTAGAAATAGGTACAGAAAACTATTTTACTAATTTTTTAAATTATTTTCTAGGTATATGGTATGCGTTGTTAGAGCCCCATGTTAGTGAGGGAGAGTTATTTAATATTCACTAGATGTTCATGATAGAATTTATTTTCACTAACCAAAATTTTCTATTTATTTTGTTAATTTGGGTATGAAAACCAATGATATTCCATATAAATTTTGGATAAAACTAGGTTATTTGTTTCCCCTGATATCCCCTTTGTGTTTGGAAATGTATCCAATATATTAATTTTCTAATCAAAATTGTATCACTGTTTTCATTTTATTTGAGTTTAGTCACTAGTTTTGGGTTGTTTAATGTGATTATTTTATTACAAATGAGTGGATGGTAGGGGTGGTTAAAAGGATGTTTAATGTTTTGTTTCAAGGTTGGTGGGTGCTATAACTATTGGTAAGGGGGTTGGAAAGTGTGTTCATTTTGATGGGGGGTCTATCCTGTTTCTATTGATTTTAAAATCTTTATTAAAAATGGTTAGGCTCTATTAATCCTAATTTTTATTTGGAAGTGGTTCTCTATTACTATATTTGGAAGCCTTTTTTGTGTATCTAAATCATAAATACAAATATTTGAGATTCAAATTGGATGGAGATGAATAAATATTGGATGGATGCTAATCGGTTGACAGTAGAATATGAGATCAGGGTGAAAGAGTTCATCATGTTTGAAAAGGATCACGCAATGGATCCTTCTCAAATTTTTTTTCCACGTTTATGATGTTATCATTCTAGACCAATTACTCCAGAGGAGTTGGAAGAAAATTTTTTATGTAATGGAATAGATAAGAGTTATAAATGTTGGAATAAACACAGAGAAAAAGAAAATGTAGCTACTGGCTGGGATAAAACTGCATTTTATGGATCATCAGATATGAATACGAATATGGATAATGAAGAATACCAAATGGAGGATGTGATTATAGATGTCAATGATGACGAAGATTCCATTGATGAAATGACACAGATAGTTGAAGATGAATTCCATGATTGCCCAAAATTGTTTGAGAAGATAAATAGTTGTGTAAAGACTCTATTGTATGCTGGTTGCACAACATAGACAACATTTTCATATGTACTGAAGTTGAATAAATTGAAAGCATTCAATGGACGGAGTGATGTTAGTTTTATGGAACCACTGATATCTTGAATGACATGCTCCCGGAAGATAATAAGTTCTTAAGCTGGACATATGAAATTAAATGAATGCTACAATCGATGGGTATGATTCTTGAATGAATACATGCCTGCCTAAAAGACTGTATATTGTTTCTCAAGGAGAAAAATTGCTTACAGAATTCTCATAGTGTGGTGCTTCTCGATACAAGAAAGATGAATCCAGTACTATGAATGTTTTATGGTACTTTCCAATCATTCCAAGGTTTAGGAATCTATATGGAAGTGGAGAAACCGCAAGAAAATTATCATTGTATGATGATAAATGAAATAAAGATGGAAAATTATGTTACCCGACTAACTCTCCTCAATAGAATATAATTGATCATGAGTATCCTGAATTTGGAAAAGAGCTGATAAATCTTTGTCTTGCATTATATAGATATAGAGTGGATCCTTTTGGTTTTCAAACTAGTACTTACAGTACATGGCATGCTATGTTGGTAAATTATAACTTCCCACCATAGTTATGCATGAAGCAGAAATTATTCATGTTATCTATGCTTATATCAAGACCAAAACAACCAAGTAATGACATTGATATTTATTTTTTTCCTTCGATCAAGGATTTGAAGTTATTGTGGGATTCAGGTTTTATGTTGTATGATGATTATAAAAGTAAATACTTAATGTTGAGAGAAATGTTGTATGGGAGGATAAATTATTTCCTTCTTATGGAAATTTGTTAGGCTATAGCATTAATGGAACTCAAGGGTTCCCATGTGCGAAGAAGATATAGAATCAGTTAGGTTGAAACATTCATTGAAATCTGTGTTTCTAGGATATTATAGATTTCTACCTCGTCAGAATAAGTATCAATCTTAGACGACATCATTTAATGGATGTTTATAACAAAACACAACATCGTCTCCACTAACAGGTGATCAAGTGTTTGAGAATGTAAGAGATGTGAACATTGTTTTTGGTAAACCATTTTCGAAAATTCTTACAAAAATACGTTGGAAAAAGGGATCATTTTTTTGAATTACCATACTGGAATTGTTTGAATGTCAGACATTTTTTTGATGTGATGCATGTGGAAAACAATGTATGTGACATTGTTATCAGAACATTGCTAAATTCACCTAGAAAAACAAATGATTGAATTAAGGCAAGGATGGTCATGGTTGACATGGGAATATGAGAGGTGTTGGCTCCCGTGAATGGTGAAAATCGAATGTTTCTTCCTCCAGCTACTTACACTCTTTCAAGGGAGGATATATATCAGTTTTTCAACATCATCAACAATGTATAGGCTCCTAGGGGTATTCATCAAATATCAATAACATTGCGTCAATGAATTATTTGAAGTTAAAAGGTTTGAAATCACATGATTGGCATGTTTTGATGCAAGATTTAATTCCTATAGCATTATGTTGTATTTTTTTTCAAGAATCATCATCATACAATAACCAAATATTGTTTCTTTTTCAAAGTTATATGTAGTAATTTTTTAGACTTGGTGAAATTTACAGCTATGGAAAGAGAAATTGTCATCATATTATTTGAATTAGAAATGTTCATCCCGCCATCATTATTTGATATGATGGTTCATTTGATATTTCACATGATGAAAGAGATTTGACTTTGTGGTCTTGTTCACTATTGATAGATGTACCCCGTTGAATGGTATATGAAGATTTAGAAAGGGTATGTCAAAAAATGAAGTCAGTCAGAAGGTTGTATAGTGGAGCGATATATTTTTGAGGAAGCCATTTAATTTTTTACTGAATACCTCTCTGATGTGAAAAGAATTGGTATCCTGAAATCTCATTACACTGGATGCATTGAGGGTGAGGGAATTTTTGGAAGCGATGTCGTGAAAATCAATATTATAGATCAAAAGTAGGCCCACATTTCTGTTCTACATAACAGTTGGGAGGTTGATACATATATTGATTCCCACAAATAAATTCTTAGGGAGTTGAATCCATCAAGTGCAGAAAAATGGTTATCAAATCCAAATAATCACTAGTTTATAGGATTGTTTCAGGACCATTTTTTAAGGAGTTAGATGAAAATCCGAATTCAATTTCAGAATGACTTTGATGGCTAGCCGCTAGACCAAGTGTGTATGTATTATCTTATAATGGTTATGTAATTAATGATTATACATTCTATAGAGATGAACATGATGAAGATAGTACCATGAAAAATTGTGGAGTTACACTTCTGGCTGAAGTGATGCATGTTTCTGGTAGTAAGGAAAGAAATCCCATTTATTCAAATATATCATACATTGGCATTATCAAACATATATGGGAGTTGGATTATATGACATTCCAATTGCCTATTTTTCAATGAAAATGGATTTATAATAATAGTGGTGTTAAAAGAGACGAATTAAGATTGGTGAAAGTTTATTTTTGTAATGATGGGTACAAAGAAGAACAATTTTTAATGGAATCACAAGCGGTACAAGTATTTTATGTTCCAAATCCTAAAAACCGAAAGGTTTCAATTGTTTTGTTATCATCCAAAACTACTTAAGGGTCCGATGAAAATTCAGTTGAGGGAAATCCTGTCAATGGACCGTCGCAATAATTTCACAGCGGTCCCAGTATGGATGATGTTTTGTATGTTAGAGGAGACCACAATGAAGGTATTTGTAGAATCGATAGAGGTTTCAGATATCTTCAGCATTTGATAAAATGAAAAAGAGTTCAATAAAAATGTTATATTTTAATTGTAATATAGATCTTGTTACCTTAGGTTATTATATTATCATTTCTGAATTTATGTAATCTAAATTAACTATTCAACCACTTTTGTAGATAATGACTTCTGTATGTTCTGGTTCTCCTAACCTTGAGGCTGAACAAGTCTCTCAATCTATTGCTACTACTGCTCACAGTGCAGAGAAACAACAAGTTTCTAAACCTGTTGCTGCTTCTAATGTTGAGGTCTAACAACCATCAGCACATGTCGTTTCTATCATTTCAGATCAACATATATATGATTTTTATATTGATGAAATTTCCATGGATGAAGGACCGATGTCACAAAAAACACAGGTGCATCATATATTTATCGTGTTAGCAAAAGTTCTTAAGTTGAGATGTAAAGGCATCAATGTTGTTCTCAGATGGAATGCACGAGTCCAACATGTGAATCCCAACAAGGCTATGTTTAGTAGTTACATTTGAATTGTAACTCGGCAATGCGTGTTGATTAAAATAGATTCATGGAACCAAGTTTTGTCCGGGCTGGAGGCTATGATCTAGGAAGAAACACTACTAGAAAGACAACTTATACCCACGGTTCAAAATCGTGGGCATAGCCCCCAAAATCATTAATATAACCTATACCCACGGTTTCTGTAACCATGGGGCTAAGAGGTGTCACAACAGGGGTCTAACCCTATCCCAACGTTCTAGAAAACTGTGGGCATATGGGTGTCACAATGCATCAAACTACTCTACAAAATGGCACAACACTACCCCCACAATTTGAAAACCATGGAGTTTTATATTCCAAAAACGAAATCTGTGGGATTCGAACAATGGACGCCGCACAAGAATTCTGCTTCCTCTGACCAACCGAGCTAAGATCATGTTTGTAATATATATATTTATATAAATATATTAAAATCTCTTCTTATCTAAAAATGCAGAAGCCGAGAATTGATCCTGCGTCCGATTGGAGGAAGTTACAATGTCTAACCAACTTAGCTATGGAAATATTGTTAATATATCCATATTTTTATATACATATATTAATTATAACTCATTTATTAGAAAAAAATTTCCACGATTCGAACAGCGCACTGCCTTCAACAATAAGAAATCCCTGACCAACCAACCTACAAATATTACTTTTATTTTTTGTGTATGTTTGTTATTATAATAATACAAAACCATTTCCTGCCAAATATTTTTGTTGTCCCAAGTAACATTTTTTCCCGCACTAATGTGGGAAGGAAATACCCATGGTTTGGCCAAACTGTGGTATAGGTGTTCAAAAAAACACAAATACCCAGGGTTTTGAAAAACTGTGGGTATAGGTCTTCCAAAAACACCCTATTCCATTGGTTTTACAAAACTGTGGGTATTGTTCTTTAAAAAAATACACACCCACAGTTTTACCAAAACCATCGGTCTAGGTTCCCATATTATCCCTATACCCATGGTTTTATAAAACTGTGGCTATAGGGGTACCATATACCCACAGTTTTTCAAAAAACCATGGGTATATGCCCATTTTTTAGTAGTGAAATTAATGCAACATTAAGATATTATTTCTTTAATTTACTAGAAAATAAAATAATGAAACAGTGTCTTACTCTTCTCAATCTCTTTTAGAGTACATTTATATTAGATGATTCAAACAAGAATTATGTACTAAGGCTTGCAGGATAAATTCATCGAGGTTTTCAAACTATTTTAAAAAAATGTCACCTGAATGATTCCAAAGGTAAAATAAATCTGCATCCACCCCTTCTCTACACTTACATTATATCCTATGAAGCATGGGATACATTTGTTGGTCGCCGTGGGGATGTGAAGTTTCAAGTACATTGTGGCTGATAATACGTTGTTTGAGGATACGTGTATTCATCACTTTGATTTTCAATATTTCATTTATGAAATAGAAACTTAGTACTAAAAATAAGGAACGTGCATCAAAACCATCATACCCCTATCGTAAAGCAAGGATGGGGTACGCTTCACTAGAAATTAAAATGGTAAGTATTTTAAATTTACATTAATATTGTTAGGTGCCAAGAAACACCATCATAATTATGTTTCTATTATTATATGTAGACGGATGAGTACAAAACCAAAGACATTTCCATCCCACGTCATGTGCTATGGATGGAGACACGTGTGAATAATGAAGGGAAGCTAGTAGATGAATACACACAAAAAGTGTGGGAAATATGTGTAAGTATGACACGACAAAAATATTTCTTTTAAATTTTTATTACATAAAAATAATTAGTTATTTTTCTTATATTTGATAGTCATAGGAATCAGCAACTTCTGTAGGGGATGAAGACCAATAATTGACGGATTTGAAGAATCCAAAACAATACGGTCATGTCATAGGTGTGGGGTTTGGGGTGACACCCTGAGTAAATTTTGGAAAAAAAAACAAACAGATGATAGATATAAAAAATGAAAGAAATGAGAAAAAGACTAGAAACTCATGAAGAGTGATTTAAATGACAAGGAGAGTTTCTAGAAACTTTTATGGGTGGGAAGCATGGAGAATACACAACTCAAGAAGAACCAGCACATGAAGATCCAGTCACACCCCCGCCAGCTTTGAGGTGAGTCATTCCTCTCAAAGAGATGTCTTAGCCGTGGTAATCAATTTTCTAGTAATTGTTCCCATGAAATGTGAATCAGAAAAACACTGATACTTTTTTTATACAGATCTTCTATAGGGTGATAATGATTGTTATTTATATCTATCAACACCCACCTATCACTTTGTAGCAAGGGCTACAGTGTTCAACATCCTAGAGGAAATGCTGTATAATATACCACATCTGAAAGATCATCTAAAAGTGATGATTACAATTTCTCATAACCCAAATGCATAGCTACGTATTCCACTTGATGAAAATGATATTCATAAGGTCGAAAAGGCTATTGGGACATTCATTGCATGGACATCACAACTTGTAAGTGTACAAGTGGAAAAAGAGGTATTTATTTCCATTTTTCTCTTGCTAAACATTTAACAATGAATGAAAAAATAGTCTGAACCAATGAATGTTATTATAAAAGGAGAAAGGGAAGGGGATGAAAAAAACTGTCGGCTCAAAAGTATCTATAGGATCAACCAACTGATCCCAAAGATCTACTGAAAGCACAATAACACCACCTGTTCTCTATACATATTTACTATCATTGAAGACTCACATGGATACGAAGCTAAGTGGTGGTGGTAGTCATATAGTTGTTTTGGAAAAGAATATATATGGAGAGGAAATTAAAGATTTCATTGCTGCTGAAAATGTTAATGAGATCCTTTAATATGGTTGGCTAGGCTTCACAGTTGTAAATTTATATATGAGGTATGTTTTAAGGAATTGATTTTTTAAAAGGTGATATAACGTGAAAATTATGACTAAATGCATTTTATATTATTGACAGATGTATATATAAAAAATAGTTGAAGGAATTTTCTCCTGATCCAAAATTCAGACTCCTTTTTCCTCATACACATCAACACAACTAATGAAATTTGAGCTACCAAAAAAGGATAAAATAGGGAACAGCTTGCTGAAAACATTTGAAAGCAAGATTACCGATGACAGACTCTTCCTAATATAAACCATGCAGTGGTAAAACTATATGATTAAAGCATATCAATTATATTTTCACTTATTTTATTACTTATTCCTTTTTTTCTTTTTAGGAAACATTGGCTACTAATTTTAGTGAACTTGGATACTCCAACGATTTATTTTCTCGCTTCAATGCAAGGATATCTAAAAAACTGACCACACATGATGGAGTTTGTGAATCTTTAAGACACTACATCCTATGTTTTAGGTCTAAACATCAAGTAATATAATTTATATTACCATTTATTGAGGATAATGATAAGATTGGGTGGTGTATCATTATCTTCTAAAAAGGAATGAGGATAGGGGATAAGCATAATGAGGTGATCAAGTACTACATCTGAACAAATATCAGTGTATATATAATAAAATTTCACTATCCAAACACAAATCAACAAAAGTTACTTATTCTCATAATGATCAAATTTTTTGTAGTTTCCGAAACAAACAAATTATAATGATTGTAGTTATTAGGTTTGTAAATTTATTAAAGAGATCATTTTTCATCAACAAACTAGCATCCCTAAAGAGGTATTAAAAAAACTGCTATTTAATTTAAATTATTTATTAATTCATTATTTTTATATTTTTCAGTATGACTATGAAGGTCGAAAATTCACATACTCACAAGATGATATAGATTTGTTCAGAAACGAGTGGGCCACATACCTAATTGAAGATTTTACACAAGTAGCATGGAGATATGACTTGGGGACGTGTACAATTGGAGTCATTTTTTAGAGGGTTTAATGGGATCAAAATATGAAACATTCTTGTATGTACATTTTCATAGGAAAATAGTAATTTTTAATAAATAAAAAACCCTTTTTACAGTGATTCACTTCCCCATTTTGATAGATGAAATGCACCCACAACATGCAATAATGATGAACCAGTTTTCAAAGGGATTGAGATAAGAAAAACTAGTAAAATCTCCAAAATACCTTCATATCTGACCAAAAAATCCATATTGTGTTGATAATTTAGGATAAAGATCTATGGGTCATTTGTGATGTGTAAGAGTCAACCTCACCTCAATATGAGGCATGGTGTGGCCGGTATCACTCAAAGTGTCTCTCTTTTGTTTAAAATGGACATAATTTTAAGTGAAAACATAAACTAACATACATAAATATGATCAAACACATTAAAATTGTTTTTATACAATAGTATAATGATCCATGGGTCATTTGTAACATGTATTAGTTAACCCTGTCTCAATCTGAGGCACAGTGTGGCCGGTATCACTCAAAGTGTCTCTCTTTTGTTTAAAATGGACAGAATTTTAAGTGAAAACAACAACTGACATACGTGAATCCGACCAAACACATTATGATTCTATTGATACTTTAGGGGAACGATCCATGTTCATTTTTGACGTTTACAAGTCAACCCCTCCACATTATGAGGCATGATGTGGCTAGTATCACCTAAAGTGTCTCTCTTTTGTTTAAAATGGACTGAATTTTAAGTGAAAACAACAAATGACGTACAGAAATATGACCAAACACATTTTTATTGTGTTGATAATAGAGGATAATGATCCATGGGTCATTTGTGATGTGTACGAGTCAACCCCACCTCAATATGAGCCACTTTGTGGCCAGTATCACTCTAAATGTCTCTCTTTTGTTTAAAGTGGACAAAATTTTAAGTGAATACAACAACTGACGTACGGAAATCCAACCAAATGCATTCCTATTGTGTTGATACTTTAGTAAAATGATCCATGGGTCATTTTTTATGTGTATGAGTCAACCCTACCTCAATCCGAGGCACAGTGAGGCCGGTATCACTCAAAGTGTATCTCTTTTGTTTAAAATGGACATAATTTTAAGTGAAAACAACAACTGACATACGAAAATCTGAAAAAACACATTCATATTTTGTTTATAGTTTAATGGAACGATTCATGGGTCATTTTTTGACATGTAAGACTCAACCCTGCCTCAATATGAGGCAAAGTGTGGCCGGTATCACTCAAAATGTCTCTCCTTTGTTTGAAATTGACAAAATTTTAATTGAAAACAACAACTGACGTACGGAAATATGAACAAAACATTTGGATTGTGTTGATACTTTAGGTTAAAAATCAATGGGTCCTTTTTAATGTGAAAAAGTCAACCCCACCTCAATCTGAGGCACGTTGGGGATGGAATCACTGAAAGTGTCTCTTGTTTTTATAAAATGTAAAAAAAATTTAAGAGAAAACAACAACTGATGTACAAAAATCTGACCAAATGCATTCTAAATGTATTGATACTTTAAAATAACGATATATGGGAAATTTTTGATGTATACAAGTCAATATCGCCTCAATCTAAGGCACGGTGTGGCTAGTATCACTCAAAGTGTCCATCTTTTGTTTAAAATGGATAGAATATTTAGTGAAATTAAAAACTAACATATGTAGATCCCAAAAAACACATTATTATTGTGTTTATACTTTAGTAGAAAGATCCATCGGTCATTTGTGACATGTATGAGTCAACTATGCCTCAATCAGAGGCACGATGGGGCCAGTATCACTCAAAGTGTATCTCTTTTGTGTAAAATGGACAGAATTTAATGTCAAAACCACAAATGACATACGGAATTCCGACCAAATGCATTTGGATTGTGTTGATACATTAGTTGAATGATCCATTGTTCATTTTTGACATGTATGAGCCATCCTCTCCTCAATTTGTGGCATGGTGTGCCCGATATCACACAAAGTGTCTATCTTTTGTTGAAAATGGACAGAATTTTAAGTGAAAACAACAACCAATGTAATGAAATCCAATCAAACTCATTTGGATTGTGTTGATAATTTAGGGGAACGATCCATCAGTCATTTTTGATGAGCACAAGTAAACCACGCCTTAATATGTGGCATGGTGTGGCCGGTATCACTCCATGTGTCTCTCTTTTGATTAAAATGGACATAATTTTAAGTGAAAACAACAAATGAAGTACGTAAATATGATGAAATGTATTAATATTGTGTTTATAATTTAGTTAAAACATCCATGGGTCATGTTTGACATGAACGAGTCAACCTTGCCTCAATCAGAGGCACAGTGTGGCCGGTATCACTCAAAGTGTCTCTCTTTTGATAAAAATGGACAGAATTTTAAGTGAAAACAACAACTAGCGTACAAAAATATGACCAAATTCATTCATATTGTATTTATACTTTACATGAAAATTACATGGATAATTTTTGACGTGTATGATTCAACCTCGCCTCAATCCATGGCATAGTGTGGCCGGTATCACTCAAAGTGTATCTCTTTTGTCTAAAATGGAATGAATTTTTAGTGAAAACTCCAACTGACGTACAGAAATCCAACCAAAGGCATTTCGATTGTGATTATAAATTAGAGTAATGATACATGGGTCATTTTTAACATGTATGAGTAAACACTACCTCAATTAAACGCACAGTGTTGCCGGTATCACTCAAATTGTCTCTTTTTTTGTTTAAAATGGAAAAAAATTTAAGTGAAAAAAACAAATGAGGTATAGAAATCTGGCCAAACAAATTAGGATTCGATTGATACATTAGGTAAAATATCCATGGTTCATTTTTGATGTGTATGATTCAACCCCACTTCAATCAGTGGCATGGTGTGGTCGGTATCTCTCAAAGTGTCTCTCTTTTGTTTAAAATGGACAAAATATTTAGTGAAAACAACAACTGACGTACGAAAATCTCTCCAAACAAATTCATACTATGTTAATACATTAGAGTAACTATACAAGGGTAATTTTTGACATGAATTTGTCAACCCAGCCTCATTCTTGAGTCATAGTGGCGTCGGTATAACTCAAAATGTCTCTCTTTTGTTTAAAATAAACAAAATTTTAAGTTAAAACAACAACTGACGTACGTAAATCTGGCCAAGCGCATTCCAATTGTGATTATACTTCTATATAATGAACCAAGGGTCATTTGTGTCATGTAAGAGACAACCCTGTTTCAATATAAGGCATGGTGTGGCTGATATTACTCAAAGTGTCTCTCTTTTGTTTAAAATGGACAAAATATTAAGTGAAAACAACTACTGACATATGGAAATCTGACCAAAAAATATTGTATTTTGATTATAAATTAGGATAATGATAAACGTGTCATTTGTGATTTTTACGAGTCACACACACCTCAATCTGAGTCACGGTGTGGCCGGTATTACTCAAATATTTTCTCATTTGTTTAAAATGGTCTGAATTTTAAGTGAAAACAACAACTGACATACGAAAATCTAACCAAACACTTTTGTATTGTGTTGATACAATAGGGGAATGATACATGGATCATTTTCTATGTGTATGAGTCAACCTCACCTCAATTAGAGGAACAGTGTGGCCGGTATCATTAAAAATGTCTCTCTCTTTTTTAAAATGGACAGAATTTCAAGTGAAAACAACAACTGGCGTATGGAAATCTGACCTAACGCTTTTAGATTGTGTTGATAATTTAGGAGAATGATCCATGGGTCATTTTTTACCTGTAATAGTCAACCCCACTTCAATTCAAGGCACGATGTGACTGGTATCACTCAAAGTGTCTCTCTTTTGTTAAAAATGGACAGAATTTTGAGTGAAAACAACAACAAACATACGGAAATCCGACCAAACACATTCAGATAGTGTGGATACATTAGTAGAATGATCTATGGGTCATTTTTTACATGAATGAGTCAACCCAACTAGACACCACCCCACTCCGCTGGACACCCCCATGGACATCCCCCCCCACTACCACCACCCTGGACAACCCCCACCCCATGAACACCAACCAACCCCCCTGGACGGCACCCCCACCCATCCTAGACACCACCGCACCACCTGGACACCCCACTCCCTTAGACACCCCACCCCCATGAACAGCCTCCCCCAACCCCTAGAACTCACCCACCCCCCTTGGACAACCCCACCAACCCCTTGGACACCACCCCACCGCCCTTGGACAACCCCACCAACCCCCTGGATCGCCCCACCCTCTGGACACCACCCCACCCCATGTACACCCCCACCCCTGGACATCTACACAACTTGGAAATCCTCCCAACCCCTTGGACACAAGCCCAACCCCCTAGACACCACCATAGATAGCCCCCCCACCCTCGACAACCCCCACCCCCTTGGACACCCCCAACCCCCTGGACACCCCCAACCCCCTAGACACCACCCCACCACCTAGACACCCCCACCCCCTGGAAAACCCCACCCCCATGGACAATCACCCCCACCCCCATAGACACCAACCCATCCCCCTTGGACAGCCCCACCAACCACCTAGACCCCCCCCCCCACATTCTGGACACCACCCCACCACTTTGGACACCCCCACCCACAGGAAAGCCCCCCAACCCCCTAGACACCCCCACCCCCTTGGATACCCCCTACCCCTTTGACACCCACCAACCCCCTGGACGGATCCCCAACCCCTCTTAGACACCTCCCCACCACAAGGACACCCCACCCCCTAGACACCCCCACACCCATGAACAGCCACCACCACCCCTGGACACCCCACCCCCTGGAAAGCCCCACTAACACCCTGGACACCACCCCAAACCCTAGACACCCCACCACCCCTCTGGATGGACCCCACCCTTGGACGCCCCCACCCTACCTCATTACCACCCCACCACCTGGACACCCCCACACCTAGACAACCCCACCCCCATAGACACCCCCACCATCCCCTGGACACCACCCACACCCCATGGACAATCCCTAGCCTCCTGAACTGCCCCCACCCCCTAGACACCCCAATCCCCTTGGACACCCCCATCCCCCCAGACACCCCCACCACCCTGGACACCCCCTACCCCCATTGGAAAGCCACCCCAAACCCATGAACTGCCCCAACCCCCCTAAATTCTGAATATAAATCTTTATGTATTTAATTAAATTATTAATTATGTGGTAATGGTGTATGGGTATGCTTGTCGTATGGTTATAATTTCTATAATTACCTTATGAATTATGTTTTAATTTTGTATGGGTATACATGTTGATATGCTGATTTTTTGCTGGTCTTGTTTGGGTATACTGCTGCAGAATTTTATATTACAGCAGGTAGGGCATTTATTAGTGATTTTTTAGTGCTATTAAAGGGAGCCTTTATCAACACCTTTTTATCCCTGATAAAGGTATCCATTATCAGATTATTTTTATCACACATAAAGGATCCCATTATCAGTAATATTTTAGCACTGATAAAGGATAACTTTATCAACACCTTTTTAGTGCTGTTAAAGTATACCTTTCTCAGTGGTTTTCGACGCTGATAAAGGAGACACCCTTTATCAGCATTTAGATTTTCAGCACTTTTTAAGCGCAGTTAAAGCCCATTTTGAGTACTGATAAAGCCCATTTTTATAGTAGTGATTGCATATGTGAGAAGAATGTTGGAAGGGATCAATACATTGTAGTGGTGGATTTATTCTTATTTAAATATAAAATTATGTGACATTATAGTAAATAAATTAAACCAAGAGTTCCATTATTATAGTGATATCAAAGTTAACCCATTTTAATTAAGGTTATTCGAATAAATAAAAAAATGATTGTCCCTTTAAAAAAAAATTTATTAAAGGACATTAAAGAATTAATAGTGTACTTGAAATCTTGTGTATATCCTCAGGAATGGGAATTTATCATTAGACTCTCTCTCACTTTTTTTTGGTAGATTAAAGTTGTATTAATGATTTATAAAAAATATTTATAAAAAATTTACATTTCATTATTATTCATATTATTCCAAATACTTCAGAACATAAATGTAAGGGGCTATTTCATCTCGATTGACAGGTGCATGCACGTGCATTTCCACCTTAGCTTCCCTGAGTGAGTATAGTAATAGTTATGTTTTTATTCATCATTACAAATAATGTCATATTAATATTTTTTTTTTAAAATTAGGGGATTTTAGTTCCACGAGTGATGAATCTTCATCCTACTAGCATGGGTCTGATTGGGGATGCTCCTAGACCAAGATAGAGAACCTTCCATACCCATCCCCAAACCGACTTACCAACATACACCCCATATACTACACTTTTCCATCCTCCTCTTGAGTATCCATGGATGTTTTTATCCATGCATATATCATCATATCAGCTACCCTCTTATTCCTATACCATGTCATTAAAGACTCTAGGGATAATCCCACAGATGGCTCAGTCATCTCATTTTTCCTCTTCTACCGATACCTAATCAACACCACATCCCCTAATGTTCCTACATTCACCATATACACATCTAATGATTTATCCCCTATCCAACTAAACATATTATATCATCCATACAATACCTACAATTCCTACCACCCATCCATAATCTAATGAGTTTGTTCCTTCATCTTCCACTCCAATGAATGAAGGCCACCCAGAGCATACACTGGAATGGACACCTCTTTAATATGTTTTTGATCCCAGATAGCCTATTGATTCATCAAGGCCTATTTACCATCCTTCAAAATGTTTTTTATTATAACTATTTCATATTATATCAATTCATATTTTTCCTCTTATACCGTGACTTAATTATTCTTCATTTCTCCCTTTTTTTCTTATTCTATGGGATCTCCTTCTAGGCTATGTGGGTGCACTCATATGAAGGAAGCCAAGAACCCCTAGACACAGAAAATGGAGTATTACAATGTATAAAATCATATGGTATGTAAATATTCAAGGAAATTTAGAAGTTTCATGTCCACTTTAGTCACGTACCACTATATCATTCCAGTGGAACTAGTCTCATGGAGACATCTTAGTAAACACATCAAGGAAAGAGAATGGTAGTGCATATGGGTAATAAAATTTTATAAATTTGTATCTATATTATTTTTGAATTTATAGGATATAGAATGTTCATTTAAGAGTCAGTTTAACATTCCCGATATAGAAGATTCTAGGACTGAAAGGTTGATGGATGTTGGGGATTTATGGTGATCATACAAGCATAAGTTGTATGCTTTTTGGATGAGTAGATTTGGTTCTAACATAAAGGGTTTACCCACATTCCATGACCTTCCAAAAATTCAATATCAAAAAATTATTTTACATTGGAATATTGATGAGCTTAAGGTATTCCCAATCATTAAAGGATTCCATAAAAAAAATTTATTATTATTATTACTTGTATTGGAAGTTTTTAGGAAGCGTCATGAAAAAGTATAAATAAAAATGATTCAATGACATATCAACACACATAAGGGCGTACTACAATGTCTGAGAATAAGAAGAACTTCTTACATTAATATAAATAAAAATTATGCCTATAATTAAATGTTTACTTAGCTTAGACCAACTCATATTTGAATAAGATACTTTTAGAACCCATGAAATAAAAGTGTTAGTCAATTTTATATTAAAAGTATATTTAGATAGAAAATATTTCTTATAGAAAACAAATGGAAGAAATAAAAATGAACAATTAGATTCATAATGAACAAAAAATACACAAAAAATAGTTAAAATGAACAACAAAGTGCTTCATGATCCTATATTGGAAATTCTCTTATGCAAGGTCTATTTAATTACTAGTAGTGCTTCTCCAACATCCAATCAATTCTTGTAATGATTCCCCACTACATGGACACATGTCACCCTTCCACCTAACTTTATAGTGATCTCTTTCCACACTATGGTTCCTCTTAACTATACCTAATTTTTGTTTCTCAATTTCCCTTTATATAGACAGTCCCATGTAGAAGTCACTTTTGATCACAAGTGGTTATCCTTTTGATAACAAAGCTTCTCAAGAGTATGGATGTATTGGAGTTGGATATATTTTTTTCTTCTTTTTTAAATGACTCATTAAAATTTAGTATTAACTCATATGTATATTGTGTTCCATTTTTATATTTACAACATTCCTTCTAAACAAAATATTTTACTACTTATATCGATACTCCAAACTTCTTCTACAATTATTACTACCAATATTAAAAAAATTAATACTATCTATGATACTATTGTGATTACAAAAACTCATACTCATCCTCCTTTACCACCCCCCCCCCTCTCTTTCATCTTTTTCCTCCTCCTACTATGAGAACCGAAAATACAACTTCTACTATGACTTCAACTAAAACAAATCCCATTACCACTGACACTACTTCCAATACCACTACTACCCCTACCATAATAAATACTATCCCTAGAACCTATAACCACCATGAGTATTTCTTCACTAATATCTATATGCAATAATCATATAGATACACTGATGATGATGATGATTCCAATTGTCCATAATCCAAATGGAAAATTAGCTTATAGACCTAATGGCCAATTGGCCTATAGGCCTAATGTCAAATCACATTAATTACGAATAATTCGTTTATTTAAAAGTTATTATTCTATTATTATTGAAGATTATAAAATTTTTTCATTTTTAATATGTGTATACTAATCAATTTCATTTGAAAGAAGCTATATTTGGCATCGAATGTTGTGTACCTCGAGCTAAATAATTTTTATCGAGTAGGTGGAAAAAAGAATGAATTGCAGTAAATTAAAAAACACAAGAAAATATTATTAGTTTTTTTATTCATTTTTTAAATATTTATAAGAAATTCATAATTAAATATCTTTCTCATATATTCAATTGGATTCCATGCATGTCCTATATGATAAATAGGATGACAACTTCAGGTCAAACGCCCATTTGAGTTATGTTTTAGGTAACGAGCATCAAAGCAAAGTTTGATGTCGACCATGTAAAAACATTATCCACTCCTGGTATTGGTCTCAATAAAGCTCCTATCACGTATCCCAGAATCCTGAGATGTAGAGAACTTATGAAAATGTAGCTAAATCTAAAAAAATGCTTTAGAGGAGCAGGAAAGAAGTAAACAGGAGCATGAAAGAAGAAATATGATCACTAGAAAATTCTTGAAATCAATGTCAGTTATCAACTAATCACTTTCATCATAGGCTACTACTAATACTGATTCATATATGGCATCGATGATTTCGATAAATGATGGCTTGATTGATGCTAATGATGGTCTTAATGGTGATTGATCTAATGGTCATGGTGATGATGTTGGTGATGATGTTTACGATCAAGATGATGTTGTTGGTGAGCATGCTTCTATTTCTAGTGATGATAATGATGATGTTGATTATGGTGAGGATGGGGAAGTTGGTTATGGGGGAGATATTGATCCCCTTCATTTTTGATTTATCAGGAAGGAGACTTTTCATTTTTTTAATGACTTAAATTGAATTTTTTCTGGATGTATTTGTATCTTTTAGTATATTATGTGGTTTGAAAATTGTTAAAACCAATATATTAGATACTAAATTCAGAAAGTCTATGCTTATTGAATGTATATTGTTTGGTTTATTTTATTTATTGATTCGGGTTTTTGGTGAAGAAGGTGGTGGGGCTGGTTCCAAATGTATATACCAATCTATACATGCATTTTGTTGAACTTTGGGATTCAGTTTTCTATTGAGGATACATATGCCCACAGTTTATTGAAACTCTTGGTATAAAAAATCTCGATGAAATATACCCATGGATTCTATACAAACCCTGGGTATAGGCCAATATTTATTCCTCAGCATTCCATGGTTCTCAAAACTGTGGGTATAGCCTATACCCACGGTTTTGGGGGCTATACCCACCATTTAAAACCATGGGTATATGGGCCTTTTGCATTAGTGGTTGTCGGGAGCATCATAGGTCCAACAATGTGACCATCCATATTCAACCATTATTTGAAAATTGTTTAATATGAACATTGGAAACTATACTATTAGTAATAATTTTAACATTATAATTTTATGTAGAAATTATAAAGAATAATTAACAAAGGAGAAACGATGACCTCAATCGTTAGAGTCGTGCCATATAAATCCCATATATCCAAACTTGGGAGGATGGTAGCATCCCTGGGGTTCTCTCTTGATCCATCCCAATACTAGATTCAATAAGTAAAGCTAAAATAAAATCTCCTATGGGAAAAGATCACGTAATTGGAAATTTGAACTCAGACGATGGTAGTCAAGACACCTCGTTAATTTATCACCATAACACACCATAATATTAAGGAATACATGGCTGTAATAAGGGATTATGTTTATAATAATTAGTTACATAATGTGTAATTCCATTTTATAAGTAAAATTTTTAGTCCATCAATTCGTTCCGAAAAATAGTTTTTCTTCAAAAAAATTATTTTTAATTGAGATTGAATTTGATAAATTGACTTTTTGGATCTAAATTGTAAATTTCAAAAAAGCTATATAAATTTTTATAATAAACTATGGAATTATGAATAACCTTAATTTAAATGAAAATTTACAATTAAAACACTTTTATTTAAATATAAATGATAAAATAATTTTAAATTTTTTTGGTGTCTTAAATTTTACTATTCAAATTCAATCTGCTATTATTTTTAATAAGGATTTTATATTTAAAAGTTATAATTCACATATTTATATAATTATTCTGATAAAATAAATATTAGTTTTGAAGTCATAAAGAAAAAATTATGGTAAGGTAAATTTATGAGAATTTTCATAAGTACTTTATTTTCTTATGAATAGTAAATATATAGTTTGAGTTTTTTCGGTATGTTTAGTGACTTAATTATTATGTCATAATGATATAGAAACTAATTAACCAAAACCCATGGCCTAAAATATTATATTTTATTAATATAAAGTATTTTAATATATTTTAATCAATTTTCAAACCTATAATTTACTTTCCAAACTCTAAAATGGAAACATAAACATTAAAAAAGTTATTTTGGTGGAATCATTCCTTTTCTATGACAAAAAAAGTAATATAAAATGATGATCAAAATCTTGATGATTAAAATATCATAAAATATGACGTAGTTTTCCAAAACCATGGCCAAATATCATGGGAATGCCCATCATTTTTCATTTTCCACAACCTATGTTTCAAAGGCCTATATTTGGAGATTAATGAACAAATCCTCTACATTATATATGAATACAAATCCATTTAACCATTTAATTTCACTCCCGATCCATAATACAAAAATATATGGTAGTGTTACCTCCCAATGACTCCTCCCATGGTGTCTCCAATCCCCTAAGGTCTCACTTCTCATGTTTTAGAAACAACTCTTCAAGGCAATGGAAATATCCACTTCTCTTTTCCATTCAGGTTCCCTCTTTATGTGGTATTTCTTACAATTTCCCAAATAAGTTCTCTTGACTAATTTATTTTAACTCTTTACTTTAAAAATATTATTTTATGAGTGGGATACCTTATTCCCCTCTCATTTTATCATTTTCAAAAACATCATTTTTTACCCGTTATGATACTGGATTTACTCCTCAAAATTTCACTTTTATCCTCAAGAAATTATCTTTTATTTTTTTTTGTGAATAAACTAACCTATTTATTTTTTTAGGGGTATTTAAAAATATGTAAAAATTATTTATTTCTTTTCTATTATCAATATACCTAAAACATACATTCCCTATCCATGGGTGAAAAATGGCAAAATGATATTTTCTTTAAGCACATTTTAAGACACCATGTTTTTAAAATGAAACCTATTTATTTTATTTTCACCAAGTTGTTTATGAAATATTTTATTATGATATATGCATATCAAATTAATTAAGACACATTTTGGGTGCCTAAGATAGTTCTCAAATGCATCAGGTAATGAATTTAATCTCTATAGATGACATGTTTTACGATACCTTGGTGAATAAAGTTGGTAATTTTTATGTCACCTCTATGATAAAAATTGGTGACATGATTATGAAGGTCTCATTTAAATGTTGTATCTATATTTTCGTGTTATTATTAATGTCTTTTTAATAATGATATTCCTCATGTTCATTTTCTCATGCCATAAATATATTCTTCATGTTTTTATTTAAATTCTTCAAGATCGCATATACACTGTTTCTATTAATTAATTCCTTACTAGGCCTAATGCTCACCATTTTTTTGATGTATCTCCCTAGGTTATGAGATGTAGTAATAGTACTTTGGATGAACCAATGAATAATCCTATCTATTTTTTAATAATTTTTTATGTATTAATGTATTATGTACCTTATTTCCATGAAACTAAACATTAAATGATCCTCTGTTTGTATAATTTAATGAAAAATTATGTATTAAATACGAGGGATTCCATAGAATCCCATTATATTGACGAGGATAAAAACATATATTTCTCTCTAGTTTCTTCTTCTTCAATTCAAAATGGTGATGAAATAAGAGTTTTTGAGGATATTCATTTTGTTGATGAATCTCTTGTTAGAGATGTTCCTAGAGACCCTATTGACAGCGGGGAATCCCCATACTATGGCAGTTGGAAATCAGATCATAGAGATGAACTAGTTGTTTCATCCACTATTTAGGAAGATTCACAATCCAAGGAGGAACCATTTCTTGGATCTAGGTTTCTTGACATCTTTTACCCTGATTCAGATGGCGAAGGTGATGGTAGTGATGATGATCACCATGTAGTCCACATGAGCACAGGGTAATTTCTATCCCTATTGATAAAAAATATATTAATGGATATCTTGTAGTACCAATTGATGAGGACATCTAGTTATAAGTCTTTCATTCAAATGCTGATGTTGCTGAATCTTCTCTTTTAGAGGCTATGTTACCAAATCAATAGAGGATTTCATACCATCTACCTGCTAATCTTGTACCCTCTGACTATGCTTCTAAGGATGATCTGCATGCTTTTAGGGTGAGAATGGATTTCGATATTAGTGTAGTTTATAGATCCACACCTTCTAAAGAGGTTAAGATCTATGAAAAAGAAACAATATTAATTTTTTAGTTGGTTATATTTCACATTCAGACTAAAATGACATTGATGATTCCAGAAGTGGAGATTGAGAATAGGATATAAGACAATGATATGGAAGTAGTGAAGTCCATCATGGTGGATATGAGATCCAACCATGCAACCTGATAGACAACCATTATGGATAGATTGGACACCTTAACTATAGGTGGCACTTCTAATTCCACTTCTCCACCTCCTACTGCAGTTCAGTTGATATAGAAATGATTATAGCTATTTTGAGGGAGGATTTGTATGATATCTTAGGTGATCTAAATACATAACACCATGAGGAGATTCAAAAGATTGGGAAACATGGTGAACCCATCTATAAATTGGTTAGAGAGTGTTTAAATAAATATACGAGTGATATGGAGTCTATCAATAAATCCATAAATACTACCTTTCTATACATTATTCCATGCATGAGCACAATTATCATTTTAAATTTCTCACAATGAATTTAAGGATGCCCCCTATGACTAGGTCCTTCAAAGATAAAGTGAACAATGTTGATGTTTTGGCCCCTATATTTATGTTATTTATATAGGAGAATAAATATTTCATCGCATAAATAGAGATATATGGAAGCTTAATCATGGATTTTTTCAACTTCACAATACCATTTTTGTATGTATCTAGGACTCCAGTGTGGGAACCTAATGTTATTCCAATGTATTCTCTCACTTATAATACTTCAATAGCACCTATTCCTCTATGGTTTTAGCCTTTTATAACGCCACTAGTTGGGGTTGTTAGGTATCTCAGGCCGGTTGTGATCAGGGGGATTCCTACTTCTACCTCCACACCCTCAGATTCAACCTATATGCCTCCTATCACTAGAAAATACAAAGTCTCTTATTAATCCTTCATCTATTTGAGTTGAGAGTGATTCTGATTCAAATTCGTCTTTAAAAGGAATTTTATTTTTCCTTATCTTGCCTATTGAGATATATTTATTGAATTTTGACATCTAATGTGACATCCTAGAAATTCCCAACGTAGTTTAATTATAAAAATAATTTAGTAAATGTAATAATTTATAATTAAAATAAACTAATATTTTATTTGGGATGATTTTCTTTGGGAAAATATTAACAGAAACTAAGTTTTTTAAGTAATAAAAATAAAAAATTGATCATAAGGTAATTATTTACAACTATATAATAATATTACTTTGAATTATTATAAAAAAATTATAATTCATCACTTATGATTTTCTAAAAAAAATCATAGTTTGTAATTTTATTTTAATTAATATTCTAAAAACAAACATTTTTTTGTTTTTTTTAAATAATATTTTAAAATAACTTTATTTATTTAGTTATTTTGATAAAATAGAATTTATTTTTATCCAATGGTTATTTAATAAAATATTTTAGAAGAATTATTATATTAATATAAAAATATTATTAAATTTTCTAATAAGTTTTGGATTTCAAAAGAATGATATATATATATTTTAATATGAAATATTTGTTTTGAATTATAAGTTATGATTAAGTTAATTTCATTAAATTATAATTAAAAATTGAATTTCATATAATAACATAAAATATGGATATTTTTAAATTGTGAAAAGGGACAAAATAGGGGCCTCATTTTGGAATAGGGTAGTTGAGTAGGTTACTGGTATCCTCAAGTGGAGTTGGTTCTTCCTCTATGTGGTTGGAGTTAAGTGACATGCCACCAGATGAAGCTCAAGAACCAATGAATCCAGTTCAAAGGCCATCATGAGTTGGAGGAATATAGAGTGAGGATTTCAGAGTAAGGTCTCAGCCATAGTTGAAGAAGTAGACTGAGTGCTGATAATGATTCGAGTTTCGTCGAAGGTCTAACCATGAGTTAGTGGTTATGAATAAAAAATCATGACGTAGATCCAATGGTCCTCGGTTTTCATTAACCTAGGGATTTAGGACATTGTTTTCCTTTCTAGGTTCTGATTGTCCTTCAATATTTTTCAGTTTGTTTTTGATTTTTTTTCTTTGGAGATGTTATTTGTTATTTGTGGTGTTGTCTTTGTATAATATTTTTCTTTTAGATTATGAATATAAATCCCTATTTAGGATCTGATGTTTTCTGGAAGAACGATTTGCATATCCATTTTTTGTCTTTTTAAATTGTTGTTTTGAATTAATTTTCTTCATTGTCTACATATATACCCCAGCTTGCTCGGCAACATTAATTTTTTCCCTATATTTAAATACTAGAGAATCACTTATGATCTGTAGATAAACCATTTAAATAAATTTTAATTCCACTTTATAAACAATGGAGTTTTTTGATTTAAAAACCCTAAATCTAAGTGCTAATTGATTTAGAAAACCAATACCCAGTCTGGTGATGGTGCAAAGAAACAACATATGCAATTTTTATGCAATTCACATAAAGTATTTTATTTATTTAAATTGTATTTTAATATTCTTATGTAAGGTATTTTCATTAATTATTTATTTTCTCATCATTTAGTTGTTTTTTAAGAGAAACCTTATTAAGGTTGATACCACATTTATTAATTTTCATTTATGACTCTTTATTTTAAAAATTATTATGGGGTTGTATTTATTTTACTATGTTGTGATATTCTTTTGTAATGATTAAATTTGTCAATTTAACTTTATTTTATAAAGATATATATACATATAAAGATATTGATATATATATATATAAATAAATATATTTCAATATATTTATTTACATTTCAAGAATTTATAATGTATGGGTGATTTTATAATTATTTATTCACATACTATAGTTCTGGATTTCCAAATTTTGAAAGGATTATACTTATTTTCATTAAAAAAATGTTAAAATGTACTTTTTTTATAATTATGTGTATTATAAATTCCATGTTATATATATATATACATATGTTTTAAATCTGAATTTTTTTTGAAATTATGTTTTCCACATATTTATGTATTATTCCATTATTATTTACATAAAAGTTATGAATGAATTATATTTATATGTTATATATATGTTTAATTCATTTTCCAATATCATATTGTTACAAATTTCATGTTCTTCCAAGCCTAACAAATGATTTTCTATGGAGGTTTATATTTATAAATTTATATATAAATATATGTGTATGTTTATTTAATGCTTGTTTACAATTTTAAAATAAAAACTATAGTGGAAAACATATATATATATATATATATATATATATATATATATATATATTAGTAAGGAATGTTGAAAAGGATTTTATAAAAATAAACACTTGGAAATGGAAAACATTATTGAGAGTGGGGAGGTAACCCATCCCTTTGGAAAGTGGGTAGACCCCGACAACCTTTTAGGTTTCAAGTGGTCTCATGTGTTTTGTTTTCAAGAACTTTCCCAATGTTTTCCAAAAATCACTAGATTGTTTTTATACCATTTTCAATGTATTATAATTTTTTTGAAGTACATTTTACAAATTTAATTTTAAATGGTATTTTAGAAAACCCTTTACTAAAAATATTAATTCTCACCCCTTAATTTAAATTATTTTTAACAATTTTAGTAGAGTTTTATAAAGGAATTCATTTCGCATGTAGATTTAGCACATGAAAAGGCTTTCTTTTTAATTGATTTTATTTTTTATAGTTATTTAATATTTTTAGTAATGAATCTATTTCTCAAAAACCTAGACTGGTACAAGTTCCTAGAATGTAATAAATATTGTGTATTTGTTCAGTTTCATTTAAATAAAAAACTACATTTCATTTGTATGTACTGAACCTAAAAGCATAGGTTTGGGGCATTAAATATAATGAAAACTCTATTTTACTCTTCTTACTTTCATTCCCGGTTTTTTGTTTTATTATTTCATATTTTTTATTGTCATAAAAGGGGGAGTAATCTTAAATAGAATTTTAGGAACATGTGGAATATAATTATTAATGTATTTCACATTAGTTAATATGATGTTAAGAATATCATATTTTATATTCATATTTCTTGTTTTTATTTTTCATATATGTGGTTATAAAAATCCATGATTTGTACTCCTCAAAATGTGAGAAATTTATGGAAACTTTTTATTTTAATGCTCACAAATCATGATTATTATGTTTATAACAAGTTTAATGTTTTATGATAGTCAATAATATTACAATTATATTTGTGATCAAATTTGGTAATGTATTGATCTACTAGTACATTAAAGAGATCAACCATTAGTTATATAAAATATCCTAGTGGACTACATATACCGTTAGACTCTACCAATGTTGGGTCTACCATTGAGAGCATTCACTGTTAGTTCAAGTGATCTATTGTTGGTTGTGATGTTATATCATTAGTTCATCCTAATATACTAGTGTACTACATCTGCTACCAGACTCTACTACTAAGTACATCTATCATAAGTTCAAAAAAATCAACTGTTGAGCTATATCTGCTATTGGAGAATATTACTCAGACTGATCTACTGTCAAAGTTAATCTACTGATGGACCTTGCTAAAACAAATATGTGCTACCGTCAGGTTGATCTAACATCAGAATACATGTACCACCAAAGACAATCTACCACCAAAGTGGATTTACCATCATCACATCTACTGCTAGTTTTTTATACCACTATCCAATGCTACCATAAGATATAATATACCATTAGGCTAGATCTACCAATATTAAGGATCTTACACCAGAGTTCTATCATTGTTGTTTAGATTCTTTATTTTAATTTAATTCCTCTAATCGATTGTTTAAGGAATTAAATAACCATAGTCCAACCGGGATATAAGAATCATTTTTCCTGAACCACTCAGTGGATGCAGTGAAGACAAAGTTAGACTTTCCTTTAGTTCTCGGTGTGAGGATCTAGAAATTTCATTATTATTATTATTCAACAGATAATTTGACTTGGATAGTTATATATTTATATAAACTTCTTACTGTGTAGGTGTTGAACTGTTTGTGAAACAATGGAGCCAATATCAATATTAACAGAATGAAAAAAATAATATTTTATCAAACTTATATAACACTCTATCTTCATACACATTCTGAGAAACTTGTTTGAGACTATTCCAAGATAAATAAGGGGCATATAACAATTGAAGCATCATATATTTAATTGCATCATATTTTATATTAATTTATTTCTTTCTCTTTCTATTTTATGCTTTTCATCTGAGAAATGTTATTTTGGTACTCATTTTATCTATACATGGTGTCTCATAATCTTAAACTAGAGATTACTTGATATTCACTCAAACTATTTTACATGTATTCTCTTTAATAACTATGAAATATGCCCTTTGTGGCCTGGAAATATTTTAATCCCAAGTATAACATTAAAAGAGGCTTTGACCAAGAACATACCAATGTGTTACTGATTCTAAAACACTGTATAGGTTGTGGATAAAGTTTGTTGTTTAATAAAATTCTTGTAATGATGTGATTTCCATATGGAGGGGATTATGTCTCAGCTTCAGACAAAACCCACTATTTTATTCTTTTTTATGATTTTTTGGTTTTTTTATATTTCAAAGTTAAAAATGTATTTTTTATTATAATATATAAAACAAAACATTACATTGATAGTCCGTATTAATTTGTGTTTATATAAATTGTTTTAATAAGTATGTTGATTTGAAAAGTTAAGGTGATTTAAAAAATTGTTTTAACTGAGACTTAATATCACTTTGAGATATTATTTGAGTGATCATACTTATAAAATTTTACTATTTTGATTAAGTAGGTGTGTTATTATTTTTGGATTTTTTAAAATATATTTTAACATAAATTTTACTGGGAACTCAATTCACCCCCTCTTTAGTTACTCAATTTTAAAATAAATTTAGGTATATCATTGATAATATTTTTGAAATGTAAAAAAATTAACATTGATGAAGAAAGGTATGAAATGACTTATGTTATTACATATGGATAAAATGAAGGGTAAATGGTTTGTCGGATGAAGAAAATGTAGTAAACCAATAAATAAATCAAAAGAATATTTCGAGATCACCTCCACCCTTCGAGTTATACTACCACATATATTAACATTATATGTTCTTGTAGATACAATATTCAATGTTGGAATTTTTTCCTAAATTTAATATGAAGAATATTCATTTTGATATTTCATTAGAGACATGGTTGTTCTAGAAAGTATAAATGATATTATCATGTTTTAATGTAAATGAGTCTCAATGGTGAATATGTATATGAAGTACATTTTCAAACTCCAACAATCCAAAAAATGATATTTTTTTCATTATAGTTAATAACTAATCATATTTATTATCAGACTATATATTACTTTTATGTAATTTGGAAACCTAATGAAGAAATATTTAGACTCATTAATCCCTCTGTAATTTATATAGAAATAGTTTCATTGGAATTTGTAGAAATTGAAAAGAAAAAATATTCATTCATAGAAGAATTTGAAAATAAAATAACAGATGATAGACTCTTCTTGGTGCCTACAATATAGGGATATCATTATACATTATAATCATAAAAAAATATATTTTTATTATTATCATTACTTATTTTTTTTGAAAGAATTGTTTTCTCATCATAATCAATTTGGATACCATAAATATTTATTTTATTTTTTGATCCAATTCACGTATTTCCATCAAAATAACCACACATGAGATCTATTTTGAATTTTTAATGCACTTCAATAAATATTTTACATATAAAAATAAAATTATATATTTAATTTTTTTAATGAGAATTTTATTAGGATAAAGAGATCAATTAATATTTTCTAAATCATGGTTTTAGGTCGAAGATTGGATATTATAAGTTTATGGATTTATTCAAATGAAAAAATATAAATGTATATTTAATATGATAAAATTATGAAAAAATATTTCAAAATAATTTATTATTTTGGCTAATATTACTACAATGTGTGGAGAAAAATAATGACTATGACTATGGCTGTTATGTTGGAAAATTTATGAATGATATCATATACCATCAAAAGACTAGCATCCCCAAATGGGTAATTTCATAAGGAAAATATGATTTTATTTAAAATATTTTTTAATCATGTTTTCTTCTATATTTTCATACTACTATCATGATTACCAATAATATATATACTCAAAAGAACTTGTAAATATATTTAGAGATGACTGGATATAGTACATGGGTTATAATTTTTGTCAATGTCATGATTTACCTATTATTTTTATTATCGATAACAATATATAACCTTAGAGATAAATTTGGGATGTGAATAATTATTATCGGAATGATTATATATTATATATGACATATTTCTCAAGTAGAAGTATAATGTAGGGTTATGAAATATGAATTATGATAGAGCTAGTAACAAGTCTGAAGCAACTTTTGTTCATGAGATATTGGGATTTGAGGATGGAACATAGATAATTGAGATAAGGATATGTTTCGAGGATCCTTATACCAAACAATATGAAGACATATTACCAATTACTAGGGAAGGTACTTCCATGCTCATGACCTAATAATTCTCATGTGGTGTCTTCAATATAAAAGTTTCATTTTAGTTTAAAACTTGTGTCACATAGCCTAAAACAAGAAAAGAACATCAATTTATTTTATAAATGTATGAAAACAATCCATAATTTATTTTTGATGTGTAGTAATTGAATACACATAAATTTGACACATGATGTGGTTTATATAACTCAAAGTTCATGTTTTCAATATAAAAGTGTCATTTTAGATAAAATGTTTATCACATAGCAAAAAACAAGAAATGGAGCTTGTATTGTTTTCAAACCTTAGTAACATGATCGATAATTCATTTTTTATGAGTGGGAATAAAATACATATCAAAATAACACATGATGTGGTTGGTATGACTTAATGTTTTTTATTTTCAATATAAAAGTACAATTTTAGTTTAAAACACCCATTACATAAAAAACTAAGTAAATTATCTTATATTATTTTTAACATTTAGTAAAATGATCCTTAATAAATTTTTTATGTGTAAGAATCAATTACATATCAATTCTACATATGATGTATCCATTGTGACTTGAAGTTCATGTTGTAAATATAAAAGTGTCATTTTAGTTTAAAACATACATCAGTATCCAATACTGAGAAAATTATATTGGATTGATTTTATACTTTAAAAAAATTATACAAAATTAATTTGTGGCATGTAGGAATAGATAAAACATCAATCTAACACATGATGTGGCTGGTATGCCTCAATGTGTGTGTGTTTAATATAAATGTGTGTTTTTAGTTTAAAACATGCATCACTATCCAAGAACATGAAAAATCTCCAATAGATTTTAAAGTTTAGTACAATGATCCATTATTCATTTTTGACATTTAATAATTAACCCCATATCAATACAATACTTGGCGTGATAAGTATGACTCGAAGGGTGTTTTTTCAATAAAGAAAATTCATTTTAGTTTAAAACACACATCACATAGAAAATATGAAAAAACAAGAATGAATTATTTTAAAACATTAATAAAATGATCTATAATTTTTTTTATCACATCTGTTAATCAATAAAACATAAATATGAAACATGATGTCGTCGGTGTGACTTGATTTGCGTGTTTGTCAATATAGAAGTGATATCGAGTTGTTTGTAATATTTTGGAAAATGATTCATAACAAATTTTTGATGTGTAGGAATAGACTGCATGTCAATCTAACACATGATGTAGTTGGTATGAATAAAAGTGTATGTTTTCAATATAATAGATTCATTTTAGTTTAAAACATATATCACATTTCCAAAACCAAGGAAATGAGGTAGTATTTTCGTCCAAATTTAGTAAAATGATATGTAATTCACTTTTTATGTATAGTAGTTAACCACACGTCAAAAAGGAATAGGATGTGTCTGGTATAACTCGAGTTGTGTGTTTTGAAAATAAATGTTCCACTTTAGTTTAAAAATGGAATCACCTTCCCAAAACAAAGAAAACTTTCTCAGATTTTCTCCAAACACTAGTAAAATGTTTTATAATTCATCTGTGATGTGTAAAAATTAACAACACATAAATCTAACATATGATGCGGTCAATGTGTCTCGAAGTTCATTTTTTCAATATACAAGTGTATTTTTAGTTTAAAACACACATCACATAGACAAAACCAAGAAAATAATTTTGAATTATTTTAAAACATTGGGAAGATGATCTATATTTTATTTTTGATGTATAGAAATTGACCACACATCAATATGATACATGATCTATCCAAAGGGGGGTATAGAATTTTCACTTTCTTGACGATTCTCCTTGGTTCCATGGACTGAATAGTGACAAAATAAAATCTTATCTGCTAAATCATTCAAGAAAACTACAATAAGAGAGGAAAAATCATCTATAGTTGAAAAGAAAGATGGGGATATCTCTCTTACAAATCAAATTTCTCTCTTCATCCTAAAACAATTTATAACCAAATTATCATTCAATCATAATTCCATAAAATATACATTTCAAATCATATTGCATTTGGAAGATGGTGTTTCTATAAGAGAAATAGGAGAGGGCCTCCTAATCATTGAATTTTTCTCTGAGAAGGACAAGGATGTGGTGTTGATCGGGAGACTGATTTCAATTGATAATAAACAAATTATAATAGAGGACCATATAAATGGTATAAATATTCATGAGACCTCCTTTTCCAAATCCCCGTTATAGAATCAATTGAAAGGAATACCGTTTTATTGAAGATCATAGTATATTATGCATGAAACCAGTGTCCAAATTGTTGAATTTGCATGATGGGGTAGATCAAACCCTATTCTTTGGGGTTTAGCTATTCATATTAGGGTTATGATTGATATAGAGTATCCTATTATGAGATTCATGTTACTATTTATGGATTAATTGGAAGTCTAAATCTCATTTTAGTATAAAAAACCACAAAAATTATACTTCTTATATGCATGTATGGGGAATACTGAAAAATAATATGGGGAGAAGTTGATGAACGAGGAAGAAAACATTAATTTATAGTATGGATATTGGCTTAAATCAAAGAATAATGTGACAAACATCATCCTAGATGCAAAGAAAAAAAGGGACATAGATTGGATTGTGAAGTCACTTAATACACAAGAAGATCTATATCAGAATAAAATAATCAGGTGGGGTATTCCAACCTTATTTGATGTTTATCATGTTTTCTTACTAAAAGATGGAATGGAGTCCAATGTACTTGAACTATTTTAAGAAAATGGGTAATTCTTATTGACACTATTTTTAAGGTCCCAATAACAAGGTATGATTCCTTGGATAATATCCTAATAACTCTGAAGGGAAAATATAATTCACCCATGAGACCAAAAAGGATTATCACTGATCCTCTAAATCAAATATTCCCCATTCCTTCAAAGCCCCCATATTTTTCTATTTTCCTGGGGATGATCCAATCAAACCTCCTCTATTTTGCACAAAAAATAACAGATATAGATAAGAAAAGATATATGGTAGAATGATATTGATCTAAGTACGGTAGAATCTTATGGGTCCAAAAGAGGCATGGAGGGCCCACTGTAAAGTGGGAGATAATCCATTATATGGAAAGTGGTGGATGTTGGAATATTTATTGAATAATCAGAAGTGGGGGCTCGCTTCATCTAGTCCAACCAATAACAATAAAAATCATATGTTTGAACTATCGTGGGCTTGGAAACCCATAATCTATTTTTATGCTCTAGAACCAGTGTGAAAAAAAATTCCATGATATAGTTTTATAGTTTGAGACCATATTAGAATGTATGGAAATCAATGGTATTTTAAAAAAAATCCATTTTTCAAAATTTTTTCTCCATTTCCTGAAAAATAAATTTAAGGGGAATCTATCTTTTATTAATGAAAGATGTGGATTTAACGGCTTCAGCTTTCTCTCATAACCACATTTCCTCCTCCATTCACTAACTAGGAATTCTTATTTCGGTTTTCATTGGATTTTATGGACGACCCACTCAAATAGATAATTGGAAATCATGGAATTTGCTTAAGGACATACAAGAGAAATTTCTAGGCCCTATTCTTATTGTTGGGGACATTAACAAAATCAAGTTCCAAAATGAGAAGAGTGGGGGGCTATTAGGCCATCCTTAATTATGATGGATTTCTTATAGGAAATTCATATGGGAAAAAATGGGGACTAGGGTACTCAGGTAAACTTCATCCATGATTTTTTGGAAACTCTAAAATTACCAATCTTGTGAAGAGGATGGATAGATTCTTGGGATCATGTGAACAAACAAATTTTATCAACTTTTTCTAGGTCTCCCACCTTACCTCTACCACTTCTGACTACTACCCCATTCTCATTAACTTTTTTCCATGGAAAATGAAAGCAATGAAATAAAGCAATTTCTATGTTTGAAATAATTTGGGTGAAGTATAAGAAATGTGAAGATGTGATCTAATCATGTTGGAAGATAGGGTACCGTAATATGAGAAATAACATCATTCTAGTTGAATATAATTTTAAATGGTAGAGTAATGACAAACTATTCTACACAAATTCATGTTGTCATACAATTAAAAGGAATCTTGATGGGGTTTATTCATATTCCCTATATGATATTGTCCATCATTGTATCTCATCTCTTGAACTGAAACTATATGAGGGGCTTAAAATTATGGAAATATTTTCATATTTATGTCCCCGTGTAACCCATATTAAGGAAGGTGGATCAAATAAATTTTATTTTTTTACGGACTTTTTAAGGTGGCATAAAAACATTATCTCCTTTCTTAATGACACAGAATGCAGTTCTTTTTCTGGTGAGAGGGGGATTCATGACCTCATCACACATTTTTGTCATGATCTTTTTAAGGCTAGGGAAAAAACATGTTCCTTTGATACTTCTTCCTGTATTAAACTAGTTATTATGGATATGATTAATAACTATTTGTCACCTGAATAAATTGGTGCGGAGATCTATTCAGTGATTGAAAAACTCACTCCTCCATCGTTCAAAGAAATGATGGCTTCCATACTTTATTTTTTTTAAATGTATCACATTATTGGGTGTGATATCTAATTACATATGAAATACATGTGGGTGGGAAAGGCCAAATTCTATGAGATTAATGAAACTATTATTTCCATCATTCTTTTGACCATGAAATTATCTCTCATCACATATTTTTGGACCATTAGTTTATGTAATGTTATTTACAAAATTTTCTCCATGATCTTTGTTTACCACCTTCACTCTTTGTTGTTTGTCATTAGTTTTGAAAATCAGATTAATTTTATCTCCAAACAGATCATATCTAATAATGAAATTATCACCCATTAAGTGTTTCATTCAGTTAAAATAATATCCACTAGTAATATATTTATTGTTGCATGGATGATGGATGTGAAAAAGGCTTATGAGGGGGTTGATGGCCTTTTCATTACTTTTTTGTCAATTGAATGGAGTATGTGTTTTATAATCTTATTTCAATGGTGGAAAATGATAATATTATTCATGGTGAGAAGGTGTGAATATTATGTTCTACTATTTCCCATATTTTTAGTTTTGTAGAGGATATCATGATTTCAAGGGCCACCCCAAAAGATTGAAACTCAATTTGAAACTTGTTCCACATATATGAGAGGGAATCAGGTCATTCAAGCAACCATTCTATATATGAAGTGACTTTCAAATCTGATGTATCTATGAGAAGAGATCAATAACTTAGTTATAATTTGGACATCTGGTTAATTGATAAACATAACTAATACATTGGTTTTCCCATGATTTCTGGTCACACTAAAAGAGTGGGGTTTTTATCATCCTGAATAGAGTGTGAAAAACATTCGTTAATGGTCCGTTAAGAGGATCTCTAAAGAAGGGTTCAAAACTCTTTTCAAGGTGGTGACTCAGGCGATTCTAAACTATGTTATGCCATTATTTAATATCCCTTGTTTTATTTTCAACCAAATCCACTCCCACTTTACCAACATCTAGTTGGGAATCAATGATGGGAGGAATAAAATTCATTGGGTGACCTTGGACAAATTTTTCCTCCTAAAATATTTTTTAGGAAAGGGGTTTTTGGATTTGTGTTGCATCAGTGATGCTCTACTAGTGAAGCAAGGGTGGAAGCTATTATGTCACCATGATTCCTTATGTTCTTTGGTTCTATAGGGAAAATATTTTCCCCATATGGGTGTCTATGGTTCAATTTTAGGCTCAATACCTAAATTTTTCTGGATAATCCATTTGAGGTCAAGTAAGATTCTATACAGATGCCTTTACTGTAGAACTAGAGATTTTTCCATGGTTAATTTATTGATAAACCATTGGTTAGATGATGTAGATCGTATGATGAAGGCCTCAATAGTGATACGTAGTTAGGATTAGGAAATGGAGAAATCCCTATTCAATAATGTAGGTAACGAATGGAAAATTGAAATGATGGATTAGTGGTTCAATGAGAAAGATAGAATAGTAATTTTGATTATCCCATGTGTAAAGGATATGGTAAATGACTAGCTATTATGGAGTAAAGATTTATCAAGAATTTACATAGGTAAATCATATTATTTCATGGAACTTAGTTCGGGAAGCCTATAGGATGAGGTGTTATGAAAATCATTATGGAGTCTGGGTGTTCCAAAATAGATTCATTACTTCTGGTGGAAAATATATTTTGCAATCCTCCCATCTAAGTAATTACTCACATACCATAATTATTATTATTATCCTATTTTCCCCATATACATGGTAGTGACATATTCTCTTTTTCATGTAGTTTCTATTTCTCTAGGGCCATAGCCATCTAGAAAGTGTGTAATTTTAATGTTGGGAACCTAGTGGATATGGAATCCATGCTTGCATCACTTCTTTTAAAATGGTCAAAGTATCTTTCTGTGGATATGGTTGATATGTTGTGTACAATGTCCTGTATTATTTGGGTGAGAAAAATGATTTCATCTTCAACAAGAACTCATGATCAACATCATTCTGGGTTGAGTAGCTAGTGTCATGACTGTAGATTTAGAAATGTAATGAGGTTCATCTTGAGAACCCATTGTCCCTTTTGTTGATCTTCTAGTGTAACCCTCCCCCAATAGATGTGGTGAAGATTAATGTGGATTCATACCTATCTATATGAGGTGTCATTATTATGGGTTATGACTCCAAAAAATGCATTATTGTTTCCATACATAACTATATCCATGCACTTTGGGAAGCACCAATGGCTGAATCATAGGAAATATGTATGTGTTTGATGCTTTTAATCGAGAGAGTATGAAAATATATTATTTTGGAATCAGATTCCCTTACAATTATCAATGTGATCCATACACTGAAAATTGATCTCCAATTATTTGGATTTCTATTTCTGAGGATCCACAATCTTTCCCACCTCTTCCTTGATTTCCACTTTTCTTTTATTAATAGATAGGGAAATAAGGAAACTCATTTTATGGAAACATGTGATCTCACTTATGAGTTTCATGTTTGGTTGGATGAATTAACTTATTGGATGACTTCTCTTGTACTTCCTAGTATTTTATCTATTAATTGAAAGCCCTTATTTTTTAAAGAAAATATTAAATTGCATGTCACATTTAAAAAACCAACCAAAGGATTTTGGATTATTTTCAAAAATTTGGGCAAATATCTATAATTCATTTGCGATGTGAAGGAATCGACTGCACATCAATACAATACACAATGTATCAACTTTAAATCGATGTGTGTAGTTTCAATATAGATGTTTCATTTCATATTAAAACACTCATCCCATATCCAAATCAAAGAAAACAAGATCACATTGTTTTTAGGCTTTAGGAAAATGATCCATAATACATTTCTGACTTATAGGAACTGACCACACAAAAACATGACACACAATGGGGCTAGTATGAATCGAAGTGTGTTTCATATACATATAAGTTTCATTTTATTTTAAAACTCATGTTAATTTTTCAAAACCAAGAAGACAATCTTGTATTTTTTAAAACATTAGGTTAACGTTCCATAATTTATTTTTTTATAAGGATCCATTATAAGTCAATCTGACACACGATGTATCCAGTAAAACACAAAGTGTGTGTTTTCAATACAAAAATGTAATTTAGGTCTAAAACCCATGTCACATAGCCAAAACGGAGCAAGAGAGATCAGATTATTTTAAAACATTTGGACTGTGAACCATAATTCATTTTTGGAACACAAGAATTAACCGATATATTTAATAATTAAGAATATAATTTATGTATATTATTAATTGAAAATGTAATTAATAAGTAATAATATAATGATTAGTTAATAGAATAATTGATTTAAAATTTACAATATAATCATTTATAGTATAATTAATATAATGAATAACAATATCACTAATATATATAGTAATTAATTATATAATTTATCATAAGTGGATTATATAAAATAAAAATTTAATTTTTTATTTTTTATTTTATATTTACTATTTCTAAAATTATCATTGGATTTATTACTAGGATATTCTTTTGTGTGTGGTTTTATTTTTGGGTAGTTTTTTCTAGAAGAGTTTGGATTTTCTATATTTTTTTAATTTTTTATATTAATTATAAATATCACATCACTGTAAATGTATTGTCTGTAAATCATGAATTAAAATGATAGTGCAATGTTTTATTTTTATTTTAATATTGGTTTTGGTATATTTGTATTCAGTTTTTTATTGATTTGGTTATCTTTTATAGTCTTTTTCTAGGGGTTGGTGAAGTTTTGTTGTAAATGAATGACCTTTATTAGTGATGAAACTATTGTTCTAATAAAGGCCCTCGTTTTCAGTGCTTTAGTTTTAGCCAGTACTACAAAACCCAAGATATACAATAATCTCTCTTATCAATGCTATATAAAAAGAGCTCCTATAGGACGACATTTATCAATTCTAAATAAAATCACTGATAATGTTATACTTTATCAGCACTAATAAAAAGTAATAAAAAAAGGGTACCCTTTATTAGTGCTTTTTTCTAGGGCTGATAAAGACCATCCTTCGTCAGTGTTTTTATCTAGCATTGATAATGGGTAGATTTCATTACAAAACATAATATTAAAAGTCTTATATTTATACATAAATGTGTATTATAAATCATATAAATTTACATGTCATATATTTAGTGAAAACTATATATTAATCTCATTAAAAAATTTCAATAATTAAAACATTTTTTATCAATGTCATTTTCTTTTTCAATTTGAAATTTATATAAAATAATAAATATATATTTATTAATTAAAAAATTATCTAATTACGCTACACTTAATATGACATTCAATAATTCCATATGTATATATATTCAAAATTAATTCAACATTATAGAGAAAAACATAACCAAGTAATATAAATTGTTAATATTATCGTCTTATATTTTTTACTTATTAACATTTAATATTTAATATTTAGTATAATATTATCTTAATTGTTACATTTCATTAAATTTTGTAATTATATTTAAAATATACTATTCAAAATTAATATATTAATATATATATATATATATATATATATATGGTAGCATCCTACCCCAAATACCACTAAATCATGCCCTAAGATGGTGGGACATATGACCTCATGCACATCTCCCCAAACTCTAGATGATAGCGACTAGTTGTGAGGGCCTTAGGAGTGTCTGTGGGGAGACTATTACTTTATAGGATTATGTAGAAAACCATAGTAAACAATATATAACAAGCACCAGAGGCATTGGAATAGGCAGAAAGTAGTAGAAGAAAATAATTGATAAAAAATGATGTCATGTCTTGAGTTGATACAAAAATATGGGTGTAGAGAAATAGTGGGACATGAATATATAGCATGAAATAAAAAAGTGTAAAAAATGGAAAAACCGCTAGAATAGAATATCGTGCATAGGATCGATCCCCTTCCCCTAATTTCCATCCTAAGCAGTAATCAATCACCCAGGCTTCAAAATCATCATGCTTCTCCTTTCCCAAAATTTCGAGCATAATGTCTACTCGGGTACCAAACGACACTCAATCATGGTGTGGGATATAATCTCATAAGGTTGTCACCCATGGTATCTATACATTTCTATTTCCAGTACTAGGAAGATAACAGTGTGCTAGATAAAACAAATGAAAGTATTTAAATAAATGAATAAAAGAAACTTGGTCTGGTTTCCCAAGAGGACACCTCTTCCATACCACCTAATTCAACCTATGCTGGAAGTCTGAAAAGAATACTTGTGCAAGGAAAAAAATACATACAAGGGTCAATGTAAACACCTCAAGACGTGTAGGGACACCTTGATGCTTGGGATTTGTCTTGGGGGTCTAATTTATATTTCAACATCCAAGAATGATAAAAAGAAAATGAGTGGTATCATAAAAGCATATACAATATCTATGAAATATTAATAAAACCATCTAACACGATTCAAGAAATTTAATCATGTCTAGCAATTTTATTGGTGGGGTCTCATCCCATCCCTAGCGATCTAAAAAAAGTCAGGTATTACTACAGTATATCTGGTATAATCAAATACCAATGAGTCCATCCTAGGTAATCCTTAAAGAGTCGCTCGTATCACTCAAGGCATGTTGAATCTCATATCGTCCCATGAATCTCACTTAGGGGACCAAGTGTCACCAAAGGCATGGCATAAGCATTTTTCCAATGGGTCTATCCATGATTTCTCCCATAGGGAACTGATATAAATCAAGTGTATAATAAACTACCTAGGATTCCTTTTCCTGGAAAGCCACATAATCTCCCCTAGTGCATCATGATGTATCCAACGAACATGGAGAGTCCATCAATGGATCCTTAATACAGGACCCATGTTCTCTTCCATCCCCTATCAAGAAAACCATGTAGGCTAGCACATCACAACCAAGGAAATAAACATTATCAAAACTAAAGGCACATATATAAATAATTCCATCCAAATAATCATCTCAATACCTTGTACTTCTATTAAATCAACTGAAGTAACATGCTAATATCATTGGCACAATTTATATAGCAGGGAAGACAAGCATGTCTAAAGTCATAAATCACTGCTTTATGTTTTGAATAAATAACATCTCTACTATAAGGGTTGTATTTAAAAATTGTGACAATATTCATAAAGAATTCATATATGTATATTTAAACTTTTATTCTGCACTAATTATATACATGGTTAAATCTCAAGGCATAAGCGTCAAGCATAGCTTGTAGAAAACCACATGTCATCGCTTACATTTCAATATCACAAGCCAATAGTGTTACTAAATATTCCCACATATAGAATGAGATAAAAAACAATGTATGAGAAATTATATACTTCAAAGGTCATTAATAACTATCTAAACTCGCAAGAAAACATTCTTTCCAAACAATCCAATTCAAGTCTTTAAACATGGAATAAGGCATTAGCATAGTGAACAAGGAAATAAGTTCAATCATTTGAGTATTATATCATTAAGAAAAGAAATTTTAATGATGCATAAGAATTTATCATAAGTTACAGTGTTCATTTAATTGAAATGATAAATCTAGAATGTAAGGCATTTGTTTAAGAATTCCAATGGAATAAGGAAAAACACAAGGTCCAATTAATTATAATTGAACATGAGAAATTCCAAAGGTTACCCAATTCATTGTCCATTACTCATTCTAAATTATTTATAAATTATAAACATTAGCCCATGGTAAATCATAACTCTTATTAATGGCGATTTAGGATAAAATAGATGGTGGGACCAAAAGGTGTGGTTGAAGGTGAAGCGAACACCCTATGAATGGGGTTCTCTATAAGCGAGGTCCAATATGGGAACACCAAACCATTATTATTAATTTAATATGAAATATTAAATCTTCACTGGAAGGCTTAGATGAGTGGAACAACAATGTTATGCCTAAATAATGCAATAAATGAATGAGAAAACTAATAGACACCCTACCTCAATGTCATGATACTCCTTGTGTTTGACAAAAACCTTTGATTTAACCTAAAATGGGAGAAATCAAATTATTTAAAACCCCCATCAAACTAAGAACAAATCCTTTCACATAAAAATAGGACAATGAGATGTGGAGGAACCAAAAAATAAAGGAGTGTGGATAATAGAGCTCATTGAGATCTTTCCAGCACATCTAACAGTGTTGAAATAGGACCATAATTGAGGGGACCAAGATCAAAGCCCCCAATACTTGAGAGGAGGCCACCATGCATGAAGGGGGAGAGAAATGAGGTTCTTGGAGGGATAGGGGTAGGCGCACCACAATAGAGGGAAAAAAGAGAGTACGAAAGCTAAAAATTAAAGAAAATAAAACTTAATAAAAATAAAAATAAAACAAGATAAAAATAAAATAAAAAACAAGAACTATTTTTTATTTATTTTTTCACAAAACACTGCATATGGGAAAGGCACATTGCCTAAATAACCATGTGTAGACCGTGCATCTACCCATTGACCAGAACCTATAGTATGATGTATTAATGAATTAAAACAAAAAAATAAATAGTTCATATGAGGATAAGGATGAGACGTTTCAATATGTCCTCTTTTAAAACAACTCATCCCTGATCTTCTCTTCTAATGTTGGTAGAACGTAATCTGAGAAATATTTTGGACATTGTGCATGTACATCAGCCTCCCTCTCCTAGGTCTCATCCCAAACACATCAATGCAGTAATAAAACTTTTACTAGAGGTAATGAACTACCTCGAAGAAGATTTTTCCTTTGAATGATGATACGAATCAGATGCTCCACCAGATCACATGTGAACCAAGTGCCTTCTACCACCCTTGACAGAACTGTGATGTGATGTGGTCATCTTAGTCTGATACTATAGAACATGGAAAACCATGAAGTCACATTGTCTCCTAGATATACAGGCTCCCTAATTCATTAATAAAAAGGTATCTTGAATAGGTAGGAAGTTTGTGACTTTGGTCAACCTATTGATGATCATCCATACTGCATTACTGCCTCAAGGAGATCTCGACAAGCCTGTAACAAAATTCATGGTGACAACATTACATTTCCACTCAAGAATTGATAGAGGTTATATTTTTACAATAGTTCGATGGTTCCCTACATTCTCCTACTGACATGTGGAGAGCATCAAGTGATGAAACTCACTATTTACTTCTTCATACCAAGCCACCAATACTAACGATGCATATCTATGTATATCTTGTTAATCCCATGATGAACATCCAAATTAGAGGCAACCGACTCCCTCATCATTTTTTCCCATATATGAGAAGGCACCCATAAATAACTATGGTAGGCTAGAGTCTCACTTCCATCAAAAAACAAACCAAGAAATTGGTTCTCCCTTGTGACGCTTTCCCTAAAAACAAGTCTCTATGGATCAGATTACTCGCACAAGAAGAATCACTCTAGAAGAGAGGATTTCACTGTAATAGCTACAAGAATTGGTTTCCCAAGTCATTCGTAAACATCAAGATACATCTTATAGAACAAATTAATCATCTTCTACTAACTTTTGTTTGTTTGGATGGCCTGTGTCTGAGCCTTGTAACTCAATGAATTATCCACAGAATTACCCTTACTTGGGGTTAATAAATCTCAAAGTAGAAAAAATAAAATTATTTTACCCACTTGAGCTGCCTCCAATTCAAGTCCCGCTGTGTGGGGATATATTTCAATCTCTTATGATATATATAAACAATGATCCTCTCACCCAAAAGATAGTTCCTTCAATACTTCAGTTCAAGAACCATAGTGGATATCTCAAAAATGTGTGTAGGATAGTTCCAATCATGAGGCCTTAGCCGAAGAGTTCCATAAGCCACTACTATATCACCTAGAATTAGAACCACACATAGTACGATTCCTAAAGAATCACCGTAAATTGAAAAACTTCTTCCTAGATCAGGAATAATCAGGATTGGAGATAAGGTGAGTCTTACCTTTACAACATGAAAAGATTTCTCAAAATATTTTTACCAAATAAATTGCACAACCTTCATAGTCATGGTTGTAAGAGGCTCTGCTAAGCAGGGGAAGTCCTGGATGAAATTCCTATAATAGCCTAATAACCCCAATAAACTATATATATTGAACACATTATTGGGGTTTTCCTAGATAACTAATACACTCACATTCTCTAGGTCAACTGATACACCTGCCTCATATTTGTTATGACCCATGAAGTTAAACTCACTTGTCCAAAAGTGGAATTTACTGAGCTTCACATATAGTTGGTTTTCTCTTAGTTTATTCAACCTGATATCATGATTATTGGAATGGTTTACCTAGATCTATAATACACTAAGATGACATCTACAAATAATACCACTATGGAATCAAGATATGGGTGGAATACCAAATTCATCAGATCGATGAAGATTACTGCAATGTTTTTTTAAACCGAACGACATAAAAAAATACTCATACAAGACATACCTAATCTAGAACATTTTACATGGTATATCATAAGGTCACACATGCACCTGATGATTGCCTAACCTCAGATCAATCATGGAGAAAACAATTTCTCCTCAGAGTTGATCAAAGAGGTCATCTATATGAGGCAACTTATAATAATTCTCTTCCATAAGCTGGTTTAATTGGCAATAATCCATGCATAATATGTGGGTACCATCCACCTTCTTAGAAAAAATGACTGGTGAACCCCATTCTTATGTTATGGGTCTGATAAAACCCTTATCCTCGAAATATTCAGTCTACATATTGAGTTCTTGTAGCTCTTTGGTACAATCCTATAAGGGGGAATTGACCCTACCGTTGTACTTGGAACTAGATCTATAGTGAAATAAACCACTCTCATAAGAGGCAGGATGGAGAAATCATTATGGAATACATCCCTGAAAAGATCCACAATGGGATTTAATTCCACTAATTGTGTTCCCGGATCACTCATAAAGAGACTCACTAACTATGACATCACTTTTCCCAGCCCTGTATGCTTGGGTCCAACTCGATCTTCTTGGACATCCCATTCACCCTTATGTACATATGTGCTTCCATCAGGTGATGTGATAGACACTATATGGATATGTCTATCCACATGGGAAAGATTGAACATGATCTAATCTATTCTTAAAATTACATCAAATATAGTCTTCTCAAGGTAAGAGAAATTAAAAAATAATTGGAACCCACCTATCAAAATGGGAACTCTTGGCACTAGTATATGTCATTAGATCTGACCCCTAGTGGCATATGGATGTACATAACACAAAATAAGTACTTGATTTCAATGAAAAGAATCTCCACAAAATAAGAAGATATAATAGAGTGTGATGCACCTATATCAAAATGGGTGAAAAATAACGCAGAGGCTTCTAGAATAGTACCTCAAACTGAGGATGGACCTAGACTCTACTCCTCTAGCATATGTTGCACTACATATATATTTCCTAAACCCTATCCCAGAGATGCTACATGACTATCCTGAGCAGACTATCTTTACTTACATTGATGATTTGGAGCGTAACTACCTCAACCATGGCCTCCACTACCTTAGCATCATCGGCAAGTGGATGAACAACCCCTGTTTTGAAATGGTGTTGCAGATCCTGTACCTAATAGAGGTGCTGGTATGCATCCCCTTCCAATGGATGTTGGAGAAAATGATCAAATGAAGTGTTCAAGGTGACCTATCCCGCAAAAACTCGACATTCCACCAGGTTCCTCATGCTCTGTGACTTTTTATAGCCAATCCTACTGCACTGATGACATATGATAGAGTATGCAGTTTGTGTCATCTGGATGGAACCACCCCCATGTGCACCATCAAGATGGAGCTTTCACTTTCTTAAAGAACCATCACCCTACCTTGAAACTGAACCACCTAGGCTCATAGGACCGACCACTCTGATATTTAGTTCCATAATAAAGGCCTAGTTCACTATATCTCTAATGGTTTTCAACCAAAAGAGTTTCACCACTGAGAGGATGGCATACGTGATCTCATCCTCAAAACACCTCGCAATCATCAATTCGTCATCAGTTAGAGATAGAGGAAAATGATAAAACTCAGTGAATCAAGTATAATACTCTAGTACCATCATAGAGCCCTAATGAAGACGAAAAACAGCATGGTGTGATCTTCTATTGTAGTATGTGGGAAGAAGTGATCGTAGAAATTTTTCTGGAAGTCTATCCACACCATGTCTGAGTAATGCATTGACTGAGAAAGAACATCCCTCCAATACTTAGTTGTGTCATGAATAATATATATAAAAAGTTTGAACCTCCACTCTGGATAATTCTCATGATGGTAGAAGATGTATATCATAGCTTCTATCGATGACTCTATAGCATAAGGACCTCCATCCCCCAATAAGGTGGGAGGATGTTGTTTTTTAAAGTCTCGTGTAGCTCCAACATAGTCAAGGAAGGCCTGGGAGAATTCTAAATAGTCATTATGAACTTAAGTAAACTATATTTGAACTGAGAATCCACGCCCAATGGAAGATCAGCAGGAGGTTACACAGGAGGAACTACATAAGGTATTAAGGGTGGAGTAGGACACACCACATCCATAGTGTTCTCATCACCACTCTCTTGGCATACATCACAAATACGTCATAGTGGAATAGCTCTATAATTTCCAATCATGCACCTCAGACAATATTTTATCCTAGATAGATCTTCCAGATAAGGAAAAAATAAAGAGGAAAGCTACAAGGCCTCCCTAAAACATGCCACAGTAGATAAGAAAATAATTAAAGAGTATAGGTACATGGCATTCCTCTGAGAATAACACATATGACAACTTTATCCAAGATCAAGGTCCAGATAATATGATAATAGACCATAGAAGGATCACTAACACATGGCCTACCGACCATTTCCCAGGTAAATATCAATTCATGGTCTCACATTTCAAGTGAAATTTTCATTGTAGAATGTGGTATTACTTTTATTTATTTAAACATCTAATTTAATTTAAAGAGATTGAATTTATTGGATCATAATTACAACTTATTAGGGCCCATACACATTATAAATTTAAATTGGATGTCCACTTAATCCAACTTATATATCAATGTCCTACATAATTAACTATAAGAACTCTATATTTATAAAAAAAAGTTTGCATTGCAAGATATAACACCTAATAACAACACAAATAACATGAAAATAGGTATATGCACGTTGAAAATATATATGGAATAGAAATATGAAAGAAATTTTAATTCCTAATGTGCTCAATATGATTCATGTAATTAAATTCCCTCATATCAACAAGCTTAAGCAGCATAAATCATTATCTCATCAATACAAATTTCAATACAACACAAAACAAGTATTTCACCCAACTATTAAGACATATCAACCATAAATAGCATAGTCAATAACTACAATTCCCAACCCATGCAATTTGGGAGTTCCCTGTACATGGGTTATCTACATCTAAGCACAGGGTAAAGTCCAAATCCCTATATCCCAATCTTCTTTCTAACCTAAATAGTAATAAAATTTAAAATCTATGATACCACTTTGTATTATCCTTCCCCAAGTGCCACTAAACCATGCTCTGAGACAGTCGGCCACATGAGCTCAAGTGTATCTCTTTGAATTCCATAGTTTACCTACTATTAGAAAGAGATTTAGGTGTGTCTATGGAGAGACTATTCCTTCAAAGGAATACACATAACACTATAGTAAAAAATATATATCATGTAGTATAAGAATAAGAATAAGCAGACCATAGTAGAGGAAAATAATTAACCCAAGAAGATTAAATAGATAACTGTGGAGGATGAAAACAATAATAGATACAAATATGATTTCATTACATGAGTCTATACAAGAATAAGAGTGTAGGAGAATAGGGGTACAATAATATATATCATTCTATCAAAATGTAAAAAAAATGAAAAAATTGCTACAACAGCATATCAAGCATAGGATCGATCCTCTACCCCCAATTTTAATCATAAGATTAAATACAACACTCAACCATCAGAAGCAGTGTGATTCCCTTTATCCAATCTTGTGAGAATAAATTCTAATTGAGTACCAAACAAAACCCAAGTAGGGTGTAAGATATAATCTCAGTAGGCCATCACCCATGATATCTAGACCTTTCCACTTGGTGTTGTATATTGATAACTGAGTGTCAGATATAATAAATTCCAGCAGTTAGATAAATAAATAACTCCAACTTGGTCTGGGTTCCCAAGTGGACACCCATCCCATACCACCTACATTGTCCTATACCGAATGTCTAAAAAGTATAACTGTTCAAGTTAGAAAATAAATAAAAGGGCTAATGTAAACATGAAATTATTTGTAGGAATGCCCCCAATTTTGTGCTTTGGATTGCGGTCCAATTCATATGTTAACATCACGGCGTGTTAAAAAGAAAAATAGAGGTATCATAAACGTATATTCAAACTCTATTTAACATTAATAAAAGTATCTCATGCAATTCAAGAAATTTAATCAAGTCTCTCAATTTAAGTGGTGGAGTCTGAGTCGATCCTAGACGATCTAAGAAGAATCCCATGTACTGCTACAACACATCAAATATAATCCAATACCACCAGTCCATCCCAAGAAATCCTTAATGGTCCATATTGTCACTCGAGGCATGATTATTTTGATTCTATCACAAGTACCTCGCATAGGGGACTGAGTATCACCCAAGGCGTGACATAGCCATCTTTACAATGTGGTTTTCCATGATTGATCCCCTAGGGAACCAGTATCACTCAAGAGTATAATAAACTACTCGGGAAGCCCTCTCCTAGAAAGAAAAAGCATCACCCCTGGCATGTCATGTCATAATTAACGAACACAGAGAGTCCATCCAGGGATCTTTAATACGGGACTCATGTTCTCTTTTGACACATCTGAAGTGAACCATGTTGTTGATCACATAATCAAAAAGTAAATAAAAAATTTATAAAAGAGCAGGGGACATATATATGGCATGTCATCCAAATAATCATCCCAATACCATGTGCTTTTATTAAATCAAGTGAATCAATACATGTTAATATCATTAGCACAATACATATAGTTAAGAAATCAAACCAATCTAAAAAAAGTATTTACAACTTGTAGTTTATAAGAGAGTGCACCTCCATTGGAATGTTATTATTAAAAAATCATGAAATTATTGATGAATAATTTATTTATGCATATTTAAACGATTATTCTGCACAAATTAAATACAACTAAAAATCTCAAGGAATAAGAATCAGGCATAGAATGTATACAAAAACATTTCATCACATAAATATTCATATCACAAGCCAAGAAGCTTACCAAAGCTTCAAAAATATAGTTCGATCCACTAAATAGGGCACAAGCTATTATATAGATCACATGTAATTAAGGAAATTCCAAACTCACAAGCTAACAAGCTTTCCATACAAAACAATTACAGTTTTTAAACATGGAATAAGGCATTAGCATAGTGTACAAGAAAATAAGCTTATGAATTTGAGTACTATATCACAAAGAAAAGTTATTTTCATGAAGTATAATCATTTAGAATAAGTTAATGTTTTCGTGTAATTGAAATGATCAATTTAGAATGCAAGGCATTTGTTGAAGCACAACAAAGGCATAAGGCACAATAGAAGGTCCAGTTAATTATAATTAAACATGGTCATTTCTAAAGGGAACCTAATTCATGTTCTAGTACTTATTCTAAACCATTTACAAATTTTAAACATCAGACCATGGTGAAGAACAACTCACGGCAATGGAGATTTGAAACAAAAAAGATGATGCACCCAAAAGTGGTGGCCGAAGGTGAAGCGAACACCACATGAATGGGTTTGGCTATAAGAGAGGGCCACTACAGACTGTGAAATACATTTTTATTAATTTATAATGAAATATTAATACTTCTCAGAATGGTTCTAGTGAGGGTCATAAAGTCGTTACACCTAAAAAATGCATGAAAGAAGAGGGAAAAAATAATAGACGTCCTACCTCAATGTTGTGGTACTCCTTAAATCTGGTAACGACCCAAAAACATGACAAATTATAAAATTTAGAAAACACCCAAAATAGGGGAAAAATCATTCCATTACAAAATATCATAATGATAAGTGGAGAAACCAATAAATAAAAGATTGCAGAACATAGAGCGTACCATGATCTTACCATTGCATCTGATAGCAATGAAAACAAAAGAGAATGGTGGGTTTCAAGATCAAAAAATCTTTTCTGGGATGAGGATGCCGCCACACATGTAGGGGGAAGAAATGTGGTGCTTAGAGGAAGGGGGAGGCACACCACGCTGAAGGGAAGGAAGAGAGGAAGGGGTAAAATAAAAAAATAAAATTGGGGGAAAATAAAATAAAAGAGAAGAACACTATTTTATTTTTCTGGGTACAAAACACTGCGCATGGGAAAGGCTCATTGAGTAAATAACCATACACAGACCGTGTGTCTTCCCACTGCCTCGAACCTACAACATGCCGTTTTAAGGAATTGAACCAAACATTTAAATGGTATGTACCAAGATAAAGTCGACACGTTACGTATATATATATATATTGAAATTTATTCATTCTTATTAATAATTATTTAATTACAAAAAGTTAATATATATGTAATATTTTTATTTTTAAATTTTATTCATTTTTTTTATTTTTAATATTTAATTATATTTGATGAATACAATTTATTATTTTGACTACAATTGTAGTTTCCGTAATTAAAATATATTAATTTTCATTTAATTATTCATTCATTTTTTTTAATAAAAGTATATAATTAATCTCTTATTCATTTTTCTTTATATTTTTTCAGTATATTAGCCTTTTAATTATATTTCACCCTTTTTTTAATATGAATTCCTTTAATATTATATTCATTAATAATGTTAAGTCCTTTTTTAATTTTTTAATAATTTTTATTTGTTAATACTTATTCATCTCAATTTTTTTAAATTTATTCATTTTTAATCATTTAATATATAATTATTCATTAATATTTTTAATATTTTTAATATATAATTATATTCATACATATATATATCAATATATATAATATTTTCATAAATGTTATTCATATAATAAAAAATAAGTATATTTACATTAAAAAAGTCATATATTTTGTGAAAAGGATTTATAATTAAAAATTAATATTAATTAAAAATATTGACTAATTATATTGAGTAATGGGCATTTAATAAAATGTGACATTGGAGGAAGGGGAAGGGCATGTTTGATGCGGTGATGACAAACCCTAATCTAGGGTTGGTAGTGACATTTGATATCCAGAGAAGAGGGAGGACAGAGAGTGTGGTGTTGGAAGATCCAAAGCACTAGGGATCATCAGACTATGCCCCACACAATCGATGGAAGAGGCAATCAGTTCATTACGACCAAGGGTTCTTTACGAAGGTTGTAGGGGTGATAGTAAAGAAAATCCCCACTCGGCATCTGGGGAAATCCAAGCATGGAGATGAAAGAATTTCATGATTGATGAGGGGGTTATATATTTTTCCAAGAGATCTCATTCTTGAGAACTCTTAGCTGGATCGGCAGTAGTGTCCTTCCTGGGTGGTGTGTCTTCCTCTCAGCTCTTGTAAATAGACTCAGCCCAAATGTGATTAGATCTATGGACATCATATGTAATGATGGCGTAGAAGTGATGACAGGGGCTGGGAGCCACTCCTTCGGTGGGAGAATGATCCTAGAGTGGGACTGTCAGATGGCGAGGCTTGTGCAGCTCTTCCGCTCGGTGAATGCCAGACCCGTCTCTATATTCATCGTCCTTCTCTTGTGAGGTGCGAGACTATTGTCTGATGAGGGGTAAAATTTGGATTTCTAGATTGGTGGCTAGGGGTTGATCACTCACATCATGTAGTGTTATTATAGGGAATCACAATGTAGGGGTAATTTTAAAAAAAAAATTGATTTTTTTTACAAAATGGGATAGGGTTCTAACTATTTTTAAAAACGTGTTTGGAGACGCGTGAATGTCGTTCAAGCATCTTCCCTCACAAGGAAGCGTGAATGTGGTTCACGAATTCTTTATAATTTTGATAAGGGATGTGTGAACCATGTTCACACATCGACGTGAAATTTATAATTTTTTTAGTTTTTTTACTATTTTTATGTTTTCTAAATTTATATTTATACTTTTTTTTATTTTTTTTATTTGTATATATATATAACATTCTTTTTCAGCAGAATTTATCTTCTATTTAATATCTAGTAGTACTTCAATTACATCAGTCTGGATTCCGACAGAAACTATCACCCAAGGATCCCTTTTATAAGAGGTCTTACCCTTGAAATCATTCTGCATTTCCATTGTGGGATTTAGGTTATCCTTTTCCTGCATAGATCATTCTGCATTTCAAATGTGCGATTCAGAAATATTACATGCACCTGGCTTTGAAATCCTATAAAATACAAACTAAAAGACCAATATAAATGACACTTAAAACATGGATTAAACATATTATAAATAGTTGATAATAAAACATATTTTGTAAAAAATACTGATGAAAAATAATTTATATACTCTCAAAACCACAATCATGAAACTTAAAAATATTTCAATTAGCTGGCTTTGAAAGACTATAAAATACAGACTATATTACCAATATAAATGAAACCGAAAAACATGGATTAAACATATATGAAATAGTTTAAAGTAAAAATAATTTCTTAAAAAATATTGAGGAAAAATAATTTTTAAGCTTTTAAAACTACCAACGTGAAATATAAAAATGGTTCAAGTACCTGGCTTTGAATGATTATAAAATACAAAGTATAAGACCAGTATAAATGAAAATTAAAACATGGATTAAACATATAATAAATTGTTAATAAAAATATAGTTAATTAGTAATATAATTATTAATTATATAATTATTAATTAGATAATAATTAATATATTTATTAATTATATAATTATTAATTTGTTAATAATTAATATATTTATTAATTATATAATTAATAATTTGTTAATAATTAATATATTTATTAATTATTAATTATTAACTACTAGTTTATATTAATTAATTATTTAATTAGTAATATAATTATATAATAATTAATTAGTTAGTTAGTAAATATTATTAATTGATAATTAATTAGTTAATTAATAATATAATTATTTATTATAACTATTCATTATATTTAGAAATTATTAATTATAAATTATTAATTATTAATTCTATATTAATTAATTACTTAATTATTTATATAATTATTATTAATTATTATTAATTTTTTTATTATATAATAATAATTATATAATTTTTAATATAATTTTAAATTATTCACGATAATTATTTTTATTAATTATTAATTATTAATTGTATAGAAATTAAATAGATAATTAGAAATATAATTATTAATTATATAATAATTAATTATTTAAGTAGTTATATAATTATTAATTATAATTAGTAAAATGATTATTAATTATTATTATTAATTATTAATTACATAGTAATTAATTAGTTAATTAGTTATATAAATATTAATTATAATTAATAATTACTAATATACAATAATTAATTATTTAATTAGTAATATAATTATATAATAATTAACTAATTAATTTGTAATATTTTTATTAATTATAATTATTCATTATAATTATTGATTAGTAATTAGTAATTATTATTTATTATTTATTATTTATTATTTATTAATTATATACTAAATAATTAGTTATTTAGTAATATAGTTGTCAATTAAAATTAGTAACATAATTACAAATTATAATTAGTGATAATTAATTATATAATAATTAATTAGTTAATTAGTAATATAATTATTAATTATAAATAGTAATATAATTAATAATTCTAATTAGTAATATAATTATAAAATATAATTATTAATTATTAATTATTTAATAATCAATAAGTTAATTACCAATATAATTATTAATTATTAATAATTAATTAGTTAATTAGTAATATAATTATTAATTATAATAATTAAATATTAATTAAATATTAATTAATTAATTAATTATTTATATAATTATTTATTATATAAATACTAATTATAATTAGACATTATATTACTAATTAAAAATTTAATTATTATATAATTTATAATTTATAATTATATTTATTAAAAAAATAATTAATTACTATATAACTAATTATTAAAAATTAATTATTAAAAATTATAATGAATAAATGAAATTATTAATTATATTAATAATTTACTAATTAACTAATTAATTATTATATAATTGATAATTTGATTACTAATTAAATAATTAATTATTATATAATTAATAATTACTATATAATTAATATTTATTTTATGAATTATCTAAATAATTATTATATAATAAATAATTATATTAAAAATTGATTATTATATAATTAAAATTGATATTAATAATTAATTAATAATTATATAATTAATAATTAAATTACTACTTAACTAATTAATTATTGACTATTTTTTTATGTTTTATCCAGGTTAATTATTATTTATATCAGTCTTATAGTTTATATTTTATAGGTTTTCAAAATTAAATACTTGAAACATTTTAAAATTTCATGTTGGGGGCTTTAAAATCTTATAAATTATATTTCATCAAAAAAATTTACAAAATTATTTTTCTTTTTGACTATATCTTATATGTTTAATTCATGTTTTAATTTTCATTTATATTGGTCTTATAGTTTTTATTTTATAGGCTTTTAATGTTACATACTTGAAACATTTTTATGTTTCAAGTTAGTGGTTTTGTAAGTTTATAAATTATTATTCATCAATAATTTTTACGAAATTATTTTTATCTACAACTAATTTATATTAATTAAATAAATGTTTTAAGTTCAATTTATATTGGTCCCATGGTTTATATTTTATAGTCTTCCAAAGCCACATACATGAAACAGAATCCCACTTCTAAAATGAAAAATTTTCTATACAAGAATGGGAGAACCTGAATCCCACATTGGAAATGTGGAATGATTTCTAGGACATTCCCTCTTATAAAAAGGAGATCTGGGATAGGGTTTCTATTAGAATCCAAACAACTATAATTGTAGTATTGGTGGACATTAAATACCTGATAAATTCTGCTAATTTTATTATATAAATATATATATATTAACAAAACAAAACAGAACAACATAAAAATATAAAAAAAAGTAAAAATAGAAAAAAAAATTAAAAAAATACTGAAGGATGTGTGAATGGGGTTCATACAACTTTCACCATGCCTAAGATGCATGAACCCAATTCACACATCTTCCTGGGATCATGGATGGATGAACGGGGTTCACACATCACTAGACCAATTTTTAAAAATACTTCAAACCCTATCCCATTTAAAAAAAATAAAAAACCCATTTTAAAAAATTATCCCATTCCATAGGCATATACATCGAAGATGTGGACCAAGCAATTAGAAATGAAAGCTAAGATGGATGGTGGAGATTGCATGTTGTCGAATAGTGGAGAGTCCGGGAGCTTCTTAGGGTTTCTTTGCGTTGTCGGGTTTTCAGGCTCATGGGTTATGTTTTGACATTCTGTTATTGGGGTTTTTTAGACTATTTGGACCTTTGGGAAATTTTTCTTTGAGACTTTATTACTCTAGGAATTCAGGTTTTTTTGTCCATTCTTAGGCCCTTGATATATGTTGCTTTTGGTTCATGCTTCAATGTAATGGGTTCACTCGTAGTTTAAAAGGGGTTTCAATTTTTTATTTTTAAAATAAACGGTCTTAACCCAACCTATTTAACAAAATCACAGATACATATACATAATAAATTCAATTTTATATAGAACATTCACAAACATATTATATGTATAATTTATTTCATTTTTAATATTTCATATAGAATTTTATTTATTAATATAATATATTATTCCTTATTATCTTTTTTATTAGTAAAATTATTTCATTTTTTATATTTTTAATCTGTATATAATATTTCATTAATATAATATATTTTTTTCTAATTTGATCATTATTAATATTATTTATTCATAATAATCTGAATTAATTTTTTACTATTTTTTAATTTATTCATTTCAATATTTAATTGTTTAATATTTTGGTAATTTTTTCCATTTTTTATATTTAACTATACTTGTTTATTCATTAACATTTAATTTTTATATGGTTGTAATTTATATAATTAATATGTATTCAATCTCATTTCTACAAATATTCATTTTTACATTTTTAATAAACTATATGTTTAATAATAATTGTTCATTTGTCTAATATTTTTATAATCTGTTGATTTATTATTTATTAAATTTCAATATTTTTAATATCAACCCATTTAAAATTATTATTATTATTAATTCACTAATAATGATACTAATATTTTACTTTTATTTATAATTTATTCATTTTTAATATTTTTTGTATTTTCCTCATTTCTAAATTTTATTTATACATATTTATTCATTAACATTTAACCTTTTAAATATTTTTGTAATGTACATATTTAATATGTACTTTTTTAATTTTAATATAAATTTATTTATTAATTTTTAATAATTTATATAATTAAAAAAACACATTCATTTTTTGTATCTTTGATGTCTATTAATTTTTAGTTGTTAAATTTCACTCATTTCTAATATTCATGCATTTTAGATTATCTATTCATTAAAAATGTAAATTAATTTTTACCATTTTATTATTTATTCAGTTTTAATATATATTACTTAAATATTTTTAATTTATTTTATATAGTTTTTATCAGTTCTTTCTGAAATATGTCCATAAATATAGGGTTGTCCGCATGAAAATAAAAAACAATGAAAAACAATATCTTTATGTGCGCTAAAATCTTATCACTGATAAAGAAATGTTTTATCGGTGTTAAAAATCATTGATAAAGACCCATAATTATTAGTGCTAAGTGGTAGCATCAGTAAAGAGTGGTTCTATCAGTTAATTCAATTTTAATGTTGATAAAACCTTTCTTTATTTGAGGTATTAAAACCCACCAATAAAACCATTCTGATATTTTAAATTGAACCCCAACAGAGGACACCATCTCTCCAACTGTTCAATTTAACGGGGAACTAAATCATGGTCATTTCACCCCTCAAACTTTTCATACGAATTGACACTTTCAGACCCCAAGGTATGTGACTTGTGATTCTCCATTCCATATCTTTCATTATTTCATCATTTTTAGATCATAGTTGTGTGTTTTTAATTTTTCTATTGGGTTTAAATGGTGTCGTCAATCTTTTTTTCCCTCAATCTACCTCTATGATTCCCACCAAATCTCCCTCACCTCAAGTCGTTGTTACTTCACCCTCTCCCTCTTCCTCATGTTTATTTTTCAACGATCTACATATAGCTCCCTTTTTATAGGTTCGTATATGCTACCTCATATTTCTACCATCACCCACACCCTCTATCTTTAGTCCATTAGTTTAATGACTCTAATTGACCCTTAAAATTGGCCAGTTATTTAAAAATCTAAAAAAATCAATTAGAGAGAGATTAATCCATATATTTATTTTATTTTAGTTTATTTAATATTTCATTTTTTACATTAACTATTGATATTATTATAAAAAAGTTTTACAAAATCATATAAGAACATATATAATATTAATCATGTTTTATAATATTTACAACTATTAAATTTATCATATTAATTTAATTTATACTAGTTAAAATATTTATTGATTACTACATTGAGCATTATAACAAATAGTTTTAATATGATATTTTTTCAATTTATATAGAGTTTACCCTTAAATATGATGAAGATTATTTTGTAAAATCTTGTCGATTAATTTCATAAGATGTGTATATGGTATTATTTTCTAATTTTAATATTATTTTTTTCAAAATACCATGTTCCTAAAAAAAATTGGAGATCTTATTTTTTTACTTATTTATCACATGTTCTCTTTTATTAGGTTCATTATCATTGTGATGTTATCCTCGACACACGTCACTTCCCTCATACATACTTGATATGGAACCACCATCACACATTACTTCCTATTCTCCTGACAACATCCTCATCGTGTTGGTCTATCACAATTTTCACCACCAAACTCATGCTTCTGTATCTTTAGTAGATTCATCACTGCCTTATTGTTTTCTATTGATTTCAATTATGGCTGACAGATAAAAGTTAGTTTACAAATTTTTTATTTTATTTTAATTTCTCACTTCTTCTATTTTTGATCTTTTATGTATATTTAATAATATGATATGAATTTGAATTAATCATTTTTGACATTTGGCCACTGAAAAGTATTCATCACCTAAACATTCCCACTCATTACCATTCCCATGAATTAATGTCAAATAATTCCTTCTATTTTATTCCATTAACATGTATAAGAACACTAATGTTTTTAATATATTCATTTCTATAAACATCTAAAATACGAATTTTTCAACACAAATCGTTAACCTCATGTTCAGTTAAAAATGACATCTTATAAGAATGATATAATAAGTGAGCATACATAATAGAAATTTTAGGATCATTTTTAAGTAGCTTTATTCACGAGATTTTTTCTACATAGTGACCCAGTTTTATAAATTTTTACTCATAGTAGTTTGTTCCTCCGGTTGACCCCAATGAGGATTCCTTCCACTTTCATTTAAAAAATTTATATCTTATTCTGTCTTGCTTAAATCTCTCTCCCAGATTCCACTATTATTTTTCCATAGTAGGTTATTTTTGTTGGTTCAAATGAGGCTGAGTTTTTTTCTAGGTTATCCCATGTAGTTGGGCTTATACTCTAATTAATAGTTTGAGATGTGGTTTTCTGATGATCCCACTAAGACACTTCTTCAAATTTTTCCTAAGATGATTGTTCCTTCCTTCCCAAATAATAATTTTCTTTACTATATTTTGAGGCTGCATCCCATCCTTGTGAGTTGTCTGAATTTAAAATATTTTTGATACTCCAATTAGATATTTCATTTGTTTTTCTATTTTCTTAAGAACTCTAACCTAAGATATCTTGTTTATCCGATTTAAATTTAAAATAATTTTAAAAAAATTGGTTTGTAAGACCATGTGATTGGGACATAACAATGGTTTCGTCATCTGAAGAAAATCAATTTCAGATATTAAGAACCCTATCCCTAAAACACCATCTGGACCACCATGTACCAAGTGAATAGATTAATAAACATCAACTCCTCCTTCATGTTTTAATTCCACCAATAAAAGTTACAAAAATTATTTCAGGGTTATTGAATCAACAATTGTAATGTTACAAAGAAAAATTTTATATGGTTCAGTTGTGGGGATACATACACTCATAGAAAAAAATTGGAATCGTGACCAACATTAGTTTGAGATGAGGACTCCAAGAACACTCTTCACAGCTCCAGTCAGACTACCCTTTACTCATAAATTTGTATCATGACTAGCATTAACAACATCCATATCTACTTTTGTATTCTTTCAACCTCACTCCCAGTTTCCAATCTTAATTTTTTTGATGGTTGATTATATCTATTGGTTCTTCTAAGGATTAATTTTTTTCAAGAGATCATGGGTATTTGAGAATTCTCACTAATAAATTGTTTGAGATGATTCTTTTTTACTAATCTAACTGGGGTACTTATTTATCTTTTGTAAATGTTGATTGTTTCATTTTCTAATAAAAGATCATAAAAATTAATTCTTATGCATCGTATTACTAAAACACCACCTGGCACACCACATACCAAGTTAATAAATGAATAAAAATTAACTCCTCCCACTTTTTGTACTCCCACATAGAAAAGTTGTAAAAACTCTCATAGAATTACCACCTTTTATCCCCCAAAACATTAGACAGAGAACTTGGACGAAAAACTACATTTTTACCCCAGTTTGTCTCTTTTCACATCACCCTTGCGTGAAATGAAAAACTGTTAAGAATCATTATAAATAACATTCTAATTTTGGACTCCTCTTTTTATATGTATCTATTACTTTCTCCTTTTATTTTGAATACCTTATGTGTATTTATTTTTCTAAAAAAAGAATATTTTATGAACCTGATAGGGTGGATATTAATCAAACATGAATGGATGATAATCATATGAAAAAATAGTTTGATGATGGAGTCAAAGAGTTCATAATGTTTTTAACAGAACATGCATATGAACCTTCTTCAAATCCTTTATCCTTGTTTACATTTATTTTATTCAAGAAACCTCATTCAAAAGTGTTGGATGAACATTTCATTTGTCTTGGAATAGAATAAAGCGGTAAATGTTGGAAAAGATATGAGGATAAACTAAATGTACATACTGGTTGAGATGATACTACAATTTATAGATCATATGATATGATTACTAGTGTAAATTATGATAGAGGTCACATGGAATAAATGAAAATTGATGTTAAATATGAACTTTGATATTTTCCAAAGTTGTTTTAGATGTTAAATAATTGTGTTAGAATAAAATTGTATACCAGTTGAACTAAATATTCAAAAAATTTAGTTGTATTAAAGTTATATAATTTGAAAGATGGAAGCTGATAGTGTGACACCAACTTTACAAAGATACATGGTCTCCTAAATGATATGTTACTATAAGAAAATTAGTTTATTATCGTATACTTGATTTCAAATTAATGTACCATTTAATAGGAATGTTATTTTAAAAAATACATGCATATCCGCATGATTTCATATTGTCTTTGAGGACCATGAATCACTCGTAAAATTCTCTTGATGTCATGCAAATCAATACAATAATGATGAACAATGTCCATTGAAAGTTATATGTTATTATACTATAATTACAAGGATTAGAAAAAAATAGATTCCATGAATCCTCTATAAAATTGATAGGGCACAAAAATACAAGAACTGAATATGGGAAACTACATCACTAATAGTATCATGAACCAACCAGGGTCGACCATGAACCGGTCAACCAAACTCATCTACGGAAAGGCATGAGGGGCTTTCCTGATCGTCCTTGGTTAGAGATAAGCACCCAGGCATTAGCTGAGTGACGATGGGAAGGATATCTCCCAAGATAAAAAAATAAAAGCAGTTGAAATGATAAAGAGAAGCTCAAAAGAAATAAACCATATCAAATGACTAATCATGAACTAAAGGTAGTAAAAAAATAACTAAACAGGTAAATATAATCTCTGTGTGACCCCATGGGTCACTCTGCAACTCAACAATAAAATTTCACCCAAGGTAAATGCACCCAAGTTGGATCCTGTATAAGAACTAAAAATAGAAAATAATAATAGGTGTGAGTATTAAAACACAGTAGGCTAGCCTAATATCTATTATCCAATGCACAATTGTTAAAAATAAAGAACCACCATTTCATGGTTGTACTACAATTTTTAAAAGTATGTTTCTTTAAATATTTTAATTAAAAGAAAAGTAAAAACCCTTTCCCATAACCATTTTCAAATCTCAATTTCTATCATTAGTGAGAATTACATTTTCAAACATAATATGATGTTTACATTTTAATATTTGTGCAATGGGGACAAAACACATTCATTTGAAAAACATTTCTAGAAAACCCAATCAAAACCAGATCACCACTTTCTATGAAAAAAATACAAATAAAAAAACAATATAAATCAAACAACAAGTAAAAATGTAGATATACATAGGAGCACCATATTCATCATTACAAGCGACTAAAATACAAAAGACATGGGTTAACCTAGAAGATCAAGAATAATCCAGAAGACACCAATACATGAGACCACATCCTCATTGACATGTCACACGGGATGAAATCAAATGCTCAAAATGCTCGTCAATCCATTCTCAGGCAGGACGATGGAAAATCCCATGGCAATAAACCCAATATATCCACCTAAAATGGGCCACTGGTTAGTACCATAACCTACCAGTGTGGAAATAATTCTCAGAATATTTTCCCAATATTCTAGATTCCCATGTCTCAAGTATTTAAAAATTGGGTGATCTAACCAATTCTAGTTGAGTATCCAATCATAGTATATATATTAATAATAATAATGTACAATTGGTCTCACCATGAGTCTCCCCTAGGACCATTCTCATGCCTTAAAATAAACCAATTATAAGGAGTTCCAGACGAATAACTGTAACAATGGATCATGATAATCCCAAATAAGGACACCCCACCCATTGAAAGCAATCGAGGTATGAGAAACACCAATTGAAGGTTTTTATAATAAATAAATTTCAAAAATTTCATGAAATAGACAAACAGGCCCATAAACATTGACAAAGAAACCCTTATCTCAAATTGCAAACAATTTTTCAAAAGTGGTGGCAAGAACACCATTTCCACTCAAAAAAATTGATAAAAATCTTCTTTATACGCCTAGATTACACACTAAAGATCTGACTATTATTAATAGAAATTCCAAAAACATGGTAAAATACAATATTCATTTTTTTATTAATTCCAAACAACTTAGGAAACCACACAAAGAACCCAATACTTTGTTCTGCATGCTGCTAATACATTTGTAAACACCAAAAATTCATTTCACATCACACTTTAGTACTAAAATACAGTCGATCATTTTTTAAAGAACACAAGGCATTCAATGTTTTGCAAAATAAATTTAAATTTATCACTCAACAAGTTATAAACATCAATTTTCATGCCATAATTTTATTTAAATTTCTAAAACTTTTTTTAAACATTAAATACCATGTGTGTAAAATACCCAGTATTCACAACTCAAAAAAACACATCTCACATTCAAAATCTATTTTTAAAATAAAACAAACTCTAGAGACAACAAATTTCATGTTTATCAATACCCAAATAATTTAATAAATGTTTTAGTAATTTATAAAACATTGTTAAGAGACACAACATGGCTCCACCCCCAAAAAAAATTAAATATTACCATAAAATGCTACTTTAAAATTTATTACACAATAAGATCATATCAAACATGATTGAACTGTTATTCGCATAATAAAAAACTAATCAAAACATTGTGGAAAAATTAATAGAAAGAATATAAAGTGCTAAGATCATGTAATAGGAGTTTCATAAAATAAAAGGGTTGGTGTAAGGGAATTATCACTTCAAAACCAAGGTGCGGCAGAAACTCCCACTCTGAAATGCCATGTGTGGGTCCTAATACACTAACCTTACCAAGAACAAACATTAATCGAAAAAAACCTCTAACAAAAAAAAAGATAATAGAAATAATAAAATTAAAAATGAATATAAAAACACACCCCAAGAGAAAAAGGTTTACTGTGTGAAGCAAACGCTGGAAGGAGGGGCTGCGACCAGAGGTGGGCCTCTAGAGAGGGTCGTCGGAGGAGCACAAAGGTGCTGGTCGGAGGAGGTGTCAACTAATAGAGATATCAACTAGAGGAGGGTCGGCCAAAGGTGATGGCACTAGAGAGAAGTGTATTCGGGGTCTCAACCGGAGGTTGGGTAGGAGGAGGCTAGACAAGCGAAGCGGTGCCAACTACGCGCTAAGAAAGAGGGTCGAGGGAGGGTCCACTAGTGTTGGGGGTGTCGGTAGGGAGAGGGCATCGATTCATGCCGATGCAAGCAGGAAGGGGAAGCTACACTGCATGGTAGTAGGGAGCTGGTGGGTCACACTAAGCAGAAGGGGGAAATGGGTTTTCTACACACAGGGGAAGACGAGAGGTGCTGGGTTTCTATGTGTGGAGAAGTAGGGATGCGGGGGGCCTGTAGCGGCTAGCCAGTCAAGGAAGAAGCACTGGGAAAGCTGGGTCACGCCACACACACAAACAAAGGGGGATGTTTTTCATAGGAAACCCTAAAAAATGGAAAAACATATCTAAAAAATTATTTAAAACCTTAGAGAAATAGTAATAATAGTAATAGCACCTTAATAATATTAATAATAATAATAGGAATAATAATAATAAAAATAATAATAATAATAAAATGAATAATTATAATAATAATAACAACAAAATGATGATAAAAATGGAAATAATAAAAGTTTTCATTTTATTTTAATGATAATAATAAAATAATAAAATTGACAAGTTTAGTTTCCAACAAAAATTAAAATAATAAAATTCATAGTAAAAATAATATTTAATATTCATAATAGTCAAACTATTTATAATAACAATAATAATATTCTAAATATTAATAATATATTTACTAGTAAAAAATATAAAAATTATAAATGATACAATAATCAACATTCAATTTAATTAAGAAATTTACCCATAAATAATTATACAAATAAATACACATAAGAATTATCATGTGGATATTGTAATTATTATTAAAGATTCAAACTTTATTACTCATCTTAATTTTTCGAAGATGGAAAGGAGGTGCAGTTACCCTGGTGAAGCCGCATGGTGTTTCTGAAATGCGCTTCACTCATGTGCCAAATGACGTCAAACCTAAAATGCCCACTTTTTAACTAAAACTCAAACGTTCATCTGGCACTGAACCCAAAACCCCAAAAAAAAATTTATGGCCAAATAAATAATAAAATAAAATAATCCCATTGGTCGGAGTGGGACAATTCCCCACACAATTACTCTTTCTACCACCTGAAACCACACCATCTTCTACTAATTGATCAACACTTAAGGATTCCACATAAACATGATCCAACCTCTTAATCCAAGTAAATTCCATCAACCACCAATGAAACACAACCTTACCGAAATAGATCACTAAAAGAGGGGAGGCCCGAGAAAACTCCCCACCATAAGAATTCAACTAGCATCCGACAACATCTTAATAGAAAACACCAAGAGACTCACAGTTATTCTCCCCACCATAATGAACCAACATATACATGGAAACCCAAAAATCCAACTTGAACCCAAACCAAGCCTTACTAAATCTAAAAGGAATACATCATGAACATTCAAGCAATCAACTTAGTTTTTGCTTAAGGATGAATAAAAACCAAGACCACAACTGATTCACATGGATGGTCCACACAAGGACTCTGAATAGAAACTAGCATCAAAGTAAGTATGACCACGAACACTATGTGTGGGGTGGGTCCATCACACTCTTGCAACAAGAGGAAATATACAATAAAAGAGAACCCACAACAGAAAGGATAAAATATTCTCACCGCAACGATAGAAGAACACCCTTAACCAAAATCTTTAGAATCCCACAAGGGTCCCTGACTATGCATTGACTTCACTCTGAGGCCATTTTGGATGCAGATTATATGGATGATGTGTCTCCAACCTCATAGTTAGGTTCTGAAAGTCCTAATAAAGAAACATGCATCTTTTGATCTGATAGATGAATGGACAAAATTTTGAAATAAATACCATGATGGCATTGAAAACCGGAGTTCATCAATAGATCCATGACATTACCATAAATTTTAAAAAGAAAAAAAACTTTTGTAAAACATCCATGACAAGAGACTCCTTATAGTAAAAGGAAACCTAAAAAAGAAACATTAAACAAAAATCCTTTAGAACATCACTTCTAAGAACATCCTCCACGATTCTTTATATCAAGGCCCCGAATGAATCGATGCAAGTGAACCAAGCATCCACAAACCTAGTAGGGATTCAGAGCATTTGTACATGAAAATATTTTGTGACCCACCGTGCCACACTGATAATAAATGAGGATCTCTCACTCTAATGAGGATGATGAAAGATCCTGAGGCCTTTTGATTCCATGACTTTCTCCATATACTTTTAATCTCTTCTCCATCTCCTTACAAGAATCCTCACACCAATCCTTGGAATTGAAGGAGGGAGGACTACTTCGAGCACTCCCTCCATCACAATTTCAACATTAAAATATTGTCTCACCAAATCAACAAACAAAGTTAGGTTGGATGCTGACACCATCAATTGGAGATCAGGAAAGAGACCTGCCTTGAAATGTTGAACCTTCAGGGAGTCATCTATGGCATATCCTGAATCATAAGGGACTAGCTCCAAAGAGCATTAGTAACACTCTAACACTGATCTATCACCCTTCTGCAAAATACAAATCACCAACAATTTGACAGCCTTTCTTTCTCAGACAAATACTGGAGAATGAACAATGCCTTGAAAAACACCCTAGTTAACTTTTGACAGGTCTTGTTCTAAGACACTTACATCCACCACATCCACGTTGAACGTTCAGGCATGAAGGTTGCAAACAAGACCATAAAAAACTCAAGAAACTCAACAAGGTTAAATTCCCTTTCGATCTTTCTCATCCACTCCTCCACTTCAGAAGGATCTACATGACCATAATAGAGAGGTCCATCTAGCTTCTGAAACTCAAGCATAAAATCCTTAAGTGGATTAACTGCAGTACGATCACCCATCGAAGATTAAAGGGGGCAACAGCTGGGAAACCAAAATCTATAACCAATCAAGGACAACTCAATAAAATAAATCCTCAAGATAAAACACCACATAGGCGACAAGAACAGAACACAATAAAATAGGATATCATAACATCAAAACATTCCTTTTGGAAAAAAAATTTAATTTAAAACGAGTTTGGTGTGTCAAACACTCACCATTGGTATTCTTTAGAGTATTACTCACATGCATGTTTCTATGCCACCTCGGGCATCCATCAACTATACCATACATCCATTCATATTCCCACATACCACTATGAATATGAGCACCCATAGAAACACCAAGACCAACACAAAACAATGTTATTTTCCAAAAAAAAATCATTCAACCCATTTCTTTTACAACAATCCTCAAATTAAACATGTCATTTCAAATAACCAATTTTTTCTGATTCAAACTACTTTTAGAAGTCATAGGAGACCCAAACAACTCAAACAGGTTACTAGTGTCAGTGGGTGACTTGACCATATGGTTGGAGTCTATAAGACTAACTCATTACCGACACAGAGAGCCTTTTATTACCATTCCCCTAGATCCACATGGATTTATAGTTCGTTCGGCTCATGAGGACTATTATCCTAACTCCCTTTTTGGTATTCCAATTACAAAACATAACCCAAAACCCCAAAGAAACAAGTTAAATTGCACTTCCCATGGAAACCTAAGGATCAGAATAAGAAAGACATTGTGATGCTCTTCCCGCACCTACCCCTCGAGTCCCGACAATCTTACTCCATCTACCTTGACATCCAAAATAAAAAAGTGAACTCTAAAAAATTGAGGTCCTCAATGTGCCAAAAGAATTTGATACCATTTTTTTATTAACCAACTTGGCTCGACCTGGGACTGTTCACCTGTGCCATTCCATGGAAAGGCCTGTGATGCGTTCCCGATCGTCCCAGGCTGGCAATAAGTGCCTGGGCATCAATAGAGTGATTATGGGGATGATTTCAACAAAGATAAATAAATTAATGGAGTGTAAAAGTTAAATAGTAGCTAAAAATAAATAAACCAAATAAAATGACTTAAGAGGAAATGAAAGAAATAAAAACTAAACGAATGGGAATACACTATCTCTATGTGACCCCACGGGTCACTCCCCAACTCAATGATCAAACGCCACCCAAGGAGAGAATACTCAGGCTGGATCCTTCAGAATAACTAAAAATATAAAAGAACTAGAGGCATGAGAATTAAAACTCAGTAGGCTAGACCGATATATATTCCCCAATGCACTAACATTGATTTCAATTTTGAACTATAATTTATAAACGTAGTTTTTCTATTAATTTTTACATTAAATATAAGTAAAAAATATTTCCCTTAACCATTTTTAAATATAAATTCCTTTCATTAGGGATAATGAAATTTTCAATGGGAAAGTGATGTTTCCATTTTAATATTTGTGAAAAGATGATAAAACACATTCATTTGAAAACCATTTCTAGAAAACCTAATCAAAACCAGGTCACCACTTTCCATGAAAAATGATAAAAAAAAACACAATAGCAATAAGACAACAAGGGTGATGTAGATATACATACGAGCACCATATTCATCACTACAGGCGAATAAAAGCCAAAATTCATGGGTAAACCTAGGAGATCAACAATAATCAAGAATACACAAATACATGAGACCTCATCCTCAGTGACATGTCACTCACGATGAAATAAAAATGTAGAAAAGGCTCGACCATCCTTTCTCAGGTAGGCTGAGGGTAAATTCCATAGCAAAAAACCCAATACTTCCACCTATTATGGGCCACTGGTCAGTACCATAACCTTCCATTGTAGAAATAATTCTCAAAATATTCTCTCAATATGACAGATTCAAATGACCAAGTATTAAAAAACAGGGCGAGAAAATAGATTCCATCCTATCATACAACCACAGTATATATAATAATAATAATCCACAATATGTCTCACCACATGCCTCCCCTGGGACCATTCTCATGCCTTAATATAAAACAATTATAACGAGTTACAACTGATGAACCATAATAATGGATCTTAAGAATCTCCAAGAAGTACCTCCCACCCATTTCATTCAATCTAGTCATGAGAAACCCCTAATGAGGGTTTTCATAATAAACACTTTTCACAAATTTCATGAAATTTCCAAACAGGCCCTTAAAAATTCACAAACAAAACCTTATATCAAAATTAAAACACATTTTCAAAAAAAATTCAAAGCATGCCATTTCCAGTCAAAAACAATGATAAAAATTTTCTTAACACACCCAGATTACACACTCAAGACCTCACCATTTTTAAAAGAAATTCCAAAACATGCTAAAACACAATAGAAATTTTTTTTAAATGTCGAACCACTTGGGAAAGAGAACAAAGAACCCAAAACATTATTCCAATTGCTTCTGATATATTTCTAAACCCCAATAATTCATTTCCAAACATACATTACTCATAAAATTCAATCAGGCATTTAATAAAGAACACAAGGCATGAGATGTTTAATAAAATAAATTTCAATTTAGCACTCAAAAAATTATAAAAATCAATTTTCACGCCATAATTTTATTTAATTTTTTATACCTTATTTTAATAATTGCAAACCATGTGTTTAAAACACCCAGTATTCAAAACTCAAAAAAACACTCCTCACATTGAAAATCTTTTTTTAAAATAAAATAAACTCTAGAAAAACAAATATCCATGTTTCGCACTACCAAAATAATTTAATAAATGTTTGAGTAATTTATAAAACAACCTCAAGAGACACAATGAGGTTCCACACCAAGAAATGTAAAATATTACCAAAAAATTATACTTTAAAATTTATTGCACAACAAGAAAATATCAAACATTATTCAAAAATTATTCACATACAATGAAACTAATAAAAAGGATTTGAAAAAATGTTTAGCATTAATATAAAGTGTGAAAATACTGAAATTAGAGTTTCTTAAATTAAAAGGGTTAGTGCAAGGGAACTCTTACCTTAGAAACAAGGTGTGACAACAACGTCCACTCAGAAACACGCTATGCAGGTCCAAATACACTAACCCTACCAAGAACAACCATTAATCAATGAAACTCTCTAAAAAAAATATAACAGAAATAATAAGAATAAAAATATTGATAAAAACATACCCCAAAGGGAGAATACATACAGGGGGGATGCACACACCAGAATGATGGGATGCGACCGGAGGTGGGCCACCAGAGAGGGTCGTTGGAGGTGCACAATGGTGCCGGTAAAAGGAGGGGTCGACTGAGGGTGTTGCTGACTAGAGGAGGGTCAGCTGAGGGTGGTGGCGCTAGACAGTAGGGGAGCCGGGGGGGACATGGTCGGAGGTTGGGTAGGAGGAGGCCAAACATGGGAAGCTGCACTGGTTTCATGCTAAGTAGGAGGGCCGAGGGGGGGTAGGCTTGTATTGTCTGTAATAGTAGAGAGAGGTCATGAGACCACATCACTGCAAGCAGGATGGGGGAGCTACACCGATATAAAGTAAGGCCCTATTAGAGCTATACAGGGTTTCTAAAATGCGCTCTCCTCATGCCTCGAACAACTTCATACCTGAAATGTGCACTTTTTAACAAAAAAAATCCAAATTTCATCTGGGACTCAACCTAAACCCCAGAAAAAAAATTAAGGACAAAGAAATAATAATATAACATAATCACATAGGTCGGGGTGTGAAAAATAGAATCTCATTAGTGAAAGAATATTAATAATGTGCATCCTTAATTTGGAAATAAGCCAAGAAACCTCCATCATGATTTATCTCTATATAGAATAAATAGTTTTGGTGTACATAGTGGTAATCATAGTATACAACCAGTTATGTTGGTAAATTATAACATTCCACCACTGGATATACAAATACATTATATTGTCTCTTCTTATATTTGGACCGAAATAGCCCAGTAATGATATTAATATTTATTTTTTTATTCATTGATTGAAGATATGAAATTGATATGGGATACATGTGCTACATTATTTGATGATAATTGAATTAAATAATTCATAATGATAGTCATATTTGATGGGATGATAAGTGAATTTATTGATTATGGTATTTTTAGGTTATAACATTAATGTAATGTTTAGGTGCCCATTTGGCAGTCATTTAAATTAAAACATTCCAAAAAGAAAATTTTTTAGGACATTGACTTTTTTACCTTGATGATATAAATACCAATTATGGATGGAAAAATTTTATGGGAATACAGAACAAGGTACAACATGATCTCCACTAAGAGGTTATCAACTGTTCGAGAACGTAAAATATATTGAAACTATTTTTGATTCACCTTTTCAAAAAACATTAAGAAATCATGTTAGAAAAATAGATCAATTTTATTTTAAATTACTATATTGTAATCATTTGAATGTTATAAAGTTTATTGATGTAAATCATGTAGAAAAAAAAGATTAAGCAGTGTTATTGGCATGTAACTAATTATTCCTGTCAAAAAAAGATGGCATCAAGGATAGGTTTGACATGATTTTCATGGGGATACTGGAAGATATAGCATGGGTAAAGGGTGAAAGGTGTAATTTTCTTCCCCTAGCATCTTAAAATATCTAAAGATAAGAAAAATTATTAAATAAATTTAATTACTATCTAGGGGAAAGATGTAAATCTTATATCTTACAATGGATTTTTAATTAATAGTTATACATTCAGTATAGAGGAACAATAGGAATGCATTAAAATGAAAAATAGTGGAGTTACACTGATGGAGGGAGAGGTGCATGTATTTAGTTGCAAGGATAGAAGTAAAATTTATGTGAATATGTAATACTTATGCATCATCGAATCGATATATGAGTTATATTATCCAAAATTTGAACTTCTGATTTTCAATTACCCATTTTTTGCAATCGGGAGTGTAGATAATGTAAACAATTCGTCTTTGTGAAGGTAATTTTTTGTGTGGAAGGGTATAAGCATGAGATGTTTATAATGGTGACAAAAGCAGTCTGAGTATTTTATTTCTTAGATCCAGAAAATATGAATTGGTCAATTACCCCATTGTAGACTAAAACAATCGCTTGGTGAGATGAAAACCCAACTGAGGATGAACCTTTCATTGGGATATCAACATAATTCATGGTGATAAAAATATAAACAATACCTTTTATGTTATAGGGGACCACAAATAGGGGATTTTGATACTCTATAAAGGACCTATATCCCTTTAGCCTTTAAAGGAAAAAAAGTGAGTTCAATGAGTAGGATAAAGTTTTTTTAATATACTATGATTTTCCTCATTATATTATGTGTTCTTTAATACATTTATATAATAATAATTAAAAATTTAACTACTCATGTAGATAATGACTTCTGCACATGATGATTTTACCAATCACGAGGAAAAATACAGAATTATTGCTGAGACTATGGAATTATTTGGTGATCAATAACATGTTTATAAAAAAACAATAATGGTGTAGCATAACTATGTTAACTAAAATTGTCAAGACCAGAAGAAAATTTATAAAATTTTAGTTTGGTTAGAATCAATATGACCCACCTATTAACCCCAAAAAGTTAATGTTTATTAGTAATGTTGGGATCATAATATGAATTCATGTTATAATAAATATAGATATGTGGAACCATGTTGTGACCAAATTGAAGGAAACCCTATGTAACGATATTAGGGTAATGTTATGATATATTGTCTCTATTTTAATAATAAAATATATAATGATATTTAGATTTATTTTTCATTATCTCTTGCAAGGTGTATTTTTTAGATAACATCTATTATGAAAATATCATAATGTTCACTAGATAAGATTATAGAGTCTTCCAGACACTTCTTACTAAGAATCATCTCAGTGATGTTGAGGGGAAATTAAACCCCCACCCACTAGTTACGTATGCACACATTATAAACCAGGAAAAATGTAAAGCATTAATTAGTCTTCATGGTGATAAATCATTCCATGTGCATTGTTGTTGATAATATTTTATTTGACATTATTTATATTATCCACTTTCATTCAAAAATATTAATTTATAAAACAAGAAATGGTTGTTAAAAATAAGTAACATGCAGTCAGACCAATTTATCCCTACCAAAAATAACATATGGGGTATGATTTATTTTAAAATAAAATGATATGTATTTTAAATCTACATTAAATGTTTTACGTGATATAAAACCAAATATTATTTTTTTTATTAATATTGATGAATCAAATTATAAATTCACTTCCATCCCATGTATTATGCTATAGAAAGAGGCCCTTATAAATAAATAGGGTAAACTAGTTGTTGAAAACACACAAGTAGTATGAGAATCATGTGTATGTACGACATAATAGTAATTTATTAAGCATTATAATACTATTATATAAAAATATTTATTTATGTTCGGATGTTTTTTATATGATTTAAACCCATGAATTGGTTTGAATCATATTTAAATAAAAACTACATTCAGTATCATTGATGTGGCGAGAACAATATGGCCATGTCTAAGGTGAGGGTTTTGGAGTGTCTCTTCAAACATATTTTGAGATAATAAAGCTTCATGGAGATACATCCGAGATTATGAATTTCATGAGGGTGAGGATAGGTTCTTTTAAATATTTAATTTCCCAGTTCAGTTTGGAAAACCAAAATATGTAAAAGAATCAAAGAGAACCTAGAGTGGAACAACGATATGTACATGATGATCCACATAACCCCACTATCCTTAAGGATTTCCATTCTCATCAACCAACTTCCTTACCTAAGGTAATAAATTTTTTCATTACTCTTTCTCCTAAATGTGAATTAAAAAACTTTTGATAACTTTATATTAATAAAATTATATAGGGTGAAGTTGTATGTGATTTATATCAATCAACACTCATCCAATGCATTGTTTTGATGAGTATGGTGTATAATATCCCATGAGACATGAAACACAACAAAAAACTCCCAAAATATCACATGAGAGTGGGGATTGAGGTATATCATGAGATAATAACTGAGTTTCTTATTCCGATTGATGATATTGATGTTTCTATAGTGGATAATGTGATTAGAACTTTTATACTATGGATATCTAATATTGTAAAGATATATGACATATGCCCTTAATAATATTAAAATGAGAAACCATTAAAGATTGATGAAAAAGGAATAAAATGAGGTATGTTATTATAAAAAGATAAAAATATAGGGAAACAAAATTTCATATCTAGATAATCTAGTGAATAAATTAAGAAATCAAAAGGGCCCTACGAGAGTACCTTCACTCTACCAGTTCCTCTGCTGTAAATATTAATATTACATGTTCATGTAGATAAAACATCAAAATTGGGAAATATATCCTACATTGAATATAATGAACAAATATTTGGAGATTTCATTATAGAAGCGGTTGGTCTAGAGTGTATAAATGATATTATAAAATTATAATTGTTGGGAGTCTCAGTTATGAATACATACATAAAGTATATTTTCAAAATAACTCAATCCCAAAAATGATCTACAATGTTCATTAAAGACAATAACTATTCATATTTTCTTCTACTGTATTTATTACTACTATATAAAGGAAAACCCCTAAAAAACAATATTTGGACTCATTGATCCCTATGTTATTTCTATGTACAAAATTTCTTTGGGATTGGATGGAATTGAAACGAAGAAATATTTATTAAGTGATAAATTTGAGAGAAAAAAAACATAAGACAGACTCTCCTTGATTCCTGTAATGCATGGGTAAAACTCTAAAATCTAATCATATAAAATATATTTTCCTTTTTTTCATTAATTATGAGTTTTTATTTTTTTTTATGAACTTTTATATGCTCGTTGTAATCATTTGGTTACCAAAAATGTTTTTTTTTATAGAATGGGTCAATTTCTATCAAACTGACCACACATGATATATATTTTGAAATTTTAATGCACTGCAACAAATATTTTTTAGATAAACATTAAATTATATGTTTAAGTTTTTATTTCAATGTGAATTTTGTTATGATAGGGAGATCTATAAATATAGTATATTTATGTACTATGACTTTAACATTACATAATCTAGTAAATTTAACTAGAATATTATTTTTACATTCCCAATGATCTTTTATGTTTTGAGTTTTAGAGAAATATTAAATAATTAATACATATCAGTCCATAAGAATAAAAAGTGTTTAATACTAATATAGAATCCATTTCTTCTATAATATAATTTTTTTAATAAAACATGAAATCGTTTCATGAATAATCTTCACAAAATTCATCTTGTATTTTTCTTTTCTCTTAACCGTCCTTAAACCTTGTGAAAAAACATTTTAAAACATGGGATGAGCACAAAAAACAAAGTAAGTCACATAAATGGAATGAAATAAACCATTATACCACAAATACTTATTATCTTATGAATCCATTTTCACAAAGATATTCTTATCACCTATATAGTATCATTTACTTTGTGAAAACAAGTTATTTCCATAAAACATAAAAAATAATAAAGATAACATGGGTAATTACTTACATTAGATTATAACCATCATAGATACCATTTGATTTGTAACCCTCAAGGCTACCTTACAATGTAACCCTCATGGATACCTGATGATGTAATCCTCCCAGTTACACTTGGTGTAACCATATGGCTGACCTCTAACATTAACATACCAAATTCATTGAAGGAATATGTAGGTCCAATCCTTCATTATAAACAATTACCAAGAACTAGAACATCATCTTATAAAAATTAATACTTTCATTGTAAAAACATTCCTTCTGAGTTTTTGTAAAAATTGTAATTTAGAAGAGTATTTTTAAAGAAAATACCCTTACCTCGGGATCATCTAACATCAAACATGTTAAAAACATCTATATAATGGTTTAAATAATGTTATTAATTTATTAAAGAAACATATTAATAGTTATAATTCCTTATATGATCTTATTATAACATATTTCCACGCAGTTATGGATAATATTTATTTATTTTCATTGTTTCAGGTGCACTTATTTTATGTTTTCCATGGTTTGTTCATTATGGATTTTCTTGTAGAATGGAGGAAAAATGTAAGAAGTAGAACGAAATGGTCTTAAGATGTTTCCCTAGCATTTAAATGATACCATATATCATTTTTTTCTATATGAAGATTAATCAATAGATAAAATATTAATAAAAATGTTTTTGTTTATTTTGGTGGTTTTTACAACCATCATGAACATATATCATTTTATTTAATATCATGTTTATATAATGGTCCTAGAAGATTATATGACTTATAATATGTATAATACAGTCTAATATAACCATAATAATTTTTTTATGATCATCATTGAATTCGTTAAAAAAATGAAAACACATATTCCACGATGATGGTAAATCGACACATCACAAATGATACTTTCATTTTTTTAGAGTAAGAGGGGGAGTGGAGAATTTTTATGATGGATATTCCTATAACATGATAAAATTATAGTATATGTAAGATACTAATGTTATGATGGTACTTTGATGAGGGTAGTTGAGTAGAGAATAAAAAAATTAAAGAAATTTAAATGAAAATAAATGAAAAAGAAAGAGGATTATACCTCTTGAACTTCTTCTCCATGAGAACCTCTTTAAGGCCCTTTGTTTTTTCCTTTTGGTGATACCAATCGGTCTTGGATATGGGGAAGAGGACTATAGAGGTAATTAAGTATAATATAAACATGGTAAAATGATTTTAGGTGTGAGGGAAAGATGTTGTGAGGGATGGTATTTATAGTGGAGGAGAGGGGTGTTTTCTTTTCATTATTTTATTCATTAGTTTATTATTTTGGCTGAAGAAAACAAATAGTTTTAGAATTATTACTGAATATATTAAAAAATTAATGTATGTTCAATATTATGGGGAATACATCAAATATGACTCAAGGAATACCGTATTTAACTTATAATGTATATATACCATAAATTACTGTATTATATTATTCACCAAAAATTCAAATATTTTAGAAAAATATAAAAAATTCACCATAACAATTTAACAATTTGAATAATTCAAAAATAAACCTAATTTTATGAAAATAATATTCTAAATATGAGAAATTTAATTTTCAATTAAACACATACATTATTCAAAAATATAGATTTTAAAATTATAGATGATTTTATTACACTTTGAAAAATTAATTAAGGTATCATAAAACTATCTTATAATCATATGAAAAAAATATTAATTTATGATTTTATTTTATGAAAAAAAAAATTCTTTTTAAATCATTATATTAATTATAAAATTGTAATTAAATATTTATGATTTACTAAAATATCAACACTTAATTTATCATTTACAAAACATTTATTTACTTATTCTATGATATAAATATATCATTATTAAACATAAATAGTACATAAATTTTATTTATTCTCTAATATTTGAGGTTAATATTCTGTTAATATAGATTCCTTAATTCTAATAAGTACCACATATTTCATTATACATTTATAATGAATTTAACTATTTAATTTTGGAATGAATATGTGTTTTTTAATAAGTACCTAGGTTGTTACATTATCCCCAAATTTAGGAAATTGTGTACTCGTAATTTCAATTCAATTATTAAACAATTTAGGATACCTTTACCACATTTCATTTTTAGATTCCCATGTTGCTTCTTCAACCATGTAGTTTCTCAACAAAACCATAACCTGGTGAATTTACTTATTCTGCAATATATCCTCTCTATAATTTAGAATATGAACATGATTTTACTCATAAGAATAGTTCTCTTCCATTAAAACTACTTCTAGGATCAAAATATGAGATGAATATGGTACATACATTCCTAACATTGAAACAGGAAAAACATTGTGTGCATATGACAAACTTAGAGGTAAAGCTAATCTGAAGGAAACATGTCCAAATTTCTCTATGATTTCATAATGTATAATCAACCATGGACATAGATTTTCTTTTCTTAACAAAATACATAAAACGTTTTTTAAGGATAGTTTTTAAGGAAATCATGATCACCTACCTCGTTAGAGAAGTATTTATTCCTATTATATGTGTAACATTTATTCCGACTGTGAGTTGTACTCATGTGTTGTTGGATAATCTTCACTTTCTTAGATACTTCCTCTGCTAATTCTAGTCCCATCATCTACCTTTCCCCAACTTCATCACAAAATGTTGGATTTTGATAACGCATTCCATATAATTCATTTAAATATGCCATTTTTATATTTTAATTAAAACATTTATTATTAAAGAACTAAAATAAATAAAGATTTTGATGCCAACCTACCTAGTCATCAATTTTATAATCTTGTAACATGTCTCTCAATGTTTGAATTGTTCACTTAGTTTGTCTATCAGATTTTGGATGAAAGGATGTGTTTTAATTTAATTCAATTCCCAATGACATCTGAAGGCCATTCAAAAAGTAATAAGTGGGCATGGGATCACATTTAGATACAATGGATACATTAACTCCCAAAAACCTAACTATCTCTTTAAGGTATAGTCGAGAAAGATAATACAAATACAAATTTTCTCAAATAGCAAGAAAATGTGATGCTTTAGTCAGTAGATCAATAATAACCCAAATCACGTTATTATCTCTAGTAGTCTTTGGTAGTACCACCATGAAATCCATGTATATATTTTTCCATTTCCTCTCTGCCACTAGAAAAAGATAAATAATCCCATAGGGTAGTTTTCTCTCTACTTTAACATGTGGTCAAGTCAAACTATTCATTGTAAAATTATAAATATATCTTTTTATTCCATCCAACTTGTAACACTCCTAAAGGTCATTGTAAATCATAGTGCTACCAATAGGAACTAAAAACAAGGAATTATGATATTAAATTAATAACTAGTTCATCAACTTTGAATCACAAGGAATGCATAATCTCTTTTCAAATATCTAAATACAATATTCATCAACATTTAATAATGGAAACTTACCCCTTTTCACCAATTATACATTTTTTGTAACTCACCATATTTCTTCTACGCATGATTAATTCTATCTGACAGAAGGAACTACACTAAAACCTGAAACAAAAAAAATTCTACAAAAACAACATTCAAGAAAAAATTCATCAAAATATAAAACAATGGGTAATGTTCTAAATATAACATGTTCAATGATTCGTGATTTATTCATCTCAAGGAATCCAATACTTTGTCTTCTTTTCTACGATGGAAATTTATCATGCAATTATAATATTTTTTCAATTCAAGATATCTTATCTACCTCATGTTCAATTCCTTCTATGTGAATATATACCTAAAACTTTTATGGTCAGTATATATTTCACATTTGGCTCCAGGAAATGATTCCTCCAAAATTTTCAAAGTGAAAACCAAAGCTGTTAATTCCAAATCATGTGTGGGATAATTTAATTTCTGAAGATTCAGTTATCTTGATGCATAAAAAATTACTTGATCATTTGTCATCATAACACAACCAATCCCCTTCAATGAAGTATCCCTGTAGATGAAAAAAATATCATTGCTTTGAAGGAAAGTCCAAAAAGGGATCATTCACTAATATCCTGTTTAGTTCCGGAAAACAAACATCACATTCTTATGCCCAAATAAATTTAACCCCTTTTCATGTTAATTTAGTGAGCAGACTAGATAACCATGATTTTTTTTAAAAAAATAGTCGGTAATAGCCTACTAATTTGGAAAACTATTAATATCAGTAACATTTGTATGTATTTTCCATTCATCAACCACTTTTGTTTTGGAAAGATAAACTATTATTCCATATTTATTTATAATGTTCCCAAGAAAAAAATCTATTGCAACTAAAAATAACATTTTCAAAATTTCACATATATCTTATTTTATTTTAGAGATTGAAGGATAATACTTAACTATTTTTCATGATCTTCATAAATTTTCAAAAACACCAAAAATATCATCAAGGAAAACAACAACAAACTTATCCAAAAATTCATGGAATATAATATTCATAAGATCCATAAACACAAAAAGTGAATTATTCAAGAAAAATGGAGTAAAAAAACACATAATTCCCAAATATTGTTCAGAAAATTGTTTTCAAAATTTAATCCTCCTTTACTTTTAGCTGATCAAACTCGGATCTCAATTCAATATTGAAAAAATACTATGCTCATGGATCTGATAAAAAAAGCCAATGATATTTGGAAATGGATACTTATTATAAATATTAATGTTATTCAGATCTTTATAATCAATAAAAATTATCATGGAACCAAATATCATTTTAACAAACAAAACAGGAGCACCCCATGGTAAAGTGATATGATGAATGAAAAATTTATCAATAAACTCATGAAACTACTTTTTCAATTCTAAAATTTCCACTTGATCCATTCGATAAGGGGTTTTAAATTGGATTAGCATCAAGAACTAATTTAATTGTAAATTCAACTTCTAGATCATGTATAACATCAATCAACTCATCAGTAAAAACATCCAGATATTCATTACCACCAGAATATTATTAATCTATATAGTTCCCCTATTTTCAAAAATGTGTTCAAGATAACAAAAATTTATGCCTTTTAATAGTTTCTGAACTTCCTAATATTCTATCAATGGTATGGGTTCAATCATGTATACAAACCGAAACCCTTTCTAAAAAAAATTCCCTAGAACTACAATGAATCTTAGCATTGATAAACATAAATTCAATCCATACCCAAAATAAAATCAAAATATACTAAGGGAAAAACAATCATGATTTCAGTTAATGTCCATCCACATAAAATAAGTGGAAGATTATTATAATGTGTTTTTTCTATAATATTTCACCTAGTGTTTTAACCATAATATCTTGTTTCATTTCTTGAGGTAAAATTTCTAATTTACTAGAAAATTTATTAGAAATAAAAGAATTTGTAGAACCTATGTCAATCAAAACATTAAAAAAATATGAGTAAAAAAACAATACACCTAATACAACTTAATTGGATGGCCCAAAATATACTCACATATTAACAAAATATTTCACTACACCTTTCTACTTATAATTTTGAAACTTTTCATCATATAGATATTTCCTTGGGATGTTATTTTCATAATTCCCCATCTCACCACATTTAAATCACTTTAATGTTTTCCAATCAGAATTAAAAATACCATCCCCATGTTCTTTTTCATTGAAATATTAGGTCATATTCCCAAACATAGAACATCGAAAACAATTCCCATATTTTGATGGCATTCCCTAAGGTGCTTTTTAACACACGTTTCAAAAACTATAAACTGGATTCTCTTACCATAATATTTCTTTAGATTATTCTTACCCATTTCTTATCATATGTGCCCTTTCTTCTTATTTTTGTAAATGTAAATGTGATCTTCAGAAAACTCCATTTCTACCCTATGAACACATCAAACAAGTTCCGTATAACATTTTAATTCATGATAGGCCAATTTCATTCTATATCTTCGCTTCAATCCTATGTAAAAATGATTTATTTTACTATCAGAACCAAAAATATGATTTGGAGCGTACAATGTCAGTTGGTTGAATTTTACTTCTTAAACAGCCACTGAATCTTTCTTCTATTGTATCAGTTCCTTGAATATATTTTCCATACTCATTCAAACCACCGTAAGAAAATATTTTTCAAGGAATATATTCTTAAATTAATATTCTTCTAAGGAATCAATCTCTTCTTTATCTAAAATATTCTAGACCATTTCCAGCCACTAGTCGGCTTTACCATCAAAAAAATAAATAACAGCTCTACCCTTTTGATTATATTAACTCCTTAGGAAATCAAATATCTTTTCAAGGGATTTAATGTACTCTTCAGTCATCATTAGGTTTAAAGATACATTGAATGCAGGATGGATTTTCCTCATAAAATAATCCATTGTCATCATGTTCTTTCATGGTAACCTTATATGTTCTCTTTCAAGGATGTTTCAATAATTTATTTGATCCATTTCTATAATAGACTGCTCAGTTTCAATTCCCACCATTCTGGGTTGCAGATTCAGAGACATATCATCCTCTCTGGGATTTCCAACTTCAGCTTCTCTGTTTCTTTAGCTGAAAAATATTCTAAAAATATATATCTTAGACGAAGAAACAAGGAAATATTAAAATGTTATACCATTTCAACACAATGATAAGGTAAAAATAATTTCTGGCATTCTATCACTACTATAAATTGAATAATATACAATAGGGCCCTATCACAAATGACCTATTGTTGAAAACAGCATCACAAATAGTTTTTTTAGCGATGTTCCATAGGAAAAAAGTACAATTTTCAATAGGAGCTCTTCCTGTCACAAATGTTTTATTCAGGTTTTAAAAAAAAACTCTTTTACGATGGGCCCATCCAAAAAATATAATTTTTTTTAATAAAATATAATAAAATAATTATATAAATTAAATAATAAAATAATAAATATATGAAAAATTAATTAAATTTGTATATATATTATTAAAACAGTAAATAATAATAAAATAATAATAAAAAACACATTATTCTTGAAAATATAAAATTGCAATAATAATACTAATAATAGAATAATAAAAAAATTATTAAAAAATAAAAAAATGAAAAATGAAAATAATAAAATAATAGAAAACATAATATTCACAAAAATATAAATAATAATCCATATAGAAATGTAAATATATGGATTAATAAAAATATTAAAAATAAAATTGCATTCAAATGTTTGTGAGAAAAAATTATATAAATCATTGTGGGGGATGGTCATCTGGAGGAGCTGGAGGAGCTGGATGGGCTGGTGGAGGGAACAATGTCCCTAAACCCTGAGTAAAACTTCACATGTACTCCATCATTTCCTCATGATGCTACTGCTACAATCAAAGCATATCATCCTCCTACTGCTACTATTTTCGACAGAGATCTTCCTTCTCCCTTGGCATGGTCTTTATAAGTTCACCCTAACCTCATAGATTCTCATCATAATGCGCATCAGATGATGATGAATATCAGTGAGATCCTCTCAAGATGAACAACGAAGTCTCAATTGTACCATAATAAATCTCATGCGTCAATCGAGTGCTGATACCAACAACTCAACCTTTCTTGAAGGCATATTGAACCACATGCGTCCATACTACATCATTAAATCCTACTACACTAGAGGTGTGATGCTCGATCACGTCTAGACTCTCAACCTGTGTCTGAGACATTGCGACCTCATATGACTCCTTCAATTACAATTTAAAATTAAAATAGCTAAAATATTATTTTCATTTATTTTTAAAAATAAAAAAAATTATATTGACCATGATATGAAATTGTCCATCACCTCTAATATCTTATAGATATTTTTGGGTAACACATTTCATTTAGGTAATATTGCTTTAAAAATAGAATATCTTATCAAAATAGCTATTTCAGAATCCATTATCAGATTTAATAGTTATAAATGTTGCAACAACTTCAAATTTTCTTATCTTGCAACCAGAATATAAGGAAACCTTAGTGGACTTCATAAATTAATAAAATAGAGATATTTCCAACTCATGAGTTCAATCAATATCATCCTGGGTTTCCGTTTTTTGAAATGATGGACCATCTGCATCATATTAAAAATTTTGAAACCATGATAGATGTGGAATGAAATTATTAGAATCTTCTTTGGAACAGTATTCACTATGTTGATACTAAAAAATATTATCTTCTCAAAAACCATAACACAATAGATAACCCCCAATGTTTTAAAATGTGTCAAACATCCTTGGATCACATTTCATACGTGGACACTTAATTTTCCCTTTTGTAAAAAACACTGGTTTTGATGAGACAAATGATAAAAGAGATCAACAAACTAAATATATAAATGATTTATGCTAGAATGGTTTGGCTTCCAGTGTTGATTCATCCAATCACGATCATGTAATAATGATTGTTTTCAAATTCCTTGTTCCATATTTCTCTAAAAAAATATGAAATAAAACAAGTATGATTAATTTATGATAATAAAAACACAATCCAAGAAACAACATAAAATTAAAAAAAATTATACAATACTTGTAAATATTATAAATATTATATATTTACCGAATTTTTTTACTAGATACCATTTATTTTTAGTAATTCTCATCACTATTAACTAATTATAGTGAATTAATGTTTGGTTCTACTAATTTTCACTAATTACCACAAATATTATAAAATTATTACTAATTAATAGTAATTACTAACAGTTATTACAAATTTATACTAATTATTACTAATTACTACTAATTGACACTAATAATTACTAATTATCACCAATTATTACCAATTATTACTAATTAACACTAATTTCCACTAATTACCTATATTTATTACTATTTACCCCTAATTACGACACTTTTTTACTAATTACCACTAAATTATACTAATTACCACTAATTTATGCTAATTACTACAAATATTTAATAATGAAAATTAGTTTTATATAATTTCCACTGATTTTAAATAATTACCACTTAATATGTAAGTATTGCTAATTACCTCTAATTATAACTAATGTAATACCCTAACCTTAAAAGCTTAAAGCCGCTGTATTATTTTAATACATTAGCATGATTACGAGGAATCAAATCCTGAATGACCGATCAGTTTAGAAATTTTAATTACATATATGAACATTACATTACATTTCAAAACATAATATAAAACATAGTTAATCCATTGAGAAAGACATTATTCTCCTATCTTACCCCATCATATCAGTCATAATAAACATCTTGGAATCTTGGGAATGTAAAACATTAGAAAAGGATGACCTCAAATGCCTAGTAAGTGTAAACAATATAGCATATGATTTCATAAATAAGCATAGAATTTTAAGGTAAGGTATAATACTAAAAAAAACTTTCAAACCTAATCTTCAATATAATATGGAAAGATTAAATCAAATAATATCATTTAAACATTTACATGGATATTCTACTAGTCGAATAATCACATATAATATCAATAACTAATCTCATAATGAGGTAATGCATAATACTAGACATCTGAAACAAACAATCGAGGATTCATGGTAAGAATCTAATTCTGTCAAGTCTTAATTCTAGGAATCTAATATTTTCAATGCTTCGTATCAAGAATCTAATAGTTTCAAGGTTTCTTGCCAAGAATCTAATACTTTCAAGGCTTCATGAAATGAATCTAAATATGGGTAAGGCCTCCACCAACACCATATCTATTTTGTTTCATGAAACCTACCAATGAATCAAGGGGATATAGCTGGACCTATCCATCACATACTATGTCCAATATAATCCATATTTGGAAATTATGAAACATAAACAACGTAATCATTCATATTAAAAACTAGTAAATGAAATATGAATATTTTAACCATAAACTAAGAATGGAATCTTAATAAAACGTCCACAATCAAACTGATCATAAAAAATTAAATAAAATATGGTAATTATACCATAAGATATCAACCTCAATTATGCATAAGATCCCATATAGGATGTTGACAAAGATGAAAATACTCTAATAAAATAATTAAAAATATCTTGAGACAAATACCCCATTTTAATTGGAAATCATTTATTCAAAATCCACACACTTATAAAATAATACATTTAAAAAGATATTTTCGAATCAAAGGATCCCATACCACTTTTAAAATTTTGAAAAAAATTAACATTTTAAAACATTCATTTTAGTATAAATAAATCCGTAAAACCATTTTGAAAACATGGACATTAATGAGAAAGACTTACAATAATAAATGTTTGACTCCATTAAAATGATGATTTAGTTATATATTTCCTTACATAAAACCTCAAAAATATTCCTTTTGAAAATAATTTTAGGATACATGGATATGGATGATAAATATGTCCTAGTAAATACTTATGTATAATCAATCTCAGGTAATAATGAGATTGTGAATGTAACCCTTACTGTATGTTTGATTCTCTTAATATGTGTATGAAACTCCCATATCATGATTTTAAACATATTATTAATGTGTACTAGAATCATAATAATATTTATGATTGATGTATTACTTTTTATTACCCGTTTATTAATAATTCCATGTTAAAGTAAAGTTTCGGGTAATAATCGCATTGTAAATCATATATGTTTTGACTTGTTATATTACTTAGATACATTTTTAATTACTTCCAGAATATAAACCATGATTTATATATCATATATATTATTTATATAAATATATATATAAGATATATAAATGAAATAGAATACACCATTCATGGAGATGGTAGGCCGTATGTACACATGAACGCTGTTTTTGTTCTCTTATCGTATTGAATGGAAGAAAGTAAATGATATATATATATATTATCATATTATTATTTTTATGTCATATATTTCATATTTATTCATTATATATATCTTTATAATCATTCTTTAATGTTTAACATGGAGAATGAATCACATCGCATCGTAGAGACAGTAAGTTGTACAAACACACGAGTGATGGTACCATTCCCTTAATGGTAAAATGGTATAGAATGGGATGGAATATTAATTATAAAAGTAAATATAATTTCATATTTATAATTTAAATCCTTTATATTCATCATTATACCCATAAAAATAATGTTTTTATGAGAAACAGTTTACACCACGGTGTGGAGACGGTAAGTCATATATATGCACGGGTAGTGATATTTTTTTCACCAGATGGGTAAAATGAGGAATATAGTTGTACCATAATCATAGAAAATTCTCATAATAAATTATATTTGGGATTTATTAATTTAATATGGAAAAATCATAGGAATATTATGTATTATAAGAAATGAAACTGAATTGAATTGGAAAAACAATTACCTCTTCTTCGAATATCATCTTTTGATTTGTGGAGAAGGACTTCTTAGGTAGGATTTCTACCCAATGTATGCCCTATAGGATGAATTGAGGGTATTTGGGAGGATAAAATGGAATTTTGTTCTTATCCAAATTATTTTATAGGTGTTAATTAAATATAATGAGAGGTTCTCTTTTAGAAGAGAGGGTAGGGTCACTTTTGGAAACTCTAAAACTATTAATTTAATAAACATGAATTTTTAATTTAAAATAAATAAAAAGTGTGTTATTTAGAATATAACATGATTATGGGTCTAAATCTTCACAAAAAATGAATTTTAGACATGTTTAGTCCACAATATTAACCTTATCTTTTGGATTTAGCCCTTAGTTAAACAATTTGACTCTTATCGTGGCTCATTGTCTCTTTACAATGTAGAGTTAATATAGATACAATAAAATTAAAAAAATCCCCAATTGGATCATTAATAAAATATTTATCATTATCCTAGTAGTTTTTTTTGTAAATATAGATATTTATGAATTTTATTTCATTTAATAAAATATTATTTATTTTAAAATATCATTTATGTTAATTTTGACACTATTTATTAATAGACTTTTTCAAAACTCATAAGAACATTATTCGTTTGACCAACCTAAATTAACTCATCCCGAACATATCAAATTCTTCGAAACAATTCATGTATGGAATCAAATAATTCAAATATATCTATTTTAATATTTCTAATATCATTTAATTAATATTTCTATTAATTAAACAATTACTACATCATTATTATTCAAGCCGTTAATTTGATTATTTATTCTCCAAAAATAAAAACTAAAATATCGCGATTAAGATAAATTAATTTGATATTAAACTAACATTTATAATTGAATTTATCTCATGGATAAACCTATATTAAAAATGTTATATATATTTATATTATGTGTATAACATTTTTTAACTTATCTTTAAATAAACTATAATTAAAGTCTTATTCTTACCCAAGTGATTTAAAAAGATAAAAATTTAGTCTAAGGTTGATTTTCGTCCAAGCTTAATTATTTATTGAAATTATGACATGATTTTGGATAACTATTGACTATTATAATATTATTTTTACCATTAATTACCTTATTTAACCTCAACCATGGAAAATAAATAAAAATTTGGTAAATTTAATATTCACAAAAAAAAATTAAGTTGATATTAATAGACCAAAAATTTCATATTAACTACCATAATGTATGCAGGTGTTTTGAAATTCAATTCACAAAAGTTATAAAATTATGTTTATTGTTAACCTCGTAAATATGGCTAGAAGGTGGGTTAAAGAGACGTTAAAAAGATTAATAAATTTTTATATCTAATTGTATTATAGAAGAGATTCCAACAACCTAAATTGGAAAAACATATGTATTATTTATCCATTTTTATGTTAAAATAAATTTAAAATAAAAGATTTATTTAAATAAAAAATTTAGTTTTAAACAACAATTTAGTATTCTTCAATATTCATCAAAAAATAATACATTTCCTAAATATACAAAAAATCAAACCTAAAATAATTTTTATTTTAAAAATTCAAAGGTAAATTCTATTTTGAGAAATAAAATTTAGAAATTTTATAATGTGGTTAATATTATTTACAACCACTTTATAAACAGCTATTTTGATAGATCATGGGGCCCTATATCTCGGTGTGGCATGTAGCACGAGATATTGAATTTATTTAAAAAGATAAAATACCATGAAATATTGTAGTGTTACATTTTACCCTCTTTTAATAAATTGTATCCTCATAATTATCGAATTCATTTTTGGTAACTAATGTTTAACTATTCAAAATTACTTTATTGAAATCTCAAATCAGAACAATGTTCGATAAAAGTTCTAATTTAAAATAAAGTAATGGAAGTAAAAAGGTTTCTAGAGATAACACATATAAGGGTTCATGTAGGAAAAAATGGACATGAAAAAAAAATATAACCATCATGTACTGATGAAGAGTCATAGAAAACATGGTTAGGGGAAAGTTAACAATCCAAAAGCTATAAATTTACGATGATATGAGGGACCATTTTTTTCATTAGAAAAAATACCAGGATAAATTTTTTGGTTTAAAGATCATTTCCCTAGAGTTGAAGAATTATTTTACTACGCAGATAAGAACTTAATTTATTTATTTCCATGCCATAATCATAGTCTCATCCTTTGTTTGTGCTTTGATCTATTTTCACTTCATCACTTACACATGTAAATTAATGTTCAGAATTATTTTTTCATGCCTGAATAACTTTTGATAAATCATAAGGCCCAAAATTATTTCCTTAATACTTTAAATTTTTACTTAAACCAAAATTTTTTGCGGAATGTATTCAATAAATTATACATTATCCTTAGACAATAATATCTATTGTTTAACTTACTCCATTCCAACCGTAAGACTATTCCAAAATACTTCTTTCTAAATCAACAGTCTGAAAAGGTCTCTAAATTTCCAAAATAAATCGTAAAATCAAAATCTCCAAACAATGTAATGTAGCTCTTATTGACACATACCAAATATATGATCACGTTAAATACTATAATGAAGGCTTCCATATCTCCAAATCCATAATGAAAAAGTATTGTAGTATAATAATTATATATTTCATATGTCTTATAACCAGTACATTGCTAATAAAATATTTAAAAGACATAATTCTTGAATCGGCATATTAATCATTCCTCTCCATCTATGGCAATAGCATAACGTGATCATTATCCAATAGCATCATTTGGGGTATATTCCTTCGACACAAGAGACATTTATACATGTAGAGTCCCATCTCCTTGTTGTGGAAGCATTTCAAATTGAAAAAAAATCATCCCCTTATAATAAAAAAATTGGTGTCCTTCACCTCCATACATAATAAAAACCCTCATTCCCTTCAAAAAATTTCCCAGGTGATTATTTCCACAGTTATCACATGTGGAAAAACATTCTTTATCTTCTTCCCTTTAACGATCCATTTCTCTTCCACCCTATTCTTCTCTTGTTTGCCTTCACAGTCACAAGATAATTCTTTACTAAGCTCGTAAGCAATTGATATTATTTCCTCATATGATGATAATGCATGGGAGACTATTTCCCTTCTAAATTTTGGCATAAGTCCATAAAATATATCATCTTTTTTAATCTTTGAACCACATGCATTGCTGAAGTTCACATTTCTTCTATGAGGTGCCATATCAAAAAAATGGCATTCACTAGATTTGGTTATGAATCAAAATGAGTAATTTCAAAATACAAAACAAAAATTGGTAAATTAATGCATATATAATCTCATTATAATAATAAAATTACATGGGTATATATTCAGTTTTTAATAAATCATAATGTTTGGTAAAGAAAATGTGGATTAATCTAAGCATATATCCTAGGAGTGTCAAACCATGTTCGCAGTATGGCCCGTTATCCTATACCATGTTACCCTGAGTTTTCCGTATGACACCTTTTCATAGATTTCACCTCTAGGTACATCTATCTCGAAACCATGTCCACTTTTGGTGTCTATAAAGGGATGAATTTCCCAGAATACACACATAATGTCTACCTTACCAATAATCGTAAACGTTCTTCTATACTAATCTTTGATATTTATCTTATGGTCATGTTCCCTAATCACTATTTTCTTAATCTAATTTCCAATGTTGTTGTTAAACTTACATTGATTACCACTATAATGCATGAACCCTAGAAGCCTGAAGTTGGTGCATTATTTTAATACATTGTCCTGATTACAAGGACTCAAGTCCTGAAGGACTAATCAGTTTAGCAGTCTGAGAACATAGATTACATACATGAACATTACATCACAATTCAAAACATAATATAAAACATAGATAATACTTTTAGAAAATAATTATTCCTTTTTCTTAACCCATCATACCAATCATAATACAAATCTTGGCATCCAGGGAAAGTAAAACATAAGAAAGTAATGATATCAGATGCTCAGTAAGGGTAAACAATACATGAGAAGATTTCGTAAAAAAGTATAATATTTTAAAGCATTGTATAAAACTAAAACACAAGCCTTTTAATAAAAATATTTAGTATAATGGGACATGCTTAAAGCATTTAATTCCATTAAAACATTCACATGGATATTCTACTAGTCGAATAATTACATGTAATATCAATAAATAATTTCATAATGATGAAATTCATAATGATTGTTTTATGAAACATATGATCGAGGCTTCATGTCATGAATATAATACTGTCAAGGATTCATGCCAAGAAGAAAATACTTTCAAGGCATTATGACATGAATCTAATACTTACAAGGCTTTATGCCATAAATCTAATTCTTTTAAGGCTTCATGATAAGAATCTAATAAATGGGTAAGGCCTCGGCCAAAACCATATCTATTTTTTTTCATGAAACCTACTGATGCATCGAGGGGCTATAGTGGGACCCTTCCATCACTTACTATGTCCAATACATTATTTATATGAAAATGGTGAAACCTTAAGACAATAATAATTCAAATAAAAAATTAGTAAATTTGAAAAACTTGCATACAACATATAAAGGCTTTAACCATAAACCAGGAATAGTATACAAATAGAACATACACAATAATACTGATCATAAACCATTCAATAAAATATGTTAAATGACATCTTAATAAATCATCCTCAATTATGGATTATATCCAACAAAGTATGTTTCCTTAGATGAAAATACTCTAATATAATCATTAAAAATATCTTGAGGAAAATACAACTTTTTTATTTGAAATAATTTATTCATAGTCCACACAATTATAATATAATACATATAGAAATATTCTTTTTAATCAATGATTCCCATAACACTTTGAATCTTTTCAAAGGAATTAACATTTTCAAACATTCATGTGCATATAAATAAATCTTTAAAACCATTTTGAAAACATGGAGATTTTTTAAAATGTTTTTGAAGATTAAATATTAAAAACATTTAAAACAATGTTTTTGTTATAGAGTACCTTATATAAAACCATAAAAATATTCCTCCAGAAAATAGTATTAAGAAACATGGACATGGATTAAAATATCTCCCAGTAAATACATACGTATAAATAATCTCTGGTAATAATAAGATTGTGAAATTAACCCGTACCATAGGTCTGATTCCATCTGTACGTGTCCCAAACTCCCTTATAGTGATTTTAGACATATTATTAATTTGTACCATAATCATAATAATATTTATAATATCATATATGATTTATTTATGACTTTATATTATCTGTTTATTAACAAGTCCAAGTTAAAGCAGCGTTTTGGGTAACAACCACTTTGTTAATCATACATGTTTTGACTTGTTAAATCTCATAGATCATGATTTAATTACTTATATAATTTAAAAACTATTTTATATAACATATATATTCAATATATAAATATATATAATAGGTTGATAAATCAAAGGGAATACACCATTCATGGAGAAGTTAGGTCGCACATATGAATGGACATTGTTTATGTTTTATTATCGTATTGAATGGAATAAAGTAAATGAAATAAACATATACATATATATATATATATATGTTATTCTAGTATAATTATTATGTAATTGTTTCATACATATTCCTAATATATATATTTATAATCATTCTTGAATGGTTAACGTGGTGAATGAATCTCATCACATCATGGCGACAGTAAGTCGTACGTACGCACGAGCAACGATATCATTACCATAATGGTCAAATGTTGTGTAATTGGATGGTATATTAACTATTAAGAAACAATATAGTATCATATTTATGATTTAAATCTTTTATATTCATCATTATACCCATACAAATAAAGTACAGATTAAAAATACTTTACCCAACAGTGTGGAGACGGTATGTCATACATACGCACAAGTGGTGATATTGTATTTCATAGGATGGGTAAAATGTGTAATATGATTTTCCCATAATCATAAAAAAAATCATAGAATATATTATAATATTTAATTATTAAATTAGTATGGAAATAACCTAGGAATTAGAAGTATAAGAACAAAAAACATTGAATTGAATTTGTAAAATAATTACCAAATCTTCAAGTATTTTCTTTTTATTTGCACAAAAAGACTTATTAGATTGGATGTATGCCCTAAGTATAGACTATAAGATAAAGTTAGGTATTTTGGGATGAGAAATTGGCAGGTTTTGTCTGATTCAAAGGCATTTATAGGTGTGAATTAAAGAGAAGGATAAGTGCCCTTTTATAAGAGAGGGGAGGGTCACTTTTGGAAACACCAAAACTATTAATTTAATGTAAATTTATTTTCAATATCAAATACCTAAAAAGTGAGTTATTTCGAGTCTACGATGACTATGGGTGTAAATACTCTCAACCAATGAATTTTATTCATGTTGAGGACATAATATTAAACTTATCTTTTGGCTTTAGTGCTTAGTTAAAAAATTTAACCCTTACCCGAATACCATCCTTTTTACATTATAGTGTTAATATAGTTACAAGTATCAAGGGATGATAGGGCTCTTAGCTCTCGGTGCTCGGTGGTGATGCCCTAATCCGTGATGGTGCGGGCTTTGGACTCCCCTCATCCCGATGTCAGATGTTGGGGGTGAAGGTACCTCTGGCTTCGTTCACTCCTTTCTCCAACCCGGAAAATCAACCAAAATTTACTCCTATCACGCTCAGCCTGAAGGTTCCGGATTTTCTCGATGGCGCGCCTCATCTAGCATTATCAGAATTGTAATTTATGGAATATTCAGACCTCTTGAAGCTCATTGTGGTTTCTTGTTTTTTCCAACGACGACCTTAAGTGGATTATTTCGACCGGTTCATTTTTGAATCATGGGGGTTAAAAGACCGTCAAATTGTTGGACTTCTTGACAAGAGTCATCTGATGATTCGCTTCACCTCAGAGCATGACCTAATTTGTGTGTTTTCCTCTAGTCCGTGCAAATTCCTTGGTTACAGGTTCTTTCTCTTCCATTGGACTTATGATTTTCACTTGAAAAAGGATTCCCCTTCTATTTCTTTATGGGTTCGCTTCTCCGAATTACCACTGCCATTTCAAAACCCTACCATCCTTGAATGTCTAGGGAATATGGTAGGGAATTATCTTTGTGATGATTGTTGGACATGTTCAGTTATCCAACTGATTAACCCTCGGATTTGTGTGGAGGTGGATGTATCCCAACCACCGGTGGAGTGGGTTTGGGTTACTGCTGGTGAAGAATTTAGGTGCAAACATGTCATGGTATTCTAAACATGGGTGGAATTTTTCTCAGTTTGTTGGCATCTCAGGCATCCGGTTTCCTCGTGCAGAATTGCCGCAAGGCAAGGTCCTTTGAGGTAGAAGAATGATTCAATGTTTGTATCCATCTAGTGTGATAGAAACATGGGGGATTCTGAAATCTCACTGTAGAAAGAGGCAAGACCATATTCTGTCATTAAGGTTGTGGGTCTTTTAAAGACGGACCCCATGGAGAGACCCTATCAAGACCAATTGGTTTTAAGGAAGGCAGTGGAGGTTCATGGTACTGAACCCATGAATATCAGTCAGATGGAATCTCACCCAGAGAATTACCTTTCTGAGGAGGTTTTGCTTTAGAGGCTATTGATGTTAATGGAGGTGACAAGGGTCAGGTCTTCTATGAATAGGTTACTCAAGTAGGCATGGAGGGACAATGGGCTGCTGATCCTCTAGTGTGTAGGTGTAGGAGGGGATCTCAGTTGATCCATGGAGCATGCTGGATCCTGAATTGATGGTTTTGAAGCCAACTGAGGGTGGTAGCGGTATCCTTCCATCATCATAGGGTACACCTACCGAGATGGTGGGTCATTGGGTTATGGGACAGCGTTAGGGCCAAAAGTCCATCCAAACTTGTACCAGATTTACAGTCTTGGAGGGACTGGCTCAGGATGAAGAGAATTTCATTGAAGTTCAAGCAATAGGTGGATGTTTCTTTTTGATGATAGGGAAGAAGAGAAAAGGGCACAAGGATTACTCGTACCTTCCAAAACCAACGGAGACTAGGTCAGGTAAAATAATTAAATCAAAGGAGATGGGATGCATGTCGACTACTATTCAGAATATTCAAGGAAATGGTGAGGTCACTATGGATGAACCTGGTGTGGTGAATGTGCCTAGACCTCCTGGAGTGGCAGCTGATTTTTAAAAATCCCAGAAGCCTCCCATTCACTTGAATGAATAAAGGTTAGAGGAGTCTTTACCGATTAGGATATCAAAGGAGGATGCTCACAAAATATTTGAAATTCCGTTGAGTTTTGATTTGAACGAAGACCAATTCTCATGGATTGACAATATCCTCGTGGATTGACTATTAATTGAAGGTATTTTTTGGTTGTTGTAATGAGGGTTTGAAATCCTGTAGGTGGAATGGTGTTGCAGCTGGATTTGACCACATAGTTCTGGCCCCAAATGAGGTTTTAGATCTGGCGGTTCACCTTTGCAGTTATTTTTTAGGTTTTATTGTTGAGAGGGTATGGCATCAGCCATCAGATTGGGCCTATTCTTTGTCACAGGACTTTTGCAAGTCGAAAAGTAATGCAGCGGTGGAAAGCTTAATCACGTTCAATTTTGGGGAGGGGCAGCAGCATGTTGTCATTCTATGTATTTCTCCTTGACCTTCCGGTGTGATTGTCTTATGCTCATGATGTTTGTCTAGTTTCCCCCCTTCCTCCATTAAAAAGGGTCATTATCTTTATAATAAAAAAACATTGAAGGCCTCCAGGCCAGTAGATGGATGGGTTAATATAGTTACAATAAAATGCCAAAAATTCCCCAATTGGATCATTTATAACATCTATAACATTATCATAGTTATTTGTCCAAAATATTAATTTTTATGAATTTTATATCATTTAGTAAAATATTATTTATTTTAAAATATAATTTATTTCAATTTTGACACTATTTGTTATTGGACATTTTCAAAACTGATAAAATGATTATTCCTTCAAAAAACCAACATTAACTCAACCTTAACATGTCAAAGGCATCCATTTTTTTGGAAAACATCAAATATTTCAAATTATATTTAATTTAATATTATTAATATCATTTAATAATTATTTCCATTAATTATACTATTACTACATCATTATTTCGCAGGCCATTAATTAAATTATTTCTTAAAAAATTATTAAAAATCTAATATCCTGATTGCATTAAATTTTTTATCATTCAAATGAATATTTATAATAGATCTTTTCTTATGTATAACTTCAAATTAAAAATGAATTATTTATTAAAATTACGAGTGTGACATTTTTAACTTATCTTTAAATAAAATATAATAAAAGTCTTATTCTTACCTAGGTGGCTTAAAAATATCATAATTTATACATAATATTTATTTTGATCCAATCCCACTTATCAAATGAAATTAAACAAGGGTTACGGTAACTTTGAAATATTATAATATTATTTTTACCTTTATTTAAATTATTTACCCTTAACCATGGTAAATAAATAAATATCTATTAAATTTACTCTTCACAAAAAAAAATTATGGTGTTCCTGTTAGGACAAAAATCTCATATTAATTACAACCAAGTATAACTATATTTAGAAATTCAATTCACAAATTCAGTAAAATTATGTTTAATTCTAATCCAACAAATGTGGCTAGAAGGCAGGTAAAAAAGACGTTTCAAAATTCAATAAATTATTATATCTAATTATACATTGAAAATTATTTCAATGCCCAAAATTGGATTTATATATGTCTTATTTATATATCAATCATTACATTAAAAAAAATTTAAAGGAAAATAATTATATAAATTAAAAAGTATGTTTTTAACAACAATGAAGTATTTTTTAGTATTTATCTAAAAATGACACTTTTTAGAAAAATACCAAAAATTCATCTAAGATAATTTTGACATTCCAAATTCAAAAATAATGTCTCTTCAAAAAATGAAATTTAAAATTTTCAATAATATGGTTAAAAGCTTTTATAACCACTTTTAAAACTGCTAGTTTGATAGATCATGGTGCACTCAAACTCGGTGGTCCGTGCAACTGAATATATTTAATTTCATTAAAAAGATAACATACGAGGAAATATTGGGGTGTTACAACTAATTATTATTAATTATCACTAATTATCACTAATTATTGCTGATTATCCCTAATTATCACTAATTATCCCTAATTATCACTAATTATCACTAATTATCACTAATTATGCCTAATTTTTTCTAATGAATGCTAATTGTTACTGATTAATGAAAATGTATATTAATTAACACAAATTATTACTAATTACCAATTTTTATTACTAATTATTACTATTTAGTTCTAAATATTACTAATTACCACTAATTTATACTAATTATCTCTAATTTTTAAAAATTTCTACCAATTTTTAATAATTACCACTAATATTAAATAATTCCAACTAATTATTACTCATTATTACTAATTATTTCTAATTACCACTAATAATTACAAATTACCACTAATTATTACAAATTACCACTAATTATTACTAATTGCCACTAATTATTGTTAATAATTACTAATAATGATTAATTATTAATAATTATCATGAATTATCATCAATTTTGACTAATTATTAGAAATTATTACTAATTATTACCAATAATCACAAATTATTACTAATTATCACTAATTATTACTAATTGTTACTAATTAAAGCTAATTATTACTAATTAATGCTAATTCATAAAAATTTCCATTAATTATTAAAAATTATGACTAATTATTACTAATTTCCACCAATTGTTACTAATTTTCACTAATTATTACTAATTATTGCTAATTATCCTTAATTATCACTAAATATCACTAATTATCGAAAAATATCACTAATTATCGCTAATTACGACTAACAGTGGCTAATTATCACCAATTATCAATAATTGTCACTAATTAGTACTATTTATTACTAATTAACACTAATTATTACTAATTATTGTTGATTAAAAAAAATTACAGTTAATTTTTACTAATTATTAATAACTAATGCTAATTATCTTTAATTACCCCTAATTTTTGCTAATTATCATTAATTACAACTAATTATTACAAATTAGTAATAATTGTGACCATTTATTTCTAATTATTACAAATCACAACTAATTATCACTAATTATCACTAATTATTACTAATTATCACTTATTATAACTAATTATTACTAATTATCAACAATTAACGCTAATTATTAACAAATAATTCAAATTAATACAAATTACAATTAATTTTTAATAATTACCATTAATATTATCTAATTAGAGTATATTATAAATAATTACCACAAATTTTTAATAATTACGACTAATTTTTACTAATTGCAGCTAATTATTACTAATTACTGTTAATTATTACTAATTAGTTCAAATTATCACATTCTATTAATAATTTTTATTAGTTTATAATTTTTTTTATAATTTTAACTAATTATTAGTAATTAATTCGATATTTTACTAATTAATGCTGATTTTTTATAATTATGCTTATTTATCTATGTTTTTTATTTATCTTCGCTAATTAATACTATTTACAGATTTTTTTTATTATTTAATTTTAATTATTAATAATTACGGCAAATTTTTACTAATTAGCGCTCATTTTTTCAATTCTTAAGTAATTATTACTAATTAATTATAATTATTACAAAATACCTCTAATTATTACTAATTTCTACTAATTACCATTATTATTATTGAATATTATTAATTTATACCGATTTTTTACTAATTAGCGCTGCTTTTAAACAATTATATTTATTAATGGCTAATTTTTACTAATTATTAAAAATTAATACTAATGAACACTTTTTTTACTCATAAACCTTAATTATTACTAATTACCGTTAATTATATATATTTACCGCTAATTATAGCTATTTATTGCTTATTAAAACTAATCAATTCTAATTAAAACTATTTACATTTTAATTTCAAAAATTACTTCTAATTAAAACAAAATATTACTAATTTAAAGCAACTACCGCTAAATATAAATAATTACTTCTAATTGAATATAATTACAAATAAATAATAATATTAAAATCTAATAAACAATAAAATAAATAAAATTGAAAATTAAAAAATTACAGAAATTCCTTAAAAATGAAGCTTTTCTGTGCTGTAAACATAAAATTTTCCTTACCTATAAAAATGTATACATCTACTTGAAGAAAATAGGGAAAAACTGAAGAAAATAGTAGTGAATTAGTGAAGGGATAGAAAACATTTGTGGGGGTATATATGTTAGATTAGTAGCGATGGAAACCAGTCGTAAATAATTCCCACAATAAATTCTTGAGGGGGTGGTTAAAAAACAAATTGTGACGAGCCCCATCATAAATACTCACCCACCGATAGAGTATTTGAGATAGATGAATTATCCCATCACAATAACCATTACATGATGAAAGGTTTTTGTGACGGGACTTGGTTCTCATCACAAATGCTCATTCCCGCGTTTTGGCGAGAAGGTGCGCCAATAGTATTTACGACGGGATTGTTTACCCATTGAAAATACATGTTTGTTTAATAGTATTTGTGACAAGATTAGAATACGAACACAAATAGTTCCTTCCCTATGACTATTTTCAACAATCATAGGGCCCTTCACAAATGACCCATTCCAAAAGGTCAATTTCCCTTAGTGTATTATTATCATCCTGACCCTAAAGTTATCTAAATCATGCCATAATACTAACTACAAGGATTCACCCTATAACATTACATAATCTAGGTAATTCAAATAGAATTCAACTATAACATTCCAAAATATAATTTCAGTTTATAATTTTAGGAAAATAAAACTAAATTTAAACATATCAACCCCCAAGAATACAAAGTGGTAATAATAAAACAGTATCTATTTCTTCTATAATATAATTTTTTTCAATAAAATGTGAAATATTTTCATGAAAGATCATCCCATCATTAATCTTGGATTTTCATTTTCTATAACCCAACCATAAAACCTCTGAAAAATATTTTGAAACTTGGGAAAATCACAAAAATCTCAGTAAGGGACATAAAAAGAAGGAAAGAAACCATTAGTCCATGAATACTTATAAACATATGAAATCTTTTTCACAAAGACATACTTCTCATGCATAAAGTATCATATACTTATATTGTGAAAACAAGACATTTTCATAAAATATAAAAAACATAAATAAAACCATAAAGGTAACTTAGGTAATTAATTATTTATGATTGTAACTCTGACGTCTACCATATGAGTTTTAACCCACACTATTGTCATACAATGTAAACCACAAGAATACCTTATGATGTTACCATCGTAGTAGCACTTGGAGTAACAATACGGTCGACCTCCAACATAAACATACCCAATGCATTAGAGGGATATATAGGTCCCAAACTTCATCATAAATAATTCCCATAAATTAGAATATAATAAAAAAACATAAATACTTACATCATAAAAACCTTCATTTTGAATTTTGTAAAAAAAGAAAATTAAATGAGTATTTTTAAAGAAAAGTCTCTTACCCCATGTTTTTCTCAATTAAAACATGTTCAAAACTCATGTATAATAGTTTAAAGAGTTTTATTAATATATTAAATAACCATATTCATATTTATAATTCTTTATATGATCTTCTTATAACATATTTACACCCATTTATTGAAAATGTTTTTTTATTTATATTTTTTTGGGGTATTTATTTTATTGCATCCACGGTTTCTTCATTATGTATTTTCTTGTTGAATAGAAGAAAAAATCCAGAAGTGGAAATAAATGGTCTTAATATGTTTCCATATCCTTAAATAATACCATAAATCACTTTTTTCTTATATGAGGATGAATCATTAGATAAAACATTAATAAACAAATTAAGATTATTTTGGCTGTTTTTACGACCATCACAAACATGCATCATTTTATATAATATCATGGTTATATAATTGTTCTAGAATGTCATATAGTTTATTATATTTATAATAAAATACTATTTTACCATAATAATTCTTTTATGAGCATCCTTGATGACGTTAAAGGAAAATGAAAACACATCGTCCATGATGATGGTAAATCAAAACATCACAAATGATGGTTTCATTTTTTAGAATAAGTGGTGAAGATGAGAGGTTTAATAACTGATAATACATTAAGATGATAACATTAAAATATATATAAGATAATTTAGTTATCATTTTACTTCTATGAGGTGAGTTTATGAGTGAATAAGAAATGAAAATAAATTCAAAAGAAAATAAAAGAAAAAGAAAGTGGATTTTACCTCTTGAACTTTTTCTCCAGGAGAACCTCTTTAAAGACATTGGTTTTGGAATTTTTGTGAGACCCATTTGTGTTGGACATGATAAAGTTTCTTGGAGAGGTAATTGGGTAGAAATTGATCAATTGAAAAGACTTTGAAGTGTGAGGGAAAGACGTTGTGAGGGGTGGTATTTATAATGGAGGAGAGGGGTGTTTTTTCTTTATTGTATTCCTTAGTTTAATATTTTGGCTCAAGACTGTGAATTGTTTAATAACTATCACTAAATGTATTAAAATAGTTAAGTTATGTTTATTATAATTTTTATTACATCATAAATGACTCTAGTAATACTGTATTTATCTTATAATGTATATATACCTTAAATTATTGTATTGTACTATTCAGCAAAAATTAATGTCTTTTAGAAAAATCTAAAAAATTCACCCAAAACATATTTTGATGTGTAAAATTCAAAACTAAACTCCATTTTTTAAAAATAATTTTATAAAAATGATAAATTTAATTTTTAATTAAAATCATCATTTATTTGAAAAATAACAATTTTAAAATTATAAGTGCTTTTATGACACTTTTAAAAATTAATTATGGTCTCATAAAATAATATTATAATAATAAGACAACGAAATATTAATTTATGAATATATTATATGAAAATATATATTCTTTTAAATCATTATATTAATTATACAATTGTAAATAAAATTTTATAACATACAAAAATACCAACACATAATTTATCATTTCCAAAACATACATTTACTTATTCCATGATATAAATATATCAGGATTAAACTTATAAGAAAAATATATTATGTTTATAATCATGAATGTGAGGTTACATTTATATTAGTATAGATTCCTTAATTTATATAAATACCACTTATTTCATTATACATTTATAATGAATTTAACTATTTAATTCTTGAATGAAAACAAATTAACTTATAAGTTCCTGAGTTGTTATAGGCTAGATCATGGTATGAGGTCGATTATTGAACATTAGAATCCAATGTATTTTTTCAAATGGAAATAGATTAATGTATATATAACAATATTTTACCATCAATACAATTTACCTATCTTGGACAATGTTTCTGCTGTTTCCAAAGAAAAATACCAATGATTTTGGATTATACTTTTACAAATTTATGAATGAAATCACATACCATAAAAAGACTAGAATCCCATATATGGAAATTTATGATGTTAATTAAAATTTTATTAAAAATATTTTTATTTTTTAATTTTTCTATATTTTCTTAGAACTACCAAGATATACAAAAATCTATGTACTCAAAAGAAAAAGTAAATAGCCAATAAGCCCATACCTGAGTTGTATTGGCTCCTTCTTGGCATCCAAGAGACCTAGGATCTAACACAAGTGGGAGTGAAGTTTCAAGTACTGTAGAATTTACTGTTGCAGTACTACATCTAGTACTGTTTTCTATTGCTGTTGTCGAAACTATTCATTTGATTTGGGCCTTCGGGCCACCGGTTTGGGCCTATGGGTCTCAGGGCCTTCCATCCATCAAAGGCATTCAATCCAGTGTGCCTTTAGTTAATCAAGTCCTATGGGCTTAGGGCCTTTGATACATAGAGACATGGAAGCAACCAGTGCAGACCAAAGAAGAGGTAGCCCGAAAAGTGGATTCAATGAAAGTAGCATCCACCATAGTATAGATGACCAGATTGGAAAAACGATAGGGTATGGAAATTTCCATTTGTACCATTCCACGTGAAGCTCCAAATTGGGGACGTGCTATCTTAGTATCCCTAAGAATTTAAGAGATAAATCCTTCAATGTTACAGATGCCTAGGAGGGGAAGTTCCAAGGGTCATGGTTTGGGATTTGGGTCATGTATTAGGCCATGTGCCTCTGGACCTTCGGGTAATGTAATGGGACTCGTTCCACTCAGCTTATGGACCATGAAAGGGTTCCACATCAACCCTTAAATGTGAGATTATCCATAATAAATAAAAATATAAGTCCTTCGGGCCATTCATGAAAAATAATATGTTAAATTGTTTAGAGATGAGTTGGAAGAGTACATGGTGTCTGGATGTTCACTGACTGCATGTTGAGGAGATTCTCTATTATGATTGTGATTAGGTATAGGTTATTTTCTTAGAGATACATTTTTAATGTGAAACATTACTGTCATAATGCTTATATATTATTTGTAATCTGTTGCTCATGGAAATGTATAATGGGGGTTTACACTCTATGGATTCTCGCAGAGCCAGTAACATGTATGATGTTACTTGTTCTCGTCAGAAATTTGACTTCTAGGCTGTAGTTGATATAATGTCGATAGGGAAATGGTCAAATAATGTATAAAAATATCATTAAAAGGTGACTTCTGTAACGCCTCGACCCCAGTTACCCAGAGTTAATGCATTATTACATAACATTGGCACGATCATAAAGAAATCATGTCTCGAAAGATCGATCAGTTTAGTATTATTGGAGACAAGATTCATACATAAGTTCAACTTTACAGCTTTAAGAGAAATACAAAACAAATATATTTCATTAGAAACATCCAAGACTCATATATTATTCCTGCTGGTGACTCATAACTAACTTCTTAACATCTTAGGAAAATGAAACATAAGAAAGGGGTGAGCTCAAACACTCAGTAAGGGTAAGTAATATAGTGGAAAATGATATAAATATTAAGAATGGAAAATAATTCAGACCATGTTCCTTTACGAATAATAAACATGAATACTTTTATGGAAAGAATATGGGCTGAGTAAATAATGGCGTAATAAAACATAATCATGTGTATTCTACCAGTCTAATGACCATATGAACCATCAATATTATTTCTATAATGAGTGAATGTATAATTTAGGACATTCTGAAACATTTTATCAAGGCCTTGGCCAAGACGTCTGAAAATCATTAAAGCCTCGTCCAAAACCATAAATCAAATTGGGAAAGGGCCTCGACCAATTCCATGTCTAGATGTCTCATGACACCTACCGATGCATCGAGGAGCTATAGCAGGCTACACCCATCACTTACTAAGTCCAATACATTCCTCATATGAAAAGGTGTAAACATATCATACACATTCGTATTAAAACTAGAATATGAAATGTCAATACATTAACCATAAATTGTGAATGGTATAAAAATTGCACATCCACAGCCAAACATATCACAAAACCTTCAATACAATATGGAAGTTTTGTATCAGAATAAATCAACTCCAAATAAACTTAAAATCCATCAAAGGATGTTGACATAGATGAAATCAAAACTCTTTTTAGAGAAATATCTCTTTTTTATTTTGAAATAATTTAAGTGTCACATAATTATAAAATAAAAAATTTTACTTTGAAAATATTCATATAAGCTTCTAAGGGATGCTTCGACGATTTTATAACGGTAGAAAATAGCCACACCCACCATATGAGTTAAAAAAGACATTCTTACCATAATTTTGTCAAAAAGGTTATAAAGAACCTTGTTTGGAAAACGATGGAAATATTCTATTATAAACATCTTATAAAAATTCAAACAAGGGAATAATTGAATTTAACCCATATTCTGTAAAATAGTAAGAATGTATTTCAATACATTTTTAAGAAACATGGATGTGGATCATAAAGAGGTCCCAGTACATAATTACGTATAATCAACCTCGGATAACAAAGAGATTGTGAAATAAACCCTTACCTTGTACTTTTCCTTGGTTGATGGAAGGTTAGCCTCTTGTATAATGGTGAAATAATTATTACTAAATTATAAAAGAATCACATACATTAATATGATATCATATAAGATATTTTAACATTGCTTTCTTATTAATATCTTTAGTATTATCGTCATTTCGGGTGTTAACTTAATCATTTTATTTTATATGTTTTGTTACATAAGCCATGTTTTTTATGGATAGGTTGTATAATATTCATATCCAGAATGAAATAAATTTTTTAAACATTATTTTTAATCATCAAATGAGAATTAGACTTGTATAGATACGTTGTGGAATGGATCTCATCGCGTTCGTAGAGACGGTAGTCCGTACGTACGCACGAGCGACAATATCATTCCTTTAATATTAAAATAATATATAATTGGATGGTATATCATATATGAAGAATAATTATCATGTTTTATTTATTATTTACATCAATTACAAATCATTATCAAACCCATCAAAAAATAATGTTTTGAATAACAATTACACCACGACGTGGAGACGGTATGTCGTACGTACACACGTATGGTGACATGTCATTTAAAGGATGGATAGAATACTGAATATGGTTGTGAAATATTTATAATAACATCACAGTATATATAATATACTGGATTTATTATTTTAGATAGTAAATAACAAGTAAACAAGAAGTTGAAGAAGAAAGGAAGTTGAAAAGGGGTGGTGAAAACATTTCCTCTTCTTCGGGTTCTTCCTTTTGATTTGATCAAAAGGGCTCCATAGGTTTTCTTTCTGATCAAAATAAAGCCTCTAGGTTGAATTGGGGGAAGTTTAGAGAGTATTTGGGAAGGAGGTTTCCGAACCAAAAGACTTTGAAGGTGTTAATAATTGGTTAGAAGTGGTGTCCTTTTATAAGGGGGAGGAGGGGCTCTTTAGAAAAAACATAAAGTAATAATTTATAATAAATTCATATTTGGTTTCTAATGGCTCCAAAGTGTATTATTCAAAGTATAAGGTGGAGATGGGTCTAAATAATTTCAACCAATAGATTTTAGACAGGTTTGGGTCATTATATGAACCTTATCTTTTAATTTTAACTCTTAGTTAATTAGATTGACATTTACCATGTCACTTTGATTTTTTTATATTATATAGTTAATAAACATACTATATAAATCCAAGAAACCACCAAGTGGTCCATTAATGATAAAAATATCATGATATATGTCCTTTTTTCGAACCTTAGAATTTTAGGAAAAGAATATCAATTAATAATATAATACTTGTTCTAAAAACTCATTTTTGTCAATTTTGAAAATATTCAATAATTGATTTTTGATAAAGTCTTAAAAAATTTATTAATTCAAATATAACTCTTTTAAGAAATACTAAAATGTAATATTAACCAATAAAATTCGTGGATGTCACCAAAACCTTCTAATTATATTTATTTTATATTTTATAATACCAATTATTTTATTCTTTTATTATTAATAAAAATACTGCATCATTATTATGTCATAAATAAATTTAATTATTAAATGTATAAAAATTATAAATAGAATACCATTATGTAGGAAGTATTTTTATATTTTTAATGAATGTTTATATGCTAAAATATAACATATATAACCCTATTTACAAATTGTTTTGCTAAAAGATATATGCTTATGTCATTTTTGTAATTACTTTAACATAATTAATATAAGGTGTCCTTATCACCTAGAAGTGGCTCCATGTGGTCCCAAAATCAACCCAAATATTCCCATGGTCGGACATGTATCAACCAATAAGGTTAGGACACATTTTAAGGTAATTTATTGTTATGATAATATTATTTTGTTTACCCTTATTTACCGAATTTATCTTTTAACCATGGTAAATAAAATATTTACAGAAATAATTATTCAAAATGTCTAAAAATAAAATTTACCTATTTACTCAATATGGACATACTGATTCCAAATATTGAATACATTTTTCTAAATTCAAAACACAGAAGTGGCAGAAATTAATTTAAAATTAATTCCCGTTGTAAAAACAAAAAACGTGTTTTTAAGAGATAATTACAATCAAAAGATTGATAGTTATTTATATCCGATTTACTTGTGAAATTATGTCAAATGTCCAAAATTGTATTAAATGGTAAAAATATATTCTAAATAAACTTTAAAACCACTCAAATTCATAATTTATCACTACTAATTATTTCGATTAAAAAAATTGTTTTTAATTAAAATATAGTAATTTCCACTATTCATCAAATATAAAAGTTATCTGAAAAGTAGAAAAATTTTACCCTAGGATAATTTCAATATTCCGAATCCAAAAAATAATTCCATTTTGAGAGATAAAATTTATAAAATTTAAAAAATTAGGTATTACTATTCATAATGGCTACTTTGATTGGTCGCGGTGTGTTAGAATCTCGAAGTTGCGTACAACACACGCTACTGTATTATTCAAAGAGAATCATATCATGGAAACATGGGGTGTTACATTATCCCCTCCTTAATATAATTTCATCCTCGAAATTTCAAGAATATTATTGTATAAAAATAATCGGGTGGTTCTTCATCATAAGTTCCTCAGGTTCCCACGTTTCAACTTCCATCTTATGGTTTCTCCATAGAACTTTTACCAGATGAGTCGTCTGGTTTATCAAAACTTGTTCTCATGTATCAAGAATCCTAACAGTCTCTTTGCAATAAGAGAGATCAGTTTCCAATTCAAATTCCTCATAAGTGAGTACATGCGTTGGGTCAGACATGTATTTTTTCAATAGTGATACGTGGAACATATCGTGAACTTTGGAGAGACTTGGCAGCATTGCCAAACGGTAAGCTATACCACCAATAAATTCTAGAATTTAGAATGGTCCGATGTACCTGGTACTCAATTTACCTTTCTTACCGAAACGTATAACTCCCTTCCATGGACATACCTTCAAGAAAACATGATCTCCTTCATGAAATTCCAAACCCTTCCTTCAGTTATCAGCATAGCACTTCTGCCTACTTTGAGCTGCTTTGATGTGGTTTTGGATTAACTTCACCTTTTCCATTGTGTCCTCCCCCAATTCTAGGCTTACAATTTTTCTTTTACCATCATCATCCCAACAGGTTGATGTGCGACATCTCATTCCATATAACGCTTCATATGGTGCCATCTGAATACTCGAATGGAAGCTATTTTTATAGGAAATTTCTACCAGAGGTAAATATTGATCCCATATTACCTGAAATTCAAGTGAGAAGGATCTCAACATGTCTTCTAAGGTTTGAATAGTACATTATGATTGTCCATCTGTTTGAGGGTGGTAGGCAGTGCTCAAACAAAGTTCAATATCCAAGGCCTTTTGAAGAATTTTCCAGAATCTTGAAGTAAAACGAGGATCACGATCAGAAACAATCGATAGGGGTACTCCATGAAGTCTCACAACTTCATTAATATATAGGCTTGTTATACATTCAAGTGGTAAATCTTCTCTTATAGCAAGAAAATGGGTTGACTTTGTGAGGCCATCAACAATGACCCATATTGAATTGTTCCTTCTAGGAGTATTTGGTATCCCCATGACGAAGTCCATCATAATATTATCTCATTTACACTTAGGTAAGGGAATTGGTTTCATAACTCCTCCAGGATGTTTCCTTCTAGCTTTCACATGTTGACAAACCATACATCTAGACAAAAAATCAGCAATCTCCCTCTTCATGTTGTCCCACCAAATATGTTCCTTAAAATACCTATACATTTTGGTGCTCCTAGGGTGTATAGAGAAATTGGAACTATTAGCATCATCCAATAATTCCCTTTTTAGATCAGGTATATTGGGACACAAATTCTCTTCCAAAATTTAAAAATTCTATCTTCATACACAATGCCTCTCAATCTCCCATCATTCACAGCATTAATCTTCTTTTGATACTCTTCATCATCGCTCTGAGAACTCTTTATTATTTATAGTAAAGATGGTTTGGCAACCGTTTAAAACACTATTGATGTTTCACCTCCCATGGTGATTCCCATATCCATCTTTGCTAGATCCTTGAAAATAGGATCTCTTTCAATTCTCATCATGTTCAAAACTCCATGATCCTTTCTGTTCAAATCATCTGCCACCTTATTTTCCATCCCCAGGTGGTAGTGTATCGTACAATAATAATACTTGAGTAGTTAAAGCCATCTCCTTTGACTCATGTTGAGTTATTTCTATGAGAAAATATACTTCAAACTCTTGTGATCAGTATAAATCTCACATTTTTTACCATAGAGATAGTGTCTCCAAATATTCAGAGAAAATATTAGAGTAGATAACTCAAGATCATGAGTAGTATATCTTTTCTCATGAAATTTCAACTATTGTGATGCATAGGCAATAACTCTATCATTATGCATAAGGACACAACCAAGTCCTTTCTTCGATGCATCACTATAAATAACAAACCCATCATTTCCTAATGGTAGAGTAAAAATAGGAGCATTGAAAAATCTTATCTTCAGTTCTTCTAAACATTCTTAAAAATATTTTTTCCAAACCAATTTAACCAGTTTTACATGTGAACTTTGTTAATGGGTTAGCCAATCGAGAAAAGTTCTGGACAAAACACCGATAATAACCTGCTAAGACAATAAAACTGCATACCACAGTTATACTTGTCGGTGCTGGCCATTCGTGGATTTCCTTGTAATTAGATTGATCGATGGAGATTCCATCCTTAGAAACAATATGGCCAAGAAAAGAAATATCCTAAATCCATAATTCACACTTGCTAAACTTCCCATATAATTCATGTCTTCTAAGAGTCTTCAGGATAATGAGCTAGTTATTTTCATGATCTTCATATATTTTTGAGTATACCAAGATATCATCAATAAATACCACCACAAAATCATAGAGATATTCCTTGAAAACTCTGTTCATTAGATCCATTAATACAGAGGGTGCATTAGTCAGCCCAAAAGGCATTATTGTAAACTCATAATGCCCGTACCAGGTACGAAATGCTATCTTTGGAATTTTTGCCTTCATTACACACAACTAATGGTATCCAGATCGAAGGTTAATCTTTGAAAAGTATTGAGATCCATTTAATTGGTCAAATAAATCATCAATGCGAGGTAGGGGATACTTGTTCTTTATTGTTATAGCATTGATTTATTAGTAGTTGATACATAACCTCATATATCCATATTTCTTCTTAACAAAAAGAACAGGTGCTCCCCATGGAGAAACACTAGGGAGAATAAATCCCTTATTACTCAATTCCTCTAGTTGTTGCTTTAGTTCAACTAATTCCACTGTGGAAATTCTATAAGGGGTATTCGATATAGGCCTTGAACCAGGAATTAAATCATTGGAAAACTCAATTTCTTGTTCTGTAGGATGTCCATGTAAATCTTCCGGAAACACATCTACATATCCATTCACAATAGGTACATCCTCTATTTGAACATTAATTTCCTCACCCATAGTTATTTCATTCTCTACCCCGCCCCCGATAATTGAATTTAGTTGAGCTACTGGGGGTGGATCTAGATAAGAATCAGGTGGTGAAGATTCTACTCTAAATAAGGTGTTCTTTATCATCATCATCAAAAATCATAACCTTCTTATTCTTACAATAAATTTTCGCATCATGGTCTGAAAAGACAATCCATACCGAGGATTATATCAAATTCAGTCATGGGTATGACGCTATGATCACTAGATAAAGAACATTTATATTCCCTAATGGGAACAGATCCATAGAACTTTGTAGCGAAGATACTTACCTTAGGAGTTTTAACTGACAACTCCCATGTTAAATCAAATTGGAAATATCTAATTTTCATAGCAATCTAGGAAGATATAAAACAATGAGAGCTCCAGAATCAAATAATGAATTTTCTAAACATGAGGAAACTATTAAATTACCTGCCACCATGTCTTTTGGGGCTTCAACCCCAACAGTAGTGATTGCATAAGCTTGGCCTTGATCCCTTGGCCTCTTCTGAAGTATGTTTCCCTGATTCTTTTGACATTCATTTTCATAATGTCCCATATCCCTGCAATTGTAACATTGAACATCAGTATCATCTTTCTTTCCTTTACAATCACCAGCTTGATGGCCTTTCTGTCCACACTTGTAGCAAACTCCTTTTCTTTTTAGAAAGGCACCAAGGTGCTTCCTTCCGCAATTATCACAAGGTGGAAATTAAATTATTCCTTTCTTCCTTGTTTCCTTATTTCCTTTCCTAGAGTGTTCAGCAGATCTCCTCTTCTCTTGCTTTGATTTAAAGTCATAAGACTTAGAGAATTCAATTTCCGTCTTAATAGCACACGAGACAATATCTTCGTATGATGAGAAGGATTGTGAGACCATTTCTCGACGGAGAAATAGGTTTAAACCATCAAACAATCAATCAATCTTACTTCTTGGGTTATTTATATAATCTGAAGCATACCTTTCTAACCATGTAAAGTTAGCCTCATACTTTGCGACATTCTCATCCTCCTTTTGTCTCAGACTCAAAAATTGCCTTTCTATATCTGCTCGATGGTCACGAGGAAAGTATTTTTCTAAAAACATATCTTTGAACTCCCTCCATTCCATATTTGATACTTCGTCATCTTCCTTCGTGTTTTGAATCATTGACCACCATTGATCATCATCTCCAGTGAGGTGGTAAACTGCCATGATAACTTTTTCCCTTTCACTACTCCCCAAGGCATGGAATATTTTCTCTAAATAATTTATCCATTTCTCAGCTACTAAGGGATTTGTACTCCCATTTAATGTTGGTAGTTTTTTCCTCATGAAGCGATCTAACATTGATCCTCCATGCTGTGGATCAGGGTGCTCCATACGGGTAATGTTATTATTCATAACCTGAGTGAGTTGTCCTAGTATGGTGATTAGCTGATCAACACCAGTTGCATCACCATCTCCACTATAATTATGATGAGCAAGAGTTCAATCCCTACATTGAGTGCATGCATTGATACAGTTTTCATTTCATTCACTAGCCACCATTTCTAAACAATGGAATACACTAGATTAGTTTATAAATCGCAACACATAATTCCAAACTTTCAAAACACTTAACATAAATTGAATAGTATATGCATATAATCCATAATCATACAAAATGATTTCTTTGAGGAAGTATATACACATAAATCCTTCATAATGGTTTTTAAAGAAAATTATAATTATCCTAAGAATATCCCCCAGGAGTGTCGTAACCAAGAGTGCAGCAAGGCACGTTGTCATGCACCAGTTCCCGTTCGAGTCTAGCTCAAAGCGGTGTTTTTGGGTTTTACATCTATGTATATCTGTGCCAGAGCTGCCTCTACTTGGTCGTATCCAGACAAGGATGTATTGCTCAGAAAACTCAAAAAAATTCTACAATACCAAAATTCTAGGAAGTTCTTCTATACTAATCCTCAAAGTCCATCTTAGGTCTATGTGCTCTAATCAGAGTTTATCTAAATATAGTTTCCAAAGTTTGTAATAAAATTCCTCTGATGCCAACTATAACACCCCGACCCAAGTTACCCAAATTCAGTGCATTATTACATAAAATTGGCATGATCACAAGGAAATAATGTCTTTGAAGACTAATCAGTTTAGTATTATTGGAAACAAGATTCATACATTAGTTCAAATTTACAGCTTGAAGAGAAATACAACACAAATATATTTCATTAGAAACATCCAGGCCTCCTAGATTATGCATGCTGGTCACTCAAAACAAACTTCTTCATATCCTGGGAAAGTGAAGCATAAGAAAGGGGTGAGCTCAAATGCTTAGTAAGGGTCAGTAATACAGCATAAAATGACATAAATATTAAGCTTGGTGAATAATTGAAACCACATGCCTTTACCAATAATAAACAAGAATACTTTTATGGAATGAATATGAGCTGATTAATTAATGCTATAATAATACATAATCATGGGTATTCTACAAGTCTAATAATCATATGAACCATCAATATTATTTCCATAATGAAGGAATGTATAATGCCAGACATTCTGAATCATTTTGTCAAGGCCTCGGCCAAGATGTCTAAAAATGATTAAGGCCTCGGCCAAAAACATAAATCAAATTGGGAAAGGGCCTCAGCCAATTCCATGTCTAGTTGTCTCATGATACCTAACAATGCATCAAGGAGCTATAGAGGGCTCCACCAGTCACTTACTAAGTCTAATGAATTCCTTATATGAATAGGTTTAAACATATCATAATCATTCGTATTAAAAATAGCATATGAAATGTAAATACTTTAACAATAAATAATGAATGGTATAAAAATACCACATCCATAGTCAAACATATCACAAAACCTTCAATACAATATTGAAGTTTTGTATAATAATAAATCAACTCCAAATAAACATAAAATCCATCAAAGGATGCTAACATAGATGAAATCAAAACAATTTTTAGAGAAATATCTCTTCCTATTTTGAAATAATTTAGAAGTCACATAATTATAAAATAAAACATTTACTTGTAAAATACTCTTATAATATTGTAATTGAAGCTTCAATTAGTTTATAATGATAGAAAATAGCCACACCCACCGTATAAGTTAAAAAAGACATTCTTACCATAATTTTGTCGAAAAGGTTAAAAAGGACCTCATTAGGAAAATGAAGGAAAGATTCATTTATAAACATATTATCAAAAGTCAAAAAAGGGTATAAATGACTTTAACCCATTTTTTTTAAAATAGTAATAATGTTTTTAAATACATTTTTAAGAAACATGGATGTGGATGATAAAGAGGTCCCAATAGATAATTATGTACAGACAACTCGGATAATGACGAGATTGTGAAATAAACCCTTAACTTGTAATTTTCCTTGGTTGAGGGTAGGTTAAACTATTGTATAATGGTGAAATAATTGTTATTAAATTATACAGGAATCATATACATTAATAGGATATCATATATGATTTTTTAACATTTCTTTTTTAATAATATCTTTAGTATTATCGTCATTTAGGGTGTTAACTTACTCATTTTTATTTATATATTTTGTTACATAAGTCATGTTTGTTATGGATAGGTTGTATCTTATTCATTTCGAGACTAATATCAAGTCCTCAAACATTATTTTTAATCATCAAATGAGAGTTAGACTTGTATGGATACGATGTGGAATGGATCTCATCGCGTTCGTGGAGATGGTAGTCCATACATACACACAAGCGACAATATCATTCCTTTGATATTAAAATAAAATATAATTGGATGGAATATCATATATACAGATTTATTATCATGTTTGATTTATTATTTACATCAATTACACGTCATTATCATACCCATCAAAATAATAATGTCTTGAATAATAATATCATCACGACGTGGAGATGGTAAGCCATACGTACACACGTATGGTGACATGTCATTCAAAGGACGGTTAGAATACTCAATATGGTTGTAACATATTTATAATAACATCACAGTATATATAATATACTGGAGTTATTATTTTAGAATGTAAATAACAAGTAAAGAAGAAGTTGATGAAGAAAGGAAATTGAAAAAGGATGGTGAAAACATTATCTCTTCTTCGGGTTCTTCTTTTTGATTTGATCAAAAGGGATCCTTAGGTTTTCTTTCTGATCAAAATAAACCATCTAGGTTGAAGTGGGTGAAGTTTAGAGAGTATTTGGGAAGGTTTTTTTTTTGAACCAAAAGGCTTTGAAGGTTTGAAGAATTGGTTAGAAGTGATGTCCTTTTATAAGGGGGAGGAGGCGCTCTTTAGGAAAAACATAAACTATTAATTTATAATAAATTCATATTTGGTTTATAATGGCTTAAAATAGGATTATTAAAAATCTATGGTGGTTATGGGTCGAAATCCTTTCAAACAATATATTTCAGACAGGTTTGGGTCATTATATTAACCTTATATTTTAGTTTTAACTCTTAGTTAATTAGATTGACATTTACCATGTCTCTTTGTATTTTTATATTATATAGTTAATAAACATAATATATACATTCAAGAGACCCTCAAGTGGTCCAATAATGATACACTTTTCATAATATAATTCTTTTGTCCGATCGTTAGATTTTTAGGAATAGAATATCAATTAATAATATAATACTTTCTTACAAAACTAATTTATGTCAATTTTGACACTATTCAATAATTGATTTTTTTTAAGTCTTAGAAAATTTATTAATTCAAAAAAAATTATTTAAGAAATCCTAAAATGTAATAGTAACCAATAAAATTCGTTTATGTAACCAAAACCTTCAAATTATATTTATTTTAACTTTTATAATACAAATTATTTGATTCTTTTATTATTAAGGAAAATACGGCATCATTATTGTGTCATATATAAATTTTATTATTAGATGTCTAAAAATTATAAATAAAATACTATTATGTAGGATACCTTTTTAAATTTCTAATGAATATTTATAGTCGAAAATATAACATATATAACCCTATGTAAAAATTATTTTTCTAAAAGATATATGCTTATGTCATTTTTTTATTTACTTTAACTTAATTAATATAAAGTGTCATTATCACCTACAAGTTGCTCCATGTGGTCCCAAAATCAACCCCAAGATGACCATGGTCGGAAATTTATCAACCAATAAGGTTAGGATACATTTTAGGGTAATTTAATATTATTATAATATTATTTGTTTACCCTTATTTAACGGATTTCCCCTTTAACCGTGGTAAATAAAATATTTATCGAAGTAATTATTGAAAATTTCTAAAAATAAAAGTTATCTATCTACACAATTTGGATATCTTGATTCCAAATATGGAATCCATTTTTCTAATTTCAAAACACAGAAGTGGCAGAAATTAATTTAAAATTAATTCTCATTGTTAAAACAAAAAGTGTGTTTTTAAGAGATAATAACTATTAAAAGATTGACACTTGTTTATGTCCGGTTTATTTGTGAAATTATGTCCAATGACCAAAATTGTAATAAATAGTAAAAATATATTCATATTATACTTTCAAACCAATCAAATTCATAAATTATCACAATTAATTATTTCGATAAAAAAGTAGTTTTTCATTAAAATTTAGTAATTTTAACTATTCATCAAAATATAAAAGTTATCCGAAAAGTACCAAAATTTTACCCTTGGATAATTTCAATATTCCGAATCCAAAAATGAAGTCCATTTTGAGAGATAAAATTTATAAAATTTCATAAAGTGGGTATTACTATTCATAACAGGTACTTTGATTGGTCGCGGTGTGTTAGAATCTCAAAGTTGCGTACAACACACGCTACTGTATTATTCAAAGAGAATCGTATCGTGGAAGCTTGGGGTGTTAAAACTTCATATGACTCATTTAGTTAAAAAAATATCATTGTATTTTCTATTTTTTGGTTAGTTTCCTTTTCATTTTTATCTCATTATTATTTAGTTAATTTTCTCAAAGATTATGACAACCATGATCCTTTATTACACAATTAAATATAATTTATTACATAAACATCATTTGATACAACATAGAATATCGAGAGGTCTCGTGTCTTTGGGGCTTAGGATCATTACATAACAACTTAAAATATGAGAAACAACACCTTTATTGAAAACTTCTTTTACATAAATACTACATTCTCTCGTATATAGCATTTCGTGGGATAACCTAATAAAATGCATAAAAAAGGGTGAGCTATAAATCCCAATAAGGGATTAATCATGGAATAACATAAATAATAGAATACATGTGATAAAATAAGCATATAAATAGAGAACAAGAGAAGCATAAAAATAAATGCATGATAAAGCATGATAATCATAACATGGAAATGTGGAAACAACACTTAATATTGAATTAGCATGAGTCAAGGCTCATTGCACATGGAGAATGAGTAGACCCTCATTGGACATGAATAATGATTAAAACCTCATTTCACTTTAATTAGCATGAGTAAACACCCATTGCACATGGCGCGCCATGACACTATACTTTACCCAATGCATTGGATCGTTATTAGGGCGCACCCTTCTTAAACATTTCACTTCATGCATAAGTGTTCCACATGGATCATAATACATTGAATCATTCAACATAATCATTTATTCCATGATAAAATAATGTGGAATACATACATGAAACTCTTTAAACAATAAGTAAATGTTCATAAAGGTGAATACCCTAGATAATGAAATGGGCATGGTATTCACTACACAATGACTTTGGCTAGGAAAAGTGCAGTGCAATTTCTACAGCATAACGGCATGACATAAGAACTCATAAAAATGGTTGATGAGGGATAAGTGGTTGTTTCAATATATTTAAATGTCATGGAAAGTAAGGGGTTATATTGATACATGTCCCAAAAATGTTATGGAATTTAGATTCATGATACGAAATAATTGCTTGAATGTAAATAAAGAGAGAGAAATTCCTTTTGAATTTCAGCATAGTAACGAGTGTACATGGGAGATATTTAATGAGAGATAAAGGGGTATCCCATCATTAAAACCAAAATAGGGAATTCTGGGGGAGGTACGAAACCATACCCCATAATTTATAATTAAAATTAAAACGGCATAACTACTTAAAGAATATTGGACAAAAATAAGAAAGGAAGAAAAACCCTTACATGGAAGTGTGCTTCCAAAGGCGTGAGATAGGATTGAGAGATGCTTCATGGGAGCATGGGGCATTATGGGAGGATTCAGAGAGAGTATTACAAAGGTTGTATGAACTCCAAAGAATTTTAGTGGGGAGGAAGTAGGATCTTGGGTGGGTCTATATAGGAATAAAGAGGGAATTGTTTATTATTTAGGTTTGGGACACCTCAAATTAAAATAATCAAAACCACAACCCAGCCGATGGTTTTTTCCCATAGTTTTTTCAAAAGGAGAGTGGAAAAAATATTTTATAAGGACAAAGTCTGATCTTCTTAAAATAATGGGGCTGCTTATGTGGAGGTGAGTCACACTCTCAAGGTAGACAATATAAAAAGACAAAATGTATAACAAGTTTTGAAGGGTACACTAAAGCATTGTAAAATAAATAAAACAAAACAAAAATAACATTATTTTAATTTTAAGACATATATTGGGCGAAAATAAATTTTATAGTATTTTATTACATCACTATTGGGTCATTATGGTGTCATAAAACACATTATGTATTTAAACGAGATTTAATTTTTACGCAAAAATTTGACTATCTCTGAAAATTATGAAAAATTCACTATTGGATAATTTCAACATCCTGATTCCATAAATAATATTCATTTTATCTAAATAATTTTCTAAATATGTTATTTTTCACTTTTAAAATAAAAACTGACATTTATCACAAATTCATGTGTTTTGACAAAAATGGCTTTCAACCCTTCATAAAAATTACAATTGCATTAATAAAATTATATGATCATTTATATTTAATAAAAATTAATTTAATATCAATAATAATATTTATCAATGTATTATTAAATTCAAAAATCCATTAATTCATCAAAATTGATTTCTTAGTTGAACATTAACTAAAAATACTATTTGCGCTTTAAAAAACTATTTATAAGGTAACAATAATAACATGAAAGTATATTTATTATTATATAAAAAATAAACAACATAACCATAGTGCTAAGTTCTTGTTACATAACCCCTTATAACACTCGCATTTGACCGAAGAGTTAGGTGTGCGATGGTGACAGACTCTTTTGGTGGCTCTGATAACATTTCTCAGGTGGTAATCTCTATCAAATTCCATTTCTCTCATAGGTTTTCCCGCTCGATCCTAACATATTCAATCTTGGCTAGGTATTGGTCAAGAAAAAAGCCCAATTATGCAACCTCCTTTCCGAGCTCTAATAAATGGGCTTCGTATGGTGTGCATCTACTGGATGAGGCCATCGCTTCCTTTGTCAGAGTAAATTGGATTTTTTAAAAGCACTATATTTATACTAATCATGTGATCACTATTCAATGTCTATATAAGCAATGATCAAAATTCGTAACAATATTTTAAAATCCAAAAACATAAAACCTAAGAAGTTGACATAAACATTTTAAATAAAGATATATTTAATTATATTAAGAGGTATTTCAATTAATTAATGTTTGGGTTGTTACAATCTTCCCCCTTAAGAAATTTATCCCTTGAAATTTCCTTTTCCTACACTAAAACAGATTTGGGAAACTTTGCTTCATCATTTCCTCTGATTCCCACATCACATCTTCAAACTTGTGGTTTCTCCACAACACCCTGACAAGGGGCATTGTCTTATTTTGTAGAAATTTTTCTCCATGATCTAAGATCTTCACTGGTTGCTCCTCATAAGAAAAATCTTCCTCTAGCTGTACCACCTCTGAAGAGAGTACATGTTAAGGGTCATGCATGTACTTTCTTAAGAGGGAAACGTGACTTCGGCCATGGTAGGTGGAAGTGCTGGTCGATAGCCCACATCCCTGACACGATCAATAATCTCGAAGGGGCCGATGTACCTTGGACATAACATCCATTTCTTTCCAAACATCATGAACTTCTTCCACTGAGATATGCATAGAAATACCACGTCTCCAACTTCAAACTCAATATCTCATTGATGGTTTTCTACATAACTCTTCTGTAGACTCTAGGCTGCCTTGATATGTTGCTGAATGGTTTTCACCTTCTCCACCATTTCTTCAACCATTTCTGGTCCAAGCAACTTAAGCTCACCAAACTCATCCCAACACACCGGTGTTCTGCACTTTTTCCCATAAAGGGCCTCATATGGTTCCATTTTGATTCTCAAGTGGAAACTATTATTATAAGAGAACTCAACCAAAAGAATATGTTGATCTCATCCTCCTTTAAATTCCATTGAGCAATCTCTCAAAATGTCTTCAAGTCTTCGGATAGTCCACTTGGATTGGCCACCAGTCTGGGGATGATAGGTTGTACTAAAGTTCAATTCAGTATTCAGATCGTGTTGAAGACTCTTCCAAAACATAGAGGTGAATCTTGGATCTAAATCGGACACAATAGATAGTGGTACTCCATGAAACCTTACCAATACCTTGATATATATCAGTTCCAGTTGATCCAATGAGAAATCCTCTAGAATAGAAATGAATTGTGTAGCCTTTTTAAGATGATCCACAACAACCCAGATTGCATTATTGCCTTTGTATGTCTTCGGATGTCTGGTGACAAAGTCCATGGTGATGTTATCCCATTTTCATTTTGGTATTGGCAATGGTTGTATCATCCCCTTAGACTTCTGCCACTCTTCCTTCACTTACTGACAAACTAGGCACCTTGAAGTATATTCAGTGATCTCATTCTTCATATTATCCCACCAATAATTCTCTCGAAGATCTTGATACAAATTTGTGTTTCCTGGGTGAATAAAGAATTTTTAACAATGTGCATCATCCAAAGTTCCTTATTCATCTCCAAAATTTATAGAACACATTGTATTTTCCCAAATTTCACAATTCCTTCTTCATTAACATTAATCTCTGAGGATTTGCATTTTCCGATAGCTTCCACTTTTTCCTAAATTCCCACATCATCCTTTTGAGCATCCTTTAACCTTTCCAAAAGTAACGAATGAGAAATCATTTGAGAAAGGATTGATGATATTCCCTTATTTATGATACTCATTTCCATCTTCATCAAATCTATGAATATTGGATCCTTTTCAATTCTCATCAATGATAGAATCGTTAGGTCCCTTCTACATAGGGAATCCTCCACCTTACTTGCTTTCCCATGGTGGTAATGGATTGGGCATTCATTGTCTTCGATCATCTATAACCATCTTCGTTGGTGCATGTTCAACTCTTTCTATGTGAATATATACTTGTGGCTTTTGTGGTCCTTATATATTCCACACTTCTCCCCACAGAGATATTGCCACCAAATTTTCAAAGTAAAGATCACTACAGCCAACTCGAGGTCATGTGTTGGATAGTTATGATCATGAAAATTCAATTTCCTTGAAGCATAGGCAATGAATTTGTTATTTTTCATCAACACACATCCCATGACCTTCTTCAAAGAATCACTTAATACCACAAAAGTTCTCCACTTTTGGGTTAAGTAAGAACATGCACACTAATAAGCCTCATTTTCAACTGCTTGAAGCTTTCTTCGCATTCATCATAACAAGAAAACTATACTCCCTTCTGAGTTATCTTGGTAAGAGGGATTGAAAATCGTGAGAACTTTCTCACAAATCGTCAATAATATCCTACTAACCCTAAGAAGCTATGGATATCCGTTACTAATGTTGGCCTTGACCATCCCTCAATTGCATCTATTTTGGAGGGATCCCCATATATCCCATTTATTGTGATGATATGGCCCATGAATGATACATCCTTCAACCAGAACTCACACTTGATATAATTTGCATCGAGATTCTCCATCTGCAAGGTATCTAGTACAATTCATAGATGCTCCTCATGATCCACCTTTGTTTTGGAGTACATCATAATATATTCTATAAAGACTACCAAAAAATTTTCGAGGTAATCTCTAAAGACTCTATTCATCATGTCCATGAATATTTCAAGAGCATTAGTGAGTTTGAAATGAATTACTCTGAATTCATAGTTCCTGTTTCTTGTACAAAAAGAATTCATGGGGATATCTTCCTTCTTCGCCCTTACTTGATAATATCATGACCGAAAATCCATCTTGGAGAAGTATTTTCATCCACATAGCTGATCCAACAAGTCATCAATTTGTGGGAGAGGATTATTTTTTTTATCGTGATTTTGTTAAGCTAACGATAATTGATGCAAAGGAACATTAACCAATCCTTCTTCTTGATGAATATGACCGGTGCCCCCCATAGTGAAGAACATGGGCGTATAAACCCTTTATCTAGATTATCTTGTAGTTTTTTCTTTAGCACCTCAATATCCACAACATACATTCTATATGGAGTGTTATATATTGGCAACACCGTAGGTATAAGATCATTTGAGAATTAAAAATCTCTTCTAGGAGGAAGACCAAGAAATTACTTGGGAAATACATTAGTGAATTCCCTCATAATAGGCATGTCTTCTAGGATGGTTTCCTCCTTAGAATTGACAATCAGATCCAGATACACGTGCTCATAGGGTAGTAATAACCACACTTGAGATGATGGAGTTTAAGAAGATCCATCTTCCTCCTTGCACTTGTAATGAATCAGGGGTTGATTCTCCACATGGAAAGTTATTTCCCTCTAACAACAATTTATGTTGACTCTATATAAGGATAGCTAATCCATTCCATGAATTGCATCAAATTACACCAGAGAGAGTATTAAAAGGATTTTCGGGAAGTTTGATCCACATATTATGACAGGGGAGGAGTTATATTCATGGGATTCAATGGTTTCCCCATTTTTCGTACTCACAGACATCTTCAGTTCCATGTTTTTTAAGGTGCTGGGGTTGTTCTACTAAACTTTCGTGATATAATAGAATGTGTAGAACCTTTATAAAAAAAGTATTTTTACTATAATTGAATGAATAACTAGTGTACCTGTAACCACATCGTTTTCAGGGTTCACTTCGGTAGTAGTGATGGAAAAAGCTCACCCTTGCTGCCCAGGAAGTTGATGGTTGCCTCCGATAACCCTTGGCTTAGGGAAATGATTTGCAAGATTCCCTGGTTCTTTGTAGTTGTAGCCATGAAACACACATTGAGGTTCAAATGAAGCATTAATCTCCTCTATCATAGTCGTGGGTCATTCTTACTGACAGTTAATAGCCAGTTGCCCTTCTCTTCTACACTTAAAGCATTTCCTCGTCCCCTTTAGGCAATTTCCAGGGTGCTTCTTTCCACACCATTGGAAAGTGGGCTACTGGATATTCTTAGGGCCATTGGATTTATCCATCATATCTCCAGCATTGATGTCTAAATTATGATTCTTATCCCCATGATACCCCTAAGATTATCCAATCCCTATTTCGACCTTGAGGGCATATCAGACAATTTCCTCATAGCTGTCAAAGTCATGGATCACCATCACTTTCCGCAAACTAGGTTTCACCCCACCAAGGAAGAGGTCAACCTTGCATTTGGTGGTAAGGAAAAAGCTGGAAGCATATTGTGCAAGCCTTGTGATGTCTTCCTGGTATTCTCCAATAGATTTTTTGTCTTTTTTCTTGAGTTCAAGGAAGTATCCTTCCATCTTAAGGCGGAGGGCGCGTGGAAAATATTTATTGAAAAAAATCTTCCTGAAATCCTTCCAGTCCAACATCTCAATCTCCTCCTCAGGCTTGGTATTTTTATTCAAAGTCTACCATTGGTCATCTTCACCCTGTATATGATAAGAATCCATGAGAACCTTCTCTTGTTCAGAATATTGAAGGATAGATAAGATATTTTCAATGGAGTTGATCCATTGTTCAGCGACGAAGGGATTAGATGATCCATTAAAAGTAAGAGGCATTTGTCTCATGAAGCTCTCGATAGCAACATGTTCTTTCTTGGGGGGGGGGGGGGTTGAATGTTCCTCTTGAACCATGTTTTTATTCAATGCTTGAGTTAGCTGAGAGAGAAGAGTAACAAAGTTCTTGATTCTCGATCTCATTGGATTGCGCATCTCATTAGTACAATCATCACATTGATCCTCACATCGGTTTTTAGCCCGAGTCCTCCTATTACAGGCCATTGGATGGAATAAAAGGAAAGTTTGGGGTAACACATAAAGGTTAATACAAGGAGAAAACTAATTACTTATAAATAAAATTTACTTCCTTAACATATGAATCTATTGGCTTTAGTCTATGTTATCCATGATCTACATTCTAACATATATTCATAGGGAATTTTTTAGTACCTTTAAAATGGTTCATACCAAGCTTGTGAATTTACCAAAGAATATACCACAGGAGTTTAATAACCAAGAGTGCAGCAAGGCCCATTGACGTGCACCATTCCCCGTTCGAGTCTAGCTCAAAGCGGTGTTTTCTGATTTTACCCCTAGGATCCATATGTGCCAGAGCCACCTCTACCTGCTCGTATCCAGACAGGGATGTATTTTATTGATAAACCACTTAATAAATACTCATCAAAACATTGGGATGTTTTCATTATAGTTAGTCTTGTCTCTAATTCTTTACATGGATTTTCTAATCCTAATCCCAAAAATAACTAAACCTATCCTCTAATACCGACTATGAGAACCCTCATCTTTTATTACACCATTAAAGGTAATTTACTACATAAACTTCATTTGACTCAACATAGAAGATCAACAGGTATACTGTATTTGGGGCTTAGTATTGTTACATAACAACCTAAAATATTAAAAACAACATCTTTAATGAAAACCTCCATTACATGACCACTACATTCCCTCATAATTAGCATTGCATGGGATAACCTAAGGACATGCATAAAAAAGGTTAAGCAAAAAAGCCCATTAATGTATTAATCATGGTATAACATGAGGAATAAAATACATGTTATAAAATATGCATATCAATAGATAACAAGAGAAGAATAAACATAAAATCATGAAGAATCATGATAATCATAACATGGAAATGTGGCAACAACACTTAACATGGAATTAGCATGAGCCTAGGCTCATTGAGCCTGAAGCATGTGTAAACCCCCATTGCATATGAAGCACGAGTAAACCCTAGTTTCATTTTAATTATCAAGATTAAAGTCCCATTGCACATGATTTATCATGACAATATATTTTACCCAATGAGTTGGAGCGCTATCAGGGCACACCCTTCTTAAACATTTCACTTCATGCATAAGTGTGGCACATGGATCATAAAACATTGAATCATTCAGCATAATCATTTATTCCACGATAAATGAATGTGGATTACATACATGATCAATTTTAAACAATAAGTAAATTTTCATAAAGTTGAATACCCTTGATAAAGAAATGGGCATGGTATTCACTATACAATGACTTTGGCTTGGAAAAGCACAGAGCAATTTCGACTGCATAATGACATGACATAAGAACTCATAAAAATGATTGATGAGTGTGAAAGGGGTGTCTCATTATATTTACATGTCATCAATAGTAAGGGGGTCATATAGAAAAATGTACCAACAAATGTAATGGAATTTATATTCATGATACAAAATATTTTCTTGAATGTAAATGAGGAGTGAGAAATTCCTTTCAGAATTCTTCATAGTAACGGGTGTACATGAGTGGAATTTAACAAGAGATAAAGGGGTCTCCCATCATTCAAACATAAATATGGTAGTATAGGGGAGGTTCAACACCATACCCCAACATTTATAATTTTAATAAAAAGGGCATAACAACTTAACGAATATTGGATAAAAATGAGAAAAGAAGAAAAACCCTTACTTGGATGTGTGCTTCCAAATTCTTGGGAGAGGATTGAGAGTGGATTCATGGGAGCTTGGGGAACCTTGGGAGGATTATAGAGAGAGGAGGGAAGAGGTTGGATAAACTCCAAAGGCTTTGATTGAGTAGAAAGTGGGAGCTAGGGTGGGTTTATATAGGAAAGGGGAGGGCATTGTTTATTATTTAGGTTTGGGACACCTCACATTTAACTAATCAGATCAACAAACCAGCGCCTGGTTTTTGTACATGGTTTTTTCCAAAGGGGAGTGGAAGAAATATTTTATAAGGACAAAGTCCTAAATTCTTAAAATAATTGGGTTGATTATGTGGAGGTGAGTCACACTCCCAAGGAAAACAATTTAAAAAGACTAAATGCTTGACATGTATTGAAGGGTCCACTAAAGCTTTGTAAAATAAAGAAAACAAACCCAAAATCAAATTATTTGAATGGTAAAACATATATTTCCCGAACATTATTTTTATATTATTTTATTTTATCACTATTGGGTCATTATGATATCATAAAACACAATATATATTTAAATGGTTTTTAATTTTTACCCAAAAATTTGATTGTCTACGAAAATTATGAAAAATTCACCATTGGATAATTTTGACATCCTGATTCCAGAAATAATATTCATTTTCTATAAATAAGTTTCTAAATATGTTAATTTTCCCTTTTAAAATAAAAACCGACATTTAACAAAAATTCATGGGTTTTTACAAAAATGGATTTCAAACCATAATAAAAATTACAATTTCATTAATGAAATTATATAAAAATTTATATTTAAAAAACATTAATTTTAAAAAAATAATAATATTTTATGAAAATATTATTTTATTCAAAAATACATTAATTAATCAAAATAGATTTTATAGTTGAACATTAACTAAAATACTATTTTTTCTTTAAAAAAACTATTTACAAGGTAACAATAATAACATGAAAGTATATTCATTATTGTATAAACAAATAATGTACATAACCATATTTCTAAGTTCTTGTTACATAACCCCTTATAATACCCTCATAATACCAAAGAGTAAGGTGTGTGATGATGACAGACTCATGCAATGGCTTGGATAACATTGCTCGAGTAGTAATCTCTATCAACTATCACTTCTCTCATAGGCAGTCCCGCTTGAGCTTAACATATTCAAGCTCGAATTGTTCTTGGTAAAGAGAGAATGCCAAATACACAACCCCCTTTCCAAGCTCTGAAAAATTGTCTTCGTATGTTGCACATGTACTAGATGAGGTCATCGTTTCCTTTGTCTGAGTAAATTGAATTTGTTAAAGCCCTATATTTATACTAATCATGTGATCACTTTTCGACGACTATATTAGCAACAGTCACATTACTTAACAGTATATTAAAATCCAAAAACATAAAACCAAATAAGTTGAAATATAAATTTTACATAAAGAGACATTTAATTCATCAAGATGTATTTCCCTTAATCAAAGTCTGGGTCATTACAGAGATATTGGTCGAAATGGTAAAAGAAGTCGTGGGACAGTTGAAGGATTGTGGTTCTTAGAAGCATGTGCTCTTGAATTGCCTCACATCCATGGTGAGAGTTTCATATCACTATGGATGTGAGCCAATTCAAGACCACCTACTATTGAGAACAATAATAAATTGTGTGATATATAGAAATCAACAGCTCCTCAATTTGATACATATTCTTCCCGGTATGACTCGAAGTATATGATTTTAGTTTAAAATTGATAGTTTAGTTCAAAACACATGTCACATAATCAAAACCAAGCAAGCATATTTAGATTGTTTTAATGTTATGTGACTATAATCCATAAATCACTTTTGATGAGTAGGAATCAATGACACATCAATCTGATACATAGTGTACTCGTTATGACTCAATGTCTATGTTCTTAGTGGAAAATAGACATTTTATTTCAAAACACATATCTCATAGTCAAAATCAATAAAAATCATTCAAATCATCTTGATAATTTAGTATAATGATCCACAAGTAATTTTTTATGTGTGGGAGTTAAACGTGCCTGAATCTGATAGATGTTGTGCCCGGTATGACTCAAAGTATATGTTTTTAGTTTAAAATTCACATTTTTTTCAAAACACTTGTGACATACTTAAAACTGGGTAAATATGTTCAATTTTTTCGATACTTTAGAAAAATGATACATACTTCATTTGCGATTTTTATGAAATATTCTCACCTTATATGTTACACGTTGTGACCGATATGACTCGAAATGTTTATTTTCAATTTAACATTGACATTTTAGTTCAAAACACAAGTGCCATACTCAAATATTAGAAAACAAGTTTTGAATTTTTGATACATTATAATAAAGATTCATAAGTCATTTCAGACATGTAGGAATCGACTGCATGTCAATATGAAACATGATGTGGTTGGCATGGATCAAAGTGCATGTTTTCAATATAGAAGTGTCATTTATGTTTAAAATGAATGTCACACAGACAAAATCAAGCAAAAAAGATTTGATGGCTTTATAACATTGGGTCAACAATCCATAATCCATTTTTGTCATGCGGTAATTGATCTCACATCAATCTAACACATGATGTGGTCGGTATGAATCGAAGTGTGTGTTTTCAAAATAAAAGTGACATTTTAGTATAAAAAGTGTCACACAACAAAACCTGAGAAAACAAAATCATATTTCTTTCAAATTTAGTACAATTATCTCTAATTTTTTTCTTACTTGTAGGAATCGAATGAATTTCAATCCAATATATGATGTGGTATGTACATGAAGTTTGTGTTTTCAATATATAAATGCCATTTTAGTTTAAGACGCACCACAAAGCCAAAAATAAGAAAATCATCTAATATTGTTTTCAAAATTTTGGGAAAATATCCATAATTCATTTGTGAAATGTATATATTAATTTCACGTCAATATGATACTTGATGCAGGCAGTATGACTTGGAGTGCGTGTTTTCAAAAAAAGTGTCATTTTAGTTTAAAATGTGCATCACATAGCCAGAAGTAAGGAAATGAGTTTAAGTTATTTTTAATCATCACGATAACGATCTATAATTCATTTGTGACTTGTAAGAGTTGACCCTACATATATCTGACTCATGATGTGGACGGTATGTCTCAAAGTGCATGTTTTCAATATAGTAGTTGAACTTTTGTTTAAAACATGTGTTAGTATCCAAAACTGAGCAAAAAATATCAAATTGTTTCAAATTTTAGGAAAATGATCCATAAATAATTTGTGGTGTTTTGGAATTTATCACACATAAATCTAACAGATGATGTGAACGATCTAACTCATAGTGTATATTTTCAATATAAAAGTTCCAATTATGTTTAAATGTGTATCAATAGAAAAAACCGAGTAAACGAGTCATATTTTTTCCAAACATTAAGACCATGATCCGTAATATATTAGTGAATTTTAGGATTTGAACCCACATTAATCGACACATGATGTGGTATGTATGACTTAAAGTATGTGTTTTCAATATAAAAGTATAATTTTAGATTAAAATGTGCATCATATACCCAAAAGAAAGCCAACAATATCATATTTTTCTCAAACTTTCATAAAACAATCCATAATTCATTTTTGTTGTTTAGGAATTGATCATACATCAATACGACACATGATGTGGATGGTATGAATCGAAATGCGTGTATTCTTTATAGATGTTTCATTTATGATTAAAACACATGTCACGTAACCAAAACTGATCAAACAAGATTGAATTGTTTTTAAATATTAGAAAAAAAAACCATAAATCATTTATGTTGTGTATGAATCGATATCATGTCAATATGACACATGATGCGGTCGGTATGACACAAAATGTGTGTTTTTAAAATTAAAGTATCATTTTAATAATATAATTAATATTATAACTTATAATATCAATAATATATATTGTAATTAAAAATATAATTTATCATATGTAAATTATACAGCATTAAAATTTTTATTTTTTTTATTTTTTTATTTATTGTTACTAAAAAATATTTGTTTTATTTTAGGTACATACTTTCGTATGATGGTTTATTGTTCGAAAAAGTTAGTTGTAAGTGTTTTGATAATGTATATGGGTCGTAAATGTTTTTGGATTTATTGAAAATATAACGTAAATGTAAATTTTTTATGTGTAAATTTGGAATTCAAATGAAGATGCATTATGATATTTGTATTAATATATTGTTTTATGTATATTTATATTCCTATTTATGTATTCTAATTGGGTTTTTCTTGTTATAGATATTTTGTTAGAATTTAGCTATGCAGCAGATAATATGGCATTTATCAGGGTATGAAAAAGAACTGATAAAGGTCTCCTTTATTAGCACTAAAAAATATTTATAAGGGTCTCATTTTTCAATACTAAAAAGAATGTGCATATAAACATCTACTTTATTAGATACTGCATAGAGTTATCATGGTGGCATACCTCTTAGCTCTATCCCTGGAGTTATATTGGGTAAACAACTTCTTCCACATATCATAGCTAAGCTGGTATGTGCTTGACCCATCACACATCATTGACATTATTGAGATGGACATCGAGGATGTAGCGACTTTTTATAATTACCTAGTTGTGATCAGGGATCATTAGGAGAAGATCATTTGATTGGGATCAATTCCTTTAGTGCATCTCTGGTGGAAACACGAGAATATCAATTAGAGAACTTGGGAGCAGGAGGCTCAAATTTTGTTCAGAACCAACATATTTTTGAACAGCCTTTATTTTGGCTTTTTGGTGACGTTAATCCCCAAACTGGGGAGAATGTAATGTCTTGGATTTTTTGGGTATTATATTTAAATATGGTATGGATAAAATTCAATACCATTAACTTAGAAGGAATAGGATTCTGAGGCCCAGTGTGCCCAAAATAATTATTTGAAAAATATTAAAAATATTAAATATCACACACGCTTAGCATTCCAAAAAAGTGGAATAAATTATAAACGAGTGCCCAGATCAGAAATGTTATGGCACCATTGTGTTTATAACAACAACATTTTCCTAGGCGTGAACTAATACTGGTCGGAATGGGTTGGTTGTAGAAAGTAGTCACATGATTTTTAAATGAATAAAATAAATTATTAAAATTTTATCTTAATTTTTATTTCGTTGATGCAATGATTCACTGAATGTTCTATTTTAAATAAGCCCCTTGGAAGAGATCCAAGGTTAGGCTCATAAACCTAGAATCCACTAGAGTCCCAGGAGGGAGAGATATGAAGAATCATCTCGGCATGCGAAAATAGAATTTCTGATCATAGATCGATGAACATTATTCTTGGTTGATCTCACCAATGGTGATGACATGATGAATGATTATCATCAGCGAGTGATACAGAATCTAGGTAGGATGATTTAGTTTGATTATTCTTTCCCTTTCTTGAAATCCAATGATAAATGCAAAGTAATCCACGAATAGATTAGCCCACCGATCGTTCGTACTTGTGGGAAGGGATGACTTAGAAGGATTTATCGTGATTTCTATTGTAGATATTTTTTCTTGATTCATTTATCATTATTACTGGAATGGATGGATGCTAGAATGAACAATAGTTGAGGTTCGTTCCTTGAGTTTGTTCCTTGTGCTTTTATCTCCCTAGAATTCTATCATTCTTCATACATATTCTTGGTTCTTCCCAAAACATTGAACAATCAATCGGTGTGCCTTTGATTCTTGGAACAATGATCCGAAACTGGAAATCTAGCATCAGGACGACCTGACAGATGTGCGATGGAGGGTGTGGTGGCAGATCGAATGACGGTGGGTGTCAAATCTGCATTCTTTGGTAACAATAATGAACACCTACAATTAGATTTTTCAATTTGTTTCTATAATCCTATCAAATCTGTTTTAGAGGGACTATATGACCTTCGATCTAGTGTTTTGAAGTGAAATGAGCCCCAAAGGATAATCTGAAGATCGATCAGTGCGTATAGTGGAATAAAATGGATTTCTAGAAAAATTGGATACAAATGGAATGTAGTCTTGGCTATATGACTTGTGTTCATTATTGGAAGACTCATTGTGTACATGGAAGTACACAGACAAGGGGTGGATTACAAGGGTTTCTTCCAAGTCATGACCTGAACCATTTACATGAACTACCTCATGTATAAGTACACGAGAAAGCTTACATGGGTTGACACCGTGTACTAGAACTTATCCAGAGTACACTGGTGGACCCCAGATGCAAGGACACAACATGTTACACCTATTACATGTCCTATGAACCTATTCTACACTGCATGGTTTAATGACACACAATGTACAGGGGTAGTACCTGGGTTCATGGTACATGATGTGTGGCCCTACTACACTCTGTGTACCCTTTTCTACATGGATCGATTCTATTTTCCTCCATATCATTGACAAGTTTCATTAGGATCTGTTCCCTTTTTCATTTACCTAAAAGTATGTACGAATCATTTCCTACTCATAGAACTGTGATCCCATTAGAAAGACATCATGAATAGAGTTGTTGGAATCCCTCGATAGGCCCGGAGCAGGATCCTCTATTTAGTCTTTGTGCCCTAGGTGGAGTTCTCAGTATCGATGTGACCAAAATTATGTAGGCACAGATCCTATACATTGCAGGTTAATCTGTACTGGGTTGTTGACATCACCGCATGGTACTGGATTTGAAGCTCATCTATTGTATATCGTATCGATCTTTAGATCTATCAACGTATATCACTCATGGAAAGACCCTACAAGTAGTTCCTCTTAGATGAACATCATTAGTGCTAACCGAATCAAGAGCATGTTCTCCCAAATGAGTGCTTCGTGGAATCTTTGAACTAAATTCTAAGGGTTGGAATGCAGTGGTTGTGACAACTTCCAGACTGTGTGTCTTGGATTGAGTATATTTGTATATTCTTGTTATATGTTTTATAGACATATACTTGTGTTAAGATGATTATAATTTACTTTTTATATTGTTTTGTGGTTTCAGGATGTCCTACAGAGTATTGTTATACAAATCCATGCTTGTGTTTTTCCCACACATGTCTTGTCTTATGAAGACAGTCGACCATTTAATGAAATCCTAGGCAGATTAGGACCAGATGGTACTTTGTGAGATCAGGCAGGCTGAGGTGTTTCTATGGCTATAGACTACAGTCCGAATACCATTTCTTACAGGTTGGACTTGTGTTTACTAACAATTTTTGATGGTTTGTATTCTGAAACTGTTTACATTAACTTACTTTACATTATACTCTGGTTGTGGGATATAGTGGTATGCATTCATTGTTTACTTAGTGGTTTTTTACATTTCAGCATTTTGTGGGCTTAGAGGTGTGTGCATACGTATTGGTACATAGGAAATGCTTCCCATTTTAGTGATATACCTACACAGTACAAGTCACCAGCCCTTGCATATTGGAGGTAGGCTTAGGGAATCACAACATGGTCCCCACTAGGATGGGACTCGACGTTATCAGTTATTTTGTTAGTGTTGATAAAGGTTTAATGCTTTTAATAGATCTTAAATTATCAGTTGTTCTTTTTCACTAAAAAATATTTTTTCTAGCATAGTTAGAGGCCTTATTTGTAGTGGTGAGAGCTGATATAAGACCCCTTTATTAGCGCTAAACAAAAAGCAAAGGTAAATGATGTCATTATTAGAGTTAAAACTAAAGTGGTGATAAAGTGTCCATTTTTCAATGATATAGTTTTAGCATTAACAAATGATCCCATTATTAATGATTTTTGTAGCAATGATAAAGGCATGGGCCTTTACTATCATTGATTTTTTGCACTGACAATGACTATTTATAGAATTTTTATAAGCCGGTTATGGTGTAGTGTATTCAATAATGTTTGTATAGGGAGATATTGATGTGAGGAAATTACATTTTTAATAAAATTAAAAAAAATTAATAAAGTAGAGTGAGATGAAGTTATGAATTTCTAATAATTTTAATAAAATATATGGTGTGAAAATAGTATTTTTTTAACAAATCCTCTAGATTTTCTCAAAGTTGGGGGAAATAACAAGTGATCGGGGGTAGGCGGGTGAAAACATGGTCCCTCAAAAGTAAATGTACCCTCACGAAGATAGGAGCCTGGTGTATCACAAGGGAGTTTCTGTAAAAATTGTCAGGCTCAAGTAAAACATCTTAGAACCAGATAAGACACTCATGTTCCTAACTATGTGGGGCCGCCTATACCCCTAACCCATGTAATGCCTACTTCAAGTGCTAATTATCTAATTCAGGTGTATTGACAACACGATTGCATTTAAAAGCGATGAATTGGGATTCATGATTGTAGATTTAAGTAAGAAATGCTACAAGGAAAAACTGTTCATAATGGAATCACTTAAATTACTAGTATTTTATTTCTTGGATCCTATAAACATAAAGTTTTCAATTTTTGTGTTATTTCCAGGTACGTCCCTCTTTGAGTTTTGGTTGAAGCACTCTTTTAATTGGGTTATTCTTCCTTTTAAACTTGGTGGCTGAACCTTTTATTGACGATGGAGAGATTTTGATGGTGTAAATGAATTTATGTTTGGGGATGTATGTTTTTTCGAATTAGTAGAGTCTAGGAATAAATGTGTTTGATATAGCGAAGATATTCTCATTATGCTCGTGTGGATTTGAAGGATTTTCGGTCTTTCTGATAGAACATGTAGTGACTACTACTTATAGGACATATCCACACAGTGTATGTAACATTGGCTTCAGGCGTAGAAAAAGTGTTTTGGTGGAGGGGAATATATTATGATTTCTTTTAATAATTTTTTTCCGAATTCAAGAGAGAGGATCATGCACATCAAATTTATAATTAATTTATTTCTTTTCTAAAGAAATAAATACATAGGTTTAGAAATTTTTTTCTTTGATGGTTTTCGATTATCAAAAAAGGTACATCTGGATTTCCATCCTTGTATTTGTGAGTATCCAATGGTAAAATACTTCTAGCGGTGATCCACACATGCTCCAGGGGTTTCTGAGGAACATTACTCATTCTGCGGGTGCTAGTGTGGGGAATTAAATTTCATGCGTTGTTCATTCTTGATTGACCATTCTTCGATCCTGAAAAAATTCTCTCTTGGTTTCTCGTTCTTGAGAGGGGCATAGGTGGAGCAGTCAAGAGATAATTCATTATGTGAAACAATTCTCAATTCTCATACTTGGAATTGGTTTCGAATGCTATACACAATAGACATAGTCATCTATTTATAGAAATCAGATTTCGATTAAAAAATTTAATTGCATAACAACCATTAAATATAATTATATCCATTAATTAAATCTCATAACACAACATAATAATAGTAATATTAATTCTTTGTGGTGCTCCAACTCGTTACAAATGGATAAATAATAATTTTCGACACGTAAATAATTATTTTAGCACCGGTAACCGTCTTGGTTCATTCGAACCAATCTTACATTTATTGAACACCCAACTGAATATTTTATTCTCTTAAATATATATTTCATTCACAAACTAGTAAATAAATATTTATGAAATATTCAATAAAATAAATAAATATATCTTATTCACAATCCGGAGAATAAATATTTATTTAATAAATGTGATCAATATAACTTGAATAAAATTATTCCTCAGTCTTGATTATAATATTTATTCCACTAATTAAATTCAAATATAACTTAATCAAGACCAATAGAAACACTCAATGTGTGACTCTTTGTGATTATTTTACATTGGAATTAGGTGGGCTTTCCAAAATTCTATGATTACTATCTAGCAATGGGTTAATGAATCCAAGAGAAAGATCTTAAATTTGCAACAACGAAAACCACATATCAACATTTACTGTGTAATATAATCCATTTTCCACAATATCTCATCATGAATTTTGTGTGACAGTGTCATCAACCCACATGCTCGATAAATCATTCTTTGACTATCTAAAATAAACTCGTCATTACATCATGATTATGGAGTTTAGGGCGACGGTTCTATTTCACTCAAAGGGATGAGATATCAATTTTCATAAGGATGGAGGAGACAAATCAATCAATAACATGTCATTCATAATGCATCTAACATACCATATTTCTCGCAAACATATGGAGGGATAGTTTCTATCAACAAATCTATGTGTGTGAGTCATGACATGCATTTATGATAATCTTAGTGTGTAAGGACGATTACACACACTAACATATAGAAATATCTTATGACACCAAAACATGTGGAATTTGTACTGGCGAATCTATTCCCATAATATCTGATCATGAAGATTATCAAGTCTGAACTTCATTAGAAGAATTATTATATTCTTATGAGTACTCACAGCTAACGGTCTATATACTATGTGTCCCATCATAGTATGTTATCCAACTATACAACTATATTAAGAATATTGTTATAACACTTCAAGGATCTCATTATAGAGGGGAACTACTATGACCTTATCAATAAAACAAATAATTTTGGACATTATTACATTAAAGACATGCAGAACAATGAAAAATATTTAATAAAACGATTCATATTATATTTAATACATCAAATATTCATGCAATCAAAGTAAATTCAATTCGTTCTATGACATCAAATCTAACTTGTAATGCACAACATGAATCTGTTGATCATAAGAAGACATGAAACAATATCATGAAATCAATGTCACTAAACATATGCATTTTTGGCACTCTATTGGAAATAATGATGGTATGGTGTCCATATGGTATTTTATATAGTTTTACAAGTCCTCAAGTATGTCTGAAAATCACAACCTAGTAATAGAAGCTTGAAAACCCAGACCCTCCAAAGTAAAATTACCCATGGGAAGACATAATCTCGGTGTAAAACTTGTTCTTTTCTACTATAATGGTCATGCTTGGGTACAGAATTCTGAAAAGAATCGACGGCCAATACCCCACCGCCTCCCCCTGAACTAGGTGCCACCAGTGACCGCTAAATGGGTCTTGAAAATATACACAGAGATGAAGCATCATGACTTTTATTATTACGATATATAGATATATGTTTGTGTGTGTGTGTGTATGTTTTTGTTTGTGTTTTTGTATGTTACGTACCCTATGGATGGGAATATATACCTCCTTATGTTTTAGGTTGTAGGTGGAAAAATGAGCGATGAAGGCACCTAGGAAGAACATGCGGCTAGCCATAACGAAGCCTGCATAGTTCTGGTCATAGAAGCCATCCTTATATTAATTTTCTCCCTATTCTGGGAATATCAAATTTAGTTATTTTTTTAAAAAAAATTTATCCCCCAAGTCCTTAATGTAAATAAAATAAAATAAAAATATGTGTGAAAAAATAGATGGGGTGGTTTTGTTTCATTGTTAGGTTTTTATTATCACGAGTCAGGCATCTAAATATTGACTCCGAATTAAAAAAATGATTTTTATCCTTCTATTTTAGTGGCAGATAAACAAAAATATTTTTTAAAAAAATATTTTTTTTACCCACGATCAAATATATTTGTCAAAATGGATCTAAAAACCATAAAATCAGGAATTGGTTTCAAGCTATCCATGTTCAACTTGAACCAAAAGCATGAAACTGTTTCATGGTTCTAGATTTTTTATTAAAAAAATATTTTTGTCACGTTTTTCTGTATATATATATATAACAAAATGTTAAATTAAAATAATCATAAAATAAAAAAGGAATGTATAACAGAAACCGCACCTAGAAAACCATTTTATAAGAAATGGTCCTTCACACCCTTTAGGATTTTTAACATGGGATTTAACTTCTTCATTGAAAACATTATATTAATAACAAATTACAAACAACAATAGGTAGATGATTATTAATATAGAAGATATATTAAAATATGATTAATATAATTATTAATTATATTTATAATTAATAAATATATAATGTTATTGGCAGAACATTTACATTAATCACACACACCACAAACACATGTTGGAAAGACAAGCCATAGCCCCATAAGGGATTGCCCACCCATCATGACATAGTTATTCAGTAAATAACCCGAATTTTTCTTGGGTATAATGCTCACTACATGGATCAAAGACCCACGAATTGGCCTAAATTCTCAGTGTAACGTCATGCCAGTATCATACAGCTTATATCCCCACCAGTATGTGTGGTGTGTGTCTAATGTAATTGTACTCCCAAAAATCTATTAAAATTTATTATATCAATTAATTATAAATTTCATTAAATATGCTATTACTTATTATTAATCAAATTTTTAATTAAATTTTAAAATTTTAATTTTTAATTAATAAGATTAATACCAATTAATAATTGACTATGTAACTAATAATTGGTAATAATACAATTAATATAAATAATAAATATATAATCATTATTAATTAATAATTTCTAATTATATATTACTTAGCCCATAAACCATTTCATTTGTACATATAGAACAACTTTTTTACTAAATAGAGAATGAAAATCCCTTGTTCAAACAACATATAAAAATCTAAAATATGACTATAGCAAGAACATAATAATTGTCTTCAGACTCTAGTATCAAGCCACATGGTAGACATAGATGTCAACTTCTAATGCACCAACTATTACTCTATTACCAAAATGAAGGTCAACATCACCCAACAACAACTCCTTCATATCTCTCAGTCCTGCTTTGTCAAAAATAGTGTGTGACCTGTTGGATTTGTTTCCCTATAATCATCTTTTTTAGTAAATGATTACATGTTTTTACTATTAATGAATTTTTCTTATCACATTATTATTATTCATTTTCATTACATTTGTATATTATACTATCCTAAAGAATATATGTCACCATGAAAGGTCATGAAACATCTCCACTATGACGAGGACCTATACACAACCAATGTTTTATGCTTTTACAATGAGTTTTTTTTTATGAAATAACGTCGCTAAAAGTCATTAGCAATGAGATTTTATTTCAATTAAATGGTGTAAAAATATATTTATTTGAAACGGAACATCATAATAACTAATATTTCACAAAGGGATAACATTATCATCGCAAATAAGCCCTGATTTGTTTTCATAGGTAATTGCAACGGACTATCACAAAAAACGTTTTTTGTAACACTTGTCGCAAATAAGTTTTTATTTTTCAAAAAAAAATAATTGTGATGGATTACAAAATCCTTGGAAATTAGATAATAAAATTAAAAATATTAAAAAATTATTTATAATAAAAATATTCATAACATTTTTTAGAAAGTAAACAACAAAATATATTCGGCATCAACCAAAACAAGGAAAACAAAACAACCAAAAAATATTGGTGTCCAAATCTATAAACCCCTAGAAACAGCCCAAGAGGCCAAATGGTGTCTCACAAATTTTTTTTCCTGCAATGTGTAAGAAAAAGAGTAGTCAAGTAAATTAAGGAGAATGACTATAATTTTTTTGACTAGTGGATCAAAATACTCTATGTCATCATCAACAGAACATATGAATTAGTCATGATTTGGAAGCCTGATTCCTTCATGATAAATTTACATTTACTTTCCACCATAAATTATAATCCAAAAAGAATCACTTGAGCTTTATCCACTATAGGATTCCACTTAGCATAATAAGGTCATTGACAAGTTGCAATGATGGAGCTGTAAAAATCCTAGAAAATCAACGCACAAACGAAAACCCCAACTTTATTAAAGGAATAATCCACATTTATTTTTAGGAAATATTCTCAAGGGAATTCAAACACAAGCCAACTGGGACAAATTGGGAGCTACCTATTATCATTTAAAGGATTTCAAAAGATCAACTAGGATTTGGAATTATCAACCTTAGAGGCACTGGGTTTTCTAACAGGGTTGAACATAATACAATTACGATAGACCTAGTGTTAGATTTGGTGTCATAGAACCAACTATTTTTACTTGGATTACATGGATATTTATTATATTACATATTGATCTTTGTTCTACATGGCTATGATTTAATAATTTCCTACAGTATTGGTTGTATTGATAAGGTCATGGAAGTTCCCCGCTATGATGAGAAACTTTAAATTCTATACCATATTCATAAATATAGTTCTACAGTTTCGTGAAATTCTATGATGGGACACATGGAATACAGTCCCTCAGGTGCGAGTACTCATAAGTTGAGAATATTTCTTATCATGAAGTTCGCACTAGGAGGTCACCAAGATAGGTGATTATGAGAACATACCCACCAATAAGAATTCAATATGTTTTGGTTTCATCAGATATTCCTATCTACGAGCATGTGTAATGATCCTTAGAAAAAATTATTGTCATTAATACATGTCATGACTGGCGCAATTTGATTTACGGACGAAACCCATCATGAAAATAATTGGTGAGAAGTAGAGTACGCTGGCTAAGTCATGAGTGGAATGTTCTTAATGGATAAGTTGGGGAAGAATTTCATCCTTCCATTTATGGAAGTTGATATATTTCCCCTTTGATTGAAATATAACCATCGCACAAAATTACAAGGCCATGGTGTAACGATAAGTTTATTTCAGGTAGTCAAAGAGTGATGTATCAAGAAAAAATATTGATGACACTATAATGAAACCTTCTTGATGAGATATTGTGACAATGATATTATATTACAAAGCGAGCTTTCATTTGTGGATGTCATTGTTGCGACATTAAGTTCCTTCTCTTAGGTTCCAGGACCCATTGCTAGTCAGTACTCTTGGACTTTAGGGAATCCCACCTAATGCCAACAGGAAAGAATCCTAGTGGGCCACACACTATGTGTTTCTGGTGGTCTTAGTTAAATTAAATTTGAATTTAATTAATGAGTGTTATTCTCAAGACAGTGAAATAATTTTATTCAAGTTAAAATGGTTATATATAGTAAATAAATATTTATTCACCAGATTGTGGGTAATATATATATATATATATATATTGAACATTTAATAAATAGTTATTTACTAGTTTGTAAATAAAATATTTATTTAAGAGAATAATTTATTTATTTATTTATTAGGGTGTTCAATAAATGAAAGTGGAGTTCGAACAGACCATGGCTGGTCTGGTAGTAAAATATTTTTTTTAAGATGGTAAATAATTTTATAACTAGTTGTAAAAAATTAAAATAATGTTGCTATTATATTGTGACACAAAATTTTATTTATAATTCTGTTTTGTGCATGTTGGGGCACCGTAAATAATTCCATGGTATTATTATTAATAACATGAGTTTTTTATAAGGTTATGAATGTATTTCATTTCTGTTACAAAATTAAATATTGTAACTGAAACCCCATGTCAATAAATAGAATCATACGTCTATTGTTCCATGTACCAAACCGCACACCCAGCTAATTGAGAATTGTTGAGCGAAATAATTTCTCTCTCGAATCATCTACCCACCCCACTCAAGAATGAGAGACATTCTACAAGGCTGAAGAACAAGTGATCATGAACGACTGACACAAGACACTCTCTTTACCACACTTGCACCTGGATAATGAGTAGTGTAGATTAGAGGGAATTACAACACACATGGATCAACTCTAGAGGGATTCTAGATTTGATCCTTGACAGCATAACAAGATAATCATGGAGGGTCATTCTGTACAATCAACATCATCAGTGTAGAAAATACAGAAGTTCCAGGTATTATTGTCTTTATAAAATCAATTAAATTAATTATAAACAAGTTGTGAAAGATCCTCTCTAAAGGTTTAGGGAATCTTTAGTCTTTATCAAAATCATTGATTCCATTCTATGGATACTAACGTTCATCATCATATTGATCCCGAAATAATCCTCGATCATGGTAAAATTAATGTTGGGTTCCGACCCAACCATGCTTCTGTTATTCTCAGAACCTCCAAGTGGTTTCAGAGTGGTTAGAACATAGTTATAATTATTTAAATAATTCATTTATTATTTACTCATTTAATAATTTAGTTGCTTCAATTCAAGATAATCATTCTGAAAAATCTAAATCTTGAGATCGGTTCCTCCACTTTTGTTTATATTTCACCTTATAGAAATGATATTTTCATTTAATTTTTATTAAAATTAAATAGGGGATCTCATTTGGAGGTTCCAAAGGATCCTGACAATTCTACACTAGAACACACAATGTGAATTCAATTTTACACGACATGGATTCATGGTTTAATGCATTGGGTTTGTATTCCAAACCAAGAATTTTCATTGGAGTTTGTATAAGTATTACTGAATCCCTGTGTTTTCCAGGAATAGGTAGCACAAGGTTTCTAGATTACACACTATGTGGACCAATGTACATGGCGTCTAGTCCCTTTGGGTTAGGGTTAGACTGTGTACCCTTTACATGGTTTTCCCAACTAGAGACCATGTAACGAGGAACTATACAACATGTGGCCCACTGGACATGTTGTGTACTTAGAAGGTTTTTGAAGTACACTCACACACTATTTCCCCAAGCATGTACATTAGATGAACAGTGAACAACAGTACACACCATGTAGTTAGAACTACCAACCATGTAATTATCCAAATTACATAGATTTATTAATATTTATTATTATATTATATAAACCCTTAAGATGTGTACCATCATGCGGGAGTAAAGTTGAGATAGAACACGTGATAGGTGGAATATATATATATTTTTAATTTAACATCTGTGTAATGTTGATTTCTATACATTGGTTAGTTATGAATAGGAATTCATCATATTTCCTCCAAGTTACAAGTTATGCTTAATGGTAATTTTAAATGAATTTATTTGTTTAAAATTACCATGGATGATAATCTAAAGGAGATTCAGAAAATGGTATAAGATAAAAGGATTTATTAATTAAACATGACAATTAATTGATTCAAGAAAGATTTATCTTAAACAAGAAAGATTAAATAATTGAATGCCAGTTTTATTTATGCGTAAATATCATTACATGTATGGATGATCATGAGATAGACCAAGACCTTCTGATGTGGATGATTACTTTTAATAAATTTATTTAAATTATATTTTTTTCCCGTGAGCCTTCTTCTCATTAATATGTAAGGCATGTGTACCCAAGGTTTCTTTTATGTAAAACCCCTTTTTTACCAATCACCTACATTTGAATTAAAAAAACGCATATTTAATGGATGGAATTCACAATCTAGTAGATTCATTTCAATCTAGTGTTGAGACGAAATCAATCCCAGGAGATACAGAGGTGGACAAGTGGAAATCTATAAACACAAACCCAAAAGGTTCAAGGTGTTTCTCCCCTAGGTCAGGGTTAGTTAATCAACTCCAAGATAAACTAACCATTAGAAGAGATCATTATCATTCGCTTTTCATTATTTTATTTCTTTTAGATGCATGTTTTATCATTATTGATGTGTTTTCATGATCATATAATTAATGAATTAAAAAAGCATGCTTGATGGAACTAAAACAAACCATGATTATGCTTAAATATTACCAATACATGGTTAATCACTTAAGTAAGTTTCATTTTATAGTAACCGGGATTCGATAATGATAATAATCAATTCATGTATAAGAGATAAAAATCCCACAAATAAAATAGTAAGTTATACCAAACCTTCAGTTACATGACTAAGTGAAAACTCAATAAAACTATGTGTTTGAACAACCCTTGTTGGGACACATAATTTTATATATGAAGCCCTTATAAAATGTTTTGGGTTGACTTAGCAATATTAAATCAAGAGGAGGGGCCCTTGCTAGACTTTGTGTAATATTGGTGACAAAAGTTGATGAAATCAATATTCAGGATTTCAGGATTGGGGTGTCCACTCAACAGATCAAGGAGCTGAAAGCCCATAGTCGGCAAAGACCGGCTTACCTAAATACCTTCAAATAGATTGACCAACCCTTTTGGGGGTTATGATAAGGTGAATATGGATCCTTTCCAATAGAATGTCATGGATACTAGACATTTAGAGTTCAATGGTGAGGCCCATTGGTACTTGATAAAATAGTTGGAAACATAATAAAATAAATTTATTATTTCTTATAAAATGTAATCAAGAATGTACAAATGATATAATCTTTTAATTGTAGAATAAAAATTAAAATCTTGCAACTATAATATCCATGTGATAAATTCTAGATAAAGACCACATCCACACTGGCAATAGCTTCTATGAATGGTTTAGATGCCTTCATGTTATCTTATACCATGAACAGAAGTCTTACGTATTAGAGTCAGCATTACCTGATATGCCTTCCAAAGAGGCAAGTGATGAGGATTTCCTAGTCTAGGAGAAACATATAAATTACATGGTCTACATTCAATGTTTTATGCTACCATAAATGTCTAGTGAGATCATGAAGTCTCATGAAAACATGGATTCCAATATCATGTTCAAGCACCTCCGTGGTCCTTGCCTGGAGAGAGAAATACATGAAAGGTTTGAGATCTCCCATGATGTTTTTAGAGTAATCTTGGAGAAGGTTCCCAAGATGTGCCTCATGTAGTCAAGAACATTGTCTACCTTGAGTGCCTATAGGTTCTAGGGTTTAAATTCTTCGAAGAACTAGGTACTGATCTCATTATTGCATCACTCCCTCAGAGCTTTTCTAGGTTTGTTTTTAACATCAATATGATAAACATTGAGAATTATATATCTGATCTTATTATCGTCATTCACCAATTGGATGATTATATGAAGTGCAAAAATACTTCTACCCATATAGTGAATAAGAGGAAAGGGAAGGAGAAGTTCTTTAAGACCAAAGCTTCATCACGACCTTCCAATAAAAAAATGATCAAAGGGGAAGAAAGGGAATAGTATCCTTTTTGTTTTGTATGTGGAAATAATGGCCACTGTAAGAAGAATTGCACCTAGCCAAAGAAGAAAGGGGAAGCTTAAGGTGCATTTGTTGTTGAGTGATATTTATCTGTTTCTATAAATTGGCTATTAGATATATATTGTGGTGATCAAATATGTATCTAAATACAGGAACCAAGTAGATTTAGGAAGATTAATCGAGGGAAGGTAGATCTATGAGTATCCAACAGATCCAAACTTGTTGTTATTACTTTCGAGGAATACCTTCTAATGATGTCAACTGAGAAGATCTTAGTGTTAATGTATCGTTTTTATGTTCCATCTATAACCAAAAACATAGTTTCTATATCCAAACTAGACACAGGTGGATTTTATTCATGTTCGGAAATGAATTTTTTTTCTTTTATAAAGACAACATTTTTTTTGGTAGGGAACATTTATACAACAGTATTTATGTGTTGGATTACCCAAAACAAGTAAAGGAAATTGATAACAAAGACACTTCAGATGACTCATACCACACCCAACTTTGGCATCACCAGCTAGGTCATATAAACGAGAAATTTTTCACAAAGTTACATCAAGCTGGATATTTATATTCATTTGAACTAAAAACACTTGGAATATATCTTGCATGATTACGAGAAAAAATGATCAAATCCCCATTTAGTGGGAAAGGTGAACGTGCTAAAGAGATTCTTGAATTGGTACATACCGATATGTCTGGACAATTTTCAGTTTAAGCAAGGGGTGGGTACTCATACATTATAACATTTACTAATGATTTTAGTAGAAATGGATATATCTACTTAATGAAGTATATGTCGGATTCGTTTGATATGTTCAAGGAATACAAGAATTAAGTTTAGAACCAACATGGTAAGGAGATTAAGAAACTCTGCTTAGAAAAAGTGGGGAATATCTTAATTAGGACTTTATTAATTACTTATGGGAGTTTGGGATCTTATCCCAAATCACTCCTCCTTACACACATCAATGTAATGGTGTAAGATAAAGGAGTAACCGCACCATGTTGGACATGGTGAGAACAATGATGATTCATGAAAGTCATCCATTATCCTTTTGGGGGTAAGAGTTACAAACATCGGCACACATACTAAACCATGTACCAAATAAATCAATAAATTTTATTCCATAAGCATTATGAAGTGTAAGAAATGTCTTGTTATCAAATTTACATGTGTGGGGTAGCGAAGTATTTGTTACAGCCTCTTCAGGTACCAAACACCCACCCCGTGGCACAATGTGTACCTTTATAGGATACCCCAAGGAAACACGGGAATATTATATATAAAACCCCTCAGACAAAAATTTTATAGTGGAAAGAAATTCCATATTCATTGAGAGGAACCACATATCCAAAAGAGATAGTGGTATCAAGATAGACATTGATGATGTCGAGGATCAAGGTACACAAGATTTGGTATAGGAAAAGATTCCACAAGCCTCGTTGAAAAATAATATATTCCATAGACACAAGTACTGCATAGGAGTACAAGAGAGGTTAGAGAACTGTAATGCTATGGTTTTCTAGTAACCAAGGATGGTGACTAATTATTAGTTGATAATAATGATCCTATAACATATAAAGAAGGAGTATGTTGGAGAGACATTGCAAAGTGGAAAGAATCCAGGAATTCTTGAAATGGATTCCATGTACCAAAACCATGTTTGGATTTTTGTAGATCCTCTAATTGTTGTAAAGCCAGTTGGTTTAAAATTGGTATTCATGGAGAAACTGGACATGGAAGGACAAGTTAGTGCCTATAAGGCCCGACTGGTTGCAAAAGGTTTTAAACAACATCAAGGAATTGACTATGATGAATACTTTTCACTATTTTCAGTGTTGAAATCCATCAGAATTATACTTGCCATTGTAGCTTAACATATCTATGAGATTTTGAAAATGGATGTCAAAATATTTTTCCTCAATAAGATCTTTAAAAAAGATGTCTACATGACACAACCTGATAGTTTTGGGAATCAAAACGATGCCAATGAGGTACGAAAGTTGCAGAAACCCATTTATGGATTAAAGCAAGCATCTTGGTCATAGAACATTCATTTTGATGAATCCATAATTGAATTTGGTTTTATCAAGAATGAATTAGAGCCTTGTGTCTAAAACGGTTTATTGAGAGTGCAGTCGTTTTCCTAATAGTATATGTTGATGATGTATTACATATTCGAAATGAGATACTCGTCTTACAGTTTGTTAAGGAATGGTTGAATCAATGCTTCTCCATGAAGGACTTGAGTGAGGCTGCATATATTCTTGGGATCAAGATCCATTGTGATTGATCCAAGAGATTGGTGGGCATGTGTCAAAGTACATACATTGATAAGATACTAAACACATTCAGATTATAACAATCCAAGTGAATATTGTTCCTAGTGTCACAAGGCATTAATATTTCTAAGAAAATGTTTCCTCAGACACATGAAGAATGAATGATAATGGAAAGCAATCCATAAGCATCAGTGATTGGTTCAGTTATGTATTCCATGCTATGTTCTTGGCTGGATTTCGCCTACGAATTGAGTGCAGTAGGCAGATATCAAGCTGAGCCAGGTGACCGCCATTGGATTTAAGTAAAGACTATCCTAAACTACTTGAGGTGTACTAAGGATATTTTCTTGTTTTATGGTGTAGATAAGTAAATAGTCATCCGAGGATATACAGATTCATGTTTGCAGACTGATCAAGATGACATGATGTTGCAAAAGGGATACATTTTCACTTTGAATGGAGGTGAAGTGAGATAGAAGAGCTCAATGTAGAGTGAGGTCAAAAATTCTACAGTAGAGTCCAAGTGTATTTCAGCTTCTGAGGCATATAATAATGTAGTTTGGATGGGAAGATTCAACTTAGAACTAGATGTGATACCTAGCAGTAATGATCCAGTCACATTATACTATGATAATATTATAGTGGTGGCACTTGAAAAAGAACCATGGTCACATCAGCGGACGAAGTGCATACTTTGGAAGTATCATCTCTTGTGGGATTTTTCCCAGAGAGGTGAAGTTGTAGTGAGTATAATTTCCACAGAAGACAACATGGAAGACCCCTTGAAAAAGGCATTTACTCAGCAAAAACATGATCATCATGTGAGGTCTAGCGAACTGAAATTAATAGGATGTTTTCTCTTGTCCAAGTGGGATTTTTTTTGAGTTTGTGTCCTAGAACAAACTATATGTACATTGATTATATGGATATTTAATGTATCATATATTGTTCATTGTTCTTCATGACTATGATGTAATAATGTCATAGAGTATTTGTTACATTGATAAGGTCATGATAGCTTTCCGCTCTGATGAGAACACTAAAATGATATTAAAATATTCTTAAATATAGTTCTACGTTTGGATGACATAATATGATGGGATAGGTAGCATACAAACTATCAAGTGAAAGTACTCATAATTATATGATACTTCCTCTCATGAAGTTTAGACATGGTGATCTCCAAGACAAGAGATTATGTGAACAGACCCACCAGTAATAATTCGGCATGTTTTTTTGTCATTAGAATATTATTATCTATAGGCATGTGTAATGATCCATTGACATTATTATTACCATTAATGTGTGTCATGACATGCACAAATTGATTTACTGGTGAAAACCATCACGGAGACTATTGGTGGGTAGTAGGGTACGTTGGTTGCGTCGCGAGTGGCATGTTATTAATGGATAAGTAAAGAAAGAATTTTTCCCTTCCATTTATGGAAGTGATATCTCATCACTTTAATTTATATATAATCGTCACGTGAAATTCCATGGCCATGGGGTAACAACGAGTTTATTTCAGGTATTCAAACAATGATATATCAAGCACAAAGTTTGATGACACTATTATGAATCCTTCTAGATGAGATATTATGAAAAAAAAATTATATTACATATTGAGTGTTCGTATGTGGATTTCATTGAGGAAAATTTATGTTCTTTCTCTTGGGTGACTTGACATGTTTTGAGACAGTACTCTTGAACTTTAGGAAATCTCACCTAATTCTAATGAGAAATAATCCTAGAGGGTCCCACACTATGTGTTTCTAGTGTTCTCGGTTAAATTCTATTTGAATTTTATCAATAAATATTATTCTCAAGATAGTGGAATAATTTGATTCAGTTTAAAATGATTTTATAAATTATATAAATATTTATTAACCAGATTGTTGTTAAAATATATATATTTATTTTCTAAACATTTAATAAATATTTATTTAATAGTTTGAAAGTAAAATATTTACTTAAGAGAATAATTTATTTATTTATTTATCCGGGTGTTCAATAAATGGGTGTGGAGTTCAAGTCAACCAAGGCCAGTCTGGTTGAAAAATAATTATTTGAAAGATGACACATAATTATTTAACTATTTGATATAAATTAAAATAACGCTACTATTATTTTGTGACACAAATTTTTTTTATAATTCCATTTTTCTCAAGTTGGCGCACCATAAATAATGACACTAAATTATTATTAATAGCATCAGGTTTCACTAAGGTTATTAATCTTTTAAATTATTGTTACGAAATGAATTATTGTAACTGAAGCCTCATTTCAATAAATAGACATGTACGTCTTTTGTTCCATGTACAAAACTTCACACTCAGTGAATTGAGAATTGCTAATATGAACAATTTCTCTCTCGAATACTCTTTCCATGTCTTCCAAGAATGAGATATGTTCTTCAAGGATGGATAAAAAGTGATCAAGAACGACCAACAGAAGATGCTCGCTTCACCACACTAGCACTCTGAGAATGAGTGATGTCGATCAGAGGCCATCAGAGCACATGTCGATCACCTCTATAGGGATTCTAGTTTGGATCCTTGCAAGTGAAACAGGATAATCTGGAAGGGTCATTATGGATGATCAACATCATCAAAGAAGAAAATACCAAAAATCCATGTATTATTTTCATTATGAAATCAATTAAATTAATTATATACATGATGTGAAAGATTCCCTATAAAGGTTTCAAGACTCTTCCTTATATATCTAAATCCTTGATTCTATTCCATGGATATTGATGTTCATCGTCATATTGATCCTGGAATAATCATCGATCATGGTAAAAATTAATTTTGGGTGTTGACCCGACCGTGCTTCCACTGCGCCAGGAACCTTCACCTAGAGTTGTCAATCCATCACACATAGATTAATAACCATCTCTAAAGAAAGCAGAGAAATCCATTTATTAAAAGAAGTTGGGAGCACGACGATGCAGTCCAAAAAATTAGTAATGTTCACATTCCATGACTACCAAACTTCCCTAGCTCCAGAGCAAGTAAGAATAACATGCGAGGAGGATTCTATTGCTTTATGGAAAACAGGAAAAGAAGGTTTAGAAATGGAGAGATGTGAAAAAATAACTACATTAGTGGGATAATTCTTACACACACTTCCCACCAAAAGTATCCAACTTTGGTGGGAATTAAGTGATTCCATATATTTTTCAGGTTTTGAGAGGCCCCCGTAAAATGAAGATTCACTGAATAATTTAAACCTTGAATTAAGAGAGAAATCATTAGAGGCCTCATGATTCCAACGAAGATGATCTGAAATAGGACCATCAACACAGGGAACACTCAGAATGATGATCATATCCATCTTTTTAAATAAATAATTCTACTTATTAATGCACCAACCACTCTCATACTCCTCAAATAAAACCCAAACCATCACATTATCTATTCCATCAATAATAGGTCAGGTCTTCAGAGAACCAATGTTGTATGGTATCCAAGGATAATTACAAATATTAATTATATCACTATTACTACTTCTCCTATAAAATCCCTTATTCAATACCACCCACATGTCTTCTTAGTGATATTATGTAGAATACTAGAGAAAACCTCCTTCTTTTAACATCCAATAAATGTAGGTAAGATAAGATACTTTTGTTTCATTTCCACCAAATTAATTCTAGAGACAACACAAAAATCCTATATTCTTCTCTCCGGGAAAATAAAACTAAATGAAATTTTAGATTCCAAAAGATTCACTGACTATCCCAAGGGAAACTAAAAATAGTGAATTGGGTGTATAATGGTGAAAAATTCCTCCATACTAGCCCTTGAGAGAAGAATATTTTCATCAAAAAATATATGAGATATGGGAGCCCCCCACTGACAAAAGTTAGCACCATGGATAACAGTATTCTATGTTTCATCTGATGTAATTTTATAAAAAAGAGCCCATAATAATAAAAAGAAACAGAGCGAGGGGAACCCCATGGTAAAGTCCTCTAATGAGAGAAAACCCTTGTGAAAGACCTCCATTAATTGTGATATGAAAGGAAACATTCTTAACACATTTCATGATAACATCAATCCATTTTTAATAGAAACCCATCCTGATCATAAGAAAATATAAGAAAGGCCAATCAAATCTTTCATAAGTCTTATTCATGTCAATATTTCTCACCATGATACACCTTTTGGCTATGGACCTTGATTTCATGGAGTGAAAAATATCTTGGGAAATAATAACATTATCAGAAATGAGTCTCTTGGGATCAAAATCACTCTGATTATACGATATGATATTGGGAAGATAGCCATGAATACGGTTGGCCTTGACCTTTGAAATAAAATATAGGTCACATTACATAATATGATGAGTCTAAAATTTTGAGAATAATGTTGGGGTTATTATCCTTTGTAATAAGGGTTATTTGAGTCTCACTAATATAGCCTATATTAAAATTTCCATCCCACAAATTTAATAAGTCTTTTGATATCATGACCCATGATTGCCAATTTTTTTAAAGAAAACAGCATGAAAGCCATCCCACATCATTAATAAGACTTTTTATATAAGGACCTACAATGTGCCAATTATTTGACATTAGCTTTAAATCATCACATAAACCAGGGGATCTCATTATTCTAGAGGTCCAAATCAAAATCAACTTTGATCATGGAAATATGATATAAAATGGTGTTAAAATAAGGGATGGAGTATAATACCATCCTATTTTTCTCAAACCAATAAATATGGGGATCAAAATACTGAAAGTTAGATCCAATCCATAATATTAATTTTCACATCGTATTTCTTAACATATTGTGTACATCAGAAGAAAGAAAAACAAAACATAAAGAAACCCCCTTCTCACAATCATTTTCTTTATGCCACAAACATTAGAATCTAAACTATTTAAAATAGTTATCAGATATGGGTAAAGAAGATAATTTTGAGAAAAACCAGGGAGTAATCTGATGAAGATGGTGGGAGATGTAAGACCCGATAGTTATTGATGATGTCAAACTACTACCCATAACCCACAAACATGTCCAGAAATTTCGAAACTTGATGGTTTTTAGAATTCCCTAGAGACCAAGTAAATAGGTTTCCACAATAGCATTGGTCAATTAGATCCACCACTTTCATTGCCTACCAAAATTAGGATATCCAAGTGCATGGTTTTTAACACCCCTACATTTTCACAGTGGTATATAATATCATTAAATTATCCACTTATTAAAATAGGGTCTATAAGGCTCACACAAAAACATTTTAGCAGCTCTAATGATCTCCAACTATCCACATAATTGCGCTATCCATAGCAACCAATAATGGTCCAGACCGGGGAATTCTATTGATGAATTCATGGAGCAATATTATTATTAGAGAAGCTCATTATTTTCAAATCAAAACCCTCTCTCCAAAAAATTTAAAGGCCACCAACATGACCATGCCTAAGAACCATTAGAAAACCTTGAAATCTTAGCTTTGATGTGATGTCAATCATGTCCTTGTTTTCCAATATAGTCTTAGACAAAAAAACCATGTAATGGAAATGTTTTGAACATTAAAAATGGAGCATATAAACTGAATGTGGATTTCGAAGACCACGAATGTTCAAAAAAATAATTTTCATTGACATAGTTGGGACCGGTTCATGACATCCTTCACCTCATAATACTTGGGAAGAGAACTTTCCCCTGAAACATTAAAATCTTTTTGTTGATGATTATGTTTAGTATGGATCTCAAGCAATCTTTTGTTGTCAATAGAGTCCAAAATATAGGATTCTGAGACATATTTAGATATACTCTGCCATAAATATTGTTTCATAGTGCCCACTATTATGGAATCAAAAGATTCATCACATATTTTTTGGAAAAAATAAGCTTGCACAAAGCCAAGAAAAATTTCACGGTCAGGAGGATCTGAGGAATCCATGTCTGGTATAGGGGAGGGATCAGTTTCTTTGATGAACACTAAAAGAACACTAAAGATAGAAAAATAATACATGAATTTTAACTGTCTAAATATTTTTTCCATCCAGTGTGAAACTAGGGAGTACCTCATTTATATAACTCACATAGTTTCCCTTAATTAGATGGTTTGTAGTGTTCAAGAGACATAAAGGTAGACCCAATATTATAGTGTTCTAATTAGAAGGGGTAAAATGATACTTAAAACCTTAGAAATTTTACATTTTTTCCTACTTTTATTCAATTCTGAAACAAAGAATATTCTAGTATTTGTATCCCCTAACTAGAACCCATATTGCCTCACAAAATATCCATGTATGTCCGAGTCCTTATGAGTGCAGTCCATTTCTAGGTGAACTAGAATGCTATAACAAAATCAGAAGACATACACCATATCATATTCGAAAATAAATCCAATGGTTTTCATTGTCATTGTAGAGGAAAGAACCATGCATAAGAGGCTGCGAAATCTCCACAATTACCCATATATAGGAAAAATTCCCCCAATGGATGGGGTCAGAGCGGTCCCAATCTAAATATTCTTTGATCTGACCACCAATGTAATAATGGAAACGTTTAGATCTATCGAAAAGGGGATCCCCTTCATACATATCCAAAATGTTCATTTATAAAAGAATATATAACAAATATCCCCCTCTTTATTAGGGTTTTCCAAAAAAATCAGGTTGTTTTCAAAATACCATGGTCTACATAGATATACCTTTTGTTTATCGATATAATTAAAGTTCTCGAAGATTAAAATCCCTAGATCAATTTCTCTTATCGCCACACCATCTTCCAATATCTAGACAAATTGGAGTGTGTTCTCTAGTACGTTAAGGCAAAAAAGATGATCGAAATTTAATATACCCTTGATATGAAGAGACTATCTTTTTGTCAGGAACGCATCGTCACCCTTATGAGTGAGGGTGTTAGATTTATTCTTGTATGTTAATGAAAAATTATTCAACTATGTGACAGGATTTTTTTCCATGGAACCAGAAGGAAAAAATGATAGATATGATGAAGAAAAAGCTTCATGATAACAACGAGAAGATTCCCTTCTTTTGGTCAAAAAATGAACACCTCAAAAACTCTTGGAAAACCTCTCTCATTGACGGGGGATATTTTTCATAATAATATTGAAAAATATGTATATAATTATTACATAATTTTACGGGAAATATTTTTATCAGAAAAAAATATATAACAGTTAAAAAAATTGATCATGAATTGGTATTAGGGGGAGGAGGATCACCCAAAGGTTCAAGGGCAGGAAACTCAATTCCAACACTAAGCACAAGCAGTCACATATACTACAACATTTGAACATCTCTCTGATGTTGTTATTCATAATCATCCCACTCCAAACGTTTACTAATCTACATTTACATGTTTTAACTAAATTAAATCATTCATAATATCCATTTTCATGGAAAAAATGATATTTATAAAATGTTTTGTAAATGATTTAAATTTTTTCCTATATATATATATATATAAATAATCTTATGACTTAAAATACACCCCAAACTTCATCCATGATATAGTTTTAATATGGTAGTTTCATGAAAGCCTCATTTGACTCATAATATGACAATTTAAAATGGTTTAGCATCATGACCAAAATCCAAATGTTATCATAATTCATAAAAAACATTATAGCCATAAGAATGATTTCAAAATAATCATAAAAAAGCATAATATTTGACATCTATTTAAAAAAATCATTGAAAATAACTGTGTTTGAATTAAATAATTCATTTTAACATTATTTTTAGTACAATAATGATTTATTTTATATTTATTTTTATAGTTCTGAAATATTTTTTTCCTTTATGAAATATTATATTAAATTCTTCTGAGCATTATTTAGCATTTATTAAATACTCAAATACTATTCCTTATACTTAAAATTATATTGCATCATCATTCTATAAAATAAATATCATAATTTATATTTGATGAAATAACTATAATTGAACCATTAAATATATTTATATAAACCATTTCAATGCAGTTCAGGTGGCGTATGAGTGGTAAACCACATAATCCTACATCAAAAAGGTGATATTTCAAATCATGGAAATCCCCTTGGGAAATTTATGATGTAGTTATGAACACAGAAATTGACATAGGTTGCGGTGAAACAAGCATGATGGATTCATGAAGCACGAAAGGGGTGCGGACCCATGGACATGCTAATGCAAGTAAGGGATTTGGGCCATCAAAGTGAAGGGGCATTCAGTTTATCCAATGTTGGACCAACAAGACTTTTATATATGATTAAATAGGGATAGATAGGTGGGTTATCCCTTAGGGGTGAGGGTTATGATCTACCTTTATGACTTTTCTGTGTGCGGTGTGTGGGTGTTTGCGTGTGTGTGTCTGAATGTAATTTTACCCCAGAGCATCAAATATCAAATAAAACATAAAAACTGCGTAATTTTTTTGATTGTTTGGTTTCCATTATCACGTGTTAGGCATCAAAAAAACATCGTTGAATTAAAAAAAAAGAACATTTTCTTACTATTTTAGTGGCCACAAACCAATATTACTCTCACAATATATATGAATTTCTAGTGGAGAAAAACTTTTGGGAAGGAATATGAAGAAAAATGTTTTAAAAAAATATATATTTTGACCCACCATCAAATATATTTTTCAAAATGGATATAAAAACCATGAAAACATTACAGGTTCATTCCACAAAATCGAATAGCCAAAATCATGAAATGGTTTCTTGCTTCCAAAATCATGAAACCATTTCATGGTTATTGTTTTTTATTAAAAAAATATATTTTATGAATTTATATATATATATAATATAATTTTAGATAAAAATAATCTTAAAATAAAATGGAAAGTACAACAGAAACTGCACCCTTTTATAAGAAATGGTCCTTAACACCATTTAGGATTAATAATGTGGGATTTAACTTCCTCTTTGAAAAAATTATATTAATAATATATTACTAACACAAATACATAAAAGATTAATAATATAAAAAATAAATTAAAATATGATTAATATAATTATTAATTCATTATGAAATTAATGATATGTCATTATATAGTCTTTAAAATAAATAATTATTAACTAATAATATGATTTACAAAATAGTTACATCATTTGAATAATTTTTAAATGATAATATAATTTATAATTAAAAATATATTTACTAATTAAAAATATATCCAACAAAATTGGTACTTATTTTATATAATTAATAATTAATAACATAATAAATAATAAATTTTATTATATGAATTAATTATAAATTTTAGTAAATATGTTTTTACTTATTATTAACAAACATTTTAATTATATTTTTAATTTTTAATTTTTAATTAATATAGTTAATAAAATTAATAAGTAACAATTTAATTAATAATTAGTAATAATATAATTAATATAATTAACAAATAAATAATAATCATAAATAATTTCTAATATGTAATTATATATTCCCAAGCCCATAAACCATTTCATTTTTAAATGTAGAACATCTTTTTAACTTAATAGTGAATAAAAATACCTTTTTCAAACAATATATAAAATCAAAAATATGATGGTAGAAGTAACATAATAGTTTTCTTCCAACTATAGTATCAATCCACTGGGTAGACATAGATCTCAACTTTTAATGCACAAAATATTACTCTATTACCAACTTGAATGTTAACATCACCCCTCTACAATTCCCTCATATATATGAGTTTGGTTTTTATCCAAAAAATTTTGTGGCATGTTGGATTTGTTTCCGTAGAACCAACTTATTTAGTGCCAGATTACATGTTTTCACTATTAATGAGGTTTTATTATCACATTATTATTATTCGTCTGAATGAATTTTATATATGATAATATTCTAAAGAATATATGTCACTATGAAATATCATGAAACTTATCCACTATGACGAGAACCTAGACACATCTAGATTTTTCTTCTTTTACAACGAGTTTTTTGCAATGAAATCTCGTCACTAAAATTCATTAACAATGAGATTCTGTTTCAAAAAAATCCTTATAGTAAATGGTGTCACAAAAATACTTAATTTTTACATCCCATCATAAAAAAATAATAGTTTTCAAAGGGCTATGACTCCCATTGCCAATAAGACCCAATTTATTTTCAAAGGTAATTACAATAGACCATCGCAAAAATAGTTATTTTCGATGGATGGTGAATCTCATCACAAATAAGTTTGGATTTTTTTATAACAAATAAATTTTTCAGATTAAAAAATCCCTGGTAATTACATAAATAATTAAAAATAATAATAAAATACATTAATTTTTTTTGAAAAAATAGAAAAAAATAAGTATAGTAAAAATATGCACAACATTTTTTAGAAAGGAATCAATTAAATAGATCAGGCATCACAAAAAACAATGTAAGCAAGAAAATAAAAAAAAATATCTATATCCAAATTTGTAAACCCCTAGAAATATACCAACATGATAAATGGTGTATCACACAATTTCATTCCCACACTGTCTATGAAAAGGAGTAGGTAGTGAAATGAAGGGGCATGGATCTAATTTTTCCCACAAGTGGGTTGAAGGTCTGTGTTTCATCATCTCAAGTATATAAATAATGAATCATGATTTGGTAGTTATACTCATTCATGAATGAGTTGCATCCACATTCCACCATAAATTTTAATATGAAAATATTCCCTTTAGCTTCGGCCATTGTAGGATTCCACATAAGCAAAATAAGGTTGTTGACAATTTTCAATGATGGAGTTGTAGGAATCTCGGACAATCAAGCCATATCTGAAAACCCCATCTTCATTAAGGGGAGGGTGCACATTTAATTTTAGGACATCTTTGGGGAGAACCCAAATCCAAGTAGATAGGGAAACACTAAGAGCTACACTATTATCATTCGAAGTATTTTAAAATCTCAACCAGAATTTAGAACACTCAACCCAAGAGGTGGTGGATTGATGTGAAAAAGGAACTCCTTTTATTGGAGAATTCATGCACACACCTTCCACCCTAAGTAGTTGGATTTGGATGGAATTATAATCTTCTATAGATTTTTCCAGTGTTGAGTGGCCCCCCCTAAAACAAAAGATTAGTAGACAATTTAAAGGACGACATAAGGGAGTGAGCTCTTGAGGCCTCATGATTCCAACTAATCTGATCTAGAAGAGGACCATCAATACAGGGAATACTTGGAATGATTCTCATATCCCTGTCATTAACTCTGTAACTCAGTATATCAAAGCACCAACAACTCCCATCCTCCCCAAATAAAACATGAACCTTCGTATTCTCTATCCCATCAATAATAGGTGAGGTAAGCAGAGAACCATCACTATTTGGTTACCAAGGATCATGCCAAATATTAACACTATCACCATTTCTAATTCTCTTGTAAAATTCCTTTTTCAAAAACTCATGGGAGCCCCAAATGCTACTCCACAAGAAGCTGAGATACCAAACCAAGTGTAACCAATAAAAATCATAATGGGGGAATTATTTTGAACCCACAATATGAGATTAAAGAGTTTTTGGATTATTGAGCAGCATTCAACCCTATTTCACAAGAAAAACATCATTAAAGAGGTTGAGATCCAGAAATCCCATCTCCAATCCATATTTTGGAAGACATATCCAATCTCATGAAACCCAATGTTTTTTATTTTTTACACTATTAAGGGCCCACCATATGTTTCCTTGGTGGGAATGAAGTTGATCAATAATAATTCTTGAGAGCTTAAAAAGATACATCACGAATAATAGAATATATTAGCCACTACATTGATTAGAATTTCTTTCCCTACCATAGAAATATTCATACAAAACCACCCAATGGTCTTCTTAGTGATCTTATCCAGAAAACCATAGAAAACGTCCTTCTTTGACAATTTAATAAAATTAGGGATGCCATGATACTCTTGATGCTTTTCCACTACCTGAATTATAGATACACCACCCAAATCCTCTATTATTCTATTTGGGACAACAAGACTATATAAAATGTTAGATTTGCACATATTCATCAACTGATTTGAGGTAACATCAAAGAAGTGAATCTATTGTTTAACGGTGCTGAATTTTTCCATAGTATCCCTTAAGAAAAAGATGATATCATAAAAAAATGAGATATGGGAGGCATCCGATGATAATCTTTAGCACCATGCATAGTGTTATTCCTTTCTTCATCTGAAATAATTTTAGAAAAAAATACACCATAATTATAAAAAGAATCAGAGATAGGGGATCCCCTTGGTAAATTAATATAGTGGGAGAAAACCCATATGAAAGGCCACCATTAATATCGATATGAAAAGAAAGTTTCATAACACATCGCATGATAACGTCAATCCATTTTGAAACGAAACACATCTAGCTCATAACCAAATATAAGAAAATCTAATCAACTATATCATAAGTCTTATTCATGTCAATGTTCTAAGCCATGACACCCCTTTTGGGTATGTACCTTGTTTTCATAGAGTGGAAAATCTCTTTGGAAATAAAAACATTCTAAGAAATGAATCTCTTGGGGAAAAATCACTCCAATTCTATGATATAATATCAAGATGCTATCCATGAATACGGTTGGTCAAGACTTTTGAAAAAATGTCACGTTATATAAACTAATGGGCCTAAAATTTGAGATCGAAGTTCGGATATTAACTATTGGAATTTGATTTATCTAATTATTATTAATGGATCCTTTGTTAACCATGCCTTACCATATCTTTAATAAGACTGTTGATATAATGACCCACAATGCACCAATTTTTTTAAGAAAAAATGTATGAAAGCCATCACACATCTTTAATAAGACTTTGGACATCATAACCCACAATGTTCCAATTTTTTGAAATTATATTTAAATTCTCACATAAATCAGTGGCTCTATTTATTCTGGATGTCCAAATCTAAATCAGCTTCAAGCATGGAAATCTGATATAAAATGGAATTGAAATAAGTGATGGAGTATAAAACCTCAATCTTTATCTCAATATAATCAATATGGTGATCATAATACTGAAATTTAGATCCTCTACACAATATCAAGTTTCACACCATATTTATATACATTTTGTGAACATCAAAAGAAAAATCCGCATGATTTAAAGAAACACCCTTCTCAAAATCCTTGTCCTTAAGACAAAACCTTTAAAATCTAAACTATTTTCAATTGTTATCACACCTGGGTAAAAGCGATAAGTTTGAGAAAAATCCAGGAGTGATCTGATGAAGATGGTGGGAGATGAAAGACTAGATAGTTATTGAAGATGTCAAAATACTCACCACAACCATCAAACATGTCCAGGAATTTTAAAACCACTATTTTTTTAGAATTACCTTGAAACCAAGTAAATAGGTTTCCATAGTAGCATAGGTCAATGAGATCCAACACTTTCATTGCCTACATGAATTAGGATATCCATGTGTATGGTTTTTCAGCACCCTTATCTTCTCATAGTGGTACATAATATCATTAAATTATCCACTAACTAATAGAAGTTCTAGAAGGATCACATGAGCACATTTTATCAGCTCCAAAGATCTCCGCTTATCCACCTAATTGGGTTATCCATAGAAATAGACAAAGGTCCTGACTGCTGAATTCTGTTGATGAATTCTTGCTGCAATATGGTTATTAGAGAAGCTCATTTTATTCACATCAAACCCATTTTCCAAAGTTGACAAAATCCACAAACATGACCATGCCTAGGAACCATTAGAAAACCTTGAAATCTCAGCTTTGGACTGAGTCCAATCATGTTCTGGTTTTCCAATATGGTCTTTGACAAAAAAACCATGTAATGGAAAAGTTTTGAACTTCAAAAAAGGAGAATCAAAACTAACTATGGATTTCTAAGACCACGATAGTTCAAAAAAAATAATTTTCATTGTCCTAGGTGGGAATAGATCATGACGTCCTTCACCTCATAATACTTGGGATGTAAACATTCCCTTGAAACCATAAAACTTTTTTAGAGATGATCATGTTTAGAAGGGATCTGAAGAAATCTTTTGTTATCAGTAAAGTCCAAAATCATTGATTCTAGAACATATTTAGACCTACTCCTCCTCTATAATTATTTTTTCTTAGGTCCCACTAGTATTGAATCCTATGATCCACCATGTATTTGTTGGGAAGAATAGGATTTCACAAAGCCAAGGGGAATTTCATGGTCAGGAGGATCTGAGCAAGACAGATCCAGTATGGGGGAGGGATAAGATTCTTCAATGTATACAAAAAGAAAACAAAATATGGAAAATCAGTAAATGAATTTTTAACCGTATAAATATTGTTTCTATCCATGGGGACACTAGGGAGTACATAATTTATAGAACACACATATTTTCCCTTCATTAGATGGTTTGTAGTGTTCAAGAGACATAAATGTAGACCCAATATTATAATGTTCTACTTAGTAGGGGTAAAATGAGACTTCCAAACCTTAAAAAGTTTATATTTATCCATACTTTTCATTGATTCTATAACAAAGGGTATAATAATAATTTAATCCCTTATCTATAACCCATATCGCTTCACAAAATTTCCATGTCAGCCCTAGTCCTTATGAGTGCATTCCATTTCGAGGTGAACTAGACTGCCATAGGAAAACCAGAATACAAACACCGTATCATATTCAATATAAATCCAATGGTTTCTATTTTCATTGTAGATGAAATAACCTCACATAAGAGGCCGATAAATCTTCACAATTACCCTTATATGGAAAAATTACCCCAATGGCTGGGGTCAGAGCAGTCCCGATCTAAAAATTCACTGATCTAATGACCAATGTACTTAAGGAGGTGTTTAGATATATTGAAAAATAGGATCCCTATCAGACATATCAGAAAAGGTAATTTTTAAAAGGCTATATTAGAAATACCCTCTCTTAATTAGGGGTTTTCAACAAAATAGGTATTTTTCAAAAGGCCATGGTCTACCTAGAAAGACCTTTTTTTGTCGACTTTCTTAAAGAGGTCGATGATTAGAAGTCATTGATCAATTCCCATTGTCCCCACACCATATTCCAATATCTTGAAAAACTAGAGTCTGTTCTATAGAATGTTTAGGTTAAAAGGATTATGGAAAGTTAATATACCCCTAATAAGAAGAAATAATATTTTTTTCAGGAACACAACATCACCCTTATGAGTGATGATGTTTGATGTATCCTTGTATGTTAACAATAAATTCTTCTAATATGTGACCAAATCTTTTTCCATGGTACCAGAAGGAAAACTGATAGATATGAGGAATAAGATGCTTCTTGATCACTACGAGAAGATTTCCCTCTTACTGTCAAAACATATACACATCAAAAACCCTTGGACCACCTCTCTCATCGACGAGGGAGATTTTTCATAATAATAATGAAAAAGAAGCATATTATTATTACATAATGTCACACAAAAAAAATTTATCAGACCAAAATACATAACAGTTAATAAAAATTGATCATACATTGGTATTAGGGAGAGGAGGATCACCTGAAGGGTCAGTGGAAGGAAACTCCATTCTATCACCCAGCACAAGAAATCGTATAAACTTCAAATTTTTATCATATCTCTAATGTTTTTGTTCACACTAATCCCTATGAAAATGTTTACAAACCTACATTTACATGTTTTAAATAAATTAAAATTTATTCATAATACACATTTTCATTAGAAATTTTAATTCATACAATCTTTTGTGAATGTTTTAATTTTTTTCATCTATATATATATAATCACCCAAACTAAAATAAACCTTGCACTTATTCCATGAAATATTCTTAATATGGATGTTTCATTAAATCCTAATTTGAAAAAAAACATAACGATTAAATATGGTTTAATATTACGACCAAAATCCATGTATTATCATAATTCAACAAAAACAGTTATCACCATAAGCATGATTTCAAAATAATCATAATAAGACATAAAATTAGATAATATATTTAAAAAAATTAAAAAAATTGACTATGTTTCAATTAAATAATTCATTTTAACATGATTTTTACTATAGCTATAATTTATTTTATATTTATTTTTATAATTTTTTCATCTTTTTTTCCCTTCTTGAAATCTTATATTAAATTATTTTGAGAAATATTCAGAATTTATTAAATGCTTTAATATTATTCCTCATACATTAAAATTATATGAAATAATTATTCAATTAATTAAATTTCATAATTTTTATTTCCTAAAATACCTATAATTGACCAGTTAAATAGATTTATATAAACCTTTTAAATGATGTAAGGGTGGTGAATTAGTGTTAAACCCCATAATCCTGCATCCAAAAGGCCAGAGTTAAAATAATGGAAATCCCCTTGGAGGATTTATGATATAGACACTGAAACATGCATTTACATAGATGGAAATGATGCAAGAATTATGTAGGCATGATGCAGGAAAGGGGTGAAGACTCATGGACATGCTAATACCAGCAAGGCTTTTGGGATATAAAAATGAAGGGAGCTTTGAGTCATCCAATTTTGGACCTATGATACTTCTATATATGAATAAATAGGGATGAATGTGTGAGTTATCACTTTGGGTGGGGGATTTATGATCTGTCTTTCTGACTTGTGGGAGTGTGTGTGTTTGAATGTAATTGTACCCCCAAACATCTAATATCAAATAAACCATAAAACCCATGAATTTTTATTGAACTATGGTTCGACCGATCAAATTCCTGTGGGAGGGAATTGGAAATCAAAAATAGGAGGAAGGATGATAGAAGAGGAGTCAGTACCTGGGGGATTCGAACATCAATCAGTATAAAATTGGGTGTGATTGACAAATCTGGAAATAAGACATTTTACGAGTGTGTGTCCGTGTTGTTACCTGACGGACGAGGTAAAATCAGTGGATGAGGGATGGAAAAAATAAAAGATGATGAGTGTTTTTTAATAATCATTATTTTTATGGGGTTTTAGAGATAGAATATTCATCAACAAAAATGTTTTTGGTAGGACCTTTTTTGATGGATCATGTTGTCCATCTCAGAAAATAATTTCATCAAAATTATTTGTGATGGATTACATGTCCCCTCATTCTTAATATTTTTAAAAAATATTAATAGTGATGGACATTATTTTTTTCTGTTACCCTTTGAAAATAAAGATTTTATGATAAACATTCTTGTCTTTTGAAAAATGTAGTTATTTTTTATTATTTGTGATGACTTCCTATCCATTGCAAATGACCTTTAACAAATGTCCAATTTTCTAGTCATGTAGAGGTGCAACAACATCATTCTTGAATAACATTTTGTGGCTGGATTATATTGTTTGATGAGACACATATGATAAATTCTATTGAGTTAGGAGGATCATAAAGCAATAAGATGCCTTCTCATATTGTTCTCCCTTGGTAATCTCTAGGAGATGAGGTTATGAGAACAGACTCATCAAATAGGAAATCCACATTTCGTGTGTCGTTTCTTATATGTGGACATGTGTATTGATTTTTATAATATAATATTATCATTAATATATATCATGACTAACATACTTTGTTGTATTGATGAATACAATGATGACATATGCTCATTATGAGAGAGAATATGTTGGGCACGTCTGGAGTGATATTTTAGTACGGGAAAAAGCGGTATTTGTGATAGGTAATTTGCGACGGGGAAGGGTCATGTCGCAAATAGTCTGTTGGGAGATACTATTTGCTACATGACCTTATTCCCATAATAAATAGTAGCTTGTATGAACTTATTTGTGATGGGAATATGTATCCCGCTGTAAAAGGCTTTGGTACGCGACGTGCGCCAAACAATTGGAAGCTTATTTGCGATGGCTGGTTACACCCATCACAAATAGTATCCTATAGTTTATAGTATTTGTGACAATAGATTTCTCTCATCATAAATAAGATCTCGTGGTTTTTATTATTTGGGAAGGGATTGTACACCTGTCCCAAATATCTTGTAGATGGGTAGGTATTTACGATGGGTCCCATCAAAAATAACTTTTAAACTACCACCCCTAATTAATAGAGGGTTAACAATTGCGATGGGTCCCATTGCAAATACCCCAATCAAAAATCATCTATCCTATACCTAGCCCCATCAGATTTTTTTTCATTTCACTATTCTCTTTGCTCCTCTCTCCATTTTTTCTCTCAAATTTTTGTCTTCAGTTTTTTCAATGTTTAAAATTTTACAACAGATTAATTTTCAAAGCTTGAATCTAGCGAAAGAATCAGTTATAAGGTATTTATTTACTGTTTTTTATTTTTTAGTCAAATTATTTTATTTTATATTAGTAATAATTACAATTAATTAACAGTAATTAAATTAAATTTGAATTAGGTAGTTTAATTTTTCATTATTTATCTTTACAAATATGTTGTTTCATTAAGATATTTTTATTTAAATGTAAATAGTATTAATTTGTAATAATTTTGTTGAATTATCATTAATTAATAACAATTACGAGTAATTAATATTAATTAGTAATTATTTATTACTAATTAGTAACATTTAGTAATTGTTAGTAATAACTAGTAATAAATTGTAATAAATAGTAATAAATTGTAATAATTAGTAATAATTATTAATAAATAGTAATAAAATGTAATAAATGGTAATAAATGGTAATAAATGATAATAAATAGTAAAAATTACTAATAAATTGTAATAAATAATAATAATTAGTAATAAATAAGAATAATTATTAATAATTAGTAAAAATAGTAAAAATAGTAATAATAATAATAAATATTAATAAATATTAATATATAGTAATAATTAAGAATGATTATGAAAAATTAACAATAATTAGAAATGATTAGCAATAATTAGAAATAAATAATAATAAATAGTAATAAATACAAATAATTAGTAATAATAATAATTTGTAATAATTTGTAATAATTAGTAACAAATAGAAATAAATATGAATAAATAGGAATAATTAGTAAAAAAATAACAAATAGTAATAAATAGAAATATATTTGAAATATATTAGTAATATATTAGAAATATATTAAAAATGTATTAGTAATTATTAGAAATATATTAGAAATATATTAGTAATATATTAGTACTATATTATTAATAAATTGGTAACAAATTACAAATAAATTAGTAATAATTAGGAATAATTTTGAATAATTTGGAATAATTAGGATTAATTACGAATAATTAGAAATAAATAAGAAAATTTTTAAATAATTATTAATAAATAGAAATACATAAGAATAGTAGTAATAAATACTAATAATTGGTAATAATTATAAATAATTAGTTATAATTTGTAATAAATATTAATAAATAGTAATAATTAGTAATAATTAGTAATAATTAGTGCTAATTAGCACTAAATAGGAATAATTAGTACTAATTACTAATAATTAGTAAAAAAATGAATAAATAGTAATAAATAGGAATAGATAGTATTAATTAGAAATAATTAGGAATAAATAGTAATAACTAGGAATAATTGGTGATAATTAATGGCAATTATCTATATTAGCAGTAATTAAAAAAAATTATGATAAAAACAATTAGTAGTAATAAGTTGTTATTAGCAGTAATTAGTTATAATTAGAAGTAATTTGTTAAAATTAATGTAAATTCACTATAATTATTATATAATTTTAGTAATTATTAAAATTTAAGGTTAAAACACTGTAATAATTAAAAATTACTATTAAATAGTGGTACTTAATAATACTATGTATTTTTCTAGTATAAATTACCTGATCGATAAAAATAAAATATTTCATCAATTTACAGGTGATGAGTAAGGAAAAATTTTCATATAGATGGTATAAATTAGAAGAATGAAAAATTTGGACTAGGTTGGCATGAATTGGTTTCATTACCTAAATATTTTAAAATCTGTGATTTACACCATTTTAGTACATTATCAAATTTCCATTCTTTAGGTGATTATAAATTACTGATCCATGCCAACCATGTACAAATTTTTCATTAGGTCACTAGAACCAAGGTGGGTAGGATGTGACGCGTCGATGAATGTGGCATCAGTAGGAGGAAGAGATGCACCGTTGATAGGATGCGGTTTACCTAAATTACCGGTAAATAGTAAAAATTATGGGTAAATAGTAATAAGTAGCAGTAATAATTAAAAAACATCGTAACTAGTAAAAATTACATTCAAATCGCTGTAATTAATTGTTATTAGAAAAAATAAATAGTAACAAGTAAAAAATAAATGAAAAATAGATGAAATTGAAAACATTTAAAAGCAATTTATGATTTTTTAATTTCTACCCTTTTTGCATTGTCTATTTATTATATCAAATTAGTCTTGAATAATTTATTTATTTTATTTATTTTAGAGTAATATAGAGCAATAAAGTCAACAAAGTTATTTATTGCATGTTTACGATTTAATGAAATAATATTATGAATCAAAATAGTTCTGGTATAAATCCTGTATATATTAACGATGTTGATTCTTTTTTTCATTTCCATCATCAATACCAGAAGTTGTTTTAGAAGGGAAAATTATGTGTCCATGCAATAAATGTGATCCGAGGAGGTATAAAATATTTGAAAAAATTAGGGCCATCTATAGTGATTTCATTTTTGAAACAAATATGTTTTTTGATATCAACATGGTGAACATAGTTCTAGAGAAGATTCCAATAATTCAGTTCCATATCCATCACGATTTCAAAATTTAGTACATGATGTGGCATTTCCATCATTTCAACAACCTAAAACTATGGATGATGCTGATTCAACTTCAGATTTGGAACCATCCTAATTTTATGAGTTGATAATGACTCTTGAAGAAGCCTTATATCCTAGTTTCAAGATAAGAAAATTTTAAGTCTTTTAAAATTTTATAACTATTAAATGAGATAATGGAATTTCAAATAGTTGTTTTGATCAGATATTTTATTTGGTTAAATCACAGTCACCTGAAGAAAATGTGTTTCCTACAAATTTCTATGAGAGAAATAGAACTGTTCATAATTTGCTTCTTTGTTATTAGAAGATTAATGCATGTTCAAATGAATGCATCTTATATTGTCCCAAAAATGATTTTTTCATTAGTTGTCCTACATGTGGAAAATAGAGGTAAAAAGAGGCTCAACTAGGGATGTATGGACTGATTCTTATAAAAAAATATTTCTTTCCTAATTACACCCATATTGTACCATTTATTTATATCTCAGAACACAACGTCATTGATGTCAGGGAATAAAACCAATATTTCAACCAGTAAATGCTTAAACCAACCTAATGATGAAAATTCATGGAAAAAATTGACAAAGTACATATATCTTTAACTTTAGAAGGTCTATATGTGTTAATGGGTCTTTCTACTAAAGATTTATGTCCATTTAGTTCTTATGGTAGTCAATATTCTTGTTGGTCTATCATTATAACATCGTAAAATTTACCTCCTTGGATGCTGATTAATAAGATATATATCTTTTTGACCTTAATAATTCTAGGAAATTCAGAAATTAATTTCAATGTTTATTTGAATCCATTGATTGATTTGTTATATTTATATTGGAGTAATGGTGTTAATACATATGATGTTATTGAGAAACAGAATTTTCCAAAAAATGCTACATTGATGTGGACAATTAGTGAATTACCAGCATATGTATTGTTATCTGATTGGAATACACATGGTCCAAAATCATGTCCTTATTGTATAAGAGACAACAACGTGTTTATTCACATCAATGGAAGAAAAAAAATATTCATCTTTAATCAATGATTTCTTCATAGTGATCATCCTTTTCGTAGGAATAGATATCATTTTATAAAAGGCATAAAAGAAATAGAAGGAACTATAATAAAGATCTTAGGTATTGATTTGAAATAAACTATCTTTTTATTAACACTAATTACATTTAGGCTGACTATAAACCAATAGTAAATTGATGGTTTTTGGAAAATAACACAATTCGATAAAACAATGTATTTTTTGGGATCTACCATATTGGTCTGATTTGTGGGATTGTCACATGTTGGATATCATGAATGTTGAGAAGAACTATTTTGATAATATATTTTATATAGTTTTGGACACACCATGTAAGATCAAAGATAATGTAAAGGAATGATTAGATTTTTCCCAAATTTACAGCTTACTAGAACTTGAACTATATGAAATTGATAGATTATAGAAGTAAATGAAATGGAAAGGAAATTATATAGTTTCCAAAGAAATTCATTTATTATTTTGTCAGTGGATTTCATATTTGATTCTTCCAGATGGTTATGTTTCCAGTTTAGCTAGATGTGTAAATAATGGTCAAATTATCAGATTCAAAATTCATGAATTCCATGTTATAGAGGAAAGACTTATACAGAATGTATTCAGAGTGTTTTTTGAATTCTATGATTTGGGATGCACTTACAGAAATAACATATTTTTTTCTGAGACATTTATGCAGTGACAATAGAATATGTTTCACTATGTATAATGTAAGAAGATGTTGTTCTAATTTTATGTAAACTCAAAAAAATATTCTCGTTTGATTTATTTGATTAAATGGAACATTTGATATTACATTTTATATAGGAAGTAAAATTCAGCGGACTGGTATAGTTCTTATGGTAGTACCCATAGATGATATGCATGTATAAATTGAAGAAAAAGGTACATAACAAAGCATCAGCTGAAGGATCAGATGTAGAATCTTATTTGTCAGAGGAAATTTAATTTTATTTCTCTCATTATTTTCAATTTGAATATACTTTAAATAATAACCCCATGGTCCATAATGAGGGAAATTATTATAATTAAATGATAAATAAATTATCTATTTTTAATCAGACCAAACCTGGCATCGGCGGAGTTCATGAATGATGAATTTCATATGATGAACATCATTGGAATCACACAACTTTTCTGCTAAACAATGAAGATATGACACCATTTATACTATGAGTGGCCCTATCACTTATTATATAATATTTTTTATAGTTAATTTATATTATTTTATTTTTATATTTTATGACAATCATATCAAGAAACAATTTCCAAAAAGTATAGTAGCTGAGCTTGAAGAATGTTGGAAAAATAATTTCTCTTGCTAGTTTTAAAAACAAGTAAAATAAATTATTTTTTTTAAAAATATAAAATAAATTTATTAATTTTAATACTGATAGTTTTTTTACAATGTTTTAGGTATCTCAACATGCTGATAAAATTGATAATTGATTATATGTATTGAGTAATATACTATCCTATTGGAGTTGGTGGCAAAGAACCAAATACATTGTATTTTATTCATTAATAAATACCTTATCTCATCTTGATTATTCTTATGCGTGACAATGCATGTGATAATGTCATAAGGATAGCTATTTCATTAAAGGATCATAGCTGATCCCTACTGTGATGAGAACCAAGAAGTGCCATAATACTATTCTTGAATATAAGTTCTATGGTCGGATGATGTTATTTGAGGGACACAAATAACATGGTCTATTAGGGTTGAGGACTAATAAAACATTTAGGAACCTTCTCATGGTGTACGCCCTTGGAAATATCAAGGAGGATATTATGTGAATGAGACCCGCATGTACGAAATCCACATTTCATAGTGTCATTGGATGTTCCTATCTACAGACATGTTTATTGTTCCATAAAATTTATGATTATTATTAATGGGTATTAAAACTCACTCACATAGATGTATTGACAAAAACTGTGATGACATACTATTCGTAGAGAGGTAGGATATGTTGGGTGCATCATGAGTAATACTGCATTAATAGATAATGTGAGAAAGTATTTGTCCCGAATGTTCCATAATAAAGGTATATATCTCAGGCCCTTTGATGGAATTGATATAGCCTAAATAAATCTTTGTCCATAGTAAGGAATGGGATAGTTCAATTCCAGAATGTCAAAGAAAGTATAATCAAGCACATTGTTTGATGGCACTACCATGCGACCCACTTGATTTGAGATATGGAGATAAAAGATATTACATCACATAGTTAGCGTTTGTAGGAGGTGAAATGTCATTGTAGTGTTAAATTCTTTCTCTATGAGTGCCTTGGCATGTTGCTAGATGCTATCCTTTTACTTTTGGCTGGTTATGCTTAATTCTGCTGAGAAAGAGGCCTTAAGGGTCACACACTATGTGTGTCCAAGTATCTTAGTTAAATATTAATTTAACAAGTTGAATAAATATTATTCCCGATTGTGGTTTTTTAATTATTTAAGGATTTATGATCGCATTTATTTTGACACAATTTATTCGATAGAATATATTTTGGGAGAAATAAAATATTTATTAGCGAGTAATGAAGTGATATTTATTTGACAAATAAATAGCCATTATTCAAGGTCTAATAAATGTGGTGGATGAAATAATGAAAATGGAAAAAAAATACATGTCGTCTATATTAAATTACATGCCATTAAATATTTCTTTGGATTTTTGAGAAATAATAATATTTATTTAATTAAAAAATATTAGTAGTAATTCTCTGAGCACATGTCAAGTAATAATAATAGTCAACTGTTATTATAATACATGGGGTCTTACTAAGAATTAACTCAAATGAATAGATTCTTTTGGGTAATTAATTCATTTTATTATTCTATGTAATTAATATTTTGATTATATAATTCTCATTAGCCTATCCATTTTTTTTGGGTAGTGAACTAGAGATATAGAGAAAGTTCTAAAGTTAAGAGAGAATTATTTTCTTCTAAAAATTCTCTCATGTTACAAAAGAGATCATCCTCTACTGGATCAAGGAGATCACTTTGCAAGCAGCTCTTAAGGCGATCAAAAGAGGAAATCAAAAGAAAAATATCTTTCAGGGTAGCACTATAATATCCCTTCAGTGGGATTTAGAGATACATGGAGAACATGTGAATCACTTATAGAGGAATCCTCCACATGGATTCTACGACACAATGACGAATCACAACAGATCATGATCGAAATCATCAACATAGAGATAATTTCATCAAGGTAGATCGTGTCCTTTAAATAATTTAACTTTAACTGACATATGATTATCCCCTCTACGGTTTCGGGACTCCCTTCCTTTCATTTTTTATTTATTCTATTCTGATTATTTGACATTTTATTATCGTGACGAATCTTGGATTGATTGATTTTAACATAAAAATTGATGTTTTGTACTCCCAACAACACACATCCGCTGCACCCGAAACCTTCATGTGGTATTAAATGGGTCATATCGTGGATTATAATCGTTTATTTTTTTCATTGGTGGTTTAATCATTTATTAATTTAGTTGTTTCATTTCAATTTAAAAATTTAATAAATCGGAAACTTGAGATCTATTCCTCCTCGTTTGTTTCTTGTTCACTATACAGAATTTTTTTTTAATTTTGATTACAAAACATAGGATCTCATCTGGAGGTGGCAAAGATTCCTATCCGCACAACACCAGAACAAATGGCGTGTATTCGACAGTACACATCATGTATTATAGGTTCCATTACCTAGGACGGTACGCCAAACCAGGCCATGTCATTGTATTATATCTATGTCATTAATACTCTATGTGTTGACCAGGAATAGGTGGCACACGGTTTCTAGATTACACGTCGTCTGGTCCAGTGAACAGAGCATATAGTCTCTTCGGGTTTGGTTTGGACCGTGAATCCTGTACATGGCTTTCCCAGCTAGAAACCATGTAACGTGGATACTACACGGCGCGTGTCCCACTAAACATGTCATGCACAATTAAGATTTTCAAAGTAAATCTACATGCCATGTCGCCAGGCCTATACTTCGGATGGATGGTGAACAAAATTACATGTCATCTAGTCAGAACTACACACCGTGTAATCATCCAAATTGCACAAATTTATTAAAATTTATTAATATATTATGCAAATCCATGATACATGTACCATAGTGCGGGTGTAAATATGAGGCACAACACCAAATATGCATTTTATACATATGTGTTTAATTTAACATCTGTGTAATGTTCTATTCTACTCATTGGGTAGTTATGAATGGGAAATAACTGATTTTCATCCATGGTAAATGTTACGTACAAAGATAATTTTAAATGAATTTAATTTTTTAAAATTATGATTGATGAGAATCTCAAGGAAATTAAAAAAAAGGTTTAAAATAAAATGATTGATTAATTAAATACAATTAATGGATTCGAGTGAGATTTAAGTTAACCAAGAATGATTAAAGAATTAAATGATAGCATTATTTATGCATAAATATCATTGAATGTAAGGATGTTCATGAGATAGAGGAAGTCATTTGTATGTGAATTATTTTGTTTAATTTTTTTATATAAATTAAATTTGTTGGCCTATGAGCATTCTCCTCATTAATAAGTAGGGCCTCCATGCCCAAGGATTCTTTTTTGTAAAACCCTGCTTTACCCCTCACATACGACTGAGATAAAAGCATATATAATGCATGGAGATCCTAATCTAGTCGAGCTGGCTCAAGTTATGATCCAAGGTGAAACAAATCCAAATATATACAAAGGTGAACAGGTGGAAAGCTGTAAACACGAACCCAAATGGTTCAAGGTGTTTCTCCCCTAGCACCTGGGCTAGTTTATTAACTACTTCATAAACTAACCAATAGAACAAGATAATGATCATTACATTCATTTTATTTCTGTTAGTTTCAAGGTTTACTTATTTTGGGTTTATTTTCACAATCACTCAATTAATGAATTAAACAAGTATTCAATATGGAACTAAAATAAGACCAGCATATGCGTAAATATTAATTAAGGCATGGTTAATAAATTAAGTATATCCCACTTAATATTAACAAGCATGTAATAATGATAATAAAATGGTTATTTACTTATAAGGATAAAATCCCTCAAAGGAATATTAAGTCGGTATAGCCTTCCATACTCTTGGTTAGAATCGAACCATAGTTCAAAGTGCTTGACCAACCCTAGGTGAGGTGATCTTATTTATCAGGGAATTCTAATTAATGGTTTTGGGTTGACATAACTGGGTTCACATCAAGGGTTGACTTCAACAAAAGGACATAGTGTGACCTAGAGGAAAAGGTTTAGGAAATCCAAAATAAATAGATTTCATGATTGGGGAGTCTACTCAACGGATCAAGTTGTTGTGTGATAATGTAGTTGGCATTTAGAATGCCGACCTAAAACCCTTAAATATTATTGAATAACCCTAGTTGGTGTAATGTGAAGGGAAATATGGATCCTTTACAATTGAATATTCAGGTAATAGAATATTCCGAAGTCAATGGTGAGGGCTATTAAATTTCGATAAAATAGCTGGAGACTAAAAAGTATTAAATTATTTATTTGTTTCACTTTTTTTCTGATAAAGTAATAAACCTTTACTCATCATAATTTGTAGAAAAGGAAAGAAAAAAGACTTCAAACACTTCATTGTGAACCATAATCAAGAAGGAAATCCTTCTCACTGAGACCAATTTCTAGGAATGGCAAAGGCGTTTACATGTCATCTTTGGCCATGAGTGGAAATTGTATGTGCTGGAAGAACTAGTTCTAGTTTTACCTAGAAAGAGGAAAGTGATGAAGAACTATCTCTCTATATGAAACATATGGATGATGCCACATATGTCCAATGTTTCATACTATCAGTTGTGTCTAATGAACTCTTGAAGAAACATGAAAACATGGACGTGTATAGTATGATGTCTCACCTTAAGGATCTCTATAAAGAGAAAACGAGACATGAGAGATATGAGATCTCCAATTCTTTTTTCACAACTATGCTTGGAGATTCTGCGCTAGATGGGCCTCATGTAGTCAAGGTTATTGGATACATTGAATGCTTGGACATCTTAGGGATTAAGTTCTCGAACAATTTTCAAAAAGATATCATCCTATCATCACTTCCCAAGACCTTATCTTGCTTTATAGTCAACTAAAACATGAAAAAAAATGAGAAGAGTCTATAAAAACTTATGATGTAAATTAGACAGGTAGATAAGGACAAGAAGAGTGAAAAAAACCACATTCCTTATGGTGAATATGAAAAGGATGGAAAAGGAAAAGGTCCAAGGATTCATAAATGGTTGTAATCCTCTAAGAACCTTCTCTCCATGAAGGGGAATATCCATAGGTAGGGTAAGGAATATAGTGCAGTTTGTTTTTCATGTGGAATGAAAGGCCACTGGAAGAGGAACTACACCCAGAATCATGGGGACACTAAAAGTGTGTTCATTATGAAATTTAATCTTTACATTTATACACATTGTGTATTAAATACAACTTGTAGGTCTCATATATGTATTCAAATGCAAGAACAATGTAGCTTTAGAAATATTTCCAATGGAGAGGTGGATCTTTAAGCTGCCAATGGCGCGTGGATGGCTATGCTGGACCTTGGCGATTACCATCTCTCATTGCTAACGGAATTTTTTTTTGTTTTACATAACTTTTGTTATGATCCTAGTGTTTCTAGGAACATAATTCCTGTAACTTGATAGGATATAGATGGATTTATTTTCAAATTTAGAAATAAGGGATGTTTCTTGTATAATAACAACATTTATTGTTGTATGGAACATTTAAATAATGGTATGTATGTATTAAATTACGAAACCAAGTGTTGGAAATCGATAATGAAATAAATTCACATGACTCATACAACACCCAGTTGTTGCATCACCATATTGGTCATGTAATCGAGAAGTACTTGAAGAAGCCCTGATAGGATGGTTATTTAGACTCTAATATGCTAAAAATACTTGATAGATTCCATGATGGTTTACCAGGAAAAATGTCAAAGCTTCCTTTCTGTGCACAGGGTGTAAGGGCCACATAGCTTCTAGGATTGGTGCACATGGATGAGTGTGGATCATTTTAAGTAGAATATATAGGTGGATATTCTTACGTCATTACTTTTACTGATGATTTGAGTAGATATAGATATATCTACTTAATTAGGTATAATTCAAAAGACTTAGTGATATTAATGGGATTGAAGATTGAATTAGAGAATCATCTTGGTAAGAAGATAAAGAAGCTTTGATTGGATCGAGGTGGTGAATATCTGAACCAAGATTTCATCAATCTTCTACAGGAGTCTGTGATTCAATCTCAGCTCACTTCTCCTTATACACCACAATGGAATGGTGTTAGTTAAAGGAGGAACCACACCGTTTTGAAAATGATGAGGTCAATGATGAGTCATGCAGATCATCCATAATCCTTTGGGGGATATTCATTACAAACTATTGGATACAAATTTAACAGAGTACCAACTAATTCGACAAATGAAATTCCCACCGAGTTATGGAATGGAAAAAGAAACCCATTTTTTCACACACACATGTTTGGGTATGCAAGGCATTTGTTTAGGCCCTATCACGCAATAAATTTGCAACCCAAGGCAAGAGATGTATCTTTATAAGATATCTCAATGAAATGAAAGAATGTTACCTATATAACCCTTTAGAAAAGAATGTGATTGCCGCCCGACATGCCATCTTTCTTGAGTGGGAGAACATCCTCAAAAAGGTTAGTGGGAGATATATTGACTTCGACGAAGTTTATGGTCAAGATACAGAGGAGTTGGTATTAGAACAACTTCCATAGTTCCTTGTGGAAGATGTTCCAAAAACACAAGTACTATGTATAATCTCTAGAGAGGTAAGGGAACCAGCAAAATTTGGTTTCCTAGTTACCATGGCTGGTGAATCATTTTTGTTGGAAAATGATGAACCTATCTCCTTCAAGGAAGTAGTAGTAATACTAGAAGCTAAATAATGCCTAGAAGATATAAATTATGAGATGGATTCAATGTATCAAAACCAATTTTGGCTTCTGGTCGATGAGCCAGTTGATGTAATGCATGTTGGATGCAAATTCGTATTCAAGAGAAAACTGGACATGGAAGGTCATGTTAGCACTTATAAAGCAAAGAAAGTTGATAAAGGATTTAGGAAGCATCGTAGAATTGACTATGATGAAACCTTCTCACCAGTTTCAATGTTTAAATCCATAAGAACCATACTTTACACATCAGCTTACCATGACTACATGATTTAGAAAATGGATGTAAAAATAGCATTCTTTAATGGGAACCTTTAGGAAGATGTCTATATGACATAACCAGAAGGGTTTGTGGCACTAGGTGAAGCCAAATGGGTTTGAAAGTTGCAAAAATACATTTATAGATTATAGTAGGCACCTAGTTCATTGAACATTATATTATATTATACCATAATGGAGTTTTTTTTCATTACGAACGAATGTGAGCAAGGTGTTTATAAGCAGTTTAATGGGAATGCAGTCATTATCCTAGTAGTATATGTTGATGACATATTTCTTTTTGGAAACAATGTAAATGTCTTACAATCAGTCGAGGACTGGTTGAACAAGTGTTTCTCCATAAAGGAATAGGGTGAAGCAACCTACATTCTAGGGATCAAGAACATTCTTGATAGATACAATAGGTTTCTTGAACTATGTCAGGGTTCATACATTACCCAGATACTAAAGAGATTTAGTATGGAACAATCCATGTAGGGATTAGTTCTAGTGTCACATGGACTACATATTTCTACTAAAATGGGTCCTCAGACACAACTGGAGAAAGATAGAACGAGTAAGATCCCATACACTTCGGCTATAGGACCATCATGGTTTCAATGTTATATACCAGGCTTGATGTTGCCTATGCATTGAGAATGGTAGGTAGATATCAAGCAGATCCAGGGGAACATCATTTGACAGTTTTTCAGACTATAATTATGTATCTGAGAATAACTAAGGATATGTTCTAGGAGTATGTTGGAGATAACAATCATGCATTAGAGGGTATGTTGATGATGGTTTAAAGATATATCAGAATGATTTGAAATTTCAATCTGGATATGTTTTCTATCTTAATAGAGGATCTGTGAGCTAGAAGAGTTCAAACCAACTAGTTTTTGTTGATTCTACAATGGAGTTCGAATATATAGCAACTTCTTATGCAGCTAAATAATTCTTCTCGATTCAAAAAATTGTCCGGAATTTTGATGTGGTACCTAGTAGTAAATATCCTATCACATTGTATTGTGATAATACTACAGAAATGGATATTTTAAAAGAACAAAGGTCATGTCAATGGAAATAGAACATTGTAAGAAAGTATCAACTCTTTATCGATTTTTATCAAAGGGGTGATGTTAGAGTTAGTAGAGTGTCCATGGAAGAGAACATGGTTGACCTCATGACTAAATTCCTATCTCAGTAGAAGCAAGAATATCATATGAGAGCTAGTGAGTAAAAGGTTGTTAATAGTCGGCTCTAGTCCAAGTGGGAGTAGGGGTCTATTGGAGTTGGTGGACTAGAACCAAAAAATTTGTACTTTATTCCTTAATAAATAACTTATCACATCTTGATTGTTCTGATGCATGACAATGCATGTGATAATGTTGCAAGAATATATTTTTCATTAAAGTGTCATAGCGGATCCCTGCAATGATGAGAACCCAGAAGAGTCATAACACTATTCTTGAATATATGTTCTATGGATGGATGACGTTATTTAAAGGACATAAATAATACAGGCCATTAGTGGTGAGGACTCATAAAACATTGATGAACCTTTTCATGGTGGGCACCCCTGGTAATATTTAGGATGATATTACGAGAATTAGACGTGCCAATAGGAAATCCACATTTCATAGTGTCATCATATGTTCCTATCTGCAAATATGTGTATTAGTCCTTAGACTTTTGGATTACTATTTATGGGTATTACAACTCATGCACTTAGATGTATTGACAAAAACTGCGATGACACATTGTTTGTAATGATATAGGATATGTTGGGCGCGTCATGAGTAATACTACATTAATAGATAATGAGGGAAAGGATTTATACCTTCTATTCCATAATGAAGGTAAATATTTTAGGCCCTTGAATGGAATTTATATAGCCTAAATAAATCCATGGCCATTGTATGGAATGGGCGAGTTCAGTTCATGGAAGTCAAAGAAAATATAATCGAGCACAATGGTTGATTGAACTAGCATGAAACCCTCTTGATTTGAGATATTGAGACAAAGGGATTACATCACACAGTAAGTGTTTGTAGGAGGTAAAGTCATTGCAGCATTGACTTATTTCTCTAGGGGTGTCTTGGCATGTTGCAAGATGCTAACTTTGGATTTTAGTCAGGCTCTACCTAATTTCGTTGAGAAAGAGGCCTAAAGGGTCACACACTATGTGTTTCCAAGTATATCAGTTAAATATTATTTTAACAAGTTGAATAAATATTATTCCCAATTATTTCTTAATAATTATTCAAGGATGTCTGATCACATTTATTTTGTCATTAGTTATTTGAGAAAATATATTCTGGGTGAAACAATATATTTATTAGAATGTAATGCAGTGATATTTATTTGAGAAATATATAGCCATTATTTAAGGTCTAATAAATGTGGTGGAGTAAATAAAGAAAATGAAAAAAAAGTGCATGTTGTATATATTAATATACATTCCATGTAAATTTTCTAGGGATTTGTGAGAAATAATATTATTCATTTAATTAAATTAAATTAGATGTAATTTTTTGGGCGCATTTCATGTAATAATAATATTCAACTATTATTATTAGACAGGGGTCTTTACTAGGAATTAAATGAAATGAATAAATGCTTTCGGGTAATTAAGTCATTTTATTATTCTAAGTAATTTGAAAACAAATTATATTATTCTAATTTGCCTAGGAATTTTTGGGGGTTGTGCACAACAGATCTAGGAAAATATCTTAAGACAAGATAAAATCCTTTGATTCCATGAAATCTCTCATGAAACGAGAGAGATCATCCTCCCCGAGATCAAGGAGAGCACTTTGCAAGAAGCTCTCCAGGTGATCGAAAGCTGACATCGCAAGAGAAGGATCTTCCACGCTAGCACCCGAAGATCCCTTCAGCGGGTTCCAAAGATATGTGGAGCATGTGTGGATCACTGCTAGATGAATCCTATACATATATTCAATGACGCAATGATGGATCACAGCAGATCGTGACCATAAATTTCAATAGAGAGAGAATTCCATCATGGTTATTCTTGTCTTTTAATTAAATTAATTATAACTGACATATGATTAACCTCACTATGGTTTCGGGACTCCCTTCATTTATTTATTTCATCATACTATTTGAAAGATCCAATATTTTATTATCATGATAGTTATTGGATTGATCATTATTAAAAGAAAAATTAAAGTTGGGTACACCCACCAACACACTTCCGCAGTGCCCGAAATCTACACATCCCAAATGGTTAAATGTTATATTGCATATGTGGTGAATAGTTTTTTATTTCATACACTTTCATATGGGAATTAAAAAAATTAATAGTGTAATTTTCATGAGCGGATCTCATTATAGAGAAAGTGAATTTAACTTCTACGGCATGCTGGAAGAAATAATTGAACTGTGTTATCTGGGATAGAATTATGTAATGAGGTTTAATGACAGTGGTTGGATACTAAGGGAGGATTGTGTGTTCATCCGCTCTATGGAATCATTGATATTAAATTTAAAAGCCTTCTTTTAGTAATTGAAATCTTATTAGGACATACAATTTTTTATAAAAATTATAGTGCTACTTCAAGAGAGTTAAGTGATTGGTGGAACATAATAAAAATAAAATATCAGGAAAATAACTTTATTCAAATTTAAGGTGGTTCTGCTGAAGTGGAAGAAATATTAATTTTCGAGAGAATACTCCAAATACATATTTTCCCTGAGGAGACATGAATATCTATGATGACACCCCTCGGTTAAGGTTCGATGGTGATGATGATGTTATTGATGTAACCAATGAGTTTGAAAAGAAAAGTTATGATGAAAATGAATCTTCTTTGGAAATTGGTGATACTGAGGGGGAATAAAAAGATATAAACACCGTTCTATAAGAATATTAGGATGAAGATGAATATTGAAATAGTTTAATTCTAGTTATAATCATATATAATATATATCTATATATAATAGTTGTTTTCACCTATTTTCAAACAGTCATTTTGTATTTTAGATGGACTTGGATATGTTCTGTGAGTTAGAAGAGGATGATCTACCTAGTGACGAGCATGATGTTAGATCATCTAACCCATAAAATATTGGTGGCTCAGCGACACCTTAGAGGGTTCATGGTCTTACGAGATTGATGATTCCAGGACCTATCCATAAGCAACGTCGATGTCTTCACTTCGATTCATGCATGTAGAGGTTCGTTTAGTTGGGTATTTTATTTAGTTTTCATTAGTTTTCATTAATTTATTTATATACTAATTGTTTGATTATTTGATCTATTTTTTCATAGTTTTTCACATATAATAGTTGGACAGATAAGTTCTATATTTCAAAATTATTTGTCTAGATCATGGGTTACATGAGGTCAGATTCCCATCAATGTTCATCACTGCATGTTCAATCATTGGATGATACATAAATAAATAATAGTTATTTTGAAATTTATCTAATTTAAAACTTGATATTATTAATTATTTATAGGGTTTATGGTATCTTGTTGATAACAACATGCACGACTCTATTGGAGAGGTAGGAGTGTGTTGTATGCATGACTGTTACCATCAATTTTTTCACAATCTAAGTAGGAAAACAATGCAGAAAGTGGGATACATAGAATTTGATTACTCGTATTGTTCCCACTGACCATATTAAATATCATCTCATGTTTTGGATGGATTATATTCGTATTTTATGAGAGATAATGTTTAGAGGAGTTCATCATTAGGTCAATAGAATAGGGAGACATAGTAGGTGACACATTGAGATAATAGTCATACATTTAGTACACATCAAAAAAATGGTAAGTATTTTTTTAATAATTTATAGAACTTTAAATGTGAACTGTTTACATTATACTCATATAAGTACTAGAACAACCTGATATTATGGAGTTTGATGTTTATAGGAGTATATCAAATGATCCTTTCACACGAGAGACAAGAGGTGATTACCTGCATCATATTGTGGTCAGTATAATTTTTTTGGGTTTTAAAATTAACTGCAAATAATATTTTAATTATTTAATTTTAAATTGTAATTGACGGAGTCATAGGAGGCCAAAATATCTCAGACATAGGCTGTGATTCAGACCCTGATCGAGGATCAGACCTCTAGTGTAGTAGGATTTGATTATGCATCATGGATGTAGGTGAATAAGTATTTCTTTGAGAAAGGCTGAGTTGTTAGTATCAACTCTCGATTGATGCTTGAGAGTTATTATGGTACCGTTGCAATGTCATCGTGCAGCTATAGAGGATCTCATGGAGAGTCATCATAATCTACTACACAGTATGAGAAGAAACTGTGAGCTCAGTGTGAGTTTTTAAAGAACATGCACAGGGAGTAAGAAGAGCTTCTTCAACAACAAAGACTGTAATAGGAGATGCATTGATGGAAGTAGTTACAACACAAGAATATGATTAAGTAGATGGGATGTATGAGTCATGGGTTAGAGAGGGATTTCCCTTCATCATCTCCTACAACTCTTCCAGATGCCCCCTCAGTGATTTATATACTTTTTATGATAAATATTTGAATGCAATTTTTCTGCAATATTTTTTTAATCCATATATTTACATTTCTATATATTGAATTTTTAATATTATTGCGAATTTGTAATTTTTTAATATTTATTATTTTCTTATTTTATTATTTATTTATTTATTTATTATTATATTTTAATTTTTATATTGTTGTGAATATTATGTATTTTATTAATTTTATTAATTTCATTAGTTATTGTTATTTTATTTATTATTTTAATTATATTATTATTAATTTTATTTTCTATTATTATTTTGTATATTATTATTATTATTATTTTATTAAATTTTAATAATAATAATAATAATATTTTATTTTTTAATGTTTTTGTAATGGTCCCATCAGAGAGATATTTAAAAAAACTCGAATAAAGTATTTCTGATGCCATTCCCTGTAATGGGTCATTTGCAATGGGACCCCATCATAAAAGACTCCGCATAAATGCTTTTATTTATAGTAGTGTTACATAACTAGATAATTTAATTAATTGACACTTTCATCCATTGATGAAAGTTGTTATCTCATGCCTTTTTATGGGAATATAACTACCTACATAAATCAATGACCATGTAGTTTGGTGGGAAATTTCATTTCTAGAAAGTCAAAGAAAGACACATTGAGCATATAGGTTGATGGAACAGGCTTGTATCCTACTTGACTCAAGATATCATACTAAAGATATTATATTATATAGTAAACATTCATAAGAGGATGGATGTTGTTGCAACATTAACTTCATTCTCTATGGGTGCCTTGGAATGTTTCTAGATTCTAACCTTGGACTTTAGATGGTTATATGTAATGCAATTGAGAAAGACTCCTAGAGGGTGATGAACTTAGTGTATCTAGAATCTCAATTAAATTCATGTAATGAATTTATCATGTTCGAGTAAATAAGATTTATTCAGGTTTGTTTGATCATCATAATTTAATAACATGTTATTCTACTGAATAAGCGAGTTAAATAATAATAATAAATATTTTCAATTTTGGTGAATATAATAATTATAATATTTATCATAGAATAGTATAGTTAATTTTATTTACTAAATAGTTATTATTTAGAGAATGGATTATGTAGACAAATGAAAACAAAATGATCGAAATTTTATGAATGGAAATAGTGTAAATGATATTTATTAATATTTTTAATGCATTAAACATGACAAGATATCAATAATTATAATATTATTATTGACATGAGGTAAATTAATAATATTAAAGATGGTTAAGGGTTTGTGTGTGATTTTCCAAGCCAAAACCAACCATAATAATTTACTAATTATAGCACTTTCAATAAATAAGATTGGGGTGTGAATAATGAATAAAGAGATATCTAGAGATATAGAATGATATCTCTCTTCCTCTTCTCTCAATCCATTAAGAGTTCGCCAATAGTTCTTCCTCCTTCGAGAAGAATTCTGTTGTTATCAACCCTAACCATTACAAGCAACTAGGTTTGACTGTGCTAGCTCTTGAAGATTCTACGATGACTTCAATAAATTGTGGTGCATGTGTGGATCAATTATAGAGGAATTATGAACTTGGATCTTGTAGCACGATGATGGTATGACAAGATCTAGTTAAATAGATCATCATTGAAAGATGAATTACATGTTTAGTTAATCCTATATCTGAACATAAATTAAGTATAAATTACAAGTTAAAATTATCCTCTTCTAGTTTCGGTGTTTTAATTTAGCCTTGTAATCTATGGTTTTCATTGGACATTAAGTATTAAACATGAATTGTAAGGATTACACAAAAATTATGACTAATATCTGAGTTATTCATACCATCTAAGGATGCTTCCACTATTCTGAAAAGCTAAAAGTGGTATCAAAGTGGACATATATTTAATTTATATTTATTTATTATATATTTATTGGTTACATGTGTTTTCATTATATTTTACTTGTATAAATTCATTTTAATATCCTAACATCATCATATTTCCATTTCATCCTTATTTATAATATATCCAGTAATCTATTAATGATTAAAAATAAATAATTATTTTATCCATACAATCTAGAGGTACCAAAGTCTCTACCCGAAAAAAACCATTCTACACAATGTGTACAGCCTGTATACAAACCATGCATTTTTGGTTTTCACATCGGGATATGGTGATAAAGTTGGATAGATCTGAAGTAATCAGATCTATGATATGAAAAAATAAATTTACATGTATATCTAGATAGTCTAGAACAAAGCTTGAAGGACTTCACACCATGTTACCACTATAGATGGCATGTAAAACCTATTTTTTCATGGTTGAAATCATGGGGTTCCCCAGCATTCCACGTATTGGATATAGGAAATAAGTATAGATGTGCAATGCAACTCAGAGGTAACACACCATGTAAGGTAGACTACAGACCATGTACCTCAAACTCGTCCACTATAGAGAAACACATGCATACTGAAGGAAAGTTCTATGAACACATGGGTAATATAGTACATGATGTATATTATAGCCCACACCTTGTAATATGCTACAGATAGTGTGCCCACATTTACCATAGATAAAAATTAAAATATATAATTAAACCTATTCACATGTATTAATTGTGACATGTTTTTGAAGATACACACCATGAATTATGATTTATAATTATATATATTAAATTTATTCCTGTGTTAAAATTAAGATTGGAACACAACGGTTTCCTCCAAAGTACAGTTGTGTATGTCATTAATTTTAAATGAAATTAATTTTGTCTAAAACTAAAGATAATGATGGGTTAATGATTATTGGATGGAATTAAGATAAATTGAATTAATTAGATTAATTCTTGTAACATTATCTTAATTAAATAATGAATCGAATTAATTAACTACAATATTGAAAATGTATTCTCATTGATGAATGTGTGGATGATCATGAGATTTGACTAGCCCTTGGTATGTGACTGAGTTCTTTTAATTTATTTTGGTTAAATTATTATTGATGATTTGTGAGTCATCCACATATCCCCATTATGTATGGGCCATCATGCACACTATTTCTTTATGTAAACATTCGTTATCCAATTAATCATATTCCCTCACTTATGGGTGAGTTAAAATATATTGTAAAGATTGAGCTCCCAGATGAGAGGTGGTAGTCTGAGTTAAGGAGTTGAGGAGAAACCCATCAAGGAAATACATAGGAACAAAGGTGTAATGCTACAACATAATCCAATATATAGCTCAAGGTGTGTTTTATAATAGGTTTAAGGGTTAGTTTACCATCTACAAACTCAACTAACTATTATAGATTATCATGATCATCTCAGTTATGTTTTATTTTTATCAGTTTGATGGATGTTTATTTATGACTATGAAGACCTTGCGGTCACCTTAGAAATGAATTAACAATCATTCTAAATGAAATAAAATTTTACCAGATTATGTGTGAATATTTTTTCAAACATGGAAAATTACATTAGTAAAATACACTTAATGTTATCAATGAATGTGAAAAGATAAAATAGACAATATGACTAAAGACAAAAACTCCCTTGAACATAAATATTAAGCTGGCATAGCCCTCCATTACATATGATAGAAAAGACCTCATAGTTACAAGTACTTGAACAAACCAAGTTGGGTTGATTTCAATTATCGTGGAAATTTTAGTTTAATGTTTTGGGTTAACTTAACATAGTTTCCATCAATGGTTGAATTCCCATGTAAGAATTTGTGTAACTAAGATCAATAGTGTAGGAAATATTTAATAACATTTCTAGATTGGAGAATCAACTCAACATATTAAGCAACTACATGTTTAGTTGGAAAGTTATGCCAACCAAAAACCCTTAAAATAGGTTGTTAGGCCCATTTATAGGTTATGAGAAGGGGAATATAGATCCCTACCACTAGAATATCTAAGTGACTAGATATTGGAAATTTTATGGTGAGGGTTATTGTGTTTTAAAAAATAGTGGGATATTAATAATAATTTAATTAATTTTGGCATTATTAATCTATTTTTGTAATTAAAACATGTACTAATTATTTTCTATTAATTTATAGAAATGTAAAATCCAATGAATTTAAAATATAATTGTAATCCATACTAGAGATTGATAACTTTCTCATCAGCATGAATTTTCATGAATGGTATAATTTCTTATTCATTATACATTTCCATAAATGAAAATCATATGTGATGGAAATCCCATTTCATGAGTTGCTTCTAATGTGGTGGATGAGGAAGAACATATCTACCTAAAACATATGGATAATGAAAATAATATCCAATGGGATTTTAAATCAATATGAGGGTATGGATGTGTATAAAATCATTTCTCACCTATAGGATCTGTATCATGAAAAGGTAGGATCAGAGAGATATGAGATCCCCAATTCACTATTCACATGCATGATTGGAGGTTCTACACCATATGGGGAACATGTAGTTAAGATTATTGTCTATATTGAGAACCTAGAGATTTTTTGTTTTAAGATCCCTAATGATTTTTTCCCTGAACTCATTCTGTCCTCACTTCCTAAATACTTCCCTATTTTTATTTTGAGTTATAATATGAGAAATAGTGAGAAGACACTTTTAGAAATTCTTACACTTATCCACCACATTTATAAATACATGGGGTGGGAAAAAACATCATCTTTATGGTAAATAAGAATAGGAAGAACAAGGACAATGTGTTAAAGAATCCTTTTATGTCCAAGGATCCGGAGCACTATCCTTCCAAGAAGAAGAATATCCAGAGGCATGAAAAGGAACCAGTTGTGATATGTTTTGTATGTGGAATGTAGGGCCACTAGAGGAGGAATTTCACCTACATAAAAAAGGAAAGCGGAAACATCATGTACATTCATTATTGAGTGTAATATTTTCATATCTATAGGTTGGGTATTATATATTTCCTATGGTTCTAAAATTTTTATATAAATATAAGTGTATTTTGGAAGATTTATAGAGATGAGGTGGATCTCTAGGCCAAAAAAATGGGTGAGGCTAGATACATTATCCATTGGATAGATTCATCTCACATTATTGAAAATTTTTATTTTTGTTTTAATGAATTGTTATTATATTCATAGTGTCACCAGGAACATTATTATATATAGATGGATTTATATTCATATTTGGAAATAAACGTTTCTAATTTCATAAATATTACATATGTTATGATATTAAAAAGTTATATAATGGTCATTATGTATTAAATTATGAAAACCAAATATTGTAAAATGATAATTAAATAAATATGTGCGAATCATGTTACACGAAGTTATAAAATTACCATCTTGGTCACATAAACGAGAAGGTTTTGGAAATGTTCTATATGGATGGTAACTTAGAGTCATTTGAGATTAATCCACTAGTAAAATTTCACACTTATTTACAAGGTTGGGAGAACAAACCACATTTGGTTGTCATGGTGAAAGGACCATAAGAATTATAGATTTGGTAAAAAAATAATGTGTTTAGACCATTTCATGTTGAGGCTTGATGTTGATTCTCATACTTTATTAATTTTATCGCCAAATTGAGTAGGTATGGTTATATCCACTTGATGAGGTAAAACTATATATAATTTAACATGTTCAATGAGTTCTATAATGAGGTTGATAATTCTCTTGTTAATAAGATAAAGAAACTTCAATCAGATCATGGTGGTGAATTTCTTAAATAAGTCTTTGTTGACATTATATGAGATTATGATACTTTATATCTACTCACTGCCCTTTATACCCTATAGTAGAATGGTGTTTGTGGAAAGAGGGAAAATACCATTTCAGACATGGTAAGGTCAATAACAAGACACACATTCCTTCCAATATCCTTTAGGGGATATGAATTACATATGACATAATAATTACTAAACTGAGTACCAAATAAAGTGAGAAAGGTATTCCCTTCAAGTTATGTAGTGGAAATGAACTTTTTTTGTCTCATTATCATGCATAGGGTTGTGAGGAATTTTTAAGGCTAGTAAAAGAAACAAAATAGTACCCTTATCCTTGAAGGGTATCTTAATAGGGTATCCTAAGGAAATAGGGGGATAATACCTATACCACTCTCCAGATAAGAAAGTTAATTTTTCAGGATTAGTAGTATTTATTGAGATGGATAACATCCTCATAGAGAAAGTGGGATCAATATTTTCTTCAATGAAGCTGATGAAAAAGATACTCAAGGTTTTGTATAGTAACTGATTCTAAATGTCCGCATGGAATATGTTTTTTCTGAAAAACAATTTCTATGTAGGAGTACTAGATAGGTAAAAAGACTTGAAATATATGGGTTTCTAGACATCAAAGATGGTGAATAATTATTTGTTGAAAATAATATTAATATTTTCCATAAAGAGGCGTTATAGATCTCAAAAAATGTGTGGCGGAATAAAGACATGAATTTTAAGATGGATTCCTGGTTTCATAACCATTTTTATGTTCATATCGATCCCCCAATAGATGTGAATTCTGTTGAGTGTTAATGTGTATTCAAGATAAATTTAGACATTGAATGTAAAATAAATACATATAAAGCATGATAAGTGGATAAAGGGATAAAAAAATCCATGCAATTTCCTATTAAAAAACACTTTCTAGATTTTCTATGTTTAAATCTATTATAATTATGTTTTCTATAACATCTTACTCTAACTCTGAGACTTCAAAAATATATTTCAAAACTGCATTTATAAATGAGAATCATCATGTGTATGTATATATGATGTATCCATAAGGTTTTTTGGAACTTTTAAAGATCAATCTATGGATTAAATAAAGTATCGAGGTCATGGAATATTTGATTCAATGATTCCATAAAGTAATTTTGTTTTATTAAGAATTATTTTGATCAATGTGTTTTTAAATCTTTTAGTGGGAGTACAATTTCGTTCATAGTAGTGTATGTTAATGACATATTACTGATTGGAAATGATATACCATCCTTATAAGAGGTTGAGGAATGATTGAGCAACAACTTCCCCATGAAGGGCTTAGGTGAAACAACATACATTCTAGGGATAAAAATTATACGTGATAGATTCAAGAGGCTACTTGGACAAAGTCAACATACATACATTTACCATGTACTATATATTTTTATAAGAGATCAATCCAATAGGGTATTAGTTCCAGGATCATATTATATACATCATTCTATGAAAATGTGTCCTTAGACATAATTGGAAAGAGAAATAATGAGTAAGATCTCATAAACTTCTATAATAAGATCCACCATGTATTCCTTGTTGTGTTTGACTCTTTGTGTTACCTATTATTTGAGCATGGTAGAATGATATCAAGAAGATCTAGGTGAATAAAATTGGACTACTGTTAACACTATCTTTAAGTATCTGAGGTTATCTAAGGATATGATCATGTGTATAGAGGATACGAAGATCTAGTCCTCAGGGGTTACAGTAAATCCAAATTTTAAAAAGATAAAAATTATTTTAAGTCACATTATGGTTGTAAATTTTGACTTAATAGAAGAGTTGTGAGCATGAAGAGTTCAATGTAGAAAATTTTAACTAATTCAATAGGAAATTCTGTGTAAATTATGGCTTCTCATACATCCCAGGATGTGGTATGGATTCGATACTTTGTCTAAGAGATTTATGTGATACCTAACAGTAAAGAATCAATCATAGTTTATTTTGATAACATCAAAATGGTGAATCTCTCCAATGAGATAAGGTCACACAAAAGGAAAAATCAAAAACCTAGGATGTTTTATCTCTTGAGGGATTTTTATCAAAGAGGTAATGTTGGGGTGAGAAATGTATCTGTGGGGGAAAATATGGAAGACCCCTTGACCAATTATTTATCCCAATAGAGGCCTTCTTATCATATGAGAGCTAGTGAAATGAATGTTGTTGTTTGTTGACTCTAGTAGAAGTGGGAGTTTGTTGGAATCGGTTCCCTAGAACCAAATTGTTTAGTACCCAATTACATGTTTTCATTATTCATGAATTTTTATCATCACAATATTATTGTTCCTATACATGACAGTTTTATGTGATAATATCTTCAGAATATGTGTTTCACTGAATGTTCAAAATAGTTCTTTACTATTATGAGAACCTAGAGGGTCCACAACATCATTCTTGAATAACCTTCAATGCTTGGAAGATATTTCCAGATGACATATAGACAATAGAAGCTATTAGGGTTAGGAGGCTTATAATACATTAAGACATCTTCTTATAATGTCAGCCCATGATAATCTTGAAGACAAAAGGTTATGAGAATAGACCAGTAAAATAATATATCTTTATTTCATCTGTCATTGAATATTCTTATTTGTGGACATGTGAATTGATCCTTAAAATTTAATATTATCATTAATGGATATCATTACTCATGTACTTTGATATATTTGTTAAAACCATATTAATATATGGTTACAATGTGGTAAGATATGTTGGGTGCATCATGAGTGATATTACCTTAATTGATAATGACAGTAAGGATTTATCACTTCTATCCCTTGATGAATGTAGATATCTCGGGTCCTTTTATGGGAATAGAACTGCCCACATAAATACATGGACATGGTGTTGGGTTAGAACGTTCATTTCTAGAATGTAAAAGAAAGAGGTATCAAGAATATAGGTTGATGGAACTGAGGGAAAAACAGGTTATGGGAATGGAATTGGTTGCATAAATCCTAAATTTATTTTATCATATAACATAATGTCAATAGGTAAAAAATAGTAATGATATCATAAAACATGTTCTTTATTTAACAATTTAGGAAACTCATTGATTCCATGAGGATGTTGGGTTTGATACCACTTATGAGTTTTTGGGGTTCATCATATTAATAACATCTGAAGAAGAAAACCCAAAAATGCACCTGATATAACCTTGAAAGAATCAACATATAATATTTATAAAGAATATAAACGTACATACCTAGCTAACATCCATATCCATATTCAATATTATATAGAGTATTCCTGATGTGAGTCACTAAAGTAGAATATTAAACCCTCTTACTTTTAGGAAGGATTACATCAGTCAATGGATCTAGAAACATTAATTAAGGAGTCCTAAACACAGAAGGGGTGATATTGTATTCACCTAGTGATAAAATACTTGAGAGTAAGGAAGTATCAAGAGGCATTCATACAGTCATTCATATCCAACTGAATGGATGTAATTCCAATATATATCCTTACTCAATGCATTCCATTTAATGAAACATGTCAACAATATTCCAAATATTTACATATTCATCATATTGATATATATATTTATTCCCATTGGACTTCTTCAATGAATTACATTAATGATTTAAATCCATTTATCCAATTCATAATAGATTCCATTTAATCTATTCATAATGGATTATAATTGATGAAACCATGTGGGAAGAGGCTTACACCAAAATTCATGTGTATATATAGTGAAAATCCAACAATCCTATAACCCCTGCTATCAAACACTATCCATGAACATAGTACTTTTTATCTCACTTGATATTAAAGACCCATTTTTTTATAATGGCCTTCCATCCAGGTGGTAATGGAATAAAATATAAAATATTTTTCTTTTAAAAGACTTCATGTTCCTCTAACATAAATGTTATATATGAGTATACATTTGGACTCTGGGGAACATCTAAAAAAATATGTCTTATCATCCCTTATCAATAAGAAATACATAATATTTCCCTCATGGATAGAATATAAGCCTCATATTTTTAATATTTTCATCCAATATGACTGTCATAGTCTATAATAAATGAGCACTTGATAATCATTATCTCATAATGATTTAGAGAAAATAGGTTGTCCATTTGGTTTAGCCCCCGTATTAATTTTTGTAGTTTTTGTATTATCATATTCTACATCACCATTATTAGTCAGTTTTACCTTATCCTCTATAAAAATTACATCCCTATTTATGAATATTTTTGGGGAAATGGGGCCCCATAAATAGGACCCCTTCATACCATCATTACATTCCGAACATTGATCTTTCATTATAATTAAACAATGCATATAAAAGACTTATAAATGTATATAACATTGAATAGTAAATGGGTTACTATATCAAATTTCCACATGTTTTTATAATTCAATCACCATTTAAGGAGATCGATTGATCAAAAAACATGTGATCTTCACTTATTCTACCCATAGTGCATTGTAAAATTATATAGTCTTCAACATAACACTTATTTTATCCAATAAGTTTCTACTAATTCTATCTATAAATATATTTAGTTGGGGAGTGTATACTATAATAAGTTGTCTCTTAATTATTTGTTACTTAAAAAATGGTAAAAATACTTGATTATATATTATCCACAATTATCAGTCCGCAATTAACCAATTTTATTTATATATTCAATCTCCCTATATGAATTAAATGTTTTACAGAGTTTAAAAAAAATTATCTTCATTTTTATTTGTTATACCAAACATTTTATGGAATAATTTTTGACGAATGAAACGAAATGCCTTACCCCCCTAATAAGTATAATTAGTTATTTTAAAATTTCAAAATATAAAAATTCTATGACATCTATGCCCCTTTACTTTGAAATTTAAATCTTCAAATTTATACAAGTAACTCAAAAAAAAATTCTAATAAAATATCAAAGATTCCTTTATATGCCCTGGTAGAAACATTTAGTCGATAATAATACTTAGTCCATATTACAACATATGGCCATGCTTCTGATTCCATGACATTATTAATGATTCCATAAAAAATTGATACAATAACTTTCTATAATTCCTTGTATGTTTCACCCAGAGGCATGCATATTTTCATGGATAACTTTTCCTCCTTTATCACCACAATTGTTCCCTTCACAATAGTCATAACTCCTTTTATAAAATGAGTATTTCACTTGATATCATCAAATTATCCTAGAGATAATATATTCTTCTATAAACCATTCACATGGTGTACTCATTAAATGTTGTATACTATATCATCATGTTTCTTCAGTTTGATGGAGCTAAATCCAATGATCTTATTAGTATGATATTTTTCGATGTACACAAGTCAGTTTATGATAGGTTCATATTGGTCAAACCATTATCTTTCATATATAATGTACCACTTTTACATGGTAAATTATCCATGACTCATTGAGGTGTTTCCTATCTCCAACACCTATCATCACTTCAGAGATAAGTATAACACAACATTTAATAGTACTCACTATAATTCCCTTATAGTTATTTCCATCACTCTTTTTATTAATATTACCTTTTTAACGGCCCCATGTTTCCATAGATAAAATTGGGATATTCTTTATTTTTCCTTGATTTGGGTGTGACGTGATTTTAGATCCCACTAAAACCATGCTCCTTGATTCTTCCCAACTCTATTGATTGAGAATATATTTGATTAGAAATTGTTTGTGTATCCATGTTGTTATTGCAATGAATTTCTTATTTAATAATCATAGATATATTGTAATTGAAGGGAAAAAAATCCATGACAATATTATTGGTGAGGTTGATAATGAATTAGTTATAAAAATCTATAAAACTTATTAGTACTACACATTCTTTATAAACTATTTTTGAAACCCAATATCATTTTCTGAGAGAATAGGTTATTAAAAGTGTGACATGCTAATACACTAATAATTTGTATAAATATCTCAAAATTGTTTTGGTTATGTAAGGACATGTAAAAGTATATATTACTCAGAGAATTTCAATTTTCTTATGCCAATTTGTCTCTATAATTCTTGATAAGACCATATTAGCCAAGCTCAAATAGATTCTAGAAATAAAATTATCATCCATGTTATTCCATTTTTCCTTCAACAAACCTACCTTTCTTCCAAATTGTCAATTGATAATTCCTCCTCTATAACATAGCTTGAATATTACTCTTATATTAAAGAAAACTATTTCCATTAAATTTCTCATTCTCAAATTTCAATTCCAGCTTGTCATGTTTTCAGTTTAAAACCACAACAATTTCAAAAAAGAGTTTTTAATTTTATTAATGTTTTATTTTTTTAAGTGATTGATCAATGAGAGATACAATTATACTAAAGGATTAAATTTTTTAAGAATTATTAATACCTAAAAATATATGAATAGCTCCAGTCCAAAACCTCACTTTGATGATACCTAATAGGATCAAAAAGATTTTCCCCGAATGTATTAGTAAATACAAGGTAAAATTAATATATAGAATAAATAAAATAAATTACACAGGATGTGGTATTGAAAACAATTGTAATGGAGTGGGGTAAAAAATTATGGGTTTTTTAAAAAGAATTAGTTGTTTATCCAATTGGATATATTAATGGTTTTTTACCTAAAATAAATAATGAGAAAACTATAGATTTTATTTTTAATAAAATAATTAATGGTTCGAAAAATTTATGGGTGAGGTTGGGATATTTTAAAAAGGTGTCATAAATGGTAAGTCACATATACCATATTAATTTTACATGAAGACAAGTACTAGTCATAATAATTTTTGGTTAAACATGAGTTAAAATCCATAAGAAAAAGGACCCATATAAAAGGGTTTGAGATAATAACATTTCAATAAAAAATAATAATTACTAAATCATTTGTTTCCATGAATACGTGTTATAAAAAAAATACAAATGAGTCATATATGGGATTTTCTCTTGGGAATACATCAATAAGAAATTAAAAGAGAGAGTTATATAGGCATGCACTAAGGGAAAACATTTTTTTATTTTTCATTAAGAAAATTGATGCTTGAGTATAAAAAAATTTAGTTATAATCTTTCCGATTACAAAAAAAATCAATAGATACCCAATATTTTTAAATCCATATATTCACTACTAGAAATTTAATGTTATTAGTAAATCCCTTTTACCAATGAAAAAAAAACACTGATAAAAAATTTTCTTTTCACCGTTAAATAAAATCATGAAAACAATTCACTATTATATACATAAAAATGGCCTAATAAAAGAAAATTATTTTTTAGTTCATTATTTAGTGCTATCAAAGCATAACACTTAATTTTGTATGTAAATAAACTTTTCATCACTTAAATTTTGGAATAATGAAAAATTATATTATTCATCATAGGACAACATAGTATAGTACAAGAAAAAACATGGAAATTATACATATAATAAATGCTAAAAAATTACTATTTTTTTTAATAATATAATTAATAAATAATTATTTATATAGATTTATTAATAATATAATAATAATACTAGTGCATCTCAAAATAATTATAAGATGAGTTTTCAAATTTATTTTCAAATTTCCTGAGTTTGAACTACATATGTGATTTAATAGAATAATTATATTTCACATGTCTGGAGAATGTTTTTCATAGAAAGGACATTAAAATTATAATTAGTGCAACAAAATTATCAAATATTGTATTTTTAATAATTTTCCATGATAATTTCATTTTTTGGAAAAAAGTAAAACATAGTATGAATGTACAAAATGTATTATGACATCATAATAAATTAAACATGATATAATATGTATCTAAAATCCATTATCAATAAAAACATAGTATATTAATTAAAATAATTTATTATAATGCAATAAAATTAATTTTCGAAACCTACAAAAAATCCTCCAAAACCTAAATATATTTTAATATTATTATAGAAATTATTTATTGATAAGAATATTGTCCACATCCAAAAATATATATTTTAAATGATTTCAGTGATTAAACATTGAAAATTAAAAAACAAGGCCATGCATGTCAAATTCCAAGGGCTAAATCCATGGGAAGGCTAATGTGATTCTTCATTTAATAACCTAGATTCCAAGAACTAGGTTTTTAATTTCATAATATATCACCCTCAGTTAATATAAAAATCACTCATTCCTTCATTGATCTTCAATACAAAAATTTGTAATCATGGTTCTCTATTAATATTCTCTCTCAAGATTCTCTTTAATTAGTTTATAAGGTTCTAATGTGCTCTTATAAATTTTTAAGAATCTATATTTCAAGGTAAGATTTCTCAATCCTGCTCTATCTTTTTTAATTGTGATCCTTTTATTATAATATTATTTAAAAATATTTTTTATATAAAAAAAATATTTTAATTATTTTGTATTTTCATCCATTTAATATATTTAAAATGAGAGATTACTTATTACCTCACATTATAGAGTTTTACTAATCTACTATTATATTGATTCACGGGTCCCTAATCCCTCTTATCCTTTATTTATGTAAACCTATCCAATACATTTTCATTTCAATGTGAAATGTTATTATGATTCATTGATACAAATTCCTTATCATATTATCAATTATAGATAATAGTTCCCTCTAATTATTTTACCTATAAATATCATTATAATTATCAAACATTGCTGGAATCCCAAGAGAAAAATCTAAATATAGAAAAATATAATATAATTTTGGTAAAGTAAAGAGTGTTTGGTTTTCAAGAAATGATATCTATATAGAGATACTATAAATGTATAAATTATCTATATTAGGTTCATATAGAGAAAATTACAATGAAAAAGGATAGTTGGGTATTAAGAAAACCTTTACTCGGTGCACAAAAAATGATCATGACTACACACATGATTTGATACTACCATGGGATATGCTTTAGATTATTCTCAATCATTTTATGAAAAATAATTAAGGATATGAAAATACTATAATAGTATTGAAACAAATTATTAATTTTTGTTTCTAAACTGTGGCACTAGATCCATAAGTTTGGATTTGGGGTTGATTTTTCTATCATTTCATTAGTCACCTATCATCGCAAAGAATTGAAGTCAAATACTATTTTCTACTGATGTACCTACACCATTAAATTTCTATTCACTACTATCTTATTACCATTCATTGGATATGATTTTGTTATGTTAGCCCGGAATTTCCCGAAGGCCTTGTTTTTTTTTATTTTGGTATAATCCACCAGTTAAGGTTAGAAGGAGAACCCTTACATGACCCATAGGCCCAAGGCATAAGGTCCATACATAACCCAATACATGAGGATAAAGGACCAAGACCTAACACAAACTTGAAACATCCCCTCCCCTACATCTTCATATTGAAGACACATAACACCCCACCTTGCATAGATGATCAATTAGCATTTCCCCATGCAGAGCTGCATGGTTTCTGGTCCCATTGGTAGTTTCTATACCCTCTCATTCTTCCAATCCGGTTAGCTCTACTCTGGTGGTTTTTATTTTTACTCTAAATCCTTGTCTGAGCCTACTCCTATGTGGTCTTCCCAAGTCTTGGTATTTTCTGTGGCCGGAAAACCCGGTGTTCTAAAGTCCATTGGTGTCCTAAAGGCCCTACCACCCCCAAGGACATATCTCCCGATGGCCTTTGGTGCCCGAATTTTCTGAGACCCATAGTCCCAAATTGGTTGACAGAAGGCCCAAATCCAAAGAATAGTGATTCATGCTATAATACCAAAAAATACCTACTATAGTAGCTGCTACAGTAACCCAACAGACCACCCCCACATAGATTTGAACATGGATATCTTGGAGGCCATGTAGGTGCCTCTACCACTCAGGTATATGATCGTTGACTCATTCTATTATATTTTGAATATTCTAATGATTCTAAGTTGATTGAGGGATTTCCCCTAGGTATACATAATATTTTATTGAATGGGGAAATATTTATAATTTGTATACCCATTATTTATATATGGAAAACTATTGATCCCTTAGCCATTAATATATATGAGGTTCTATAGGGAACATTAAAATATGTATTTTTATCCATTATCTTCATAAAATTAATGCATGGAAATTATTAAATGATGGGTGGGGATCATAATTATATATCCCTTTGATGGATTGATAGGCCACATGAGACAGACTAGTTGGATATTTAGTGTTATCCTTACACACTTTTTTATATTGTCTTATCACAAATCCATGATGGTATGTTTATGATGTCGAACATTATACATTCCATCATTATGAGATCAGTTTCATTTATTTATTTTAATTTAATACATGGATATATTATTCTCAGAACTCTATTTTTTATGACGTTTATTTATCCCTATCATAGTATTTATTTCATGTTTATGTATGATAGAATCCATTGTACACTACCCCTTACAGATCAACTATGATTAACCCATTATTGTTTCTATTCCTTAAGAAACCATGAGAAAATCTCTTTGTGACATATGGATTTACATTGAGAAATAATAAATTTTTTATGTTTTCATATGATGTATATTTACTTTTAAATTTAATTTAATATTAATTTATATATATACATTACTCGGAACACAAAACTATTTGATCTTGTGATCTATATATTTTATAGAATTTTAATAAAATAACCACTAACACTGAGTAATTGGTTTAAGGTTATTTGAATTGCTATCAGAGAATATTTAGTAGAAACCCTATGTAACATCCTTAATTTTAAGACACAACTCATTTATTCTCTCAAACATATTAATGGTGTAATTAAATTAGTTGAGGCAAGTTTGGGGAATTCAGATATATAATCAAACCTATGATGGGAAACTTGATACAATATCTAGTTCACACTGTGAATAAACATTCAAAACATGATTTAATTATGGGGAGATTCAAAGACATTATTTTCAAGATGTGAAAATTGTTCATGAAGTGAGATATAATTCATAATGTGAATGATATTTTTCTTATTTTATTCCAAGGTGATGTTTTTCTCATATTATATCCATAAAACATTCATGATTTGTATCTATTATCCATGGTGTAAATGTAGTAGGTTATAGAAAATTTCATGACCCAAAAGACTTTTCATTTCTCATTCAACTCCTTTTAAGTTACTCTAAACACTAGGTCCTCTCCAGGTGTTTTGGGATCTCTCCTTCAGTTTTGTCACCTTCATTTAATTCTCAAATGGAAAATTGATCCTATTATTCTAGTGCAGTGAGTCCATCCTTATTCCAAAATGGTTCTATTCTATTATCTTGGATCATCACTATTTAGATCAAAGATTTTTTATCAGATCTAGAGGTTTTTTCACTGTCTAATGAGTGATTATAAATTTATTCGGTATTTGAAATCATGGATTTGGAGTCTATGCATCAAATGGCCCATGGTCGTTGTCAAAAAATGGATCATCTCAGGTATGTTTGAACATAAATTACCTTTAGGGTGTGGTTTCTTCTCAATATTGATCCTAAGATTATAAATAGTGTCAATTTGGGGTTGGTTATAGGATTTAATGGTGCTTTTTGACTTGGACGGTGACCCTTTCTCTTAAATATGAACTAATATATAGATATATATAATATAATACTATACATATAATTGTATATTTAATAATATGAATTTAATACAGGTATTATTATGTATGTATTACATAAAAATGATAATATATATATATATGTGTGTGTGTGTGTGTGTGTGTGTGATATAAATATTTATTTCTCCCAAATGGATCTAATTTAAAATTCATTATGAATAGATTAAATGGATTAAATATTTGATGGATAAGATTCAATGAATAATTATAAATGGTAATAATTTAATACAGATACATAAATATGGTTGATACATTTCATTGAATAAAATGTGTCATCGATGGCTATATAAAGGGATTCAATCCCTCTTGTCATTTACAACCAATTGTGAGCAAACCTATCAATTATTTGTTCCTCCAATAATTCTATTTATCATTTTAGATGAAGGTGATAGTACCCATTCAACATTTGTGTATATTCATGGTATGATCATTGATCCATTAGTCAGTGTTCCCCCCTCATAGGTAGGGTGATTTTGTTCACTACTTCATAGTTTTCATCAAGCATTCTCCTTCAGTGACGAAGAAGATGAAGAAGATTTCTACTGTTAGAATTTTCTTGGTACTATATTTTACATATTTATTTACATGTTGATTCTTAAAGATATATATACCTTTTTGGATAATATTCCACTGCATTTGATCATATTATGATCTTATAAAACCCATCAGTGATATCTAAGTGAAGAATTATTTTCATGAGTAAGTGCATTTAAAATTTTATGAAAAAAACACTTTTATTGTAAAATGAGATTTTTATGCCTGGAAATAAATATAAAAAATTTTATTTATTAATTAAATAATATTATTATTTAATTACGTTTGTTAATAATATTTATTAAATGGATAAAAAATCAGAATCACATCAATAAGGCTTAATAAAATTTGTCTATTAACCCTTTTCAAATATGAAAATGTCACATTTATTATTCTTTTTTATGACAATAAATAATGTATTTATTTTAATTGAAAGACTTTAGTTATGAATTTAATTTTATTATTTATAAATTGTTTATAAATAATAAAAATTATATTCTGAAATATTTCTAAAAATTTATAAATGTGTTCTTATAAATTAGGTAAATATAAAATGTTTATGGTTAATTGATAAATATTTTTAAAATATCTTTTGTCTTTTAAATGGCATGTTTTATGATATAAAATAAAATTTTTATTTATAAATCCTAAAAGGTTATTTATAAAGTGTTTATAAATTACATCATATATTATATTTAGATTATATAAAAATGTCTATATACAAGATATTGAATAATAAAATGTTTATAATTCAGGATATACCATATAGATTTTATTTAATATAAAATAAAAAGGGGTTAATATTGAAATGAATATAAATTTTTTTATAATATTTATAATTTATAAAATGTTTATAATTTGAATTTATTTATGAATATCTCATAAATGTCTCATGTTTTGGAAAATAATTAATTTATTAATTTATTTGTTATGTTTCCCTTTTAATAATTTTTAATTCATAATTTATTAATTTGAAATTGTTCATATTAAATGGGCCTTCTTTTGAATACAATTTAATCCACATCAAAAATTGTTTTGAAAAATGATATAATCATGGTTTAAATAATAATTAAGTATATGATATTTAGATTATGTAAGATGTTCACATAATATAATGTTAATTATAAATTGTTTATAATTCATATAATATCATAGATTTAAAAAAATCCCTATAATGATATATATATGAAACAGTTCATATTGAAAATAATATAAAGTGTTTATATTCCAAAATATGGGATGTACATATTGTTAATAATGTAATTATAAAAGGGTCTATAATTAACTTTTCTTTTAGAAAATGTTCATAAATGTTTACCTATTGTTTAAATAGTTAAATATTTTATTTATTTAATTGTTATTCCTAGTTTTATTCATAGTTATAATTTTTTTATATTATGGTTGAATGAATTCTAAAATTTTTATGGTGAATTTATTCTAGGATAGATTATTTCATATCATGCTAGGTTTGATATCAGAAAATTTAGTTTTTGTCTACTTTTCCCCTAGTTTGTAATTTTATTTATGAGCTTCATAATAGTTTTTCGGCATTTATTATTCTTATTTGGAGTTAGATATATCATGAATTGAACTATTTATTAAGTAATGTATCCCCGTTTAGATGGAATTAGGGTTAGCCCACCTTCTTTATTAGAGGCTTGTCTTAAGTGGGAAAGTGAATGGGGATTGCGATCTATCACTCCAGGATTACTCATGTGGAGTTTTTCATTATCATATAACTATATGGATTTATAGGAATTGTTTATATACCTTATACAGATGATTCATTTGTATTTGAATGAATATATATGACTTCTATTTTTAGGTGATTTACACATACTTGTTTTTTGTGTAAAAAGCTACACATTAATGTGGTGTGAAAATATTAATTTAGTGGAAGGAAAAGGGATTCCAAAACAGAATCATTAAATTCTTTCATACGTATAAATAGAATAAAAATGATAAGATGAGTCTTTCATATGATTTAATAATTACGAATTTAATATGAATATGACATATATAAAATGGGTGATATCTTAAAAGAAAACTCCACAAATAATTTGTCTAAGATTCCTTCCAAAGAGACAGATTCAAGAAATCGATCATCCAACCTAGTAGGCCAGGATAAAGATTGTTGCACCTAGATTATCTTATTTATGGTAAAAAAGTAATGAGTGACTCTTGATTATTATGTGGGTGGTTCGTGCTAAATATGGATTCCCTTAGATCAACCTTTTCAAGCTTATTTTTATGCTCGTTTTGGGTAACACTAATGGGTGACCCTAATAGGATTATGTTACCAGAAAAATATAATTGAGTGAGTATATAAATATGGATTTGGATCTGTGGTTATATGCTCAACTATCCATGAATCCAAATAATTATTATCTGGTTGATTCCCTTATAAGATATAAAATTAATGGGAGAAATGCTAAAGAAACCCAAGACATAGTGAATTAGGGATCTTGTATCACTAAATGGATATGATATATGGGGTCATCAATATTAATGAGAGAACATTAATTAAATCCCAAATGAAAAGATATAATACATGATATTCATTTCATGAATTTTTTTATTGTATATAAATTGAATCACCATCAATTTAAACTTTATGATCATTACTTGAAAAAGAAAAAAACCAAATGGAATCCATTTCCTTGATTGGTATATAAATTTGGGAATTATTCATAAATAAGAAGAAAATTTATATGCATTGGAATAACCACATCCTAGCAAACCGACTGGATAATTTAATCAACAAAAGGGTTTATTTACCTATAATAATAATCAATAGGATTCTCAAGTACTATCTACATTCATGTTGGTTAAAATAGAGTGAGAATATTAAATGAAACATGAGACTTTCAATTCCTTAAAAATCATTGATAACATCAAAAGTCTCTATCAAAAACAAGCAAGGCATGAATTGGATAATGTTTCTAAGATTTTTTTCATTGTAAGATGATATAGGGAACCTCAGTATCCACCAACATACTAAATATGATTGGGAACGTAATTGAATTGGAATGGTTGGGTTCACCTCTAAAGCTTTAATTCTAAACATATTTCATTCAATTGTAACTACCGAAAAGGTTCCATCAGTTTGTTGTAAATCACAATATGAATGAAATATGAAATCCTTTTCTTGATCACCTCAATATGTTGAGAATTTCTAAATAATACATGGGACGTTTAGGCTCTAGTACCTTACTAATGGTACAAAAGAAGATTTGAAAAAAAAATGACACGAGAGGGAAGAAAAGATATCATGGAAAGTCCACAATTCCTATCAAAATAGTAAAGAAAAAGGAAGGATGGTGTTTCAATTATGAAAACATAGTACATTAGAGACGAAATTGTATATATTACCTAAAGGGATGGAATATTCCACATAGATCAACCACTTCAGGTACATAATTTATATAATTCATTTCCTTTATAGTATATCATACCATTTGAATGATTAATCATGGGGTTAATATCCATGTGATAAAGAAATAGTGTCACTATTGGAAAAGAAGACTATACCAATGGTTTGGAACCATTGGTATATGTCTCCAAACCATTTTTATATGTTATACTAATGGTTTGGGTGGTCTTTGGCTTGTTTGGAATCAGTATAAACCTATAACAATGGTTTCCCAAAACAATTAGTATAATTAATTCAAAAAAACGTCGTCTTGTTTTGATCACCGGACCTCTGATTTATATATCAATAACCTAACCAATAAGAAAAAAAGTATTTTTGAAACATAATATGATAAATATTTATATGTATATTTATAAGTAAATTATTTATTTATTTATTCAATGTTATTAGATAAAATAATTTGTTAATAATCAAAATACTTATACCAACAGTTTTCCAAACCATTGGTATAGGTATTTTGAATTTTGGGCAAATACCAAAAGTTTTGGAAAAACTATTGGTATAGAGTCATTAAATTGTTGATATATCAATTGTTTTAGCAAAACTATTGGTATAAACATCACTTATTCCAATGATTTTAGAGAAACCATTGGTATAGGTTCATTTAATCAAAGTTATAGCAATATTTTTTCCAAAACCATTGGTATAGTGTTATATAATGGTACCTATACAAACATTTTCTCCAAACCATTAGTTTGGGTTAATTTTATTGTACCTATACAAATGGTTTGGCCAAAACTGTTAGTATAGGTCTAGTATTTGGTAGTGTGTTGTTGTATCGGAGACTTGGATACTTCTGGCTCATATGATTTTTTCATAAGATGTGTATTTCCTTATTGTTTTCATAAGAAGATCTACTGAGTAATAGTTATTTTAAATAGTATGGATTTTAATACACATAGGTATGATTTTTTCAATTCTATGATTTTATTTATGGAGACTAAAATGACATGTTATGGGTAGTGAATCCATACTATTTCCATTTAAGATAAAATTCATAAAAAATGTATGAATTCAAGAAACTTTAATCAAATATACTAAAAACATAGAGAATGGATAAACCGAGAATATGATGTATGGATTCCAGTATTTTGAAAAAAATATATCTAGTAAAAGTTCTAACATGAATAAGAAAAGTTAGTTAAAAAGTTCAACAATGTTTCTTCAAGCATCCAATCAAGGTAGTTAAAACCATGAGTTTTCTAGGAGATGGAATTTTGATTCCATAAATAGTATTATTTAGAATAACTAGAGGATTTTAGGAAGCATCGTTGAATTTATACATCATTTATGGATGTTATAGAAATGGATTATTAGATTCTGAAAATCATGTGAAAGTAATATTATATTTTAAAAAGTGTTATAAATATATGGGAGGTGAAAATAAAAGGAATAATTATATGATCTTTTAACTTAAATAAATGAATATAAAATTTTAAACATCCTAATGTAAAACATAGTATCAAGACCAAAAGAATCTAAATAAATGATGTTTATCTTTATCTTGTTTCACTTATGTTACAAGAAGATGTATAATAAAAAAGGGTTAGTATGAGATAATTAATTGTATAGAGATAGATTATAATTCATGAAGTTCTATAACATGTTTTTAGAAGAGTAAATGGTTAAAAATGTCTTATCTGGTATAAAATGTTTCTCTGAATATTTTTCAAAATATACAGAAATGAGTTCCTTTTACCCATTGGTGGGATATTTTAAAAATGTATTCTTTTTAAGTAAGAATGTTTCAAATAGATAGAATAAAATATATGAAATGGAAACAATAGTTTATATTTTAGATATTCATACTAATATGAAATAAATTTTATTTCATAAAAACATATTAATTTGTGTTGATCATTAGAATGATATTCTAAATTGAATATAATTCCTAAAAGTCTAATGGGAGTATTTTTAGAGTTAGAGAAGTTCAATGTTAACAAATAAATGATTGTACCAAATTTAGTTTAACTATTTCTTATATAAAATACAATCCCCATGTGTGGCCTTTTAAAACCCTCCCAATAAGGGAACCCTCTCCCCACTAAGAGATCACTCCGGAGAGAGCCCGGATGGGAAGGATCCATTCCCAGCTGTGATTGCATAGCATCCTAGAGGTTGAAACCCTGAATGAAGATGATTGGACACAAAAATCCGTCAACACGGGTGGGTTGAACTTCATTTTACCCAACCAAACATCTATTGGGTATCCCAAAAAGATATGTGGATCCCATGGGAGGATGAAATTTACCCAAGAGTGGGCTCCTTGGAATCAAACTCAGCACCTTCTAAAGAACACTATGGTTATGCTGCTCTCTTTCACCACTACACCATCACTGAAGAGGCACCGGATTTATTTAATGTGATTATTTAATTAAATCTTAAAGAGGTAGGATACAAGATAATAAAGAAAAATTCAAATAGTTACATTTATTTGTTGTGATAAAGTTAATATAACTGTAATGACAACATATTTACAATGTAAAATTCACTTGATTTTTAAAAGGATTAAGAAATAATTATAATGGGAAATATAAGTGTTTATATATTTTTACCCTAATGAATTGAATTTCACTTTATCTTAAAATTGTTTAGTATATTCTGGATAAAAATGTATTAAGTGTTACATGTGTTCATCATAACAAGTGAATATCATTATTCCCTAAACTATTATACCAGTAAATACACAATGTTTATCAATTGGTATCCTAAAAGGGTTTATGGTGTAACTATAGTGATAAATGTAAAGAGTTACATTAGATACAAAATAAAATGGATATCAAATAATCCTTAAATTGAATTTATGATGCACTGGTAAAGTAATAATGTAAATAGTTACATTATTTACAAAAAAAATCAAGTAAAAAGTTTGATGGAAAAGCATACAATGATGATGGTGATATACGTATAAGGATTTATAAGTATCTAATAGAAAATAACATTATAACATTCTATGTTATGATGTTAAGAAGTTTTAGTACAAGATCAAATAACTGAACATACAGAATATGATTCCTAAGGATCACAATTATTCATACATTCATTCTTCTTAAATGTTACTCACTAAGTGGTTAGTGGGAGTATTTTATCATATGGTCACATATGGATGTGATGGAAATTACATATTGATGTAATGTTAAAAAAATGAATCCATTACCGAAAAAATTTCATGAGGTTCATGTTATATCTCTTTAAGAGATTGGTTTCAATGGTAGTAAAAATATAATTTATTTATAATAAAATAAATCTCCTTTTATCATCCATTAATGCGTGTTAAAACTTTACTTTACATGAATGGTCTAATGACAAATATCCCCTCAATTTATAAACATTGAGTTGTCCCTAACTGATAATCATCATGGAATTTAATTTGTTGTGATGGTATGTAATGGCTACCTTGAATATATTTTTATATTGAAAAGGGGTGTCTATAAGATATTGAAGAACATATTCTTGAGTTAATAATTAGAGACGTTTTACATAATAATAATATAATAAATTATATTTCATGGGATGTCATACAATCATAAATATACATAGGGGTGTATGATTGTTATGATTCCTTTTTACCAGAGGTTGGAGAGATACCTATCAGGAGAACTTTTATACTTTGATGCCAAACCACCACATGAACTTAGTCAGTCAGGGGTGGTTGGGTATGTGGATGATCATTTTATCTGTTGGAGTATAACCAATAAGTGATATTTCCCCTTGTATGACAAGAAAATACATTTGGTCATTGATTTAAATAGACTAAATAAATTCATGGTCATGAATAGTTGTTTCACATATGATGTGTTCAACTAAGTGGAAAAGGGAAATGTGATTTTATTATCTGATTGATGAAAGAAATGTGATTTATTCATCAACTTGGTCAAAATTTTTTAGAGAATAAAGACAATGATGAAAGGAATATACTATCGTGACATGTTCCTTGACTAGTGGTCACATGATGTCCTAGAAAAAGGGATTATGTAAGATACATATGATGTATATGATACATATTGTGGTGGTCGTATTCATATGGATATATGAGTATTTTTTTATGGAGATCACACTAGACCCCTTAGTAGATTAAAATTAACTAATGATTTTATAGAGGCCGTTCATTGATTACATCTATTAAAAAAAGATTTCATAGTTTTTGACAACATTGTTTGGCCCGTAGGGCCATGCAGTTATGCCCTTGGATAAGGACAAATTTTTTATAAATTATTTTTTACAAATGATGATATTCTGATGAAAACATGTATCTAAAATTGTTTAGATGTATTCACAGATATAGTGAAATTACGAATAATGAACCTATATGGTTTTAATTATAGTAGTAAATTTTCAAATATTTACTAATATATATAAAAAATATGATATTATATAAATAATACTATATTTAATAATATAGATTTGATACAAGTATTATTTTTCATATATTAAATTCAAGCGATAATAAATATATGTATAAATAGTGTTTATTATCAATCCATTATGAATAGATTAAATGACTTGAATATTTGTTGAATGGGATTCAATGAATTTATATAAATGGGAATAAATGTTTATAGATAAATGAATATGCATGACACATTTCATTTAATGAAACATTTCATGGATGGATATATAAAGGGATGTGATCACTTCAATTATTTACATTTGGTTGTGAGAAAGCCTATCAATTCTCTCTTCCCTCCATACTGTTGTTTATCATCTAACATGAAGGCTAGATCACCCATTAATCATTCAGTTATACTCATGATATGATCGTATATCCATTGGCCTATATTCCCCCCTTGATGCTAGAGTGATTTTTTCACTACTTCATGATCTTTATCAAGCATTCTCCTTCACCGACTAAGACGAATTTTGCTACTAATGAAATTTTCCAGGTACTCTATTTTACGTATTTATTTATGTAATAATTTTTAACGATATATATGCATGTGTTTGGGTCATGTTCCACTGTATATGATCATATGATCATCATAAAAACTGATCACTTTCTACAGAATCATTGTTACACCTAAGGTAGGAAACCCTTGACTTTAGAGCATGTTTTTATGGGTTCTTGACATAATTGTTGGTTTTTTTGTAGACACCTGATAATTATATTAATTCTTAATCACATTAATGTGGATCTATTATTGTGTTTTCATATGGATATAAATGATGAGGAAACATTCTTAATTTGATTTAATTCTTGATCCATTAATTGTTTCTTGTATTGTAGGCTTGTGGTGTTCTTTTGTCTTCTGTAGTTGAGTGTACAGGTTCATTATAGCAAATTAATCCATTTGAGAGATGTTTCAGACAATTTTTTGATATGAATTAACCTATATCATCATGTGGGGTGTGTAAACCATGTTTTTGTACTATTCCATGAAAGGGGATGTGTCGGGTAGTCAGTCGACGTTCCTTCTGGCATGGTGCCAAAGTAGGTAGAGATTTTATCTGTGGATCCAACATATGTATAATTCTTGTGTGATATTATTTCTCTTTATATTTTTCTATTAAATTTCATTTAATACACCAAAATATATTTTATTCACTTATTTTAATGGTCATTTTTGGTGTTCAACTGAGACTTGTACTCACACCCTACTAAATAATTTGGATGTGGTTGTAGATTTCATGGTTAAGGATGTGAAAAGGGAAAGGCCCCTATAGTGGATGGTTGAGTAGGTTTTACAGAGGATTCAGGCAATTATGGATGGAGTTTTGGATGGATGTATGTTTTTTATTTTATCTTCAGGATTTAGCACGTACTTGGGTTCCTTTTTTAGCGACGTTTATGTATTTGACATTCCAAATTGATACTGTATTGGTTGGTATTTTTTGTTTTCATTGATACTCAAATGATCTTTTATTTACTCATTATTTTATGATTACTTTTTATTTATTCTTTATTTATACTCTGCTATTACGTAGTACATAAGGAATATTCTTCCCATTTTATTCCATAGGCCCTTGCTACTAGTCAAAAACCTCTTGTGTAAGGGGAGGAGTGCATGAGGTCGAGTGAGACTCATGCTGTAACATCCCAGGTAAATAATGAATAAAACATTTTCGTATTTATTAATATTTACGAATTAAATATTAATTTTACTTTAAAGGGGTTTCTATGTTCGATAGCGTACCCGATATGCAACGATGAGTTCCTTTGAAAACTTACGTTGCACACTAGTAATATAATAATATTATTTTAAATGGTAGTTAACATGTTGTCGTTGTATTGGCAGGAATGGATAGAAATAACTAAAATATGATTATAAATGTTTTAAATGTTTTTACATTTATCCAATAAAAGATAAAGGCTTAAAATACAGAAAGAATTCAATTTTAGGCATTTATACCCTAATTTTCACTAAGGGTTCACTTATCACCTTTTGACGGAGAACCATCATTAAATTTAGTTTTGATCAATCTTATAAATTCTAGTGGACCAAATATAACTCTTTTTTAGAATCGGGACATCAAAATTTACTTTGTGTAAATTTTTGGTATCTTTCTGAAAAAGTTCATTTTTTAATGAATAGTGTAAAATGTTGTATTTTAATTCAAAACCACTTTTTAATATAATTTATTTATATGATTATATTATCATTTTAATTGATTTTAAAGTGAAATTAGAAAATATTTTTACCATTAAATCCAATAGTGGTCGTTGGAATTAATTTCTCTTTGAAATCGGACTTAAACTAGTGTCAATCTTTTGATACTTATTGTTTCATAAAAACACGCTATTTGTCATGACAGTGGAAATTAATTATTAAATTAATTAATGTGACTTATATGTTTTGAATTTTGTAAAATAGACTTCATTTTTGAATTCAGAATATCAAATATAGCTTAGGGTGGATTTTTGGTATTTTTCTGAAAAACATCAATTTTTGATGAATAATGAAACCACTAAGTGGTACTTATAAAAACTGATTTTTCATTTAAATGAAATTTTACCACTTTTGTGTTTTGAATTTTAAAAATCCGACATACATGGTTGTCATTATGAAGTAAAATGTGGTTCAATGAGATTAAAATAATTTTTTTGGTGAATAGTAACTCTTAAGTTCTTAATCGTGATTAGAGGTAATTAGTGTAGTTTAAGGTAAGAATAATGTTTTAATAAAATAAAATGACCTAGACACATGTCCTACCCTCATTGGATGTGTCATGGCCGACCATGAAAATCCATGGGTCAACTTGGGGACCCCATTTAGCCACTTTGGTTTGAAAATGACATAAATACCTTTTATTTAATGTTAAAGTAAAAAATGACACAAACATGAAATGTTTTACTAAAACAATTTTTACAAGGGGTTATACAAGTCATATTTTTGACTATAAATAGTAATTGGAAATATAAAAATATTTCCTACATCATAGTATTTTTTTTATAATTTTTAGACATGAAGTAAATTAAATTATTTATGACATCATGATGATACAGCGATGACCTCATTATTTAACAATTTAAATAAAATGGAACGATAATGTAAAATCTAAGACCTGCACATGTCCAAAACCTATTGGATGAGTGGATATAGAACTCTCATCACCTTATCCTCGAAATACATCAATTTGGGACCTTTAAAATCCGAAACTCTTTTGAAAATAAAGTAACATTTTGTAACTTTACAAGAGTGCCCCTCCTCTCCTCTTATAAAATGCCCCCAACTCTACCTCCTTACCCACACTCCCAAAGCCTCTGGCTCGGCCAAACCCTGCCCATTTTGTCTCTCCACTTATCTATATTACACCTTGAAGCCTCACTTTGGGCAGAATTCTTCCCAAGGAAGCCTTTGAGCTCAAACCAAAGGGAGTTACCCGATTTTTTGGTAATGTCTTCTTTTGAGTCCCTTTGTTTTATTTTGCTTCTCCAACCCCCTAAACTCTTTTTATTCTTTTCTTTTGTAAAAACTCCAGTATCCTCAATATACTAGGATTTTTTTTATATGAAATATTCGAGCTACACTTACACACCCCTACATCTAATGGTTAAAGAACCTACTGTTTCCGTGGATGGCGAATTTCTGCCTCCCGAAACGATGATTGTTCAACATTATTTTAACACCTTTAAAGGTGTCCATTAAGATGAAAATATACTGATATATGATATATAATATGTTTATGTTTTCTTTAAGCTTCTGTATTTTTCATTTTGGGAATACCTTTATGGTTTCCATTATGGGTAAACGCGATATCTTCATTTAAGGAAGTGCGGACTACCGCCCCCTCAAAGTGATTTGATTCGTTAATGCCATATGTGGGACGTATAAAGGATGGATTTAAAGTTATTATATATGATGTTATACAGGAATTATATTATACCTCTATATCATTATTATTTCATTCCATTAAAGTATGAGATAGAAATGAAAGTAGCGTTCATGCATACGTACGTCTTACCGTCTCCATGAACGGTGCATTTCATTTCTTATCCCCAGATGTAATGTACTATTAAAAGTACATGTATATAATGGATATATATGATTAATGATACATCTAAATGATGAATATAATTCTGTAATTAAAATATACATACCTCTCATTTAGTTTTAATTCCATTAATATGACAAAGAAATGAAAGTAGTGTTCATGCGTACGTACGGCTTACCGTCTCCATGAATGGTGCATTTCATTTCTTACCTCTAAATGATTATGTAATATTATAAATTCATTTATATACTGTATATATATGATATATATTATATCTACATCATGAGTATAACTCTGGATATAATGGATACATGAACAACTTGTAATTATAAAGAGCATATTTTTGACTCAAGTACCAATGATCGTTAAAACGACCGTTAATAACTTAAATAATTACATAGTGTTCATGACATGGTAATAAGTGATATAAAAGGAATAATGATCTTGAAAAAGGTTCTCAAGCAAGTATAAATTAACTTAAGTTTATTATTCAGGACGTTAAAGAACGATCGAGTCAAGTCGGACCCGAGGTAAGGGACTTCGTCTCAATCTCCTTTCATTGAGGCATATGTCGTTTTATACACAACTTTCTTTTATACGGTGTATAAAACCCTTTGACTTTCACTTTTATTCAAAAGGAATCTTTTTATATGAAGCATTTTACTAAACAACAAAAGGGAATTTTTTTGTCGTACGTATGCGGCGACAACGACTTCTCTGCCGCCACGGGTATTATCTGGTCTTTGGCTTCCTTAACAAGCCGTAATGTTTTTTTTAAAATGAAATAAATACCATATACTCTTTTATGTATTTTGTTATTGAAAATGGTTTTTATAATGGATTTTTTATGTCAATATATTTGAGTGATATATTGTGATCAAAGTGTGGAAATGTTTTCTTTCCTTTATGTTTGCTTTATGTCTTGTGATTTTATAATGGTACTTGGACATTTGACGAGTGGTTACGTGATGAACCATATGACGGGTGGTGCCATGAATACTAGGATGGGTGGTTATGTTATAACCTCCAATGCATTGGGTTTGGAAGTCGGCCATATGGCTATTCCATTAATTTTGTATGGAAGTTGGCCGTATGGCTATTCCATTAAGTGATAAGTGTGGAAGTCGACCATATGGTTATTCCACTTAAGTATGTTTTTGTCCCAAGTTACCTTTATATATGTTATGTGTTCTTTATATGGTTTTTATGGTAATCCTTTGGTTACAAAAAGGTATGTAATGATATTTTATTCAGTGAAGAGTTTTTACTACTTCATGAAGGTGAAGGTATTACTTTGATAAAGTATACATGGTTTACTTCATGTTTGAAAAACTAACAGTTTTCATTCTTTGTGTATCCCTTACTGAGCTTTTTATTCTCACACCAAGTTTTTTTGAAATGTTTTTGATAGGAATTAATGTGGAATAGGGTCAAGGATGGGATAAAGGGAAAGTCATGCTATATAAAACATGGAACTAGACATGTTTCTTTTTAAGAGTTTTTTTTATTTTATGGAATCTTAGTAGAAGTGTCTACTTTGTAATCTTTTGAGATGTAATAGTTATGTCCTAATTCTCTAAAACTCTAAACCTAAAAATATCCTCAATGTGAATTATTCATTTAATTCAATATTAAGTAAGGTTTAAGGCCGGGGCCTTATAGTTGGTATCAGAGGTCGGTTTAGACAACTTTTGGAGTTAGAAGAGTGTTAAATTATAATATGATTGTAATGATATAGCATTTACGGATTACCATGTTGCTTCACCTAAGATATTTCTATGTTCAGAATGGTTTTCCGCAGAGGAAACAAAGAAGCTATGTTGGGACGACATCAGGAGGAATACAACCTTCTAAGTCAGCAACCTGAGATGGTCGGAATCGAAACTGAACAGTTTGTTGTAGTGATGGCACAGTTGACTCAGGCTATAAATGGTTGTGGTATCCATGCACGAGATTAGCCAGATCAACCGTAGAGGAACATTTCAGTGGTAGAACATTTCATGAGGCAACATCCCCCATCATTCAGAGGATCATCTGACCCTGTTCAAGCTGATGGGTGGATTAAAGCACTGGAGAATATTTTTGATGTCATGGGGTGTTCAGAACATCAAAAGGATAGTCTTACTTTTTACCGTTTTGAAGGGGCAGCTGATCAGTGGTGGTCGATGGTAACAAACATCAGGGATAGTGATGAGATTGAGGATCTTCACTGGGACGAACTCAAAGGTATGTTTCGTGAGAATTATTTTCCTAAGGCTGTTTGACATAGGATGGAAAAGCAATTCTTGGAATTGAGGCAAGAGGAAGACTCAGTGGCTGCCTATGAAGCAAAGTTCACTCGATTGGCAAGGTATGCTCCAAACTTCATACGAGATCTTGATAGTAAAATAAATCGTTTTTACTCAGGGTTAAATCCAAAGTATCGAAGGGCTTTAGCTTCTCGTGAGTTCAAAAGTTATGAAAAATTTGTTTGATGTGCGGAGAAGGTGGAAATGGAGTTTGCTGATGATCAGGTGTTCTATGACAAACAACAGAATAAGTGGTCCAGTTGGAAGGCAAAGGGGAAGAATTCACCAAAGAAGCAAGGAGGTAAGAAAACCAAATATCCATCCTGTGAGAAGTGTGGTAAAATGCATACTTGAGAATGTTTATCCAAGTCTGGTAAGTGATTTCGGTGTGGTAAGTCTGGTCATATTGCTCGTAACTGTAAGGAAGATGATCAAGCATGCAATGAAAAGCCAGCGGTAAGATGTTTTATGTGTAATGAAATGGGTCATTATGCAAATGAGTGTCTAATGAAGAACTCGACTGAGGGAAAGCAGCAAGACTACAAGAAGAAAGAGGTGGTGAAATCCTTTGCAACAACTTCAGCAGATGTTGGGACATCGAATGAAGTGGTATCAAGTACACTGTTTGTTTGTTCAGAATATGCCAATGTGTTGTTTGATTCAGGTTCTACACACTCTTTCATTTCTAAGAAGTTTTCTAGTAAATTGGAAATTCCATATCAAGATAGGAACCCTGAACTTATGGTAAAAACACCTGGAGGTAACGTTGATACAAAAAGGAATTATAAGAACCTTCCTATCATTGTGTGTGGAAAGAATCTACCAGCAAACCTTATTTTTTTGCCTCTAGTAGAGTTTGATGTTATTTTGGGCATGGATTGGCTTTCTGTTTATCATGCTAAGATTGAATGCAAAGCTAAAATGGTTTCTTTTCAGAAAGATTTTTAGTTACTGTACAAGAATGAACCCTTGATTTTGATAACACATCAGGAAGTTGAGAAACTAGTAAAAGAAGGAAATGAATGTTACCTTGCACATATTGTTGAAAATAAAGGAACTGATCAGATTAATGATGTGACAGTGGTAAATGAGTACCTTGATGTTTTTCCTGATGAGTTTCCTGGTATTATTCATGATTGGGAAGTTGAATTTACTATTTACTTAGTTCCTGATTCTAAGCCAATTTCAAAACCCCCTTATCGAATGGCTCAAGTTGAACTTTTAGAGTTAAAGAAACAATTGCAGGAGTTATTAGATAACGGTTTCATTCGACCTATCACATCACCATGGGGTGATCCTATCTTGTTTGTTAAAAAGAAAGATGGCTCAATGAGACTTTACATTGATTATAGAGCCTTGAATAATATTACTGTTGAGAACAAGTATTCTTTGCCTCATATCGATGATTTGATTGATCAGCTCTAGGGAGCTCAGTATTTTTCGAAGATTGACATGAGGTCGGGGTACCATCATTTTAAAGTAATAGAAGCAGACATTCTAAAGACTATGTTCCGTACTAGATATGGCCATTATGAATTCATAGTTACGCCTTTTGGGTTAACCAATGCACCTGCTATATTCATGGACCTTATGAATAGAATTTTCCATGAGTTCTTGGATAAGTTTGTGTCTGTTTTCATTGATGATATTTTGGTGTTTTCTAAAAGTAAAGAGGAGCATGAAAGTCATTTAAGGGTTATCATGAAAACATTAAAAGAAAAAAGACTATATGGAAAATTTAGCAAGTGTGAGTTTTGGTTACAACAAATTTCTTTCCTGGGTCACATTGTTTCAAAAGATGTCATAACTGTTGATCCTTCTAAAAAAAAGTTGTTGAAGAATGGCCAAGACCCACAACTGTAACTGAGATCCGTAGTTTCCTTGGTTTGGCAGGTTACTACCAAAGGTTTGTTGAAAATTTTTCATGGTTATCTAGTCCAATGACTAAGCTAACTCGTAAGGGTGTTAAGTTCATCTGGACAAAAGAATGTGATGATTGTTTTCAGGAGTTAAAAAGAAGATTGGTGAATGCTCCAGTTTTGGCACTTCCTTCCAGGAATGGTGAGTTTGTTATATAGAGTGATGCTTCATTGAAGGGACTTGGCTGTTTCCTTATGAAGAATGATCAGGTAATTGCTTATGCTTCACGTCAGATGAAAACTCATGAGATAAATTACCCTACACATGATTTGGAATTAGCTGCTGTTGTTTTTGCTTTAAAATTTTGGAGGCATCATTTGTATGGAGTAAAGTGTGAAATATATACTGATCACAAAAGTTTAAAGTATTTATTCACTCAGAAAGAATTGAACATGAGATAGAGGAGATGGCTGGAATTAATCAAGGATTATGATTGTACAATTCACTACCATCCAGGAAAAGCAAATAAAGTGGCAGATGCTTTGAGTCGAAAAAAGTAATGCTTCATTAACCATGCTATGTTTGGAATGAGATCCTTTGGTTTTTGATTTGATGAACTTTGGAATAGAATTTGTTGGTGCAGGAAGTTCTTCTGTTTTGTTTCTGGTATCATTGAGATCATCCCTATCAGACAGAATTAAGCAAGCACAGAGGGAAGACAGTGAGTTGCAGAAAAAGGTAGAGCTGGTTCAGAAGGGTAAGTTTCCTGAATTCAACATTGATAGTGATTATGTTTTGAGATTTGGGAAGAGATTATGTGTGCCTTGTGATTCACAGTTGAAGAATGAGTTGTTATGTGAGGCTCATAGTTCCCCGTTTTCAGTTCATCCTAGCAGTACTAAGATGTATAGAGATCTGTGGGAGCATTACTGGTGGGATGGAATGAAAAGGGATATTGTTGATTTTATTGTGAACTATTTGACTTGTCAGCAGGTTAAATCAGAGCCGTAGTTACCGAAAGGGATGCTTCAGCCTTTACCAGTGCCAGAGTGGAAAGGGGAGAATATATCCATGGACTTCGTTGTGAGATTACCGAGGACATCTCGAGGTAATAATGCAATATAGGTTATTGTTGATCACTTAACTAAATCTACTCATTTCCTTTCTATACGAGATAATTTTTCCCTAGATCAACTTTCCTGTTTGTATCATAGAGATATAGTCAGGTTACATGGAGTTCCTCTCTCCATTGTATCTGACCGTGATCCCAGGTTTACTTCTAACATTTGGAAAGGCCTTCAGAAGTTGTTGGGTACTGAATTAAATTTTAGTAAATATTTTCATCCTCAATCAGATGGGCAGTCAGAACGAACAATTCAGACCTTGGAGGATATGCTACGAGCTTATTCGATGGATTATCAGGGAAGTTGGGACCAACATCTTTCTTTGGTTGAGTTTTCATATAATAACAGTTTTCATTCCAGTGTACAGATGGAACCATTTGAGGCATTATATGGGAAGCGGTTTCGAACTCCAGCATTTTGGGATGAAGTGGGTGAAAGGATGCGGATGGGACCAAAATTGGTAGAAGAGATGGTAGAAAAAGTTCAGTTGATTTAGAAACACATGAGAATAGCTCAGAGCAGGCAGAAGAGTTATGCGGATAACCGGAGGAAGGATCTATCTTTCGAGGCAGGTGATCATGTTTTTCCCAAGGTTTCTCCATGGAAAAGTGTGATGAGATTTGGTAAGAAAGGAAAGCTGAGTCCAAGGTTCATTGGACCATATGAAATTCTAGAGAAAGTTGGATTAGTTTCATACAGAGTGGAATTACCTCCGAGATTATCTCAGGTACACAATGTTTTTCATGTTTCGATGCTGAGAAAGTATATTCCAGATCCATCTCATGTTTTGAGTCCATAGGTAGTTTAGCTGGAAGACAACCAATCTTATGAGGAACAACCGGTCCAGATTCTTGACCACAGGGAGAAAGTTTTTGCAAATAAGGTAATCTACCAGGTAAAGGTTTTGTGGAAAAACCATATGGTTGAAGAGGCAATGTGGGAATCTGATAATGCTATGAGGTATAAATACCCCCACTTATTTTGATAAGTGAATAAAATTGTGAGGAAACAATTCCCAAAAGGGGGGAAGGATGTAAAATCCCAGGTAAATAATGAATAAAACATTTTCATATTTATTAATATTTACTAATTAAATATTAATTTTACTCAAAGGGGTTGTTATGTTCGATAGCGTACCCGATACGCAACGATGAGTTCCTTTGAAAACGTACTTTGCACACTAGTAATATAATAATATTATGTTAAATGGTAGTTAACATGTAGCCATTGTATTGCCGGGAATGGATAGAAATAACTAAAATATGATTATATATGTTTTTAAATGTTTTTACATTTATCCAATAAAAGACAAAGGCTTAAAATACGGATAGAATTCAATTTTAGGCATTTATACCCAAATTTTCACTAAGGGTTCACTTATCACCTTTTGACGGGGATCCGTCATTAAATATAGTTTTGATCAATCTTATGAATTCTATTGGACCAAATATAACTCTTCATTAGAATCGGGACATCAAAATTTACTTTGTGTAAATTTTTGGTATCTTTCTGATAAAGTTCATTTTTAATGAATAGTGTAAAATGTTGTATTTTAATTCAAAACCTCTTTTTAATCTAATTTATTTATATGATTATATTATCATTTGAAATGGGTTTAAAGTGAAATTATAAAATATTTTTACCATTAAATCCAATAGTGGTCATTAGAATTTATTTCACTTTGAAATCAGACTTAAACTAGTGTCAATCTTTTGATACTTATTGTTTCATAAAAACACGCTATTTGTCATGACAACGTGAATTAATTATTAAATTAATTAATGTGACTTATATGTTTGTAATTTTGTAAAATAGACTTCATTTTTGAATTCAGAATATCTAATATATCTTAGGGTCAATTTTTGGTATTTTTCTGAAAAACTTCAATTTTTGATGAATAGTGAAACCACTAAGTTGTACTTATAAAAACTGATTTTTCGTTTAAATGAAATTTTACCACTTCTGTGTTTTGAATTTTAAAAATCCGACATACATGGTTGTCATTAAGAAGTAAAATGTGGTTCAATGAGATTAAAATAATTTTTTGGTGAATAGTAACTCTTAAATTCTTAATCGCGATTAGAGGTCATTAGTGTAGTTTAAGGTAAGAATAATGTTTTAATAAAATGAAATTACCATGAAACATGTACTACCCTCATTGGATGTGTCATGGACGACCAAGACAATCCATGGGTCAACTTGGGGACCCCATGGAGCCACTTTGTTTGGAAAATGACATAAATACCTTTTATTTAATGTTAAAGTAAAAAATGACACAAACATGAAATGTTTTACAAAAACAATTTTTAAATGGGGTTATACAAGTCATATTTTTTACTATAAGTATTAATTGGAAAGATAAAAAGATTTCCTACATCATAGTATTTTTTTTATAATTTTTAGACATTAAATAAATTAAATTATTTATGACATCATGATGACGCAACGATGACCTCATTATTTAACGATTTAAATAAAATGGAAAGATAATGTAAACTATATGACCAAAACATGTCCAAAACCTATTGAATGAGTGGGTTTAGAACCCTCATCACCTTATCCTAGAAATACATCAATGTGGGACCTTTAAAATCCAAAACTCTTTTGAAAATAAGGTAACATTTTGTAACTTTACAAGAGTGCCCCTCCTCTCCTCTTATAAAAGGCCCCCACCTCTACCTCCATACCCACACTTCCAAACCCTTTGGCTTGGCCAAACGCTGACCATTTTGTCTCTAAACTTCCCTCTCTTACTCCTTGAAGCCTCACTTTGGGAATAATTCTTCCCAAGTAAGCCTTTGAGCTCAAACCAAAGGGAGTTACCCGATTTTAAGGTAATGTCTTCTTTTGAGTCCTTTTGTTTTATTTTGCTTCTCCAACCCCCTAAACTCTTTTTATTCTTTTCTTTTTTAACAAATCCAGTATCCTAAGTATACTAGGATGTTTTTATAAGAAATATTAGAGCTACACTTACACACACCTACATCTAATGGTTAAAGAACATACTGTTTCCGTGGATGGCGAATTTCTGCCTCCCGAAACGATTATTGTTCAAAATTCTTTTAACACCTTCAAAGGTGGCCATTAGGATGACAATATATTTATATATGATATATAATATGTTTATGTTTTCTTTAAGTTTTTTTATTTTTAATTTTGGTCATACCTTTATGGTTTCCATTATGGGTAAACGCGATATCTTAATTTAAGGAAGTGCGGACTACCGCCCCCTCAAAGTGATTTGATTCGTTAATGCCATATGTGGGACGTATAAAGGATGGATTTAAAGTTATTATATATGATGTTATACTGGAATTATAATATACCTCTATATCATTATTATTTCATTCCATTAAACTATGAGATAGAAATGAAAGTAGCGTTCATGTGTACGTACGGCTTACCATCTCCATGAACGGTGCATTTCATTTCTTATCCCCAAATGTAATGTACTATTAAAAGTACATGTATATAATGGATATATATGATGAATGATACATCTAAATGATGAATATAATTCTGGAATTAAAATATACATACCTCTCATTTAGTTTTAATTCCATTAATATAAAAAAGAAATGAAAGTAGTGTTCATGCGTACGTACGGCTTACCCTCTCCATGAATGATGCATTTCATTTATTACCTCTAAATGATTATGTAATATTATAAATGAATTTATATACTGGATATATATAATATATATAATATCTACATCATGATTATAACTCTGGATATAATGGATACATGAACCACTTGTAATTATAAAGAGCATATTTTTGACTCAAGTACCAATGATCGTTAAAATGACCATTAATAACATAAATAATTACATTGTGTTCATGACATGGTAATAAGTGATATAAAAGGAATAATGAACTTGAAAAAGGTTCTTAAGCAAGTAGAAATTAACTTAATTTTATTATTCAGGACGTTAAAGAACGATCGAGTCAAGTCGGATCCGAGATTAGGGACTTCATCTCAATCTACTTTCGTTGAGGTATATTTAGTTTTATACACAACTTTCTTTTATACGGTGTATAAAACCCTTTGAATTTTACTTTTATTCAAAAGGAATCTTTTTATATGAAGCGGTTTACTAAATGACAAAAGGGAATGTTTTTGTCGTACGTATGCGGTGACAACGACTTCTCCGCTGCCGCGAGTATTATTTGGTCTTTGGCTTCCTCAACAAGCCATAATGTTTTTTTAAAATGAAATAAATACCATATACTCTTTTATGTATTTTGGTATTGAAAATGGTTTTTATAATGGATTTGTTATGTCAATATATTTGAGTGATATATTGTGATCAAAGTGTGGAAATATTTTCTTTCCTTTATGTTTGCTTTATGTCTTATGATTTTACAATGGTAATTGGACATTTGACGGGTGGTTACGTGATGAACCATATGACGGGTGGTGCCATGAATACCAGGACGGGTGGTTATGTTATAACCTCCAATGCATTGGGTATGGATGTCGGCCGTATGGCTATTTCATTAAGTTTTTATGGAAGTTGGCCATATAGCTATTCCATTAAGTGATATGTGTGGAAGTCGACTGTATGGTTATTCCACTTAAGTATGTTTATGTCCCAAGTTACCTTTATATATGTTATGTGTTCTTTATATGGGTTTTATGGTAATCCTTTGGTTACAAAAAGGTAAGTAATGATATTTTATTCAGTGAAGAGTTTTTACTACTTCATGAAGGTGAAGGTATTACTTTGATAAAGTATACATGGTTTACTTGATGTTTGAAAAACTAATAGTTTTCATTCTTTGTGTATCCCTTACTGAGCTTTTTATGCTCACCCCAAATTTTTTTGAAATGTTTTTCACAGGAATTAATGTGGAATAGGGTCAAGGATGGGATCAAGGAAAAGTCATGCTATATAAAACATGGAACTATACATGTTTCTTTTTAAGAGTGTTTTTTTTATTTTATGGAATCTTAGTAGAAGTGTCTACTTTGTAATCTTTTGAGATGTAATAGTTATGTCCTAATTCTCTAAAACTCTAAACCTGAAAGATCCTCAATGTGAGTTATTCATTTAATTCAATATTAAGTAAGGTTTAAGGACGGGGCCTTATAGTTGGTATCAGAGGTTGGTTTAGACAACTTTAGGAGTTAGAAAAGTGTTAAATTATAATATGATTGAAATGATATAGCATTTACGGATTACCATGTTGCTTCACCTAAGATATTTCTATGTTCAGAATGGTTTTCCGCAGAGGAAACAAAGCAGCTATGTTGGGACGACATCAGGAGGAACACAACCTTCTAAATCAGCAACCTGAGATGGTCGGAATCTGAACTGAACAGTTTGTTGCAATGATGGCATAGTTGACTCATGCTATAAATGGTGGTGGTATCCATGCACGAGATAAGCCAGATCAACCGCAGAGGAACATGTCAGTGGTAGAACATTTCATGAGTCAACATCCCCCATCATTCAGAGGATCATCTGACCCCGTGCAAGCTAAAGGGTGGATTAAAGCACTGGATAAGATTTTTGATGTCATGGGGTGTTCAGAACATCAAAAGGTTAGTCTTGTTGTTTACCGTTTTGAAGGTGAAGCTGATCAGTGGTGGTCGATGGTAAAAAATATCAGGGATAGTGATGAGATTGAGGATCTTCACTGGGACTAATTCAAAGGTTTGTTTCTTGAGAAGTATTTTCCTACGGCTTTTAGACTTAGGACGGAAAATCAATTCTTGGAATTGAGGAAAGAGGAAGACTCAGTGGCTGCCTATGAAGCAAAGTTCACTAGATTGGCAAGGTATGCTCCAAACTTCATACAAGATCTTGATAGTAAAATAAACCGTTTTTACTCAGGGTTAAAGCCAAAGTATCGAAGGGATTTAGCTTCTCGTGAGTTCAAAATTTATGAAAAACTTGTTCGATGTGTGGAGAAGGTGGAAATGGAGTTCGCCGATGATCAGGTGTTCTATGACAAACAACAGAATAAGAGGTCCAGTTGGTAGGAAAAGGGGAAGAATTCACCAAAGAAGCAAGGAGGTAAGAAAACCAAATAACCATCCTGTGAGAAGTGTGGTAAAATGCATCCTGGAGAATGTTTATCCAAGTCTTGTAAGTGCTTTCGGTGTGGTAAGTCTGGTCATATTGCTCGTAACTTTAAGGAAGATGATCAAGCAGGCAATGAAAAGCCAGCGGTAAGATGTTTTAAGTGTAATGAAATGGGTCATTATGAAAATGAGTGTCTAACAAAGAACTCAACTGGGGGAATGTAGCCAGACTACAAGCAGAAAGGGGTGGTAAAATCCTTTGCAACAACTTCAGCAGATGTTGGGCCATCGAATGATGTGGTATCAGGTACACTGTTTGTTTGTTCAGAATATGCCAATGTGTTGTTTGATTCAGGGTCTACACAGTCTTTCATTTCTGAGAAGTTTTCTAGTAAATTGGAAATTCCATATCAAGATATGAACCCTGAACTTATGGTAAAAACACCCAGAGGGAATGTTGAGACAAAAAGGAATTATAGGAACCTTCATATCCTTGTTTGTGGAAGGAATATACCAGAAAACCTTATTTTTTGGCCTCTAGAAAAGTTTGATGTTATTTTGGGCATGGATTGGCTTTCTTTTTATCATGCTAAGATTGACTGCAGAGCTAAAATGGTTTCTTTTTAGAATGATTTTCAGTTTGTGTACAAGAATGACCCCTTTATTTTGATAACATATCAGGAAGTTGAGAAACTTGCAAAAAAAGGAAATGAATGTTACCTTGCACATATTGTTGAAAATAAAGGACCTGATCAGATTAATGATGTGCCAGTGGTAAATGAGTATCTTGATGTTTTTCCTGATGAGTTTCCTTGTATTATTCATGATCGGGAAGTTGAATTTACTGTTGACTTAGTTCCTGATTCTAAGCCAATTTCAAAACCCCCTTATCGAATGGCTCAAGTTGAAATTTTAGAATTAAAGAAAAAATTGCAGGAGTTATTAGATAAAGGTTTCATTCGACCTAGCACATCACCATGGGGTGCTCCTGTCTTGTTTGTTAAAAAGAAAGATGGCTCAATGAGACTTGTCATTGATTATAGAGCCTTGAATAATATTACTGTTAAGAACAAGTATCCATTTCCTCATATCGATGATTTGTTTGATCAGCTCCAGGGAGCTCAGTATTTTTTTGAAGATTGACTTGAGGTCGGGGTACCATCAGTTGAAAGTAAAAGAAACAGACGTTCCGAAGACTGCGTTCCGTACTAGATATGGACATTATGAATTTGTAGTTATGCCTTTTGGGTAAACCAATGCACCTGTTGTATTCATGGACCTTATGAATAGAATTTTCCATGAGTTCTTGGATAAGTTTGTGGTTGTTTTCATTTATGATATTTTGGTGTTTTCTAAAAGTAAAGGGGAGCATGAATGTCATTAAAGGGTTTTATTGCAAACCTTAAAAGAAAAAAAAACTATATGGAAAATTCAGCAAGTGTCAGTTTTGGTTACAAAAAATTTCTTTCCTGGGTCACATTGTTTCAAAAGATGTCATAACTGTTGATCCTGCTAAAACAAAAGTTGTTGAAGAATGGCCAAGACCCACAAACGTAACCGAGATCTGTAGTTTCCTTGGTTTGGAAGGTTACTACCGAAGGTTTGTTGAAAATTTTTCACGGTTATCTAGTCCAATGACTATGATAACTCGTAAGGGTGATAAGTTCATCTGGACAAAAGAATGTGATGATTGTTTTCAGGAGTTGAAAAGAAGATTGGTGAATGCTCCAGTTTTGGCACTTCCTTCCAGGAATGGTGAGTTTGTTATATACAGTGATGCTTCATTGAAGGGACTTGGTTGTGTCTTTATGCAGAATGATCAGGTAATTGCTTATGCTTTACGTCAGATGAAAACTCATGAGATAAATTACCCTACACATGATTTGGAATTAGCTTCTGTTGTGTTTGCTTTATATTTTTGGAGGCATCATTTGTATGGAATAAAGTGTGAAATATATACTGATCACAAAAGTTTAAAGTATATATTCACTCAGAAATATTTGAACATGAGACAGAGGAGATGGCTGGAATTAATCATGGATTATGATTGTACAATTCACTACCATCTGGGAAAAGCAAATAAAGTGGCCGATGCTTTGAGTTGAAAAAGTAATGCTTCATTAACCATGCTACGTTTGGAACAAGATCCTTTGGTTTTTGATTTGATGAAATTTGGAATAGAAGTTGTTGGTTCAGGAAGTTCTTCTGTTTTGTTTCAGGTATCAGTGAGATCATCCCTATCAGACAGAATTAAGCAAGCACAGAGAGAAGACAGTGAGTTGTAGAAAAAGGTAGAGCTGGTTCATAAGGGTAAGTTGCCTGAATTCAACATTGATAGTGATTGTGTTTTGAGATTTGGGAAGATATTATGTGTGCCTTGTGATTCACAGTTGAAGAATGAGTTATTATGTGAGGCTCATAGTTCCCCGTTTTCAGTTCATCCTGGTAGTACTAAGATGTACAGAGATCTGCGGGAGTATTACTGGTGGGATGGAATGAAAAGGGATATTACTAATTTTACTATGAATTGTTTGACTTGTTAGAAGGTTAAAGCAGAGCGGAAGTTACCGAAAGGTATGCTTCAGCCTTTACCAGTGCCAGAGTGGAAATGGGAGAATATATCCATGGACTTCGTTGTGGGATTACCGAGGACATCTCGAGGTAATAATGCAATCTGGGTTATTGTTGATCGCTTGACTAAATCTGCTCATTTCCTTGCTATACGAGATACTTTTTCCCTAGATCAACATTCCCTTTTATATCTTAGAGAGATAGTCAGGTTACATGGAGTTCCTCTCTCCATTGTATCTGACCGTGATCCCAGGTTTACTTCTAACTTTTGGAAAGGCCTTTATAAGTCGTTGGGTACTGAATTAAATTTTAGTACATCTTTTCATCCTCAATCAGATGGGGAGTCAGAACGAACAATTCAGACCATGGAGGATATGCTACGAGCTTGTTCGATGGATTATCAGGGAAGTTGGGACCAACATCTTTCTTTGGTTGAGTTTTCATATAATAACAGTTTTCATTCCAGTATACAGATGGAACCATTTGAGGCATTATATGGGAAGCGGTGTCGAACTCCAGCATTTTGGGATGAAGTGGGTGAAAGGAAGATGATGGGACTATAATTTGTAGAAGAGATGGCAGAAAAAGTTCAGTTGATTCAGAAACACATGAGAACTGCTCAGAGCAGGCAGAAGAGTTATGCGGATAACCGGAGGAAGGATCTATCTTTAGAGGTAGGTGATCATGTTTTTCTCAAGGTTTCTCCATGGAACAGTGTGATGATATTTGGTAAGAAAACAAAGCTAAGTCCAAGGTTTATTGGATCATATGAAATTCTAGAGAGAGTTGGATCAGTTGCATACAGAGTGGCATTACCTCCGAGTTTATCTCAGGTACACAATGTTTTTCATGTTTCGATGCTGAGAAAGTATATGCCAGATCCATCTCATGTTTTGAGTCTAGAGGTAGTTCAGCTGGAAGAGAACCTATCTTATGAGGAACAACCGGTCCAGATTCTTGACCACATGGAGCAAGTGTTACGAAATAAGGTAATCCACCAGGTAAAGGTTTTGTGGAAAAACCATATGGTTGAAGAGGCAACGTGGGAATATGAAAATTCTATGAGGGATAAATACCCCCACTTATTTTGATAAGTGAATAAAATTGTGAGGATGCAATTCCCAAAAGGGGGGAAGGATGTGAAATCCCAGGTAAATAATGAATAAAACATTTTTGTATTTATTAATATTTACGAATTAAATATTAATTTTACATTAAAGGGGTTGTTATGTTTGATAGCGTACCCGATACGCAATGATGAGTTCCTTTGAAAACTTACGTTGTACACTAGTAATATAATAATATTATTTTAAATGGTAGTTATCATGTAGCCGTTGTATTGGTGGGAATGGATAGAAATAACTAAAATATGATTATATATGTTTTTAAATGTTTTTACATTTTTCCAATAAATTATAAAGGCTTAAAATACAGAAAGATTTCAATTTTAGGTATTTATACCCTAATTTTCACTAAGGGTTCACTTATCACCTTTTGACGGTGAACCGTCATTAAATATAGTTTTGATCAATCTTATAAATTTTATTGGACCAAATATAACTCTTCTTTAGAATCAGGACATCAAAATTTACTTTGTGTAAATTTTTGGTATCTTTCCGATAAATTTCATTTTTTGATGAATAGTGTAAAATGTTGTATTTTAATTCAAACCCACTTTTTAATCTATTTTATTTATATTTTTAGATTATCATTTGAATTGGTTTTAAAGTTAAATTAGAAAATATTTTTACCATTAAATCCAATACTGGTCATTGGAATTTATTTCACTTTGAAAACGGACTTAAACTAGTGTCAATCTTTTGATACTTATTGTTTCATAAAAACACGCTATTTGTCATGACACCGGGAATTAATTATTAAATTAATTAATGTGGCTTATATGTTTTGAATTTTTTAAAATAGACTTCATTTTTGAATTCGGAATATCAAATATAGCTTAGGGTGAATTTTTGTTATTTTTCTGAAAAACTTCAATTTTTGATGAATAGTGAAACCACTAAGTGGTACTTATAAAAACTGATTTTTCGTATAAATGAAATTTTACCACTTCTGTGTTTTGAATTTCAAAAATCCGACATACATGGTTGTCATTAATAAGTAAAATGTTGTTCAATGAGATTAAAATATTTTTTGGGGAATAGTAACTCTTAAGTTCTTAATCGCAATTAGAGGTAATTAGTGTAGTTTAAGGTATGAATAATGTTTTAATAAAATGAAATGACCTAGAAACATGTCCTACCCTCCTTTGATGTGTCATGGCCGACCAAGACAATCCATGGGTCAACTTGGGTACCCCATGGAGCCACTTTGGTTGGAAAATGACATAAATACCTTTTATTTAATGTTAAAGTAAAAAATGACCCAAACATAAAATGTTTTACTAAATCAACTTTTAATGGAGTTATACAAGTAATATTTTTGACTATAAATAGTCATTGTAAATATAAAAAAATTTCCTACATCATAGTATTTTTTTTATAATTTTTAGACATTAAATAAATTAAATTATTAATGACATTATGTTGATGCAGCGATGACCTCATTATTTAACGATTTAAATAAAAAGAAAAGATAATGTAAAATCTAAGACCTACACATGTCCAAAACCTATTGGATGAGTGGGTTTAGAACCCTCATCACTGTATCCTCGAAATAATTCAATTTGGGACCTTTAAAATCCGAAACACTTTTGAAAATAAAGTAACATTTTGTAACTTTACAAGAGTGTCCCTCCTCTCCTCTTATAAAAGGCCCCCAACTCTACCTCCATACCCACACTCCCAAAGCCTTTGGATCGTCCAAGACCTGCCCATTTTGTCTCTCCACTTCCCTCTCTTACTCCTTGAAGCCTCACTTTGTTCAGAAGTCTTCCCAAGGAAGCCTTTGAGCTCAAACCAAAGAGAGTTACCCAATTTTAAGGTAATGTCTTCTTTTGAGTCCTTTTGTTTTATTTTGCTTCTACAACCCCATAAACTCCTTTTATTCTTATCTTTTGTAACAAATACAGTATTATAAATATACTAGGATGTTGTTATAAGAAAGATTCGAGCTACACATACACACACCTACATCTAATGGTTAAAGATCATATTGTTTCCGTGGATGGTGAATTTCTGCCTCCTAAAACGATGATTTTTCAACATTCTTTTAACACCTTAAAAGGTAGCCATTAAGATGACACTATAATTATATATGATAAATAATATGTTTATGTTTTCTTTAATATTCTGTATTTTTCATTTTGAGCATACCTTTATGGTTTCCATTATGGGTAAACGCGATATCTTCATTTAAGGAAGTGCGGACTACCGCCCCCTCAAAGTGATTTGATTCGTTAATGCCATATGTGGGATGTATAAAGGATGGATTTAAAGTTATTATATATGATGTTATACTTGAATTATAATATACCTCTATATCATTATTTTTTCTTTCCATTAAAGTATCAGATAGAAATGAAAGTAGCGTTCATACGTACGTACGGCTTACCGTCTCCATGAACGGTGCATTTCATTTCTTATACCCAAATGTAATGTACTATTAAAAGTACATGTATATAATGGATATATATGATGAATGATACATCTAAATGATGAATATAATTCTGGAATTAAAATATTCATACCTCTCATTTAGTTTTAATTCCATTAATATGATAATGAAATGAAAGTAGCGTTCATGCGTACGTACGGCTTACTGTCTCCATGAACGGTGCATTTCATTTCTTACCTTGAATGATTATGTAACATTATAAATGCATTTATATACTTGATATATATGATATATATTATATCTACATCGTGAGTATAACTCTGGATATAATGGATACATGAACAACTTGTAATTATAAAGAGCATATTTTTGACTCAAGTACTAATGATCGTTAAAACGACCGTTAATAACTTAAATAATTACATAGTGTTCATGACATGGTAATAAGTGATATAAAAGGAATAATGAACTTGAAAAAGGTTCTTAATAAATTATAAATTAACTTAAGTTTAGTATTCAGGACGTTAAAGAACGATCGAGTCAAGTCAGACCCGAGGTAAGGGACTTCGTCTCAATCTCCTTTCATTGAGGCATATTTCGTTTTATACAGAACATTATTTTATACGATGTATAAAACCCTTTTACTTTTACTTTTATTCAAAAGGAATATTTTTATATGAAGCATTTTACTAAACGACAAAAGGGAATTTTTTTATCATACGTATGTGGCAACAACGACTTCTCCGCCGCCGCGAGTATTATTTGGTCTTTGGCTTCCTCAACAAGTCGTAATGTTTTTTTAAAATGAAATAAATACCATATAATCTTTTATTTATTTTGGTATTGAAAATGGTTTTTATAATGGATTTGTTATGTCAATATAATTGAGTGATATATTGTGATCAAAGTGTGGAAATGTTTTCTTTACTTTATGTTTGCTTTATGTCTTATGATTTTATAATGGTACTTGGACATTTGACGGGTGGTTACGTGATGAACCATATGACGGGTGGTGCCGTGAATACCAGGATGGGTGGTTACATTATAACCTCCAATTCATTGGCTATGGAAGTCGGCCATATGGCTATTCCATTAAGTTTGTATGGAAGTTGGACGTATGGCTATTCCATTAAGTGATATGTGTGGAAGTCGACCGTATGGTTATTCCACTTAAGTATGTTTATGTCCCAAGTTACCTTTATATTTTTTATGTTTTCTTTAAATGGGTTTTATGGTAATCCTTTGGTTTCAAAAAGGTAAGTAATGATATTTTATTCAGTGAATAGTTTTTACTACTTCATGAAGGTGAAGGTATTACTTTGATAAAGTATACATGGTTTACTTGATATTTGAAAAACTAACAGTTTTCATTCTTTATGTATCCCTTACTGAGATTTTTATGCTCACCCCAAGTTTTTTTGAAATGTTTTTCACAGGACGTAATGTGGAATAGGGTCAAGGATGGGATCAAGGGAAATCCATGCTATATAAAACATGGAACTAGACATGTTTCTTTTTAAGAGTTTTTTTTATTTTATGGAATCTTAGTAGAAGTGTCTACTTTGTAATCTTTTGAGATGTAATAGTTATGTCCTAATTCTCTAAAACTCTAAACCTGAAAAGATCCTCAATCTGAATTATTCATTTAATTCAATATTAAGTAAGGTTTCAGGTTGGGGCCTTATACATGCATGGACTCAATGGTTTGGTTGGGGTATTAATAAATGGTATCTGAGGATCGGGTTCACTTTTTAATATCTTTATCTTGATTTTGGAAATGGTTGATAGGAGATAGGTTGGTTGAGACATTGGTAGGAGAACCATGTCAATACCGAACAAACAATGTATAGTGGACCTTTGAGGTGACACATAATGGGATGTGGTGTTCTTGATGTTTGGTGTTATCATTGATTTTAATTCACTTTAGGTGATGGAATTGATGTTTGTAAACTAATATATGGGATTTGGTTTGCGTTCATGCATCATTTGAGGCATGCGAGATCCCATGATATATACCAATATCTTGAATTTAATAGATACTTTTGTATATTTAATTAGTGTGTTTGTTTCTACCATTCCTAAAGTATATTGTATTCATTATCTTCAAGAAATCATTAATTTAACCAAAAATATAAAATTGAAATTTTATTCAAATAGTTTTTTATATGTTATCAGTAATAAAAATAATATTAAAAATAGGTATGATATGGATGCATACCATCCAATGTATTAATAATATGGTTTTCCAATCATTAAATTTACTTGAAAAACATACACATTGAAGAAATATTTTTTTCATGCATCAAAATTTCCACATAGTATGTATAATTATATTTTAAATATAGTATATTGGTAAAGTGAGACAAATAGTCCAACCAGCTTCAACGATGTTGAGATTCACATCATTTCATGACTTGATCCATATTTGGGAAATACTACACTTAGTTTCCCCCTCCACATTCGGGTTCCACAAGTTAAATGACCAATTCCCACCAGTGTATTTTCCCTTGTTGAAAACTATAGAATGTTGTTAATTATGTCACCACCCAAATATTAAAATTTCTACAAACAAAGATACAATTTCAATAATATAATGAAATTTGTAATGAATTGCACATATTAAAGCCGTTGTAAAAAATCAATGGAAAAAAATAATGGCATAATTGATATCACTAAATTTAACTCGATGAGTTCTCTTCTATGTGTGTGTGTTAGTAAAATGTTCAAAAATGGTCATTAAAATTTTATTCCTGGAGATTTATATACCACTAAAAAATGTATTTGCTTTAAATTTTTTATGTAATTTTATTTTTTGTTAATACTAATATTCAATTAATTTTTTGGGCATGTTAATGTTTCATTGAATTAATTATCCTATGACATTTTAGACGAAAATCTTTTACCTAACTATTTTTTATGACATGGATATGTGCATTTTCCTCAAACTGAATCCTTATTGATCTGTTTTTGTAGTGATTGGCTCCAATAAATTATATAATATGTTTAGGCACCACAAATTCAATATTTTATCAATTAATATAATTTAGAAAACTTTTATTTTCCATGTTTTAAACAAATAAAGGAGATAAAATTGGATTACAATGAAGAATATTTGAACTAAGCAGGGATTTTTGTATTAATTATCACTTTCTTCCATCAAGTAAGAATCCTCAGATGAAAATACTAGGGAAGTCCTAGTATTGAGAGAAAAAGGATACCATGTTCTAGATTTTCATATCTTCTTAGCATTTGTTTTCATAATATATTTTTGGTTGATAGATGAAGGGATGATTTTTGATAAAAACATGAGAAAATGGCCATCGAGCAATAATTCTTTTTCTCCACATATATTTCATCTGGATTCTTTCAATTTAAAAGCAGAAAAATAAAATATGCCTAATACTTCTAGGATTGATTGATGATCATAAATTTCTCTATTTTTTTATTGGTATTTCAATGTTTCGGAAAGTGTCTAATAGAATTGATGGATAATGAGGGTGTTATGTTTCTAATACCTTTTTCGTATATATGTTGAAGTATTTATTCAAAGATATGCCACATATTAACAATTTTTTTCATACATTTAAAATTCATAATTAAATGCCTACGTAGAACGAATGATGTAATGAACATAAAATGATTTTATTAAAAATGTGAAAAATTTCAATATACAAAATATAATTAAATTTATAAAAACACCTCACTTTGGCCGACAGATTGATGGTATTATAAATGATTCTTCATGAATGAATTGGGAGGGTGGAAATGATCAAGTGTGGTATGTCTTAATATTTGTATGGTCTCCTTTGGAAAAACAACATTCTCATTCCACAATTGACTAAGCCCCTCCCACCCTGAAATTCCACCCAATCTCATGCTCGGCTCCATCTGTTGATATATAATATTTTTATATTAAAAATAGAAAAAATAATTAATATTAGTATAATAACAATTGGAAAGGATTCCATATGACTTATAGAATAGTTAAATATCATCCATTAGAATTCAAAATGAATATAATTGAACAATTGTGATCTTGTCTAGTTCAATCATTTCTATGACCATTCCACTCTTCTACCAACACAATGAAGATAACTATAATTGAAAGCTTTCCACTTCCTATTTCATCGATCTGTAGGGTTACTTAGTGATGTATAAATATGTGTTGATATAAATGGATTAATGTGGAGGTTTTGACTAAATGGGACAGATTGGAATGAGGATTATCATAGTTTTCACGGAACACATATTCTTCATAAAATGGAGGATATATCAAGATTTAATTCAATTAACATCTGGGTTTTTTGGATCTATTTCAATTTTTTCACATGTACATTCATTCCCTAGTATTCTATGAGTAATTTATGTTCTTTTTAAATACTATAATATTATTCCCTAAGCATAACATATATTATTATGATTAAAATGTGTAACTCAACACCTATAATACCTTATCATTATAGTGATCAAATTCATGGTAACAAATATGACTTCGGTGTGACTTAAATGAACAACCCCTATGGTTTTCCATATTCCAAAATATATTATAGTTATTTTCAATTCAATTACAAAATTAACATCTTGCATAATGTTAATTGTTTTATAATTCAACCTTACTATAAAAGATACTATACCAATGATTTTGAAATTTTTTTTGTCACATAGTTAGTATTTCAAGGGAAAATGGAATGAGCATGAGGAGTCTTGTACACATTCTAGAAAAACTAATTAACTAGACCCATTTAACACATATGCACTATTTTATCGTTTCTCAATCATAAGTGATTGTAATTAAATTTATAATTGTTAAAATATATTTTATTTTGGAATCTGTTTTAATATAACCATATTGTTTTTATTGGTACCACTTGGATCTTTCATAAGATTTTGATCTACATCTTCTATATTATATAGTTGTTCCTTTTTATTTTACCTCTTTCCAAACATCCACCCCTAATGTTGAGATCTTTAGACCATCTTCCACTAACTACAAAAAACAATATTTTGGCATGGATGAGAGCACCAACCCATCACTATTTTCTGTGATTAAATTTTGATATGCTATAGTGAACCGAAATATTTTGTGAAACACTATATGTGCAATATCCTCGTTGTTTTAATTAAATTCATTTTATCTATATAATAAATGGTTTATATTTTTTTCAAATATAAAAATCAGGTACATCCAAAGAATATTTTTATTGACTGAGAAATTAAGTAAATGGGTTAAAGTGCATTTCAGTATTCATACTTCATTTTTAAGTAAGATTAATTCAAAATGGAGTAATGGGTGAGAGTCACCATTACACCCATATTAACCCGAATTCAAATTTGGAGGTTCCAATATAATAGTGACAAATAGAATTATAGAGATATGAGCATATTACTATATGTCAAAGGTGATTAATAAATTTTTTAAAGAATACAAGAGAATTATGAAAGACCTCCTCCCACCCATAATGTTAAGAAATTATACATAATTTAATTCAGAAAAATTAGAGAAGACCTCATTGAACTTGTTAATTGTGTTCAAGAATGTAAATCACAGCATGTTCCCATGGTACAAGTTTTATGGTTTACAAATCAAATATAAAGTGAATGAAGAGGGAAATTGAGAAGAAAATGGGATTTATTTCAACTTGAAAACCTCTTACAAAAAATCCCACAATGCACCTCCCCCTTTTCCACATGGATAGCTCATAAGAAATCTCCTAGACACTATGGCTCTTTGACTCGAATTTGATGATGAATTAATGATCTATAGTTTATGCTTTACAAAATGAAACCACAAACCTCCACAAATCCCCACCCACCTTCAACCATGATGGAATTCCCATTCAACATGTGAAAAATACAACATTAAAGTACCCAAGGGGTTGGTGATCATCATGTTATTGAGTGACAAAAAATATTTTCAATAATATTGAAATTTAATTTACAAAAATAAAAAACAAAAAATGAATGGATTCCAACTTTTCATATAATACATCATGTTGAATATATCTTGTGTAGTTATATACTTTATTGTATGGTGGTTAATAGTTGTAAAAAAGTGCTTCTAACCACTATGGTGTGATTCCTAAGGAGTGTATGGTGAAAAGCAGACAGTTTTTAGAAGTCATCCCAATCTACTATGTATCCCTGAACATTAAAATTGTTGAAGGAGAGAGTTATGAAGATTGTGAGTATCATAGAGGTTCTAGTTTCGAGTATCTTTTGGGTACAATGAATATTTTTTAATATGGGTGGAACTCAATCAATGGTTGATGGGGTGGCAGCTATAGAATATAATGTGTTGAGTAAATCAGGTAAGATGTTGGGTCCAAATTTACCACTTTTGAAGGACAAGGAAAGTGGGATACTGACCATGGCTGGAAAAAACTTATTGCTTTATATGAAAATAGATTTTCATTCATTTCTGCTCACGCGCCATTCTAAAAGGGATCCTTATCCTCTCCTTTCCCAAAATTTAAATTTTTTATTAGTAGAAAATATTTTATCTAAATTATCTAAAATATCCACAAGGATTATCGATGCCCCTATCAATTAATGGTTCATGTTCTACCAGAAAAAATGAACAATGATCAAGAAAAGTGGGATTCTGACCATGCATTGGAAAATGGGATTTGATTAAAAATATTTGTCAAAAGGGGTACCTTGAAAGGTGAACACAATTCATGTATGTCTCATTCCTCCCAGGTCACCTAGATTTATGTATGTGTCAGGCATGATGGTCACTACCTATAATTACAAATTATATAAATTCGATTGTTAATTAATTACTATATGAAATATAATTTATAATTATAAATGTATTGTTATTAATAAAATATTAATTTTAAAATTATGAAAAAAGTAGAATCAGAATCACATATTGAAAATATTTCTAGGATAACAAAATCTACTCTATTATAAGTATAAGGCCCCAGCCTTAAGCCTTACTTAATCTTGAGTTATTACAATATTACACATTGAGGATCTTTTCGGGTTTAGAGTTTTAGAGAATTAGATCATAAAACTTGCATTACATTCCACATATAATCAAAGTGGTTACATAAAGATAGTATTCTTCATTCCCATCAAAGGAAACATATTTAAAATAAAACATGGATTCATTCTTGACACTTCCTTGACACTATCATCATATCATGTACCTTTCCCTTGACCTGTGAAAACATTTCAAAAAAAACTTGGGATGAGCATAAAAAGCTCAGTATGGGTTATAAAAAAACATGGAAAGGAAACATGAGTTCATATATACATAAGAATGAAATCATACTTTACCCATAAAACATAGGCACTTTAACATACCTCATAAAATCATGAATAAATCATAGAAATCATTAGACATAAAGGTAACTTGAGGCATTCATAACATTCTTACGTAGGGAGTAACCCTCTTGGTTACGTATGGAATACCCATCACAGTATATTCCCTAAATCTCTTCAGATAAACCTTAACGTTTCACTCCTTCGCATTACCCAATGCATTGGAGAGCTATAACGGACTCACCCGCCCTTAGTTTATCACGGAACCACCCGTCTTCATAATAATTCCCAAGAACCATAACATAATCATATCACATTAAACATGCATAACGGAAACATAAAATTTCCACATTTCAATCACGAGATATCAATACATCACATTGAAATAAAAACTTTATGAAAACCATTTTCAATACTAAAATAAAAGAAAAGTAAAACACGGTATTTATTTTTCTTTTAAAAAGAAGGTATGGCTTTTAGAGGAAGCCGAAACTCAAATAACGGTCACGATGGCGGAGAAGTCGTTGTCGCCGCATACGTACGACAACAACATTCCCTTTTGTCGTTTAGTAAATGCTTCATATAAAAAAGATTCCTTTTGAATAAACGTAAAAGTCAAAGGGTTTTATACACTGTATAAAAGAAAGTTGTGTATAAAATAAAATATGCCTCAATGAAAAGAGATTGAGACGAAGTCCCATACCACGTACCCGACTTGACCCGACCGTTCTTTAATCTCCTAAATAATAAACTTGAGTTAATCTCTACTTGCTTATGAATCTTTTTCAAGTTCATTTTTCCTTTTATACCATGTTATGAACATCATGTAATCATTTAAGTTAATAATGTTCATTTTGTCGGTATTTGGTTCTTAAGTCAAAAATAGACTTCTTACACTTACATGTTGTTAATTTGGTCAAAGGTTCATTATATCCAGAATGATATTAATGATTTGGATAACATATATATCATATATATTCATCATATACATGTATTTATAATATTACATCACATTTAGAGGTAAGAAATGAAATACACCGTTCATGGAGACGGTAAGTCGTACGTACGCATGAACGCTACTTCCATTCCTATTTCATATTTTCTGGAATGGAATCATAATGATATAAGAGTATATTATAATTCCAGTATAATAACATATATAATATCATTAACTTTATCCTTTACACATCCCACATATGGTATTAACGAATCAAATCACTTTCAGGGGGCGGTAGTCCGCACTTCCTAAAATGAAGATATCGTGTTTACCCATAATGGAAACCATAAAGGTATGCCCAAAATGAAAAAAACAGAAGCTTAAGGAAAATATAAACATATTATATATCATATATAAAAATATTGACATCATAATGTCCACCTTTGAAGGTGTTAAATGAGTATTGAACAATCATCGTTTCGGGAGGCAGAATTTCGCCATCCACAAAAACCGTATGTTATTTAACCATTTGATGTAGGTTTGTGAGAGTGTAGCTCAAATAAATATTATAACAACATCCTTGTATATTTAAGATACTGGTGTTGTTACAAAATAAGTAAATAAAAAGAGTTTAGGGGGTTGGAGAAGCAAAATAAAACAAATGAACATGAGAGAATGATTTACCTTTAGAAGTGTAACTCCTTTTGATTTGAGCCTAAAGGCTTCCTTTGAAAGGATTATTCCCAAAGGAAATCCTCTAGGATTAGGAGAGGGATGTGGAGAGAGTAAATGGGCAGGGTTTGGCCGAGCCAAAGGCTTGAGGAGTTTGTGAAATGAGGTAGAGGTGGGGGCCTTTTATAAGAGGAGAGGAGGGGCACTTTTGGAAAGTAAAGAAATATTACTTTATTTGAAAATGTGTTTCGGTTTTAAAAGGTCCCACATTGATATAATTCTTGGATAAGGTGATAAGGGTTCGAAATCCACTCATCCAATTGGTTTTGGCCATGTGTAGTTCATAGCTTTTACATTGTCTTTCCATTTTATTTAAATCGTCAAATAATGATGTCATCGCTGCATCATTATTATGTCATAAATAATTTAATTTATTTAATGTCTAAAAATCATAAAAAAAATACTATGATATAGGAACTCTTTTTAGATTTCCAATGACCATTTATAATCAAATATATGATCTTTATAACCCTATGTAAAAATTGTTTTCGTAAAACATATTATGTTTGTGTCATTTTTACTTTTACATTAAATAAAAAGTTATTTATGTCATTTCCCAACCAAAATGTCTCCATGGGGTCCCCAAGTTGACCCATGGCTTGTCTTGATCGGCCATGACACAACCAATAAGGTTGGTACATGTTTCTAGGTCATTTCATATTATTAAATCATTATTTATACCTTAAACTACCCTAATTACCACTAATCGCGATTAAAAACTTAATAAGTTACTATTCCCCAAAAAAATATTTTAATCCCATTGAACCACATTTTACTTCTTAATGACAACCATGTATGTAGGATTTTCAAAATTCAATACACATTAGTGGTAAACTTTCATTTAACTGAAAAATCAGTTTGTTTGATTACCACTTAGTGGTTTCACTATTCATCAAAAATTGAAGTTTTTCAGAAAATTACCAAAAATTCACCCTAAGCTATATTTGATATTCCGAATTCAAAAATGAAGTCTATTTTACAAAATTCAAATCATATAAGTCACATTAATTAATTTAATAATTAATTCCCGCTGCCAGAGCAAATAGCGTGTTTTTACAAAACAATAAGTATCAAAAGATTGACACCAGTTTAAGTCTAATTTCAAAGTGAAATTGATTCCAATGACCACCATTGGATAAAATGGTAAAAATATATTCTAATTTCACTTCAAAACCAATTCAAAACATAATCTAATCATATAAATAAATTAGATTAAAAAGCAGTTTTGATGTAAAATGCAGTATTTTTCACTATTCATTAAAAAATGAACATTGTCAGAAAAATACCAAAAATTCACACAGAGTAAATTTTGATGTCCCAATAATAAAGGATAAGTTTATTTTGAAAAACATAGTTTATAAAATTTTCAAAATATATATTCAAAAAATGGTTTGCCATTAAAAGGCAGTAAAACAATCTTTTAAAAATATTAGTGTATTCCATGCATAAGATTGTATTTATTTTCATTTTAAGCCTCTATAACACTATCTTAATCATTAATAGACATAGATAAAAATATCTATTATTCATTACTTACTTGGGATGTTTCATCCTTCCCCCCTTTAGAAAATTGCGTCCCCGCAATTTATTTACATATCGAATAAATGGGGGTACTTATCCCTCGTTGCATTTTTAGATTCCCATGTTGCCTCTTCAATCATGTGGTTTTTCCAAAAAAACCTTTACCTGGTGAATCACCTTATTCCGTAACACTTGCTCCCTGTGGTCAAGAATCTGGACCGGTTGTTCCTCATAAGATAGGTTCTCTTCCAGCTGAACTACCTCTGGACTCAAAACATGAGATGGATCTGGCATATACTTTCTCAACATCGAAACGTGAAAAACATTGTGTACCTGAGATAAAATCGGAGGTAAAGCCACTCGGTATGCAACTGATCCAACTCTCTCCAGAATTTCGTATGGTCCAATGAACCTTGGACTCAACTTTCCTTTCTTACCAAATCTCATCACGCTTTTCCAAGGATAAACCTTGAGAAAAACATGATCACCTACCTCGAAAGATAGATCCTTCCTCCGGTTATCCGCATAACTCTTCTGCCTGCTCTGAGCTGTTCTCATGTGATTCTGAATCAGCTGAACTTTTTCTGCCATCTCTTCTACCAATTCTGGTCCCATAAACTTCCTTTCACCCACTTCATCCCAGAAAGATGGAGTTTGACACTGCTTCCCATATAATGCCTGAAATGGTGCCATCTGTATACTGGAATGAAAACTGTTATTATATGAAAACTCAACCAAAGAAAGATGTTGGTCCCAACTTCCCTGATAATCTATAGAACAAGCTCGTAGCATATCCTCCAATGTCTAAATTGTTCGTTCTGACTGCCCATCTGATTGAGGATGAAAAGTTGTACTAAAATTTAATTCAGTACCCAACGACTTCTGAAGGCCTTTCCAAATGTTAGAAGTAAACCTGGGATCACGATCTGATACAATGGAGAGAGGAAATCCATGTAACCTGACTATCTCTTTAAGATACAAACGGGAAAGTTGATCAAGAGAGAAAGTATCTCGTATAGCAAGGAAATGAGCAGATTTGGTCAAGCGATCAACAATAACCCAGATTGCATTATTACCACGAGATGTCTTCGGTAATCCAACAAAAAAGTCCATGGATATATTCTCCCATTTCCACTCCCGCACTAGTAAAGGCTGAAGCATCCCTTTCGGTAACTGCCGCTCTGCTTTAACCTGCTGCCAAGTCAAACACTTCAAAGTAAAATCAGCAATATCTCTTTTCATTCCATCCCACCAGTAATACTCCCGCAGATCTCTATACATCTTAGTACTGCCCGGATGAACTGAAAACGGAGAACTATGAGATTCACATAACAACTCTCTCTTCAACTGTGAATCACAAGGCACACACAATCTCTTCCCAAATCTCAAAACACAATCATTATCAATGTTGAATTCAGGAAACTTACCTTTCTGAACCAGCTCTACCTTTTTCTGCAACTCAATATCTTGCTTCTGTGCTTGCTTGATTCTATCTGATAGAGATGATCTCACTGATACCTAAAACAAAACAGAAGGACTTCCTGCAGCAATAACTTCTATGCCAAAGTTCATCAAATCCTTAACCAAAGGATCACGTTCCAAACGCAACATTGTTAATGAAGCATTACTTTTTTGACTCAAAGCATCAGCCACATTATTTGCATTTCCCGGATGGTAATGAATTATACAATCATAATCCTTGATTAATTACAGCCATCTCCTTTTTCTCATTTTTAACTCTTTCTGAGTGAATACATACTTTAAACTTTTGTGATCGGTATATATTTCACACTTTACTCCATACAAATGATGCCTCCAAATTTTTAAAGCAAAAACAACAGAAGCTAGTTCCAAATCATGTGTAGGGTAATTTACCTCATGAGTTTTCAACTGTCGTGAAGCATAAGAAATTACCTGATCATTTTGTATTAGGACGCAACCAAGTCCTTTCAATGAAGCATCACTGTATATAACAAACTCACCATTCCTAGAAGGTAGTGCCAAAACTGGAGCATTCACCAATCTTCTTTTCAATTCCTGAAAACAATCATCACCTTCTTTTGTCCAGATAAACTTAACACCCTTCCGAGTTAGCTTAGTCATTGGACTAGATAACCGTGAAAAATTTCTAACAAACCTTCGCTAATAGCCCGCCAAACCAAGGAAACTACGAATCTCGGTTACATTTGTGGGTCTTGACCATTCTTCCACAACTTTTGTTTTTGCAGGATCAACAGTTATTCCATCTTTAGAAACAATGTGACCAAGGAAAGAAATTTGTTGCAACCAAAACTCACACTTGCTGAATTTTCCATATAGTTTCTTTTCTTTTAAGGTTTGCAAGATAACCATTAAATGTTTTTCATGCTCCTCTTTACTTTTAGAGATCACCAAAATATCATCAATGAAAACCACCACAAACTTATCCAAGAACTCATGGAAAATTCTATTCATTAAGTCCATGAATACAGCAGGTGCATTGGTTAGCCCAAAAGGCATTACTACAAATTCATAATGGCCATATCTCGTGCGGAACGCGGTCTTCGGAATATCTTCCTCCTTTACCTTCAGCTGATGGTACCCCGATCTCAAGTCAATCTTTGAAAAAAACTGAGCTCCCTGGAGCTGATCAAACAAATCATCGATATGAGGCAAAGGATATTTGTTCTTAACAGTGATATTATTCAAGGCTCTATAATCAATGTAAAGTCTCATAGAACCATCTTTCTTTTTAACAAATAAAACAGGAGCACCCCATGGTGATGTGCTAGGTCTAATTAAACCTTTCTCTAATAAATCTTGCAATTGCTCCTTCAACTCTAAAAGTTCAATTTATGCCATTCGATAAGGGGGTTTTGAAATTGGATTAGCATCAGGAACTAAGTCAATAGTAAACTCAACTTCCCGATCTGGTATTATTCTAGGAAACTCATCAGGAAAAACATCAGGATTCTCATTTACCACTGGCACATCATTAATCTGAACAGTTCCTTTATTTTCAACGACGTGTGAAAGGTAACATTCATTTCCATCTTTTACAAGTTTCTCGGCCTCTTGATATGTTATCAAAAGTAAGGGTTCATTCTTGTAAACAAACTGAAAGTCTTTCTGAAAAGAAACTTCTTTAGCTCTATAGTCAATCTTAGCATGGTAAATAGAGAGCCAATCCATACCCAGGATAACATCAAACTCTACTAGAGGTAGAACAATAAGGTTTGCAAGTAGGTTCTTTCCACAGATAAGGATAAGAAGATTCTTATAAATTCTTTTTGCCTCAACATTTCCCCCAGGTGTTTTTACCAAAAGTTCAGGAGTCATTTCTTGAGATGGTATTCCCATTTTACTAGAAAAGGTTTCAGAGATGAAAGAATGTATAGACCCCGAATCAAACAACACACTGGCATAATCTGAAAAAACAAAAAATTACCTGATAAAACTTCATTTGATGGCCCGACATCTACTGAAGTAGTTGCAAAGGATTTCACCACCCCTTTCTGCTTGTAGTCTAACTGCTTCCCATCACTCAACCTCCTTGTCGGACACTCGTTTGCATAGTGACCCATCTCATTGCACTTATAACATTTCACTAACTGTAAATCAAATTTGTTCTTACCTTCACCTTGATCCTTTTCAGTGCAATCACGAGCCTTATGTCCCATTTTACCACATCGGTAGCACTTCCAAGAATTCAGAAGACATTCCCCAGCATGCCTTTTGCCACATTTATCACAAACTGGAAACTTAGTTCTCTTACCATCAGACTTTTTTGAAGAATTCTTACCTTTCTCCTGCCACCTCGGTCTCTTCTTCTGCTGGTTGTTATAGAAAACTTGGTCATCGGCAAACTCCATTTCCACCTTCTCAGCACATCGAACAAGATTTTCATAACTTTTAAACTCACGAGAAGCTAATTCCCTTCGATATTTTGGCTTTAATCCTGAGTAAAAATGATTGATTTTACTATCAAGGTCCCGGATAAAATTTGGAGCATACCTTGCCAATCGAGTGAACCTTTCCTCATAGGTAGCCACTGAGTCTTCCTCTTGCCTCAATTCCAAGAATTTCTTTTCCATCCTAAGTCGAACAGCCTTAGGAAAATACTTCTCAAGAAACATACCTTTGAATTCATCCCAGTCAATAGCATCAATCTCATCGGCGTCCTTGATATTTTTAACCATAGACCGCCACTGATCTGCTTCACCCTCCAAACGGTAAATAGCAGGACTAACCTTTTGATAGTCTGGACACCCCATGACATCAAAAATCTTCTCCAGTGCTTTAATCCACCCTTCAGCTAGCACAGGGTCAGATGATCCTCTGAATGATGGTGGATGTTGCCTCCTGAAATGTTCCACCACTGAAATGTTCCTCTGCGGTTGTTCTGGCTGATCTCATGCATGGATACCACCGCCATTTATCGCCTGAGTCAACTGCGCCATTACTGCAATAAACTGTTCAGTTCCAATTCCGACCATTTCTGGATGCTGATTCGGAAGGTTATTTCCTTCTGTATGCCTTCCTAGCACTGCTTCCCTGTTTCCTCTGTGGAAAACCATTCTGAACAAACATGTCTTAGATGAAGCAACATGGTAATCTTTAAATGCTATATCATTTTGAAAAAAAATATTTTTGGATTATCATTTAATATAATTCTAACTCCAAAAGTTATCTAAACCGACCCTTGATACCAACTATAAGGCCCTAGCCTTAAGCCTTACTTAATCTTGAGTTATTACAAGATTACACAATGAGGATCTTTTCGGGTTTAGAGTTTTAGAGAATTAGATCATAAAACTTGCATTACATTCCACATATAAACAAAGTGGTTACATAAAGATAGTATTCTTCATTCCCATCAAAGGAAACATATTTAAAATAAAACATGGATTCATTCTTGACACTTCCTTGACACTATCATTATATCATGTACCTTTCCCTTGACCTATGAAAACATTTCAAAAAAAACTTGGGATGAGCATAAAAAGCTCAGTATGGGTTATAAAAAAACATGGAAAGGAAATATGAGTTCATATATACATAAGAATGAAATCTTACTTTACCCATAAAACATAGGCACTTTAACATACCTCATAAAATCATGAATAAATCCTAGAAATCATAAGATATAAAGGTAACTTGAGGCATTCATAACATTCTTACGTAGGTAGTAACCCTCTTGGTTACGTATGGAATACCCATCACAGTATATTCCCTAAATCTCTTCGGATAAACCTTAATGTTTCACTCCTTCGCGTTACCCAATGCATTGGAGAGCTATAACGGGCTCACTCGCCCTTAGTTTATCACGGAACCACCCGTCTTCATAATAATCCCAAGAACCATAACATAATTATATCACATAAAACATGCATAAAGGAAACATAAAATTTCCACATTTCAATCACGAGATATCAATACAACACATTGATATAAAAACATTATGAAAACCATTTTCAATACTAAAATAAAAGAAAAGTAAAACATGGTATTTATTTTTCTTTTAAAAAGAAGGTATGGCTTGTAGAGGAAGCCGAAACTCAAATGACGGTCACGAAGGCGGAGAAGTCGTTGTCGCCGCATACGTACGACAAAAACATTCCCTTTTTTTCGTTTAGTAAACGCTTCATATAAAAAAGATTCCTTTTGAATAAACAATAAAGTCAAAGGGGTTTATACACCGTATAAAAGAAAGTTGTGTATAAAATAAAATATGCCTCAATGAAAAGAGATTGAGACGAAGTCCCATACCTCGTATCCGATTTGACCCGACCGTTCTTTAATCTCCTGAATAATAAACTTGAGTTAATATATAATTGCTTATGAATTTTTTTCAAGTTAATTATTCCTTTTATACCATGTTATGAACATTATGTAATCATTTAAGTTAATAATGTTCATTTTGTCGGTATTTGGTTCTTAAGTCAAAAATAGACTTCTTACACTTACATGTTGTTAATTTGGTCAAAGGTTTGTTATATCCAGAATGATATTAATGATTTGGATAACATATATATCATATATATTCATCATATACATGTATTTATAATATTACATCACATTTAGAGGTATGAAATGAATTGCACCGTTCATGGAGACGGTAAGCCGTACGTACGCATGAACGCTGCTTCCATTTCTATTTCATATTTTCTGGAATGGATTCATAATGATATAAGAGTATATTATAATTCCAGTATAATAACATATATAATATCATTAACTTTATCCTTTACACATCCCACATATGGTATTAACGAATCAAATCACTTTCAGGGGGCGGTAGTCCGGACTTCCTAAAATGAAGATATCGTGTTTACCCATAATGGAAACCATAAAGGTATGCCCAAAATGAAAAAAACAGAAGCTTAAAGAAAACATAAACATATTATATATCATATATAAAAATAGTGACATCATAATGGCCACCTTTGAAGGTGTTAAATGAGTATTGAACAATCATCGTTTCGGGAGGCAGAATTTCGCCATCCACGGAAACCGTATGTTCTTTAACCATTTGATGTAGTTGTGTGAGAGTGTAGCTCAAATAAATATTATAACAACATATTTGTATATTTAAAATACTGTTGTTGTTACAAAATAAGTAAATAAAATGAGTTTAGGGGGTTGGAGAAGAAAAATAAAACAAATGAACATGAGAGAATGAATTACCTTTAGAAGTGTAACTCCTTTTGATTTGAGCCTAAAGGCTTCCTTTGAAAGGATTCTGCCCAAAGGTAATCCTCTAGGATGAGGAGAGGGATGTGGAGAGAGTAAATGGGCAGGGGTTGGACGAGCCAAAGGCTTGAGGAGTGTGTGAAATGAGGTAGAGGTGGGGTCCTTTTATAAGAGGAGAGGGGGGGCACTTTTGGAAAGTAAAGAAATATTACTTTATTTGAAAATGTGTTTCGGTTTTAAAAGGTCCCACATTGATATAATCCGTGTATAAGGTGATAAGGGTTCGAAATCCACTCATCCAATTGGTTTTGGCCATGTGTAGTTCATAGATTTTACATTGTCTTTCCATTTTATTTAAATTGTCAAATAATGATATCATCGCTGAATCATTATTATGTCATAAATAATTTAATTAATATAATGTCTAAAAATCATACAAAAAATACTATGATATAGGAAATATTTTTAGCTTTCCAATGACTATTTATAATCAAATATCTGATCTTTATAACCCTATGTAAAAATTGTTTTCGTAAAACATATTATGTTTGTGTCATTTTTACTTTTACATTAAATAAAAAGTTATTTATGTCATTTCCCAACCAAAATGTCTCCATGGGGTCCCCAAGTTGACCCATGGCTTGTCTTGGTCGGCCATGACACAACCAATAAGGTTGGGACATGTGTCTAGGTCATTTCATATTATTAAAGCATTATTTATACCTTAAACTACCCTAATTACCACTAATCGCGATTAAAAACTTAATAAGTTACTATTCACCAAAAAAATATTTTAATCCCATTGAACCACATTTTACTTCTTAATGACAACCATGTATGTCGGATTTTCAAAATTCAATACACATTAGTGGTAAACTTTCATTTAACTGAAAAATCAGTTTGCTTGATTACCACTTAGTGGTTTCACTATTCATCAATAATTGAAGTATTTCAGAAAATTACCAAAAATTCACTCTAAGATATATTTGATATTACGAATTCAAAAATGAAGTATATTTTAGAAAATTCAAATCATATAAGTCACATTAATTAATTTAATAATTAATTCCCGCTGCCAGAGCAAATAGCGTGTTTTTACAAAACAATAAGTATCAAAAGATTGACACCAGTTTAAGTCTAATTTCAAAGTGAAGTTGATTCCAATGACCACCATTGGATAAAATGGTAAAAATATATTCTGATTTCACTTAAAAACTAATTCAAAACATAATCTAATCATATAAATAAATTAGATTAAAAAGCAGTTTTGATGTAAAATGCAGTATTTTTCACTATTCATTAAAAAATGAACATTGTCAGAAAAATACCAAAAATTCACACAAAGTAAATTTTGATGTCCCAATCATAAAGGATAAGTTTATTTTGACAAACATAGTTTATAAAATTGTCAAAATATAGATTCAAAAAATGGTTTTCCATCAAAAGGCAGTAAAACAATCTTTTAAGAATATTAGTGTATTCCATGCATAAGATTGTATTTATTTTCATTTTAAGCCTCTATAACACTATCTTAATCATTAATAGACATAGATAAAAATATATATTATTCATTAAATACTTGGGATGCTACAATAAGAGGGATTCAAGTGTTGGGTTTTGAGTTATACTTTGGGATTGGTTTAACGTGTATAATTCAAAATTGTTGTCATGAACCAGTCCCGATCGACCATGAACCGGTCACCCGGGCCACTCCACGACATGTCCCGAGATGCGTTTTGGATCCTTTTGGGATAGAGACAATCACCAAGGTCATAATTTAGAGTGAATAGAGAATGTTTTCACAAAAAAAAATAAACAATAACTAAGCAGTAGAAATAAACGGACAACCCAACATACATTTCATAAAAATGTTTAACTAAACATTAATTGTACGTAAAACTGAACGTACAACTAAACCATAAAACTCAATCAACCAAACCTGAAAACCAACTAACTCCATGTAACCCCACTTATCACTATCAAACACATCTATCAAATGTCACCCAAGGCGATTGAACTCAAGCTAAAACATGCCCCAGGGCTAAATCAGATGAAGACGATAAGAATGAGTATCAAAACATAGTAGGTTATCCCAATATTCTATTACCAATGCACATCCTTTAAAATAAAATAAACATTAATTTAAAGTTGGAAATAAAATATATAAAAGTATGTTTTCCAAACAATTTTCCATACTAAAAACATTATAATGTAAAATATCTGCATGTTTTCATAAACAAGAAGTGCTAGTAACAAATTTCAAATAGATGCCACTTCAAAATGAAAACAGTTTTCAAGAAGGCTGCTTTAAATAATGTACACCTTAAAATAGAAAACACATGATATATAATTTACCACTCAAACACACCTTATGCCGAAGGTGAGTACATAATATCCAATGAACACATGTCAGAGAAACATCCCAAAAAACTAGCTAGCTGTGGGCCCCAGGTACCTCATATCTCAGTGAAAAGTAACCTTAACAAATATATGTTTTCATGCACGAGCCACTAGTAGGGAACAATACCCATAACCTAGTGGTCCCCAACATCATCATAATATTTTAGTTAGTATTTTCATTATCAAACTTGCTACGTGAAATAGGGATGAAACCACTCCGGAACACTAGCATACCAACACACGCCCACCCACCTAAATACCTGGGTTTCCCTCTTTGTGCTCAATCAAGTTACACATGTTATCAAATACACTTTTGACATGAAATTTTCTTTTTTCAAATCATACACACACCAAACATCCCAAAAATATGTTTCAAATTTCTTTCACGGATCAATATACCACTTAATATTTTTCATAAAACAATTTCAAGAAGTATATCAGGACTTTGCACATAAAATACATTAAAAATGATATTTTGAGGCCAAACTCCAACCAATACTATATCAAACCATATTTTTCAGCCCCACCACCATTTAATAAATCAATTTAATGAATCATAAAATTACCCCACATGTTGAAACAAGGAACACAAATGAAAATCATTTTGTTAAGAAAAATGTCAAACATGCCTTCAATTATTTTACCAAACCATCATATAGAAAAGGCACACATTTCAACATTGATAAAGTGGTGTACAAACCCTGTAGAGACCCGAAGCTTGACGTACATGGACTTTACATTACTTTTGCGGAATACTTAGTACATAACAAAAACACACACACAAGGATCGTAATAGTTTAGTGTCTTTGGAAACTCGGAACGTAATCTTCTAATCCTGGTGAAAGATCTTCAAAATCTCCCACAAAGATCTTCCTTTTTTTTTATACCTAAAACCTTTCTTTATATCCTGGGGAAAAGAAAACATAAAAGGGTGAGCTCAAATGCTCGGTAAGGGTAAACAAAAGAAATATCAATCACATAATTTTCATAAGAACATAACATTTTTGGAAATCTTAACCTGCAAAAGAGAGCATAATTTCATAACATGGGATAAATCATAGTAGTGAAAATGAAACCATAACTTAAAACATTACTCATTGTGGCATACACACATAATCATAGAGAATCATTTCTTGTTAGTCAAGACTCATTGCCAAGACTATCTTAGTGGACAAAGTCCCTTTCTGAATCGAGTAATCCTCGTTTCAGTCCTATTTCACTGAACCGGTATAACCTACCATTCCAGCCATGTCTATCTCATGAGATATAAAATCTTTACCCAATTCATTGGAGGGAGATATAGGTCCCACCCATCTCATAATGATACCATTCTTATGTGTGCCACAAAATCATAAATCATACATCATTGCATAACCCATGTAATAAAAATGGGATTCTTAAACAACATGACATCATAAAACCATTCCTATAAGATAAAGGAATTCATAAACATAATTCCATCACAACATAGTCAAATCAATGTAAAAATATGGATAGAAACAGAACCCTTTATTATCTTAGATGGAAAATAATTTTGATAAAACACTTGAAATGAATTCTTGAGGAAAATATCCTTTCTTCTTCAAAATCAATTTCTTTTCACAAAACATCATACAATTTTAAAAGAAAGAGATTTTATTAAAAATAGTCATGAAATATTTTGGAGGAAGGTTCATGAAAATAAGGCTTTATAAAACCGTAAAAATCCGTTCGTTCCGTATAAGTTAAAAAAAACATTCTTCGTACTTTTGTCGGAAAGTCAAAAAGTACCTCGTACGAAAAAACGACAAAAGATTCCTTTCATATTCTTTACTAAAAACTCATAGAAGGGTAAAATTGGATTTAAACAATTGTAGGTGGATGGAAATAATATTACATATTGAGGGAACATGGATGTTGATGATAAAATACACCCCAGTAAATACATACGAATAAACAATCTCGGATAAAAATGAGATTGTGATATTTCCCTTACCTTATGTCCGACTTGCTTTGTAAGTGTCCAAACCTCATGTATAATGATTTAAATCATGTTATTGACTTATTCCAGAATCATATTCATTGTTATGATATCATATATGGTTCACTTATGACATTATATTACCCGTTCTTTTGTAAATTCCATGTTAAAGTAGCGTTTTGGGTAAAATCATTTCATTTATCTTAGGTGTTTTGACTTGTTGTTCTTGACATCACTATTACTTATATCATGATTTACTTACTTCCAGAATATAAAATATGATTTATATATCATATATATTCAGTATATATATATATATAATAGATAGATAAATAAAATGAAAAACACCGTTCATGGAGACGGTAGTCCGTACGTACGCATGAACGCTGTTTTACTTTCCTTATTGTCTTGAAATGGAAGTAAGTAGATGACATACATATATATATACATAAATCCAGTAGCTTTATAATGTCATATATTTCATTATTATTTCTTATATATACTTTATAATCATTCTTAAATGGTTAACATGGAGAATGAATCTCATCGCGTCGTGGAGACGGTATTCCGTACGTACGCACGCGCAGTGATTTCTTTTTCCGTAGGATGGATAGATGGTGAAATAGGTTTGTTTCATACTTATAATAACATATCAGTATATGAGTGATACTGATTTTATTATTCATAATGAAACAACCTAAGAAGAAGAAGTGGAAGAAGAAATAAAGATGAAAGAATTGGTAACGGTAATTACCTCTTCTTTGAAGCGCCTTTTGGAGACCTCCTCTTAGGGAACTAGAATTGGTCTTTGAGGAAGACCAGAACCTCTAGGATGTTTCTAGGGAAGTGGAGAATGGATTTTGGCAGGGGTTGGCCGAGCTTGAGTGCTCAAATTGGTGTGAGGAGGAGGGGGAGAAGGTGTCCTTTTATAGGGGAGGAGAGGGGCACCTTAGGAATAACTAAAAACATTATTTTATATTAAAGTCAAAATCGGTTTATAATGGTTCCAAAGGGTCTTATTTCGAAGATAAGGTGGGGAAGGGTCGAAATCCTCTCATCCAATAGAATTTGGACAAGTTTAGGTTCCTATTTTAACCTTATCATTTAGATTTAACATTAAGTTAAATAATTTAACTTTTACCATGTCTTTTTGTTTTCTTTCACTATATGGTTAATACACTTACTATAACATGCCAAACGAACCCCAAATTGTTTATTACTAATATATATATCCTTATCTAAGTCATTTGGCCGAACCTTAGATTTTTAGGAATAAAATAACAATTAATAATATAATATTTGATTTAAAAACTATTTTGTGTCAATTTTGACACTATTTGATATATGATTTTTGTGAAAGTCATAACAGAATTATATGTTCGAACCAAGTTGATTAAATCATCACTAATATATCATAGTAACCTAGAAAATTAGTGGAATTCATAAAAAGTCTTAAATTACATTTATTTTGGTATTTATATTATCAATTATGTCAATATTTCATTAATAAGATAATTACTACATCATCTTTGTGTCATAAATAAATTATATTATTTGATGTCGAAAAATTACAAATAAAATACCATCATGTAGGAAATCTTTTTATCTTTCTAATGAATATTTACAATCTAATTTATCTTATGTATAACCCCATATTAAAAATGATTTACTTATTAAACTTTGATTTTAACTATTTTAACCCTTCTTTAAATAAATTAATAATAAATGTCCTAATCTAATCCAAGTGGGCCTAAATGGTCATATTTTATTCCTAAGTTTGTTTTTGGTCGAATTACACTTGTCCAATAGAATTAGGACATGTGTTAGGGTAATATTAATATCATATTTACCCTTAGTTACCCTATTTACTATTAACCGTGGTAAAAAAAGTAAAAAGTTACTATTCACCAAAAATTTATTTTCATCTCATTGAACCACATTTTAGTCCTTGATATTAACCGTGTCTCTCGGATTTTCGAAATTCCATTCACAGAAGCGGTAAAATTAAGTTTTATACAAAATTCAGTTTTTAACCTACCACTTAGTAGTTTCACTATTCATCAAAAATTGATGTTTTTCAGAATAATGCCAAAATTTCATCCTAAGATATATTTCATATTCCGAATTCAAAAATGAAGTCTATTTTACCAAATTCATAACATAGAAATTGCATTAATTAAATTTTTAATTAAATCCCGCTGTTAACACAAATAGCGTGTTTTTAAGAAACAATATCTATCAAAAGATTGACATTTGATTACGTCTGGTTTAAATGTGAAATTACATCCAATGACCAACATTGTATTAAATTGTAAAAATATATTCTAAATATACTTTAAAACCACTCAAATTAATAATTTATCACTATTAATTATTTCCATTAAAAAAGTTGTTTTTAATTATAAATTAGTAATTTTCACTATTCATCAGATTATGAAAGTTATCCGAAAAGTACCAAAATTTCACCTTAGGCTAAATTCGATACTCCGAATCCAAAAATTAAGTTCATTTTGAAAAATAAGATTTACAGAATTTTAAAAAGTGGTTATTACTATTCATAACGGCTAGTTTTAATAATATTTTAATAGCATATCATTGTTTAATGAAACTCAGTATTGCGTATTACACACGCTATCGAGGAAGGTCGCGATTGCGTGTAATGCAAGGCAAGTCAAGGATGTGTGTTGTGCAAGCTCCTTTTGGTGTAGCGTACAACACAAGACATTAATAAAATTAAAAAGAATATTTTTTTATAAAATCTTGGGCTGTTACATTCTTCCCCCCTTAAAATGAATTTCGCCCTCGAAATTCGTCGGGGTTATAAATGGTTTACTATTCGAAAGTTTCTTTAATAGAAACCCACATCGTAAAAAAAAATACCAAAACTTGGCTTTAAAAACTAAAGTATGAAATGTAACGATTACCCAAATAAACTAATCACTGGGTTTCCACATAGGTGAAAATATGGATATGGAAGAGAAATCTAACCATCATGTTCTGATGGAGAGTGGTAGAGAACATGGCTATGGAAAAGCCAACAATCACAAATCCATAAATTTGTGACGATCTAAGGTACCATCTGATTAATCAGATATAAGAGCACTAGGACAACATTTTTTGGTTTTCAAGATCATTTCCCTAAAGTTGAAAATTTTGAATTAGAATAAATACTTACTTTATTTTGGTACAATCTCACTGTTGTTCGTGCTTTGAACAATTTCCACTTCATCTCTTAAATAAATGAAGTTGAATTTGTTATTCGTGAAGTGTTAGCAGATCATGTGATAGAATGACAGGTCATTCCATCTGTCTCAAACAAAAGGTTAGCAAAACTTATATACATAAGTCGATCTATAGTGAGATTAATCATATATGGTTCCTAAAATGGACTTATACTTCATATATCATACTACTTAATATAATAAAACTAGTTTCTACTAAACAGGGACTTCCTGTAGGTCAATGGTAGGCGATAAAGGTCAGTCGCACTTCGGTTGTGGGTTTGATTCCTACAGCCTTGTCCGAAGCGATGGGCTGTCGCCCGTCCTGCAGGTTGTCCCTTTTCCTAAAACTACGTTACTATAACATCCCATCAATAATATCGAAAATCTTCTATCCTTAAACAATACTAACTTATGTCCAACATAATCCAGTCTAATATTTAGGCTTATAATACTGCAGTCCACTCTCATAATATAGTGACAACGATTACCAGAGATTTAATACTGTCGTTGATCCCCATATATCATAAGATATATCTTGTTGGTCACATTCCAAACATTCAAAGGCCTTAATCTTGTACTCTCTTGAATACCCATTGAACCTTAGTGAAAACTTGAATGCAGTTAACACTTTTCACATACCGAAATCCTCAAAATTCTATATACTCAAACCATGATATCACTTAGTCCTTATATCAATCATGAGCTCATGAATACTATTAAACATTTCAAATATCTCAATCACTTTGAATACCACATCAATAAATATTGCAATACTCAATGATACATTATTTTGGAATCCCATTACATAAACACTTAATCATTCCACCACATCGTTGTCATATTCAACATTGCCAATAGTGATCGCATGTGATTTCCCTTTGTCCTTTGCCTTCAGTGGTTGCTCATGTTGATCATCACTAACCCTTGGATTAGGGCAATTATTAGCATAATGCCCCATTTCCTTGCACTTGAAGCATTGAAGTGTTGGCGGTGCGTTCTCTGCAGTGTTTGCTTTATTCACATCATTAGAAACCCTTTTTCCATTACTTCGACACTCAGCTGCTCGATGACCTTCTTTTCCACACTTAAAACATTTTCCAGTTCCCTTGAAACATTCTCCTTGATGCCTCTTCCCACATGATTTACATAGGGAAAATTGAACTTTCTTTCCTCTATGATCATCATGAAACTCCATCTTTCTCTTATTAGCCGAGTCAGGAAACTTACCAAATTTTACTTTATTGATCATATTATGAGATTGCTGATTCGGCATAATAATGATGTTTGGACTTCCAAATCCCATTTCATTTGGTTGCTCATAAAGAATATCATTCCATTGTCCATCATTTCCTCCATTATCGTGAATCACCTTGTTTCCAGCCATTTTCTAAAACCCAAAAAGAATAGCGTGAGAGGCAAAAATCATGCTAGGGAAAACAACATAATAAAGGGGGAGTACCTTGAACATCTAACATCTTAGGTTTAATTCAATGATCGTTATCGTAATTCTATTACTATAACCTATACGTATACTTATCCCTAGGGACATCCCTAGACATACCTTAGAAATATCTCTAGGGATCTCACTAACGTTTTCGCATCCTAGTTTCCAAAGGTTGACTAAACCTTTCCTCTGATACCAACTGTAGAGACCCGAAGCTTGACGTACATGGACTTTACATTACTTTTGCGGAATACTTAGTACATAACAAAAACACACACACAAGGATCGTAATAGTTTAGTGTCTTTGGAAACTCGGAACGTAATCTTCTAATCCTGGTGAAAGATCTTCAAAATCTCCCACAAAGATCTTCCTTTTTTTTATACCTAAAACCTTTCTTTATATCCTGGGGAAAAGAAAACATAAAAGGGTGAGCTCAAATGCTCAGTAAGGGTAAACAAAAGAAATATCAATCACATAATTTTCATAAGAACATAACATTTTTGGAAATCTTAACCTGCAAAAGAGAGCATAATTTCATAACATGGGATAAATCATAGTAGTGAAAATGAAACCATAAATTAAAACATTACTCATTGTGGCATACACACATAATCATAGAGAATCATTTCTTGTTAGTCAAGACTCATTGCCAAGACTATCTTAGTGGACAAAGTCACTTTCTGAATCGAGTAATCCTCGTTTCAGTCCTATTTCACTGAACCGGTATAACCTACCATTCCAGCCATGTCTATCTCATGAGATATAAAATCTTTACCCAATGCATTGGAGGGAGATATAGGTCCCACCCATCTCATAATGATACCATTCTTATGTGTGCCACAAAATCATAAATCATACATCATTGCATAACCCATGTAATAAAAATGGGATTCTTAAACAACATGACATCATAAAACCATTCCTATAAGATAAAGGAATTCATAAACATAATTCCATCACAACATAGTCAAATCAATGTAAAAATATGGATAGAAACAGAACCCTTTATTATCTTAGATGGAAAATAATTTTGATAAAACACTTGAAATGAATTCTTGAGGAAAATATCCTTTCTTCTTCAAAATCAATTTCTTTTCACAAAACATCATACAATTTTAAAAGAAAGAGATTTTATTAAAAATAGTCATGAAATATTTTGGAGGAAGGTTCATGAAAATAAGGCTTTATAAAACCGTAAAAATCCGTTCGTTCCATATAAGTGAAAAAAAACATTCTTCGTACTTTTGTCGGAAAAGTCAAAAAGTACCTCGTACGAAAAAACGACAAAAGATTCCTTTCATATTCTTTACTAAAAACTCATAGAAGGGTAAAATTGGATTTAAACAATTGTAGGTGGATGGAAATAATATTACATATTGAGGGAACATGGATGTGGATGATAAAATACACCCCAGTAAATACATACGAATAAACAATCTCGGATAAAAATGAGATTGTGATATTTCCCTTACCTTATGTCCGACTTGCTTTGTAAGTGTCCAAACCTCCTGTATAATGATTTAAATCATGTTATTGACTTATTCCAGAATCATATTCATTGTTATGATATCATATATGGTTCACTTATGACATTATATTACCCGTTCTTTTGTAAATTCCATGTTAAAGTAGCGTTTTGGGTATAATCATTTCATTTATCTTAGGTGTTTTGACTTGTTGTTCTTGACATCACTATTACTTATATCATTATTTACTTACTTCCAGAATATAAAATATGATTTATATATCATATATATTCAGTATATATATATATATAATAGATAGATAAATAAAATGAAAAACACCGTTCATGGAGACGGTAGTCCGTACGTACGCATGAACGCTGTTTTACTTTCCTTATTGTCTTGAAATGGAAGTAAGTAGATGACATACATATATATATACATAAATCCAGTAGCTTTATAATGTCATATATTTCATTATTATTTCTTATATATACTTTATAATCATTCTTAAATGGTTAACATGGAGAATGAATCTCATCGCGTTGTGGAGACGGTATTCCGTACGTACGCACGTGCAGTGATTTCTTTTTCCGTAGGATGGATAGATGGTGAAATAGGTTTGTTTCATACTTATAATAACATATCAGTATATGAGTGATACTGATGTTATTATTCATAATGAAACAACCTAAGAAGAAGAAGTGGAAGAAGAAATAAAGATGAAAGAATTGGTAACGGTAATTACCTCTTCTTTGAAGCGCCTTTTGGAGACCTCCTCTTAGGGAACTAGAATTGGTCTTTGAGGAAGACCAGAACCTCTAGGATGTTTCTAGGGAAGTGGAGAATGGATTTTGGCAGGGGTTGGCCGAGCTTGAGTGCTCAAATTGGTGTGAGGAGGAGGGGGAGAAGGTGTCCTTTTATAGGGGAGGAGAGGGGCACCTTAGGAATAACTAAAAACATTATTTTATATTAAAGTCAAAATCGGTTTATAATGGTTCCAAAGGGTCTTATTTCGAAGATAAGGTGGGGAAGGGTCGAAATCCTCTCATCCAATAGAATTTGGACAAGTTTAGGTTCCTATTTTAACCTTATCATTTAGATTTAACATTAAGTTAAATAATTTAACTTTTACCCTGTCTTTTTGTTTTCTTTCACTATATGGTTAATACACTTACTATAACATGCCAAACGAACCCCAAATTGTTTATTATTAATATATATATCCTTATCTAAGTCATTTGGCCGAACCGTAGATTTTTAGGAATAAAATAACAATTAATAATATAATATTTGATTTAAAAACTATTTTGTGTCAATTTTGACACTATTTGATATATGATTTTTGTGAAAGTCATAACAGAATTATATGTTCGAACCAAGTTGATTAAATCATCACTAATATATCATAGTAACCTAGAAAATTAGTGGAATTCATAAAAAGTCTTAAATTACATTTATTTTGGTATTTATATTATCAATTATGTCAATATTTCATTAATAAGATAATTACTACATCATCTTTGTGTCATAAATAAATTATATTATTTGTTGTCGAAAAATTACAAATAAAATACCATCATGTAGGAAATCTTTTTATCTTTCTAATGAATATTTACAATCGAATTTAGCTTATGTATAACCCCATATTAAAAATTATTTACTTATTAAACTTTGATTTTAACTATTTTAACCCTTCTTTAAATAAATTAATAATAAATGTCCTAATCTAATCCAAGTGGGCCTAAATGGTCATATTTTATTCCTAAGTTTGTTTTTGGTCGAATTACACTTGTCCAATAGAATTAGGACATGTGTTAGGGTAATATTAATATCATATTTACCCTTAGTTACCCTATTTACTATTAACCGTGGTAAAAAAAGTAAAAAGTTACTATTCACCAAAAATTTATTTTCATCTCATTGAACCACATTTTAGTCCTTGATATTAACCGTGTCTCTCGGATTTTCGAAATTCCATTCACAGAAGCGGTAAAATTAAGTTTTATACAAAATTCAGTTTTTAACCTACCACTTAGTAGTTTCACTATTCATCAAAAATTGATGTTTTTCAGAATAATGCCAAAATTTCATCCTAAGCTATATTTCATATTCCGAATTCAAAAATGAAGTCTATTTTACCAAATTCATAACATAGAAATTGCATTAATTAAATTTTTAATTAAATCCCGCTGTTAACACAAATAGCGTGTTTTTAAGAAACAATATCTATCAAAAGATTGACATTTGATTACGTCTGGTTTAAATGTGAAATTACATCCAATGACCAACATTGTATTAAATTGTAAAAATATATTCTAAATATACTTTAAAACCACTCAAATTAATAATTTATCACTATTAATTATTTCCATTAAAAAAGTTGTTTTTAATTATAAATTAGTAATTTTCACTATTCATCAGAATATGAAAGTTATCCGAAAAGTACCAAAATTTCACCTTAGGCTAAATTGGATACTCCGAATCCAAAAATTAAGTTCATTTTGAAAAATAAGATTTACAGATTTTTAAAAATTGGTTATTACTATTCATAACGGCTAGTTTTAATAATATTTTAATAGCATATCATTGTTTAATGAAACTCAGTATTGCGTATTACACACGCTATCGAGGAAGGTCGCGATTGCGTGTAATGCAAGGCAAGTCAAGGATGTGTGTTGTGCAAGCTCCTTTTGGTGTAGCGTACAACACAAGACATTAATAAAATTAAAAAGAATATTTTTTTATAAAATCTTGGGCTGTTACAAACCCCATCAGTAGTAGAAAAAAAATTTAAATTAACATTTTAAAACATTTAGGAAACACATTCAATGCTCAACCATTTTCATAAAAATGTGGAATGGGCATCTTACAGGAAACTTGTGTGAAAACATGTCAAAAACCCATACCCATCTCTTTAAAAACCAAAAACACTTTGGAAAGCCATAAAATGACCCCAAAATATGAATTTTCATGCTTCCCTTACTTTAATAAATTCAAAAAAATCATTTTATATCACATTTAGCACACAAAAGCCGACCGTTCACTTTTCCAAAAACAAGGCATGCCACATTGTTCAAAACAACATATATTTAACACCCATAGGGGTAAAAACACAAATTATCATTCCAAATATTTGTCAAAGTAGTTAAACCAGGTCATAAACATCACAATATTTATGTGAAAACTAGTGGAATGTTTATTTGAAAAAGTGGTGTGCATTTTTATAATGAAAAAACACCATTTTACACAAAACAAGGCATTAATAACTGTTTTCTCACACCAAATAGATCATCCAAAGGTTTCACAACAATAATAAACATGTATATAAGGTGAGACAAAAATGAAAAATAAGAAACATAAATAATAAAGGCATCTTCTTGGGGGAACCTACCTCAAAACAATGGCAAAATGGAGACGCACAACAAAAAATACCCATTGTGGGTTCCAAAATCCTAGAACAATGAAGACTAGCCCTAAAAAACAAAACCCACCATAAAAATGATGGGAAAACAGAATCCTAGGCCGAGAATGACTTGGGGAGAAGAGAAATCCAAGAAAAAATAAAAAAGGAGGAAGAGGGAAGAGGTAGGAGAAAGATTTGATGTGGAAATTAAGAAGAACCACCAACCTTCGATGATAAATCACCCAAGAAGAGGCCCAAAACAAAGTATAATGAAGAAGGAGGAACCTATGGTTGATATCCAATAGTTAGGAATCCGTTTTGGAGGTCTAATCTCCAAATAATGTTAAAAATTGAATGAGATATTCAAAAATTAAATTATCTCCTTAAATCTAGAAATGAGCTCATGGGTTGGCCAAATGCCTGAATAAATTACCCAAAACCACCACGATTATGGGGTCTTAAGGGGTCCAAATGTATATGGTGGTTTTAATATGTTAGGGGAGGCCAAGTGGAAAGTGAAATGGGTTAAAAATGTTGAAAAATTAAGGAGTTATAAAAGAATTGGGAAAACACTTTAGACATTGATCTAGACCCCCACCACTTGGGGCGGGGAGGGAAGGGGACCCAATCGTTGGGCCACTAAAACCAAAAGGGAGTATAGGAAGCACCCCAAACTCTCCAAATTTGAATATATAAAACCAATACTACATCTGATTCACATTCGTTATCCAAAAAAATACATTGATCTGAAAGCCACATCTGAGAAGGCATAACCATAGACACTGCGTGAGAGGTAAGTCCACCACACTCTTTGCGAAAAAAGGAAAATCACAGTGATGAGCAAACAAAATAAAAAAAATAGAAATTGCCTTACCACATATGTGAATGAATGAGCTAAGTCAATCTCCCCATACCTCTATGGAATTTCTACATACGTGAAAAGCTTCACTCTGTGGTGTATGCCTAGAGGATTGATGTTTAAAGAATCTTCTAAATCGTATCTAGGAGATAAAGATCACTGCACCCCATGAAACTAAATTTCTCAACAACTCACATTCATCTAAATAGTAAATAATATATACAAAGCACTATTATATCTCACTGAAAACAAGTGGAAGAATGGAAAAGTAATAAAGTGAAACACATCAATATCACTGAACACAACTTCTATATCCAAAAGAATTAGCACAATAGAGAAACACTTTAAATCAAGACTAAACAACTCTCTATTCCATCAAATGAGTTGAGGAATCTTTCAAAAAGGTGTATTTAAAGTTTGAAATGAATCCTGAGGCTGATCAACTAGAATTCCTGCCAATGGAGAACCATCTATGACCACATCACAACATCCAACATATCCTTACAAACCCAATGAACATTGCTCCACAACTGAGCCACCAAAAATATCTCATCTCAAGACAGACCATGACTATCACTTCCAAATCACAAGGAATCATACCAAACAAACCACTCTTCTAAAACATGAAAAAGAAACCTACATAATCACCATTTTACAAACACACAACAAATTTTCGTCTTAAAATACTTTTGAAAAACAAACTAACTTAGTGGATTTTCACTTTCACCAATAGTGTTTCATCAAGTATCACTCACATGCACAATCTCATTCCACCCTGGGCACCCAACCACTATTCCATACTGGGAATCCATCATCATATATATACAAAAACATTCATGTGATAACCCATGGGAATACCAAAGTCTAAAACTAGCATCCACATTTTACAAGACAAAAAATTCAACCCATTTCAAAAATAAAGTACCTTCCATAGGCACACTAACTACCAAGTCAAAAACCATTTTCATATTTTCATACAAATAAACCATTTCACCAAGAATGAAAAATAAACCTTATAGGTATCCATAAAAATCCTCTCCCTTTATTCAAATCATTTTTCATCACCTCAAAAACGACACATTTTCAAGAACCATTTGATTTAAAAATCATTTCATTAATTTTAAAATAACTTCCAGAACAAGAATTCCATTTAAACATCCCTTCCCAATTTTTAAAAATTTAGTAAGGTCTCGTTTTGTAATCTGATTGCCACAAAGTCCAAAACCCTTTTTTGGAAAACACCAACTTTTCAAAACCAATTCACAAAACCAATTCATCAGACTCAAACACTCTTCAATGGCTCAAAACATCCCATTTTAAACAAAATTTCAGAATCATCCTCAAATAATTAATACCTTCCAAACATTTTATTTCAATAAACCATAAGTTATGATTATGGAAATTCAATCTTGTTAAATAATTCCACTTTCTCCCCAAAAATTTATTTCACAAAAACCCAACATTCTCAAAAAAATTCTTATATTTATCTTTAAAAACCCATTTACACAATTCTCACACAAGGATTTTCAAAAAACATTCAGAATTCAATAAAGGATTAAGAGACCCACAAAAGGGAACTAGTATCAGCGAGTGACATGACCATGTGGTTGGAGGCCATAAGTGAAACTCACCACCAACATGGAGAGCCTTCTTAGGACCATTCCCCAACTCCACATGGATAACCGGCCCCTGAAAGATCATGGAGGCCATTAGTCCAACTCCACTTAATGTATTCCAATCACCTAACAGTCCTCAAGAACCAGAGAAACTAATAAAACTGGTCTTCCCATGGACACCCAATGATCGGAATGAGAAAGTGATCGTGACGCTCTTCCCAAAACTAATTCTAAAGTTCCTAAAAGAAAACACAATCATCCTTGACATCCCCTAAATAATAAGGGTTCTCTAAAAATTCAAGGTATGCTAAGAGCTAACGCGCTCTAATACCATTATGTCAAGAACAAGTTAGGGTCGACCATGAACATGTCAACTGGGCTACTCCGTGACAAATCCAAAGAGGCATTACCAATCCTCCCAGGTTGGTGACAAATTTTGAGGGCATCCGTTTGAGTGACAAGGGAATGTATTCACCCAAAAATAAACATTAAATAAACAGTATAAAGAAATTAACAACCCAATATATTTTTATATAAAAGTTGAAATAAGCATTCATTATACGAGAAACTGAAAGTACCACTGAACCAGACAACTCAACCGACCAAACCTAAGAAACAACATTCTCCATGTAACCCTACATGTCACTCTCCAACACATAGATCAGAAATTTCATATGTTTATTGAACTCATTCTAAAACCTACACTATGTCTAAAAACAGATGAAGACTATAGGTGTGGGTACTAAAACACAGTAGGTTAGGCCAATATTCTCTTCCCAAAGCACTTCCTTTAAAACAAATAAATTTCAATTTCAATTTTGAAATATAATATATAAAAGTATATTTTCCTAACAAGTTTCCATGCTACAGTCATTATAAAATAAAATTCTTGCAAGTTTTTATAAACAGAAAATGCTAGTAACCAATTTCAAAGAGATGAAACATCAAAATGAAATCAGTTTTCAAGAAGTCTTATTTAAAGAATGCACACTTTTAAATAGAACACAATTTCTACTAAATTTACCAACGAAAAATAGTATATTATGATTGTGAGTACATAATATCCAATGAGAACTAGTCACAAGAACATCCTTAGGAACTAGCTAGCTGTGGAGTACATGTACCTCATATCTCTGTGAAATGTAACCATAAAAAATGTTTGTTCTCATGCACGAGCTACTTCTATGGAACAGTACCCATAACCTAGAGCTCCCCAACCCATCATCATAGTTTAGTTATTGATTTCATTATCAAACATTTTACATGAAACAAGGACAAAAACACTCATGTTCACTAGAATACTAGAACACACCCACCCACCTAGATACATGGGATTCCCTCTTTGTGCTCAATCATGTTACACATGTCTTCAAATAATCTTTCCAATGAAAACTCTATTTTCCAAATCATACACACACCAAACAGCATGTAACCATTTTTCACATTTCTTTCACGAATCAATAAACCACTTAAAATTTTATTAAAACAATTTCAAGAAGTATAACAAGACTTTGCACATAAATACCATTAAAAAAAATCTATTTTATGGGAAAAATCCCACAAATACCTAGTCATAGTAGATTTGGCATCCACAAAACCATTTAATAAATCAATTTCATGAATCATAAAATGAACCCACATGGTGCAACATGGAACACACATAGAAACCCTTTTCTTATGAAAAATACCCAAAGAGACTTTAATCATTTTACCAAACCAACGTATAAAAAATATAAAAATTTAAACTTCCATGAAGAGGTGAAAACCCACAATTTTCAGTCAAAAGCATTACATAAACCCTTTAAAACATTTATGTTGCACATTAAAATCTCAACCATCTTCATAAAAATGTTGAACGTGCCACTTATCGGCAACCAATGCCAAAACATGTCAAAAACGAATAATTATCTCTTTATAAAACCAAAACAAATTTTCAAAGCCACAAAAGGACCCCAAAATCCCACTTTTCATTCTTCACACACTTTAATAAATTCATACAAGTCATTTTATATCATATTTAGCACAAAAAATCCAACCATGTGATTTTCCAAAACTAGGCATGCAACATTTAGAAAAAGAAGTTATATTTAACACCCAAAGGGATAAAAACCAAAATTTTCATTTCAAATATTTTTTAAGGTAGTTAAACCAGGTCATAAACATCACAATACTTATGAGACAATGAGTGGAACATTTATTTGATTAAGTGGTGGGCACTTTTATAACAAAACAAATACATTTTACACAAAAGAAGCCATAAATAACCATTTTTTCACACCAAATTGACCATTAAAAGAATTTGTAGTAATACTAAACATGTATATAAAGTTATAATAACAATAAAAAGGTGAAAATTAAATAATAAAAGCAATTTTGTGGGAAAACCTACCTCAAAATGAGGGTGAAATGGAGACACACCCCAGAAAACACCTACCGATGGTTCCAAAACCCTAGATCTATGATGAAAAACCCCAAACAAACGAAATCCCCATAAAAAATATTGTTAAACAGAACCCTAGGTCGATAATGACCATGGGAGAAGAGAAATACATGAAAAAATGAATGAAGAATGAAGAGGGATGTGGAAATAGAAATAATTGATGAAGATATTAAGAAGAACCACTAACCTTTGGTGATAAAATTCACAAAAAGAGACTCAGAATGAAGGAGAACGAAGGGGGAGGAACCTTTTCAGGATAACCAACTATTCGGGCTCTGTTTGGGAAGTGGAATCACAAAAAAAAGTTAAAAAATGAATGAGATATAAAATAAATAAATTATTTCCTTAAATTTAGAAATGGGCTCACAGGTTGGCCTAATACCTGAATAAATCACCCAAATCCACCATGATTATGTGTTTTTAAGGGGTAAAAATAAATATGGTTGTTTTAGTAGGTTAGGGGAGGTGAAGTGGGATGTAGAATGTGTGAAAAATGTTGAAAAATGGAAGAGTTATAAAAAACAAATTTTGTTTCTAAACCTAAAAATGAGCTCACCTTTTGGCCCAAATCTTTATGTAACCACCTTTTCTCCAAAAAATGCCAAAACATTTAGGGGGAACCCATGGTAGGATGATTAGAAATAGATGGAACTTCAAAACTCAACATTTATCTCACCCATAACTCAAGAAAAGGATCGAGATTTCCAACGAACCAGATCAAAACCATGACATGAAAAACAGGGTGTGACATTCCTGGACATGTACCTAAATAGTTAATTATAAAACTATAAATATATTCATAATTTTAAAAAAAAATATTTATAAAATTATAAATAATTATATATATATATAAATAATTATAAAAATATAATTATTATATTTAAATAAGAAATATGTTAATGAAATTTATAATTATATATACTTATATCTTAATAAATATATATATAATTACATAGATATATAAATATATAAATATATATAATTTTAAAAATATATATAATTATATTCATATATTTATAAATATATACATATATTTATAAATATATTTAATGATAATTAGATTTATAAATAAATATATATATATATATATATATATATAATTATATGATTAGAGTCAATATTTTTATTATATTTATAATTATATATACTTATATATCAAGATATATATATAATCATATAATTATATTTATAACTATATAAAAATATTTATAAAAATATTTATTTATAATTAGAATTATAAATACATTAATATATATTTAAATATTTATAAAATTATAGTAAATATATTTATTATATTAACAATTATATATAAGTATATATATAATTATATAAATATATTAATAATTATATTAAAATATTTATTTATAATTATATATATATATGTTTATTTATTTATTTATTTTCTCAAAATATTCAAGAGACATGCGAGTGTGCTCCTAAAACGTATTATTAGAAAAATTAAAATGAAAAAGGAAAATGATGAATGTGGTCAAACAAAGAGGAAATCCCTCTTCCAAAAATGAAATCTACAAATCAAGAACAAGATCATTCCCATAATCATGTCCAGAGCCATCATCGTCATCTGTAGATTCCCACTCTGACAGTGAGTACCTTTGAATGAATATCACATATTACTTCCCCTTAATATATTGTTCCTCTAGAGTGAGCCGACTCTTCAATGTTATGGATGAGACCTAGTATTCACATTTCGACCACACCCTCATGTAGCGGCTCAATCATGTCTACCACATCCTCAACCACGACCTTTTGGATGCCTACCACTTCAGCAAGATTTTTTATGCAAAGTTCCTTCAGGTTCTGCCTTCTCAATATCCAAATTACCCATCACCAACGGGATATTACGAACCTCCACAACATCCATGTAACTATATATGATCCCACCTACCTCAATCCCAAAATTATCAGTCACTTTCGGAGCACTTGGGTCAATCTACCAAGGAGTAACATTCCCAAGAATGATAGTTCCCATTGATTCTATCATGGCCAACGTAAGAACGTTCTCCCATCATTGAAGTGATAGAATGATTAGATTTCTTAAATGAAACAAATTTAAAACCCTTATTATTAGCTGAAATATTTGTATATCCGTGCATGGAACCTTCACTTCCAATAATTGAATCTTTAAAAAAGACTCTACTATCATCCACTTCTTACTTGATAGCATTCACTGGAGGTTGTCTTGTGTCAGCAACAACAAACTCAATCAAGAGATCATCTATCGTAGAGGGATTAGATGATATTGCTTGAAATTATTAATAGTTCAGCACCTTTGTGTCAATAATCTTCCCCTTTGGGTCAGCATGACACACTACACATGAGGTGGTAGGAGGTTTCTTACTAGGCGGCAAGGGAAAACCCGCATTCTTGATTTGAATGTTTAGAACACTCCTGCAATTAGAAACCTCATTCCCCACAATCCTGCCAAAGTTACTGATTGATGGGATGAATTCATACTCAAATTTCACATCAATTTAATCACCATTATCCAATAAAATTTTAGATTTGGGCAATGAATTGAGCATATCTGCATCCAAAAGACTCTAGAAAATACTAAAATTTCGCTTCAACATTGTTATCATCCATCTTAATGGAAACAGAAATACATAAGACAAGATCATTAAGAATTATAGGATACCAAAGCACCCTACTAGGACCTTGAATTCTGATCCAGATCTGTGAAAATGTATGCTTTTGTGAATTTAGATTGAAACTTAAATCGAAATAAAAAAGGTGAAATACCCATGGATTCAAAGCATAAAAATTGAAAACCAAATACAAGCTCGATCATCAGTATTAGATAATTTTAGATAAAAATACCCCTGCCAATGGGGATAATCCTCCATATGGTCATGTTCTAAATATGAAAAAGTTATGACTTAATCTAATCAATAATCATTGTCTTGTCACCCTTGAAAATAATAAAACACCCAATCAGAGAGTACATACATGCTTCTAAACACTCCTTGAGAGAATTAGTATTTGGGACAACTATGATCCCATTTATAGATCTCGAAATGTGAGGCGCACAAGAATTGTGGGAGAGACCATCAAATGCCTAGATATTCCCTTGGTTAATGGAATCAAAAAAAGAGAAAAAAATTTCACTGAAACACGATGTGAGGGATCAGACCTTATCGAGGCCTCTGCCAGTAGATCATGCATCTCCATCACACCATCATATATCTGGGCCTCTAAACCAACACAATGATCGTTGTTTGCCTCTACAACGTACGCCCTATAATCCATTCACAAACCACTGCTACCATCATTGATGAGCCCCATGCTCTTATTGTTTTCATCATCTGGGGATAAAGAAGATCGCGTTTATTCATTTATAGTGTTGGACTGCACTAATTCCATGCCCATAGTACCTTCATCAACCAAGGCTAAATTAACTCAGGCTACTTCATTTTTGAAGTCATGATGCACTGATCTCATGCATGTGTGTGCGATTTTTGTATGTTTAAAGTAATTATACCGCCAAGATGCTAATATATATATACTCAAAAATTTTCAGAGTCAGGTCAGCCTTCTCTTAAAATAATTATTAGAAAGATGGAGATGACAGAGAAAACAAGGCTGGATGAGGTCAAACAAGGAAAAAAACCGGCATCCATAATGAAAAACATCATATCAGAAACATGATCAAACCCATCACGATCAGATCCATCACTATCATCAAAAGATTCATAACCCGACTATGTGTTCCATTGATTAAAGAGAACAATATACTTATCCAGGAGCTTTTTCTGATCCACTGTGAGCTGACCCTTGGATTCCTTGGAAAATTGGCCACAACCTCATGAAACATCCCAATCATGATGGATAGTGCCTTAGCCACAACCTTTTGGATGTTCACCTTGTCTCAATATTTTTTGAGTCCATGTTCTTTTAGAAACATCCTTCTCAACATCCAGATTGTCTGCCACTGTAGAAATGGATCCTCATTGACCACCAGTGCCCAATGCCTCAAAATGTATTTATATTAATAGATGGCCCACAACTTCCTCTACAATCCCATCTTAATGGAGATCCACTGCTTCAGACATAGGAATTTCCTTAGAGGTAAGGTCCCCTAATAAGGGTTCCTAAGCAGAAGATGCATGCATTAACTCAACAGAGCGATTAATAGCCTTTGTCTTTTGAGAGGGAACCATTTGTAAACCCCAATTATCCACCATTGGTATCTTTCCTTTGGGTTCTATAACCTATTTTTCACTTCATACAGGATCAATGGATTTTTTCGAACTTCGAGCACTTACCTCTATAGATTTTGAAGGATCAGAGTCACCTCCAATCATATTTATAGGTTCATCAGGAAGTTGTACAGTAGTAGCATCTACCACCATGACCCCATACACATTAGTGAGAAACACACCCCTAAATGAGTGGGATTGATGTGTAACCACTGGATTCAAATCAACATTCTCCATCCACATTTCTTCCTCATCTTTCAGATCAACCCAATTGGAGGGGCCACTATTTTCTACAACTGAGGTTATCACATTCAAAATTGATGTCGTTTCCTTCAGAGGCATCTGATATTTTTCTTTTTCATGAGCATACACCACAATAACAACGTCCTTCACATCCATATTAAGGAAAGGATAAGAAAGATGACCTTTCATCCCACACTTATGATAGTAAATATTCCTTTGACATGACTCTGATAAGTGAAAAACATCCATGAAAAAGTTACAGAAAAGGGGTATCTTCTCATATTCGACATCAATATAGATATCATCAGTGGGAGTAAAATGATAACCCTAGTCAATGATGGTAGAGCTAAAGTTGATCTCTACTAACATCCTAGAAATGTGTCCAAATGTCACATTATCAGTTTCTTTATCAAGTTGAATGAGCATTCCAACAGAAGTGGAAATATTGTGCAAAATCCTTGGGTTCCAAAGTACCCAATTGAGTAAGTATAGAAGAACCCATACTGGCGAAAACACATTCTCTACCTATGTGACATTGATGTCAAAGGACCATTCATGTATCTAATTCTATCCTGGTTTCAATAACATAGATCTGAAGCTCCACGACCAAATCATAGATTCATTAGAGAAGAGGAGTTAGTGAAAAAACCCCTATCAAGCGAGACACACTAATAATTAGAAAAACCCCATATACATGAATCACTACAAACCAAAGAATCTAACTTCCAAGGATTCACACCTTTTGGTAAAATAACCTACAGAAATAGGGAAACTTTTCACATTAAAATCCTCTTAGCAAAGGCTTCTAGGTTAACCTCAACATTAGCCACTAAACCGTTTTGAAAAATTCTCTCAGAATGGGAGAGATTAAATGAGTCTAGCAATGAAATAAATCCATGATTCAAACATGATCTTCCATTCAAAATCAGATATGAAAAATATATTCTTGGAACATCCACTACAAGATCTCTAGGATGAGGCATCTATCCTCATCCTGGAACTCTTTACCAGGAGAACCCATACTAGCAGATCTCATCCGCACTAGAGCAGGTCTTCATGCAACCACCATAGGAGAAGAAGATCGAGCCACATCATCCAGCCTCACATCACCTTAAATGGGATATAATCACCTAAGATGTCCACATTTTCCTGATGTGAGAAGTGCGACGAGTCAAGGTGGGGATTTGAGACCTCATTATTCATAGATAGCATCGAATTCTAGATTCATCTTGGGTCTTCACGATGATCCTTCTGACAAGAGGATTTCTAGGCAGGGTTCCCTGACCTTTGTTGAAGCATATTCGGAATTTTTGGTTAATCAAATGGAGGAGTGTATACACTATAATAGCTCGAATCATGCCTTTTTTGAATGACATCCCCTTAAAGATTGAAGATCTACATAACCAACTATCACAGGTCACTACTAAACATATTCTTTTTAATAGTGCACAAATAGGCTTTTAACGGCGCTAAAAAAGCGCTTTTAAATGCAGCCCTGATAGGGGGACCCTTTATCAGCACTAAAAATGCCCTGATAAAGGAGTTCCTTTACCCGTGCAAAAAAATCATTCTTAAAGGACAATTTGACTACAATGTGATTTTAATATAATATCGCACCCATCAAAAACCAATAATTTCAAACAATGCTATATACAACCTTTATGCTGAAACAATGCAATGTACATTTAATGGAAATTAGGAATATAAAAATAACTTCCCATGGTATATAAAAAATAACACTACAATTTACATTTCAAAAAAATTTATATAATTACATTTAAAATTATCCAACAAACATTTTAAAACATTAACATTTAATCTTTTGACACTCGTGATCCCCTCTCAAAAATGTCCGCCCATGGTATCAATTTCAAAACAAATCATCTCAACCCAAGTAAAATATTCCACCTATATATGAAAAAATATATTATGTTAGTAATACTATAATGAAATTAATTAAACATTAATATGAAATATTACATTAATAAAATGTCAATATTTAATAGGAATGACACATTTGATGTTATACCAGTCACACCATGTGTCTTATTAAGGTGGGGTTTATTCTTACATTTCACAAATTAGTGATGGATCATTGTCCTAAAATATAAAAACAATACAAATTTGTTTCTTTGGTTTTGAGTATGTCACATGTTCATTTACTAAAATTAATATCAAATATAAATATTGACCCATTTGGAGTTATACTAGTCACATCATGCATCATATTAAGGTGAGCCTAATTCCTATATGTCAAAAAATTTGTTGGATCAATTTCCCAAAGTATCAAAACAATCTGAATGTGATTGATTAGTTTTTAGTATGTCAGTTGTGTTATTTTATTAAAGTTTAATTTCAAAAAGAAAACATGAAATATGGGTTATATTCGTCGCATCGTGTGTCGATTTTATGTGAGACTACTTCAAACACATCACAAATGATTTATGAAACATTTTCCTAATTTATCAAGACAATCAGAGCACATTTTCTACATTTTCAGTGAGTGATAAATTTTGAACTAAAATGTCAATTTAAAACTAATAACAGACACTTTTAGTCATACTGGTCACAATGTGCATCGTATTGAGGTTTGGTTGATTCCTACACAACAAAAATGACTCATGGATCATTTTCCTAAAGTACCCAAATAATGTAAATACGTTTTTTCAGTTTTTGGTGTATCACTTGTTCTTTTTTACTTAAATTAATGTCAATTTTAAATAAAAAGACACCATTGGAGTCATACCAGCCACACAATGCATCGTATTGAGTTTAGGTTGACTCCTACACATAAATATTGACACATGGATCATTTTCCGAAAACGTCAAAACAATATGAATGCATTTTCTTGGTTTTTTGTACGTCACTTATTCATTTTACTTAAATTTATATCAATTTTAAATAAAAAGACACACCTTGAGTCATACCAGTCACACTCTGCATCGTATTGATGTTTGGTTCAATCCTACATGTCACAAATGACTCATGGATCATTTTACTAAAATATCAAAACAATCCAAATTAATTTTCTTGGTTTTCAGTATGTCACCTGTTGTTTTTACTTAAATTAATGTCAATTTAAAATAAAAAGACCAACATCGAGTCATACTAGTAACATCATGCATCATATTGAGGTGATACTGGTCCTTACACATCACAAATGACTTTTTGATCATTTTAAAAAGCATAAAAACATTTTGGGTTTAGCCTACTCGTGGTTATATTTTAGATTTAAAGATAATTTTTTTAGGAAATTGAAATTGGGGCCTTTTCATTGTGTATCTGCCAGTATGAGATACAGATGATATATCTTGGGATCTTTTTTAGAAATGTTTTAAAATATCTATTTCAACCAAGATATGTGGAAAATTAGAGCCTATAAAAGTGGAGGCACCAACTCAAAGAAGGAGACAATTTTGGTGGTGTATTGAAACTGAAGGAGAGCATATATTTGGGTAACGATTTCTGGGTGTGTGTAGTAATGAGAAACGGAAAAATAGGTTCTAAAACGAGGTTCTATAAGGACTCCACGAGTTCAAAAAATATCTATGAAGGGTGGCCTTTATTCAGAGACTATTATCATAGAGGTTATGAGAGGCATATCAGGTGTGGTTTTCCAGAAAGGATTTTCAATGCTGTATTTTCAATTCAAGTCTCGGGATATTACATAGATTCTGTGTGCTCTTTGATTTATAGTTTATTTTATTAATGTTTCCCCATGTTTATTTAATCTTCTAGATCAGAGGGGTTTTCAACATTAAAAATCTATGTCCCCATTTGTTATTCTACTATTTGGTTTTTCTCTTCACTAATGTTGATGTTTCTCACAAATATTTTCATTGCAAATATGTTTTATTCTAGGGACAATCCACTTTCAACCCAATATTTGGTATCAGAGGAGGTTCTCCATGTTTTTTTTATAATTATATGGGTGATTCATGTTGTGATATTCTACCCACATTGAAATATTTAATAGGAAAAATGATTTTAACCTTTGGAAGAAAAGAGTAAAAAATATTATGATCCTTAAGAAGGCATCGAAGGTATTAAGTAAAAAATTAGAGAAGATGGAGATGATGAGTGATGGTTATTGGAAATATATATGAGATTCAGAGACAAATACGATTCATATGTATTTATTTGATAATACACTACGAGAAGTGATGAATCTGACAGATCTAGAGGTGGTCTGGGTGAATCTTAAAATCATGTATAACTAAAAATCCCTCATAAAACATTTATATATGAAAAAATAGTTGTAAAATTTGTGAATTAAAAGGAATGGAGATTTATATAACCACCTAGAAATGTTCAGCAAACTTATGATGGAACTGTCACCAGTGGCAGTCAGGATTTATGATAAGGGTTATGCGATACCTATTGAAATGGAAGAAGAAGACAAAGTTTTTCTTCTTTTGGGTTTGTTAATTGATTCATGTGATAATATCATCACCATATTATTTTTAGAGAAAGACACATAGATGTTCGATGATGTGATTTCATCATTATTGATGAACGAGACTTGTTTAAAGACCAATTATGGGGAATCTACAGGTAATGGTGGTACTCTGGATATGGAAAATGGATGCGGTAATCAGATAAGTCTATCAAAAACAAGAATAAAGGTCAATTTCTACTTTTGAAACAAGGAGGTTCATGTGCAGAGATATTGCTATGAATTGGAAAAACATAAAGAGGAATAGAAGTCACCCAACACTGATTCTGAGGATACTCTCAAAAGTCATATTTAAGGTGAGGGTGATTTACTATCAATTGGTGTTGACTATCATAGGTTAGATCAATACACCAAATGGGTGGTTGATTTAGCAACGTAGTTCCATATTACACCATAGATGGAATTATTTTGTTTATATAAAGAAGTCCCCAGTGGTATTTTGAAGATAGGTAACAGAGATTCTACAGATTTCATTGGTTTTGGTGATATTTTTGTCCCTATGAATACATGTTGTACATTAACATTGAGGGATGTGTGACATGTTCCAGGTATACGTCATATTTTTTTTCTGCTTGTACTATTGATAATAATGGATTCAGAAGTTCTTTTGGTGGTGACAAATATACCTTGTCTATAGGATATATGGTTTACGTGTGAGGTATAATGGATGAAATGATTTTTGGGATGGAGTCATGTGATGATCTGATGAATGTAGTCGCAAATAAGACTTTTTTATATTTAAGGCACATGTGATTTTTGTGCAAGAGTCGAAGGCCACCATATCTGATGAAGAATGTTTTGAAGACGAATCATTTCAGGTCTTGTGTTTTAGGTCTTACACAAAATTATTTTTCTTTAGAGACTGCCACTAGTGAAGAAATAATGAAAATCAAAGATCAGGGTGATGCGCTGAGAGTTGTAGACTCCTCAGAGAATGTTGATCTGAGGGGGAAGTTAATTCTTATAGGTTCTCCATATAATTTTTTGATCACCATTAGAGGGTAACCAAATATTGTATATTATGGAATTGGTAGTGAAAACACAGGTATGGTGAATATTTTTCCTTTGGATTTATTTTGCAGGGGTGCTTTCAGGTCTCCTATACAGATGCCAAAGAGGGATGTCATATTTTTTTTTAAATGATGATGGTTGGTGCCATACCAACTGGATTTCATTCCATGTGAGTTTGTTGGATGTGATATCCTTCTGCTATGAAATGAAGGAGAAGATTGTTGGGATTCATCCCTCTCATGGTTATCTTTAGAATTTAAATATATGTTTTTTAGGAAATTAAAATTAGGGACATTCCACTATTTATCTACTAGAATAAGATACATGTGATATCTCAAGGTATATTTTTTATATAAATTTTCATATATCTATTTGTAACATGATATGTGGAACATGAGAGCCTATAAAAGGGGAGGCAACAACTCAATGAAGGAGACAATTTTGGTGATGCGCAGAAACCCAAGGAGAGAAGATTCATGGGTGATGGGTTCTAGGTGTGGGAAGCAACGAGTAGTGGAAAATTGGGTTTTACAATGAGTTTTTACAACAACACCTCAGGTTCGAGATTAATCACTAATGGTTGACCTTTGGTCACATACTATTACCAGTCAAGCGATTAGAGGAGTGTCAATGTGTGTTTTTTCACCAATGTTTTTCTACACTATATTTTCAATTCAAGTCTCAATCTATTGCTTGGATTCTATGTACTCTTTGATTTAGAGTGGATTTTTATCTATGTTTCCATGTGGGTTTTCAATCCTCCACATTGGAGTGTCTTTCCTTATTAAAAATCTATGACTCCATTTATTATTTTAGAATTTGGTTTTTCACATCACTTATGTTGGTGATTATCACAATTATTCTCATCACAACTGAGTTTTATTATCGAGCCAATCCACATCCAATGCAACAAAACTATCTGAATGAATTTTCTCAGTTTTCAATATGTCGGTTGTGTTTTTTTAATAAAATATCATTTCAATCTGGAAATAAACATTATGAGTCATACTGGTCGCATCATTTGTCAGTTTGATCTGAGAATACATCATACACATCATAAATGACTTATGAATAACTATCCTAAATTATCAAGAAAATCATAGGGAATTTTCATGGTTTTCAATGAGTGACACATTTAGAACTAAAATGCCAATTTTAAAATGGTAACATAATCTTTTAGTCATACTGATCACACCATGATTTGGATTGAGGTGGGTCGTATTATTATACGTCACAAATTACTCATGAAATGTTTTTATAATGTTTCAAAACAATATGAATTTTTTTCTTGGTTTTATGTATGTCACTTGTTGTTTTTACATAAATTAATGTCAATTTTAAATAAAGAGACACTCTTGGAGTCATATAGATCACACTTTTCATCATATGGAGGTGATTTTGACTTCTACACATCACAAATTACTCATGGATCAATTTCCTAATATATCAAAATAATCTGAATGTGTTTTATCAATTTTCAGTAGGTCACTTGTTATTTTTTACATAAATTAATGTCAATTTTATATAAAAAGACAAAAATGGATTCCTAGTAGCCACATAGTGATCCATTTTGAGGTTTGGTTGACCTGTAAACATCAAAAATTACTCATGGATCATTCTCCTAAAATATAAAAACAATCCAAATTCATTTTCTCAGTTTTCAGAATGTCACTTTTTATTATTACTTAAATAAATTTAAATTTTAAATAAAAAGAAACACTTAGAGTTATACCAACCACACCATGCATCATATTGTGGTGTAGTTGATTCCTACACTTCAAAAATGATATATAGATATTTTTCTTAAAATATCAAAACAATATGATTGCATTTGGATAGTTTTTAGTATGTGAGTTGTGTTTTTTACTAAAATGTCATTTCAAACTTGAAATATGTGTTTTGATTCATACTGATCGCATCATGCGTCGGTTTGATGTGAGACTATTTCATACAAATAAAAAATTAATTATGAATCTTTGTTCAAATTTATGAATAAAATCAATGTTTGTTTTCTTCATTTTCATTGAGTGACCTGTTTTGAACTAAAATGTCAATTTTAAACTAATAATGGACTATTTTAGTCATATAGGGCACATCATGCATTGGATTGAGGTGTGGTTGATTCCTACAGTAAAAAATGACTCCTAGATCATTTTACATAATTATAAAAATAATTGGAATTCTTTTTCTCATTTTTCATCATGTCACTTGTTCTTTTTGATATATTTAATGTCAATTTAATATAAAAATACACACATAAATTCATACCGGCCACACCGTGCATCATATTGATGTATAGTTGATTCCTAAAAATCAAAAATGACATAAATATCATTTTACTAAAGTATAAAAACAATCCTATTGAATTTTATTAGTTTTTATTATGTCACATGTTATTTTTACTAAAAGTAATTTCCATTTTAAAAAAAGAGGTTGTGAGTGATACCAGTCACTTGTTCTTTCTGATCAATTTTTAGTAGGTCATTTTCTATGATACAAACTACATTGAACAAAACATTTCATAAATAGATATCACATATTGGTAGATTAATATTCCTTACATAACATAATGATCCACGCCAGAATAGTTTTGGTTTACTATTTTTGGAAACATGGAAACATAATGAACTAGCTCATAAGAGTCTCTCCTAAAGTTATTCTTTTCTTGAAACCATCTTAAACAAATCATTTATAAAACCATTCTTACTAACCGAAGGATATTAAATATAATAAAGGATTGTTATAGATGTTGAATACGTGTAAACAAGAGAGATATCAATGATATTATAAGGATAACATGAGCATAAAGATGTTAGAATGTGATATAAACATTAGAAATTAATACCCTACATATCCGAGATCTTAATCATGAGCCATGGATCGAAGCATGGTAGTTAAGAAGAAATAAATCATAAAGGATTAAATAATATTTTAAACTAAAAACATTTACTTCATGTAATACCAAGAACACTATATATCGGATTGAAGTGTGGTTGCTTCAGCTGCAGCTGATTTCTACACTGTTCAAAAAAATGTTCATGAGAAATATTTTGTAAAGTCAAAAATTGTATTCATTTAATTATAAATCCCTTGGTAGATTCATCATTAACTTTCACTTCACATTTCATGCACCATGGGGTTTCATCTTCCACCCTAAAGGAACATGTTCTCTATTTTGTGGATTAATGTAGATAGTTAAAAGGAAAGTATGACTTCCAAAAAGATATATAAAAAAGCTAAATAAGTATTAGTTAAAATTATAAGGAAATTAAATTAAAAATAATAAATAAAATGATGACAAAATTAATTAATTACACTAGTTGTAGGAATTCACCTTTATACATTATTGACAATTTCATTTATTTAATTATTTGAGTTTTAGCCTCGATGTCTTATCTCTCAAGTGCATGAGCATCCTCATGAAAACTTCCTGGACTCAAACAAATGAATCCGCCTATGTAATAAAAAATCATTATTTGAGTAATACTATAAATAAGTAAATTAAACATAAATATGTAACAATCCTCCTTTTGCGGTCATGAGTTCATGATGGGTATCCTATGGGTTAGAGAGATTTAGTGAAATGTCATTTCCATGGTGTTATAATAAATATACTTGTCTTCTCTATATAATGTATTGGTTTCACTTATTCTATAAAAATTTAAACTTTTAAGATTATGGAAAAAGTACATTCCAGTTTTCCTTTGAAAACTATATCTAAAATCACATTTCAAATCCCTTTAAAACCATCAATTTACACATATTCCTCTTTAAAATAACACTCCCTTTTTAAAATAAAACAATCAATTCCAAGCACTATTTTACCAAAACCACAATTCCTTTTTTTAATTATTCAAGGAAACATTATGACCCAACAATCTTAGTCATTTAAAATGAGTGAGAACCCTCTATATTTTAAAAGTTTTCTTTTAAAACATCACACGCCCCTTGTTAAAATCAATCCAAAATTAAATACAGTTTCAAAACATTCACATCCCTTTATGAAATACAATCGGATGAGTTGATAAACACTTGGTATGCAACATATGTCCATGAAAATCAATCATATGATTTTGAAGAAATTTAAATACAAAAAAAAATTTATGAACACATATTTTTTTTAAGAATAATTTCAATCCACTTAAATCATTTTAAAAGATCCACTTAGCCATTTTCACAAAGACATAAATCCCAAGATTGGCACATTATAAGAAATACATGAATAAAAAATAACCAAAATTTTATAAAATATAAATCTATAAAAGGTTTAAACATGAACCAAAATATAAAGGTAAACCAAAAATAAATATATTTCCAAGATATGCACATTATAGTAAATCTCATAAAATAACACAAAATGTATATTGTCTCTTTATGCCCTATAGTGACCTCTATATCCCATTATCATTATATATTTACAAAGTGACTCAGAACACCACTATTAATGTGATTCCATTTACTTTTACCTCAATCATAGACACATACGTCTATATAATCACCAATGTGTATATGTATGGTGTAAGCCATGAGCCTAGTAAGAGATTGCTATAGATTTTATACCATTTATTTTTTATAAAAACAAAAAAAACTAGTTTTTGGGAAATTGATTTTTTTTTTTGCACATATTAATTTCAAATGAAACATAAAACACGTGGAATGTCTATTAGTGGTTCTTTCTTTAGGGCCATTTTCTTAGAGATTCCCAAGTGTGAACTTCCTGAGAAGATGTATTGATATCATATGAGACTCCATCACCCGATAGTCAACCATCATCTATGTCATGTAAGATTGATTTATCTGGACTATATTATATATTAATTTATGAATATATTTATGGAATATATATGTTTTCATTAAAGTGGGAAACTAATATAACTTGTTAATGTGAAATATATTATAGAGACATTTCACAATTAATTTTAAATAGTATAATAGTCACTATGTGATATAAAAATATATACATATTTTTGAAATTGAAAGCATAATTTCAGTTAGATCTATAATACCAGCTTTAACAATAAATATTCTAATATCATTATTTATGAATTTGAAATAAAAATATTCCATCATTTTTTAGGGCATGTAATTTTATGGGTCACTCTATGGCTCAATAAAAGTTTTCTGACTGTAAATAAATTATGAAAAATGAGTTTGTGGAGCATATGGAATGGAATTAAAAGGTGATGTAGGAAGAATGTTATAAATGTTTAGCTGAACAAAAAAACATAATATGAAGGGATACTATGTTATTGTGTTTTGGAATAGTTTATGGAGAATGTTACAACATCAAAGCTATCGAATAAAGATCTGTTGATACTCATAGATACATAAAATAAATAAGGTATTGTAATTTCACTAGATGAAAATAGTTTTAAGGGATCTCAACATGCAAGTTTCTTTTCATTGAGATGAGAATGTTAATTTTAGAGGCTTTTTACGTTTAGAAGGGGGAATGTACTTTTTCTAAAACCACTAGTATTAGGAATTCAAAAAATGTTGTTGTAGAAAATATAGAATATATATAGATGTTTTAAATAATTTGTATGATACTACTGGGGTTGTTGAATCAATGAAACTCCATTTGAAGGTATTAAAATGAGTTTCTTGCATTTTAAATGTTATATAAGAACAAACCAAAACCAACCCAAAATATATCTATATTTTAGGAATTAATAATAATTTTGAAAAAATGGAGAACCTCTTTGCCGGCTGAAATAGGGTCCGGCGGGGACAGAGTCAGGGTAGGTGTCGGCGAGAGTAGCAATAGAGGTTGCACAAGGGTTCACAATAGAGGTTGGGTTCACAGAGGAGGCGGGTTCATGGTGGAGGAGGGTCTGTGGTGAAGGAAGGCTTCACAGCAGGAGGTGGGGTTTTCTGCATGGTGGAGGTTGGTTCATAGAGGACGAGGGTTCACGACGGAGGTGGGTTAGCGGTGGAGGAGGGTATCACAATAGCGGAGGAGTGATTCATGACAACAGAAGAGGGGTCATCGACATAGGAGGGGTCAATGATGATAGAGGAGAGGTCGAGGTAGAGGATGGGTTAGCGGTGTAAGGGGTGTCTTCCAAGAGAGTTTGAGGTATGCAAGAGAATAAACTGACTAGTAGGGTTCATTTATAAAATTGGGTGAAGATTTTATTAGCGCTAGTTAAAAAGCACTGATAAAGGTTTGTTTTTTCAGTGCTAAAAATAGAAAGTGCTCATAAAACATGTCTTTATCGGCATTTTTTGGGTGCTAATAATGTTTGACCTTTATCAATGTGAAAAAGTGATGATAATGGTATAATGTTAATAATTTATTTACATAATTTTATATATTTATAAAATCATATATATGGTAAATATATACATATATATTTATAATCATAAATATAAATAAATAAATATTTATTTATATTTATATAATTATAATAAATATATTAATTATCAATATTAATAAAATTTTAAATATAATAAATATATTTTCTATAATAATATAATTATTTAAATGAATATATTTATTTATTTATAGTAATAATTATAAATAAATAAATATTTGGATTTAAATAATTAAAAAAACTATAAGAACTCTATTTATTATATCTATAATCTTATAAATATATATAATTAATATATTTATTAAATATATTTCTAAGATTTAAATATAATAAGTATATTTATTAAATTTTTATAATTATTTAAATGAATAATTACAAAATTATAAAAAAAAATATACCTATTATATTTATAATCATATAAATATATGTAATAAATTTTTTTATTCTCAATATTTATAATATATACACATCTAATAATTATACAATTATTTAAATAAATATATAAATATATTTATAATTATAACTATAAATAAATAAAATATTTATATATATTTAAATATTTAAAAAATTATAAAAAATATATTTATTATATTTATAATTTTATTATTATATATAATTAATATATTTATTATAATTTTATTTCAGAAAGGTTCAAAAGGTAGGAAAACCTGCTCCTACAAAAATTTATTGAAAAAAAAAAGACAAATCTTGAAAGATAGAGAGGACTAGAACAATAAAGAAAATGCCCTCACGCAAAAAAGATAATTACAAATGGGTAGAATGCGGGTCATCTCCATAATCTTGATTAGAGATATCATCAGCAGATTCCCATTCTAACTGTGAAGTCTTCTAACTAAGAAGAATAGGAAACTTTTCCCTGAGATTAATCTTCTCTAGAGTGAGATCCCTTGAAGAAGTACTTGTTGACCAGCCAATCCTAGCCTAGTCATCTCTATCGTGTCCTCGTCCATAGTTTTTTCAGATTCCACCCGTGCTTCCATGTTTTCGCCTGCTACCAATCCATCTTTAGTATAGTGAGGGGATGCTCCAGGGAGTTGTTAGTGACACAGGAGGCATAAACCACCATAGATTCTACCATATAATCATGCCCAATAAACTCCATTGTGTCCCTAATAGGTGATGGATGCTTATTAGTCAATTGTATTCCAACAATCTCATTGTGTATTGGAGAAACCTGATCCAAACATCCCTTCCCTACATTCTCCTCCTCTGTAATAATATGTGACCATAATTTATTTTTACCAGTGCATTGGGTGTTTGGAAGAGATTTACCCCTTCCTCCACTCCCCTAGTGTCACTTGGTACCTATCCAAAGGCTCTTTAAGGCTATCCAACCCCGTTTTTCCATTTCATGGAGTCTCCAATGTAGGAGTAGGATCAGCATCCAGTTGGGTTTGTATGATTTGTCCATACTCGATATCATAATTTCTGGCTGTTAGGACCCAAGATTGATCATGTACCCCAGTATGGGTGGATTCAATTTTCTTTTTCATTAAACACATCTTAGAATAATGCTCGCATAGGGTGAAAAAATTAGACAATAGATTTCCTACAAATCGAAACGTCATGCCCAAATACCATGCATTTAGAAAAAAAATTGGAATTTTTTTCATACATGATTCAAATATCAAAATCATCATCATTAGTAGACAGAAGAACCCAATCCACCAAACTTGAATTCCAATCAACTTCAACTAAAAATGGGAAAACTGTTCAAATCTCGTTGTATCTGTTTCATTGTAAATTTTGATTGGAACTCCAATTGAAAATGTAATATCACACAGTATCATAGGGTGCCATAAAATTCAGTTAAGACCATAAACCCTTACCTAGAGTTGGAAAAAATACATACCAACTTCAAGTGGATTAAAGTTCATATCTCATTCAAGAAAATGAATAATACCTAGTTTGAGTGAAATTGATCCAAAGCCCCATTCCCACATCTTTAGCTCTTCAGAGGGGAAGATAAAAAGAAAGAAGCCACACCCCAATGAAATTCACTTTAAGGATGATAACCCCTAGATTGCTGAGAGCTATTCAGATAAATCTTCAATTTTCAGTGGAGAAGAAACCTTAGGTAAAACCAGAAGAGCTACTATGGAGTGTTCACCAATTTTGAAATGCTCCACAACAATAGACGGATCTTCTATGATGTGCACAACACTACCCTTTTGAATGAAGGGAGGGACATCTAAACCCTTGTAGACTGAAAATGAGTGCTTTTCCCTCCCCATCAAGATAAAAAAAATTCACCACAAGTAATGACTTGAGCACTGCGAGCGTTCGGGCTCACTAGATCAACAAAATCACACACCAATCTTGTTCCAACAAACCAATGCAAGTCAAACCGCCCCCAGCTTTTAAAGGATTCAACAACAGCCTCTATAAATCAGAGGATCAAGGAGCAAACTTAGATCCCAAAGCAGCATGTCAACCGGATAAACTTCAGATGGCGATACGTCCCCGGAATACTAAGAAAATTATAATTTTATTATTATTTAAATATATCTGCATTTACTGACAATTATAATAATAAATATTTTCAATTTTTATCAATATTTGTATAAATTTAAAAAATATACTAATTTAATTATATATAACATTATAAGAATAATAAATATTTTTTTTATAAATTTATAATTATTCAAATAAATACATATTTATTTATAATTATAACTATAAATAAATATATATTTATTTGTAATTAAGAATTATAATAAATATGTATTTATTTATAGTAAAATTATAAATACATAAATAAATATTTATTTATTTATTTAAAAATAAAACTATAAACTATATATTAATAACTTTAAAAATATATATAATAATTATATTTATCATAATTTTTTATTTATATAAATAAATATTTATTTATTTAGAATAATAATTATAAATATTTTTATTTATTTATAAATACTTCGATATAAATATATATAATTAATATATTTACTATAATTTTATAATTATTTAAATATATTTATATCTATTTAGAATATTAATGATAACTATTTGAATTTACTTGTAATTATTTTTTTATTTAAATGAATATAAATATATATATATATATTTAAATATATCTTAATGAGAAGTACATGACACACTTCAGGTAGAAGGCCACATAGTCACATTGGGAATCTCTTCAAGCGGAAGACTCTGATCATGGCTCAGATCATGATTATAGAGATGTTTGATGCGTTGATTTTCAGATGTTTGGTGGATTCCCTTGTCTTATCTAATTTTTCATTCTTACACATGTTATATTTAAATTATTTTTAATAAATTATTAGGGGATTTGACTTCTGGCTTGACCTATTTTGGTATATATATATATATATTTATAATTATAACTATAAATAAATATATTTATAAATATTTGCATATAAATATCAATATATTTATAAAACTATAACAGATGTATTTATTGTAATTTTATAATTATATATATATATTTATTTATTTATAATTACAAATAAATATATTTAAAATGTGTTTATATATAATTAAAACGTTATAATTATAAATATAATAAATATATTTATTATTTCAATGTATTTATTAGAATTTTATAAGTACTTTTGAGAGCACAATAGATTCATGGGTATAACATGAATGAATCATATACCTAGTAATGTATGATTAGGAAATTTTAGGTACCGAGCCATTTTGGCCCTAAAAATTTATTAACGAAAATAAAATGAATATATATGGAACCCACAAGAGTGCAGTAGAAAATCACCACAAAACCAAAAGCCTGGAAAAACAAATCCACCCAAAACATCAAAACCTGACCCAAAAATCCATACATCATGGCTAATAGACACAAATACGAGAGAACAAAATCAAAAATCAAAAATCCTTATTGGCCACGAAATACCGACCAGCAAACCCACCATTCATATTCCCTCAAGAATTCCAGCACTCACAAAGCTTTAACCATCATCTCTAGGAAACAGATTCCCCATGTCCTGAGGTCTTCATTACCCCCCACTCCAAGGTGGTCCCTACCCTATCCCATGTTCCCCTCTATGCTCCCCAGAACAAGTCACTGAGGTCATAGTTTTTCATCACATGAGGTCATCCCCTTCTTGTACTCTAAATTGTCAACATCATGAACCCATCCATTCGAGGATTGACATCGGCTTCTAGCATCCCGAAGTCGAAGGGGCCGATAGATCATCACCATCTTGTATTTTCCTATCACCGGTAGCCCCCCCCCCCCAATCCCAAGATCCATCATCCTCCATTCGAATCCTACTTTGTACGTACCAAAGTCACACGCTTGTCGCCATCATGCGATGTCCTCATCGGAGCCACACCCAAACCCTATGTCATTACTGCCATCACATGCTGAAAAAATCTCCCACCACTAGGAAATAACTCCCTCATACAGTGGATCTAAAACTCTCATGCAGTCATTTTCGGAAGAAAGGTTCCATATCTCTATGCACCACCCACATCTGGAAGCACCACCACCCGAATCCTAGATCTGTTCCACTACTAGTGTTCGATTTCATAGACGAGAACCCTATGACCCATCGTGGCCCCTAGTGACTGCAACCCAGATCCGTCATTATGCTCCATCATATACTACCTCCAGTGTTCCCCTTCATAGACGAACACCCTGCATCCCATCATCATCACCATTCCCTATGTAAACCCTCCAATCGGGCCACCTCCATCGCCAGGATCCCACTTCCACCTCACCTCTTGAACCATAGAAATTTTCACCTTTGGATAGAAGAAGTTTTCCAACTTTGTCATCCGAGGTGAGATGATCATCATGACTAAAATCCACCAAGGAATTCTTAACATCACATGTTAAAAATATCTCATAGTGGAAAATGATGTAATCCTTAAATCTCTATCAACCTAGTAAATAATAGATAATAAAAACGGATCATCACGTATGGACTACATGAATGACAATAAGGGTATAATGTATAAATTAACATTCATGATGAATACATAACATATATGCACACTAATTATACTCATGCATCAATATATTTATTGACTATATTCATTAAAAACATATGTATATTTATTTAATATATAATCATAAATATATAGATTTAAAATGTATTTATATATAATTATAAATGTAATAAATATAATAAATCTACTAAATGTATTATTTATTTAATGAAATTTATTATAATATTATAAAAATTCATATATAAATTTATTAAATTATAATATTAGAAATTATTTTTAAAAAAAATTATATATATATTAGAATTATGAAAAAAAATATTAATTATAAACATCCGTTTTTCATTTAATGTATACAAATAAAAATTATTTTTTAATATAAATATAATAATTCTATATCAATTAATAATGTTTTTTTAAAAAACATCATCCATGGTCATAATAGAACTAATAAATTTACCCTTCATCAACGCTAAAAAAACACAAATAATGGGCACACCATTATCAGTGTGATTTTTACAACTAATAAAAGGTATATTTATCAACTCTTTTAGGTAGAATTTATCGAGGCTCCTCTTTTATCACCGCTTTCAATTTAGTTCTAATAAATGTTGGTGCATCCCTTGTCTGGATCTAATGTAGTGGGTGTGGGATTTATGATGAATGTCACATTGTATCCATCGATTTAAGTTATTTATATATCTCTATTCTTACATAATATCTAAAGAAATGTGTTTGGTGTTGTGGTTCTGTAAATATCAAACCACGGGTTCTCCAATTTCGGGATTGGGACCCCTAGTTTGATCTATATCAAGCAAGGAAAATGATTGTTTAGTAATGGGTTAAAATTACATGTGTAAACTAGTTTTCTGGAATCTAGATATTCCTTGGGATATCCATTATGGTGTTGTATCCCTCATTAAGTTGGAAAAAATAACTCGGCTTGCAGAATATGGCCATTATGCTCGTGATCTAGTTAAAAGTGACCTTAGTTCAACTTTAGTTCAAACTGTCTATCTAGTTGGTGGAGACTATAAGTTTCAGTTAGGTTTTGAATATGAATTAAAGAAGAATTTTTATTACAATTTCATCTCAATTGGGCATACACGAGTGAATTTTCGAAGGGGAATAAAGTGCTCTATATGTTAAAAAATATATACATAAGTCGGATGATTGAAAAATCAAGTCTGATGGAATCTTTGGTGTGGTGAATAAACCAATGGGGAAGTAGTTTGAACTTCGAAATAGTGGTGGACCCCATTCTTTTGTTGTTTTTGTTAATATCCATACTAAAAAGGGACAAGGTAAAAGTATTGATGGTTGTGATGGGTTGGCCATGGAGGAAAATGGAGTGACTAATGCAGGAGTAACTCCAAGCAGTAAGAGCACCTTGGTTGAAATAAAAATTGTGAGGGCTCCCAGGGCCTAGCTAAATAATCATTATAGATAAAAGGGACTATAAGTTGTGATGTGGTAGCCTCTTGCTCTTATCATACACCATCCTCTGGATCTTCTCACACAGAAGTCTCATCTAATGGAGTAATGGAGAATTCAGTGATAAAAGATACTAATAAGTAAGATGGGGATGATAATGAGAGGCAGGCTGTGTGCAAGAAGAGATCCTGGGCTGAGATTTCAGTTGATGAATCAGTGCCTAACAGTCAACCTGATGAAAGGGTTGTACTGAATGAAATGGATGAGGAAGAATGATCTTTATCCAGTGAAATAATATGATGGAGACATATGCCTCCCATAGGTAATCTCCTCATTTAACTAACCCTGAGGGGTATCCTCTCATGGGGATAGTTTCCCATTCAGTGAGATAAGAATGGGAAGGGGCTTGGAAAAAACCTAAGACATGGATACTTGGCTGTCATCCAGAAAACTATGGCCGATAAAATGGACGATATGACTAGTACAGTGTATGTATGTGTGACTAGTTTACTGGGTCTTCTTCTAAGGATCTCATTCCGGAGTAGGTTAAACTCAGGGAAAATTTATATATACACTTCAATCAGAAAAATTCATAGTCAGAATGCAAATCAGCTGATGATATCTTAGATCATGATTTTGGGGATGATCTGAATTCTCCTTATCTTCATTTTTTTATTTTGGATGAGGGTTTTCCTTTTATTTGACCCTATCCACTCTATTTTTCTTATTTTGTCTTTTATTTTTCAATAAATTTTGGTAAGAGTAGCTTTACCTGGCTCCTAGACCCTTTTGGTAAAATAAATATATATAAATAATAAATATATATTTATTATATTTATAATTAGATATATTTATATATTAATAAATAAATTAGTATATATATATATAATTATATATATTTATAAATACATATAATTATATAAATATATTTTTAATTATATAGAAATACTTCTAAAATATATTTATTTATAATTATAATTATAAATAAATATGTATATTTAAATAATTATAAAATTATAATAAATATATTTATAATTATGTATAATTATATATTAATATACATATATATATATTTATATAAATATATTTATAATGATATATAAATACTTTTTAAAAACAATTACATACAATTATAATTATAAATAATTAAATAGTTCTTTAAATTGTTATAAAATTATAATAAATATAATTAAATAGTAAATATATATATTTTATTTAAAATTATATATATATACTTATTAATAAACATATTTATAATTATATATATATATATTAATTAATTAATAAACTGATATATATATATATAATTATATATAATTATATGGCGATGCAGGAGCTGTGAGAGTTTCTCTCTATTTCTCTACAAGGTGTTTAGGTCGATTCTCCAATGCGATCAAATTTGAATGGCTACTTTGACCCTCACGAGGTGTTCATAAACCCCTCAAATAAGGAAAAAGGTGTGGTGGTAGGTGCAGATCAATTCTTAGTTATAGCGGCGTCATGTCTTTCTTGGAATGAGGTCCTTGAAAATGTGGTTTCTTGTCTGAATAGAAATCTAGTCATTTTGGGAATCAATAGGACTTCTAGGATCAGCCAAAGGATTTTGATCATTCAATAATTGGGTGGTTGTCTCTACAGAGTGAGAGAAATTCCTAGAAGAAGGAAGAGTTGAGAAATTTTCTTTGTCAGATTTGGGGATTTGATGATTGGAAGGTCGTTTCAATTGTTACGAGTTGTTTTCATTTCATATTTCCCTCAATGGAACTTATGTTTGTGGTTGGATTTTTTTTACCTTAAGAAGAGAGCATTAAGATTGTAGGACTAGGACACCTCGTTCAACCTGGCTAAGGATCAGAATTTTACTTTTCAAATGTGGATCCAGATTAGAGGTTTAAACTAATTTTTTGGCACCCTCAAACCCACTAGGATGAAACCTCAACAGTTGGAATCCTACGTAAATTCGACAATGATACTATGATCACAAGTTATAATCATTATTTCAATGTTCCTTTGGAATTGGATCTTTGTTATCTGCTCATTGAAACTATTTTCCTTGTGGATGAGGAATTCATGTTTGATCTCTCTCTTGAGTTTTATTTTGTTTGTGATTTTTGTTTGAATTGTCAATGCATTGGTAATCTTCTGGTAGCATGACATAATGGTCTAAAATGAATCAATTGTAAGTAGAGTGTGCACATGATTTAAAATTTAATGTTTAAACTTCCAGTCATATGATCTGATTTTCTGGATGGAAACAAAGATCCTATTGATAAGAGGCCTATTGATAGTAATATGGGCAATGATTCTCGTAGACCTATGAATACGGTTGTGAATGGTCATTAATATGGAAGGAGAAATTTATCCTCAGATGTGTTTGTAAGAGCTGGTGATATGGGGGATATTTCTCCTAATTTGACTAAGGAGATGTTTCCTTTTGCTGATATGGTTTCTGGACCCAAGAATTGTAACTCTGGTCATTTTGGCTATGAAATTTCTGCTGCTAATATTGTACTGGATGATCTACATTTGTCAGCTTCTGCACAACTTAATTGGGGAGTCAAGTGTGAGTCCAACAAAGGTGATGATATTGTTAATGAAGATGGGGAAGATCACGTGGAACTCTTTGTGGGGCAATTTCTGCCTCAAGGTAAGATTACCTCTGAATATATCATTCTACAGAACAAAAAGGGAGTATCTTCTTTGGTATAGGAGTCTATTTTGATAAAGATCATGGATGATCATGGGCATGTGGCCATTTTACAAGTGTCTCTAGGGAAGAAACTAGAAACATATGTAGAAATCTTTGATATTCATGGGTTTGAATTCTCATCGTTGCATGATGTCAGGAAATATTCATGTGCAAAGGTATAAGATGACGATGATCATGGTACCCAAAATGGAAAGGTTGTTTGTTCTCAAGTATTGAGCCTATTAATAATTTGGAGTTTGATAATCTCTATCTAGAGGGTTTGTAAAAATCTATTGTCTGAAACAAACTAGTCTCTTGTACAACCATGGGAGGCTATGTGGAGACTACCAGTCTCCCTATGTATCTTGACTATCATAGAAAGGATGATGCTGGACTAATTGTCTCTACAGTTGATGATGATAGCTCTATACAACATGTGAATGATGTTGTTGATGAGATTTCTCAGGCCTTGATAACTCCAGTGCCTAATGAAAAAAAATCTTATTACCATTATTGGAAATGATACTGGTTCACAATCCTCATATGAAACAAGTGTAGTTGGGTATAAGGATGATGATGTCAAGAGATTTGATGATCAAGGTGGACTATGGGTCGCCCCAAAATAGAGGAGATATCATCACCCTCGGGGTCACAAAAGATGATAAATCAGACACTATATATTTGATTTCTTGTGTGAATTGTTTGTTTTTTCTTTTATGCTGGTTTGGTGGCATGTATGACATGCACTTTTTGTCCAAACCCTTTGACTTTCAATCTTTGTCTTTTTCAATTAATTTTTGGGGCCATGGATTTTAAAAATGGGGCTTCCACTATTTGGAGTATATAATAATATAAATATATTTATAATTACATTCAAATCCAGGTGGGAGCAGGTATTATTACAGTACTATATAGGTGGTGACGCAGTCCTGATGCAGGCAGGCTGTGACATAGGCATGATGTAGGGTGGATGATGCAGATATGATGATGCACTGTGATTTTGGGCCATGTTATGGGATTCATGTCTAATGGATCTATATTCTATCTACTAAATAAATAATTCTTGATGGGTGAGCTATCCCCTTGGGGGACTTTGACATACCTTTCTGGCATGTGTGTGTGTTTTGTGTGGTGTGTGTGTATGTTTGAATGTAATTGTAACTCCAAGTACCTCATATATATATATATATAATTATATAAGTATTTAAAATTATAAAGATATATATAATTATATACAAATATTTTTAAAAATATTTATTTATATTTATAAATACAAATAAATAAATATATTTAAATAATTACAAAATCAAAATAAATAAATTTATTATATTTATAATTATATATATTAATAAATTAATATATTTATAAATATATTTATTTAAATATATTTATATAAATATATTTATAATTATATGAAGATATTTTTAAATATAATTATTTGTAATTATAATTATAAATATATTTATTTATTTAAATAATTATAAATTTATACAAAATATATTTAATTATTAAATATATTTAATTATAATTATATTTATAAATAAATATTTTTATTTCTTTAAATATTTATCTATAATTATATAAATTCATTTTTTTGATTATATTTATTTTTTTATTAAAATTGGGACATTATAAGTGTTGATAAAGATATGTTTTATAAGTGATTTTTTAAAAGCGCCGATAAAAGAAATTCCCAGTCTTTTAAATAGTATCATTACAAAATCCTCTCTCAAGCTGTTCAGTCTTTTGCGAAACTGAACCCTCACTGGTGCTCTTCCTCAAGATATCAATGAATCGAACCTCTTGAGAACTAAGGTAAGTAATTATTGATTCTCCTCTTTAATCATGATCCAAACTACACACCTGATTTGATTCCTATCCCATAGTATCTCGTCACATGAAAAGCAATGATAGCCCATTGATTGGTCGACCCCTCACATCAGTTTCACCTAATACACCTAATTTATGCGTCGCCTAATGGACTCACACTTCCTATACATAGTTTGTATGACTTTCTAATACCAATGTAGCTATCAAAATCAATCCAACACAATGAGCATTTCAATACCTGACTCATACTCTGATTTTTAAACCCTAACCTGCTACACTAAGACTTCTCTATCTTCTTGTTATTATTATTCTGTAATTATTTTTTCCAATTATTGAAATTTATAATTTTTTATTCACCCTTTTGTGAGGAATTGGTTGAAATGTTTACTCTATTATAAAAACCTCAGAACATTTATCATATGGGTTTGAAATTGTGATACATATACATGATTAAATTTCAATGAATTCATCATCATTTTTTTGAAGGTCTTCTTTCATTTTGTATTTTTTATATTATATATGGATTTATTTTCTTAACAATTTTCCTTCAAAAGGTGAAATCCTTGATACCTTTTTAAACTAAATTTACCTATAACTCAATCAGATAAATTTATTTTTCAATTATTATTACAATTTTGTTTCATAATCAAGGTAAATAAATAATTCCAATAAACTATTTTAGAAAAAGCATTGATTGATCGTAAATAAAGGGAACATATACCCCATCCTTTGTACTTAACAAACATTAAGTGGAATATAGGAAAAAAAATAACCAACAAATGTAGTATCAGTTCATAACAATTTAATTAACATTGCTAATACAATTTTAGTGGACCATTTTTTCTAAACAATAATATCAATAAGGAATTTCATAGTGTGAAGATTTAAAATGTTACAATCAATTAAAAGAAACATGAAATTACCGAAGGTGTTCTTCTAAATAATTATAAAGATAAACTAGATTCTAAATAACCCTTAAACTCCATACAAGATAAATTAATAATTCATACCTAAAAAAATTGTACAATTTTACTAAAATCCACTCAACTCTATATGTATTACAATCCATCTCTAAGGGAATATGAGAGGGAAGAGGTGTATTCCCCCTACAGGATTATAGGGAAGCAATATGGATGGAAAAGAAGAGAATTCAACCACCACATTAAGCTAAGAACCAACCAATAACTAACATAAAATTAGGGATTGTTGTGTTTTCTATTTGAGTTATGTAACTAGAAAAGGGAAATGATGAATTACCTTGGAATGCGTAGGGATACATTAAAAAAGAAAAGTTAATGAATAATATTATAGGAGAGAATTTTGGATTACCATTATAAGGATTATCCTTTATTGAAGATTCTAGGGTAGTGGTAATTTATCACTTATAAGGGTGATAAACCTGTGATGCACTGTTTCATTGACAATTAGTCTTTAGAAATTAACTTCTCTTATTGATTGAAGTCTTGATCTGCTCACTTACTATTTTTTTTTCTTTTGAAATCTCACTAAAAAATGTGTCAAAAAATTGAGTGGTATCTATATTTATAAATTTAATGGGATGAATGGTATCTATATATATAAATGAATACATGTGCAAGGAAAAAGGGTGGTATCTATTTTTATATAATCATATTTAAATTGAGAGACCTCCTAGATACACATAACCTCCCCTCCTACATAATATAGATTGATAATAACACCATGGAAATGGAATTTCAGTAAATCCAACCAACCCATAGGATATCCACCATAACCCCACTCTCACAAAATTGGCCTCGCAGGAAGCCAAGTGATGTTAAAATTTATCCCTCAGACCAAAAGCATTTTCCTTTTCATGGATTAATTGAAGGTTATATTTGAATATTAAAACTACAATGATTGTCTTAGTAGGAGTACATGTAAAACCATGTAACTGAGCCTTATCATGATCACACCAATCAAGGAGCCCCTTTCCTGGATCATACTACTGCTACTCTTTTTTTCAACATTAGACTAAAAACTAATATATTTTGTCCAATGGTTTGACAAATCCCTAGTTTTTTGATCATTTTTATTTAAGGTCACAACTGTTATCCTCATCAACTTCATCTCTTGAACAGTTATTATAGCATTTTGATTCTCGAGACTCATCCCTCATCTCTTATAGACATGAACCTATATTATTTGAACTACATTGAGAAATTTTCATCCCATACTAGGTATCAATGATAATTGTGGATTAATTTAGAGAATAAAACCTACCACTAGTTTATTAATTATTTCCTTAAATTCTATTTACTATTTCATTCAAAACATGCATAAATTATTTAAAATAGTCAAATGTTTCATTCACCTTATTTTAAAGGACCATTTTTTGTATTTTGTATTTTTTATATATTAATATAACCAAATAAAATTGGATTTAAGTGAAAGAAAATGGATGGATTCCAATCGTATGACATACAAGAATGAAGATGTGGTGAAAGAGTTCATCAAGTTTTGAAGAGATCATGCATATGACCCTTCTAAAATTCTTTTTCCAGGTTTACACTGTTGTTATTCAAGAATAATTAGTCCACAGAAGATAGAGGAACACTTGAATATATTAAAGTGATAAATGTTGGAAAAACACTTGGAAAAAGGGAATGCATCTATTGACTGGGATAACACTGTGTTTTATTGATCATCTAATATGAATACAAGTGTAGACAATGAAGAATATTGTATCAAGGATGTGATTATAAGATTGAATGATGATGAAGATCATATTGAGTAAATGATAATGACAATTGAATATGAATTTAATGATTATCCAATTTTTTTTTTAGAATCTAAAGAGTTGTGAAAAGATGCTATTTTATCATTGTGGTACTAAATAAACAGAATTTTCAGCCATACTGAAGCTGTATAAATAAAATATTGAAACTGATGGATTGATTCCATTTTTACTAAACTACATTCTCTCTTGATTGATATGATCCCATAATATAACAAGCTTCTTATCCAAACATATAACACTAAAATAATGTTATATTCATTGGGTGTGATATCTAAAATAAATCATCCATGTCCTATTGATTGTATACTGTTTTTCAAGGCCCATAAATCCCTTCAAGAAAGCCTAAAGTGTGGGGCTTATTCATATAAAAAATATGTGTAATGTCTTCTGAAAATAATGTGGTACATTTTAGTCATTCCATGGTTTAGGAACCTATATATAAGTGATAATACTTCAAAGCAACAATCACAGTACATGGTCGATTATTTTGGTAAATTAAAACTTTCCACCATGGTTATACATGAAATGAAAATACATTATGTTATCAATTGTTATATCATGAAAAAAAATGTGTAATGATTTTGATTTTTATTTGGCTCCATTGATCGATGATTTGGAATTATTATGAGATTTAAGGGTTGCATTATTTGATTATTACAAAAATTAACATTTCACATTGAGATACACCTTATATAGATTCATAAATGACTTTCTTTCTTAAGAAAACTTTTCAGGATATAATATTTATGGAACTAAAGTATTTCCCATATGTGAACATGGTATATAGTCAAATAGGTTGAAACATTCAACGAAGAATGTGTTTTTTGGACATCACATATTTCTACACGAAATAAATATGTATCAATCTTGGATGAAATCATTCAATGAGAGTTCAACAGAATGAACAACACTATATCCAATAATAGGTGATCTAATATTTGAGAAATTAAAATATATAGAAAATACATTTCGTCATCCTTTTTCCAAAATCCTTATGAAAATAGGATGGGAAAAGAGATCAGTTTTTTTGAATTACTATTCTGGAATTGTTTATACATCAGGTGTTTTTTTAATGTTATGTATGTTGAAAAATTATATGTGATAGTTTCATTAATATTTTACTAAATTTTCTTGGATAAGAAAAGGGTTGAATTATGGTTAGGTTGGATATGGTTGAAATGGAGATATAGGAAGTGTCGGCACTGATAAAGGGTGAAAAAAAGACTTTTCTTCCTTCAGCTACTTACACTGCTTCTAGGTATGAGATATATTAGTTTTAAAATTTATTGAATGATGTAAATGTTCTAGAGGTTTATTCATCAAATATCAAGAATATCATGTAAAGACTGATTTAATGTTAATGGGTGTAAAATGACATGATGTTTATTTTTTTATGCCAGAACTAATGTCTATATCTTTATATTACATTTTTTTCAATAATTTATATCATACATTAACAAAACACTGTTTCTTTTCCAAATATATATGAAAAAAATTTATCAACCGAGTTAAATTTCCAACAATGGAATAAATATTCCATCGTATTATATTAATTGTAAATTTTATTCCTTCCATAATTCTTTGATATGATCGTTCACTTGATAGTTCACTTGGTAAGAGATATTTTACTATGTGGTATTATAAATTATAGATATATATACCCCATTGAAAGATATATGATTATTTTTAATGGATATATAAAGAATTGAAGTTGATGAGAAGGTTTTATTGCAGAGAAATATATTGTTTATGAATCTATTGAATTTTTTATCAACTACCTGTCTGGTGTGGAAATCATTGGTCTACCAAAATCTCATCACATTGGGTGGAATTTGGGTAAATAAATTTCAAGAAAATATGACATCAAAATCACTATTACAAATCCGGAGGAGGACCACCTTTACATTTTTTTAAGATTATAGAGAATTCCACATATGGTAAAACCCAAAAAATCTATATGCATTTGAATATATCAAGGGACTAAATCTAGATATCAAATAAACATAATCAATAGTTAATTGGATGGTTTTGAGACTATTTATGGAGTCACCTGAAACCATGGATTCAATTTCAGAATGACTTCGATGGATAGCTAGAGGACCAAGTGTGTATAAATTATCTTATAAAGAATATGTAAATAATGGTTATATGTTCTATGTTAATGAACATAATTAATTATATTCCATTCAAAATAGTGGAGTTATGCATGTGGAAAAAAGTGATGCATGTATCTTGTACAAAGGGTATAAATCTAATTCAGTGAATATGTTATACTTTGGCATGATTTATAATTTATATCATATTTTATTTTTTTAGATATATTTTACATATACACATCGTTATATTTATTAATTGTATCTCTTGTTTGTGTGTGTGTAAACAATACATATTAGTTTACCTCATGGATCAGTTCGATGGTAGTGGCATTGGTCTGATATAAATGAAAGAACCTTCTATATATCAATTGAAAGGGAATCAAATTTGGAACCATTACTTTACTGATATTGTCAAATTTCATTTATTCAAAGCTCTAGATAGTTGTAGAATAACACTTCAGTGAATAAAACCTAGGTCTGCTCAATGGTATCACCCCTCTAGTTTTAGCATGAAATGGTAGTAGTGGTAGATGATTTTTTCTCCCATTATTATAAAATTTATTCTTATTTTAATTCAAAATTTATGTTTCTATTAGTTCAAAATGTATGCTTATGTTGGTTAAAATTTATCACTTCTATAAATTCAAAATTTCGTCTTCTATTAGTTCAATTTTTTATTTCTGTCAGTTAAAAATTTATGATTCTATTAGTTCAAAATTTCTACATTAATTAGAATAAAATTTCTTATCCCATTTTTAAAAAATTTAATCTTTTTTTATTTCAAAATTTTCAACTTCTGTTTGTTCAAAAAAATAATTCATTGAGGATTGATGCATGAAAGTTGAGTGAAACAATACCAAAATTCAACCACTAAATTTTATTTTAGGATATTTTATTTTCAAACATTGTTTCTATTATATATCAACTTTTTAATTAATGTAAGATATATTTAGAAACATATTATGCCAATTAGTTTATTTTTCTTACTTTATCTCCAGCATAGGGAGAAAACCATTCGGTTCCATTTATGATCAGGCTGAATAGGAATCTATGATCGAGGAGTGAACAAGTTATTTTTAAGCCCTTGATTCTATGTAACTTCACATCGTGTTTACTATCCCTAAAGTGAAATATACCACACATCAGTGCATGTAGGATAATGGACTGATTAATGTTCAAAATGTTCATGTTGAAGGTTCTTAAGAAGATATTTCAGTCGAAGAGGAGAGGTGGATTATATAGAATTATTAAAAGGATGCTCTTGTTAATATTAAAGATGACCATCCTTCTATTTTTATGGGAAATATGATTAATAATTAGCTGTGAAAACTAAAGATGGTAATAAAATGCATCATGAGCACAAGCTATCCACGACTAAAGGATAAAAAGAAAGAAAAAATTCCCTGTGTGGATTTAAAAAATAGGAATCACTCTCCCATTAGATCTTCCTGGGTCCAAAAGAGCTAAAAATAAACTGGATCTACACCCCTCAAAATTTTTGAGGAAAAAATAACTAATATTATGGACATTGGGATTATTGAAAAAGAGATTTCATCTCCCTTGGTACCCCCTCAGGATACTAACATAAAGTATGAATCCATTAGAACATTGAAATATAATGTTGTGATATGGGAGGGTGTCTTGGAAGGTGTTTCATAGATCACATCTAATGGTTCATCACAAATGAATTAATGAAATTCATAGTGACTACATCCAATTTCATTGAATAAATTGAGTTGTTGAATCCCAAAGAGAAAGGGGGTAAAAAAGTCCAAAATAATGCTCAACTCCCTATATAGGGATGTCAAAGTAGCAATGAGATCAGGATATATGATCTATCAATAAAGGAAGAGATTTTGAAAGATTATAAGGAGAGTTAATCAGGGAATTCCATTAATTTAGATGGAATTTTGGAATGTTTGATGACTTGGAGGAGATTAGATCATACAAGAAATCACGGTCATGGTAATGGTCAAATTAGTTGGAGGGATTAACCAAATAAGCATTCTGATACTTAAAAAAAGATTATTCAAAGGCTCGGTTTGAAAACTATAACTAATGAGGGTTGTGGCTCTTTCTGACCCCATTACTCTCCTTGCTTTTTTTATTTTAATAAAGGGGCTCTATCCCTATACCTTTCAAAAAAAAAATTTGAGGTTGATTTAATTTTTTTATTTTATGTTTTTCAAAATAGATTATAAATATTTATTAGTCTATATAAATTATTTTAAAGCTTTGAAAATATTTTTTAGTGTTGTTTAAATCTTGTTTTTTATTTGAATAGAAATAAATATCATGTGTTACCCTATATTTAAATATGATTTATGTTACATGGATTTTTAAAATTTTTATATAATAAATATTATATTTCTAGGATTTTTGTCAAAATATTTTTAATGTATAAATTTCTTGTTAAATGTGCGTACATTTTACACTTAATTTTTAGAAAGTGTTTTTAAAAGTTATCTACATGAAATATTCACGGAATTATTTCACTATGTAATATGGAATCAGTTTGAATAATTTATTTCATTACTTATCCCATTTTAATATGTTTTTCAAATGATGTATTTAAATTACATTTAATTCCATGAAACTTTCATCAAACTGTTTTATCTCAGTGATATTTTAGGTTGAATTAGTTATTTTTTGAATTGTTTTAACGAATTATTTGAGTTTATAGCCTAAATAATTTCCTATATATGGGTCTTTATGGATGCATGGAATAGTTATATATGATTAACATACACATTTAACCTAGAGAAATAAAAATAACACATACTCGGTGATCCTTCAAGTGATATTGTACTCAATTTTTTACATATTTTGTGAAGAACTGTCTGGGGAGGAACAATTCTTATTTTAATTCATTCACTTTGGAGAGATGAACTATTGATTTTATGTAATACCATTAGTACACTATCTACATTATTAGAAGGTCTTGTATTAACTGATTAATCATTAGTATTCTTTCTACTTCTATCATGTTCTAATCTTTGTTCTATCTTTTCAATCTTGGTAGAATTATCAATAAAAATATCTTCCCGCATAGTTTTTACTACCTATAAAAGGTATTCATTTGGTTATACTCACTTGACCAAAAATAAGTAGACATATATTGGTGCTGCTCTTTGTAGAAAAACATGGGATTCTATCTACTCCCAAAAAAGGAAGTGTGGTCAGGTTTTCAGACCCTCCTCAAATATTCTTGGGCTAAGACACATCCAATTATAAATGCCTAGATATAGATTAATCCAGTTATAAAATTATCTATCTTTTATAGTTTGTTTGATACTCCATTGGTAGGGATATGAAGAGCGAACTAGGTCAATTAGACCGAACCACTATAAAAACTCACTATGCTGTCATTTTTTAAACTGGTAGGGGAGACCCCTGCTTTTTTTGAAACAAAGACACAACTATTGTCATTTTGGGCTGAGGGATCCTATTACATGTCCTTGGTAAGATCATAATGCGTTAAACCAGAAAACATCGTACCCAAATTCCTAGAACCATATTTCCAATTGACCATCATGAAGGCCTTATGTGCACTATCCGTTCCACGCGCCACCTCCAACCCAACCTAGTGCCTTCTAATAGTACACTTTGATTTATATAACGCTTATCCTAATGTCCGAAGACCTACCATCATCCCCAGAAGTACATGGACCTACCACCATCACCATTTCTAGATTTTCTGTTCCCATAATCATCGCCCAATCCCACCATTGTCATCGTCATCAACTCGTATGCACCTTGCCTCTGGTGCTAGCAGCACTATCAACACCACGCCTGTTGCCCCTTGAAGTCTCCAACCACTGTCTCTATTAAGGGGTGTTGGTTTCATCACCCTACCTCCCCTTGAAAGCCAATTAGAGGCATCGGTGTCCCATTATCTTATTGTCGAGTGGGATTCCACCCACCGCTTGTGCTTTTAGGCATGAGCAAGATTTAGTTCTACTCCCAATATAACTAGGAAAACTACATAAAATCCAGGGTCGAACCCAAGCTATGATACACAATTTCATTTCACTACATTATCAATTTATTTTAATATCGTTTATATTATTAATTAATGTATATTCACTGCCTCTAGAGTGTCATTCATTACCTTTCTCATGAAACAATATACATTTATGTGTATGTGTATGTGTATGTGTATGTGTATGTGTATGTGTATGTATATATGTATGTGTGTGTATCTTTATTTATTACATTTATGTATGCATATGTATGTGTATGTATGTGTATGTATGTGAATACACATGTATGTAATTGTATGTATGAGAACGTGTATACATGTGTGTTTGTGCATGTGTATGTACATGCAAGTATGCATTTGCATATGTATGTGTGTGTGTGTGTCTATGTGTATGTATACATTTACATCTATGTGTCAGTATGTGTGTATGTGTATATGTGTATGCATGTAATGTGTATATCAGTTTATTCATTTTTAATTATTTTTTTGTAATTTATGCAATTTTATTTATTCAATTTTAATATTCATTCATTCAATATATTTTTTAATTTTTATATTTTTTATATTTTAATATTTTTTGAATTTATTCATTTTTAAAAATTTATACTTATTTATTTATTACTTTTTAATATTTCAATATTTTTGTAATTTATATGATTTATATTTATTCCTTTTTTATTATGTCTAAATATTTTTAAGTTGTTTTGAATTTATATTATTTTTTTATTTAAATTAATTTTAATTTTTATAATTTTCAATCATTGTAATCAATTTTTAATAATTTTATTTTTTATATAACTAATAATATTTAATTATTCATTTACATTCATTTTTACGAGCTTTTAATACATGTATTTAATGTTACTAATACAGTTTTTAAAACATTTTTCAATTTATTTGAATTTATTTATTTATTTTTAATATTATTTAATTTAATGTGATTAATTCATTTAAATATTTATTAATTTTAAAAGTAATTCATTTTTTTCATTTTAATATTTTTTATATATATTTATTTGGTAAATTATAATACTTTTAATATCTTTTAAATTTATATGATTAATATTTATTCTATATTATTCATAAGTTTTAACATTTTTAAAATATTTGAAATTTATAAAATTAATTAATTTATTATTTTTAAATATTTTTTAATTTAAATAGTTGATATAATTAATTTTTAAAAAATTTCATTTTATAACATTTTTATTGTTTATTTTTTCATTTTTCATTATTTTTTCATTACTTATAATTCATCTAATTAATCTTATGAAATAATTTTTTAATGATATTTTTAATCTAATAAATTTTATTTAATCATTTTTAATATTATTTAAATTAATATTATTTGTTATATTTTATATTTATTAATTTTTATATTTTATATAATTTTATCATTTTTAATATTTATTTAAATGAATTTATTTACTATGTTTTCATATTTTTCTATATGTTTTCAATTTTTATAATTAATAATTAATGTTTCTTGTTTCTTAAGTTTTAATATTTTTTCTATGTTTGAAATTTATATAATTAATGTATTTACGTTCATATTTTAATATTTTTCCCCACTACGGATCCCTCGCCCAAAGTCAGCCGCGGATCCCTCACCCGAAGCCTGTCGCTGCGACTCCCTTACTCTAAACCCGCCATCATGGCTCCCTCACCCTAAAACACACCTCCCTAGATCATGTTCCCTCTTCTGCATCCTTTGCCCTCCTCTATCACCACGGATCCATAGATCCCATATGCCTCCTCCGCTGATCTAGTTTCCCATTCACCCCCCCCCCCCACCTCCCTATCTATTGACTTTACCTTCCATATCTCGAACTCTCTATCTCATAGCCTCCACCTCCTTGCCTATGATCCTGACTCTTCTTATACCGAATCTCCCCTCAGAGGTAGATTCTTCTTCTAGTTGTTGCACTCTATTATGTAAATATAACTCCAATTTGTATATTGTTTCTTCAAGGATTTTTATCTTTTTTTCTATGCATTACACTTTCTATTTCATTTTAATAAGTTTTTAGCTACTATTTATTAATATGAAACATTGTTTAATTTTCTTTCATTGTCTTCTTGCTCAATTAGTGCATATTTGAGTCCAAGCTCACCCTCTCCTGTTTCTACTCTATAGCATGACAGGATAGGGGATTATTTATCTTTTTCTTTATCGATTTTTTTATGTTAATTTGATACTGTAGAATGAATGTTAATAATAGCTAGGATAGTGGTGGCAGCATGCATGCTTGTATATTGCGGCTTGTGAATAATATTTGGTTGTTGTATATGATGTTTCAGAATCAAGGATATTTCTTCTGGATTTCATGGGGGTTCGACATTGGGGTACTCAATGTGTAATTATCTTGGCCCAGTGTGGCTTGACTTTGTTGAGGTAGGGGATTTCTAGCATTCATTATTCTAAAATTAATTGTTCTTGATATGTTTTGGGATCTATCTATGTCCCCTAGATGAGCCTCAAATACTTATTTTGTTAGCCCCTTGAATGATTGTAACTATCAACATTCTTCCTCAATTATAAACCCCTTTTCTTAAATTCTTGGTGTTTTCGATATTCTCTTGATTGAAACCCACCCTATTATTTCATGAATCAAATTCATTATAACCCACCAACACCAGGATGCCTTCTGATATGGTAAGTACAACACTATTTCCCCAAGCCTTAAATTATGAAAATATGTCCCAGGGGAAGGGTTGTTCTAGCCTTGTGAATTCTATTTAACAACTCCCTATTTGAACCTGATGTTGTGAAGATATTTTCTTAAGGGTTGGGTTCTTATTATTATTTTCATTAAATCTTTTCGCGGGCCAGGTGTGGTAAGTATTTTAGCCTAGTGGAAGGGGATGGTTGTGTGGTTTCTTTCTGTGTTGTTTCTTTCTTTATCATGTTATATGTTTTTTTAATTTTCTACATTGGTAACCTATTACATATATAGGATTTATATGGAAAATATTTTGTAGGTGTGTTATAAAGGGTTGTGAAACTGTTATGGTAGGTGAAAAAGTTAGATATCCTTATTTATTTTCTCCAAATACACTTGTAGAAATATTATTTTATGTTGACGCTTTATTATAGATAATTGGAAGGAAAAAATATGAAATATTGGAAATATGATGATCTTATAACCTGGAAATAATGTTAAGAATGAGTAAAATTTTGTTATTTAATGTTGGTATAATTTGTTTGTTTCTAAAATAATTGGTTAGCTATCTCCTTAAAAGATGATGTCTAGTGGTAAGGTAGTTTTTGATGTCATATATTTGGCTTTATATTTTGTGATTTTTTATTATTTGGTTTTGTTTACAAACTTAAATTAGTTTGATGTTTGTTGTTACCGATTGACACATTTACATATTTGTTTACATCATACTTATATTAGTTTCCCCTTTCCAATTTTATCCTTTGAATCGTACCTATTCATTTTTATTACCCTAGTGAATTATAACCAAATAAAAACATAATTATACAAGCTATAGAAAACTTGATTTTTAGATAAGTGAATAGATATTTGGTCACCCCAATAAATAGTGAAATATGAAAACCCTATTTCTCACACTACATCTTTAAGCTAAATGATTACTTAAAATATTTAGTTATCTCTATATATTCTACTTTTTTAGATATTTAATATCTAAATTTCATGTTATATTTCAACATTTTTAATCATCGAGATCCCATAAACACAAAACCTGTCTTTAATATCTTAATGTATATATTTTTTTACCCTCAAAATATGTAAACTACTGAATATTCACATTTGAACACTTACCTCTGTGAAATCTTGAATAAGAAAAGCATCCTTCTCAAATGAAAGAAATATTTTCATAAAAATTTACTTTGATCATCAGAGTGTTCTCCATTTAAAATTCGTGGTAATCCAAAGCCTTTATCCCATCACATATATATTTCTCAATCAAAGAGTGTCCTACATCAAATATAGTACACACATTTTTATTGTATGAGGTTTTGTGATGGTTTCATTATTTTCATGTATTCCAAATCCCATGCTTCAACTATTCGAACTGATGAAATACATTAGGAAATAATTGTATGCTAGAAAATTCAATGTTCATGGACTTAGATATGATGCAGGTTAAGAAGGTTTTCCATTTATAGTTTTAGGTTGTATCATATAGGGTATAAACATGGAGATTTTCCATGCATTTATTGGAGATGAGACTCACCTAGCTCGAGAAGCATTCCATTATCAAAAAACAATTTCTGCAAGTTCAATCATTCACCTGAAAGAGGTACCATATAGTTATTCTTATGTTACCAAAAATGATTAAAGAAATTTTATGAATTTGTAAGAATATTTTGGTTATAAACCATTCAACCTTCCTATAAAGAATAATTCTATTGTACATGTTTTTTTTTCTTACATTAGTAATCTCAGAACCACAATTGGAATTACTGCTAGATAAATAATTATTCCAAGTATCATTATCTTGGTAGATCCCCCATAGAATTAGATAAAGCTACACCTTACAAAATCTCTTATAACCACATTGGGAATTTCTTCTAGATGAAACATCATCCCAATCAAATGTGATGTACTGTTTATGTTCAATTTAAAATTTTATTTCATGAGAGAGTTATGTGGTCATGTTCCCCCTGACTTCTCTATCTTTTGAAACAACATAGATGTACTTTAATTGTCTCTAGATCAACTCATTCTCACTCTATCCTTTTTAAAATGGAATTTATAGCTCCCTAGATAGTGATGGTCTCATCGAGTTCAGTATGTTTTTTAGAGGAGTAGTTTCCATGTAAAAAGAAACATTACAACCACTTCATGCGTTGTACACCAACCTATGAGGTAAGACAGGCCACATTGTTCACCCCCTCATCATTGATGCCCATACTATCGTCTTTGACCATCTTTTCACCATCCAAAGTCATTCCATCAGTGAGCTTTGGTTGTAGAGCCTCTTTTCCAGGCTCCAATGCAAGAAAAATTGAATTGTGAAACATGTCTATTGTACTACCTCTTATGGATCTGTGATAATAATTACCTTCTCCTTCCTCACTATGTTATCCTCAACTGGACTAATTACCACAAAAAATAGAGGTGTAGATGAACCCCAATAAGGATGAACATAAAAAAAATCATTCATCAAATGTGTTAACTCTACAGTAGTCGGTAACATAAAAGGTCTAGTGTTTGTGCCAACATAAACCACAACGTCCACCACAATTGCAGCTTGTTAACAACATAAGGTACTTTATCTCCATATAATTCCTCATTCTATACACATAATGTGTCATGTCTTGTTATAGTCTTAGAATTTACCCCAAGTAGATCATACATTTATGTTATTATTCTAAATAATCCTTCATTTTAAAATGTAATATATTTGTAGGCAGTGCTCCATTAATTTATCATGCCAATGGTTTATATTGGTAACTATCAAATGAATTGATGAATTATTTTATTAAAAAATTTTCTTCTTTTATCACACTTGATGTGCTTTTGTTTCAGAACATAACTCTAAATATACAATCTCGAGCTAAGGATTCAAACACCCACAAAATGTGTGGATGGTAGTTGGGATATTCTTTAGGTTACCAACACCAAGGAAATTTTTTATTAACTCATGGAAAAAAAATTTCCACGAATCTTTTCAATATATTTTCCCTATTCAGGTAGCTGGGCATGATTATAGCTTGTTTCCTGTATTTCGTGATGGTGTGTATGAAATGACATCATGATTTGAGCCATTATGAATTTAAACACTTTTTTTGGGAAATGATGTGAATTCTTTCAACATGGCACTTTGGTCTAAATAAAGATGTTGGTTACTCATTTAATGTGATGTTATACATGTATCCATTTTTTTTTACAAAACACGATGAAGGTTATATTATTGGAACCTCTAATGATTGTTTGATGAGGGGAGGAGTGAATTTTAAAACTCCTTAATGACTTGATGAAGTATGAGAGAAGTTCCAGATGCCCCAATTTTTTGGTTTCATATGTAGATGGATCATAAATAGTTAGATTTTTCTCATTCATAAATTGGGAGGGTGGTTACCTTGATTAATAACCAACAAAATTCCATAGACCATAACGAATATGACTTTAGGCCTTTTTATCGACCATCTTTGTCAGAAAAAGTAAGTCTAATCCCTGGATAGGGGGTTTTAGTGTTATATTTTTTGTCTATTATCATTTATTTATGTTTAGCTGGTTCTTCAAGATTTTTCATCTTGTGCCTCACATATATTTATTTTTATTACATTTTTCGTGTCTCTCACATTTCATATACTCTTCCTTTCATATTGAATGCTTGCAATGATCATTCCCTATGCATAAATCATGTAAATCCTTGGGTCCTCATTCTACATTATTTTACAACTTTTTTGCCTCTATAATTGATTAATGTTCGCATGTGAATCATTTTTCTTGGAAAGATTCAAATATATTTTGTTGACTCAATTTCATCTAATTTTGAGAGTGTATACTTGTAATGAAGTTGTTTGGTATTTTTTTAAACATCTTTCTGTATCATTCTGTTTTTTTTAAATTCTATTTCCTACAATTGTTGAATGTGTTCTTCTGTTTCATTTATCTGCTTCTATGTATAGTGCTCTAGATGTATACATTTTATTATTCCCCATTACTATAATGTTTTAATGTAATTTTTCTTTTACATGTATTGGATGTAAAATCAGTATACTAAGCTTGTTTTTTAGATTATATTTTTTGATTTATCTTAACCAAAATTATACCTAATTAGTATTTTTTGTTGTTGAATCCAACAATCCCACTTCACACTATCACTTAAGTACTCACACCTTCCACCCCACATAGACTCATTTGTTTTTTCATTCTTATTTTTTTCATATTTAATTTTCTTAATATTTACTATTACTGAAAAATTATAGTATTGAATGTCTGAATTCAGTTGGAAAATGTTTATGCTTCAGTGTATAGAAGCTTATTTTTTCACTGAAATAAATGTTCAAGATTTTTTTGCTTGAATATTTAACCTTATTAAAAGTGCAGAGACTATAAATGTTAAAAATATTGATATATCAGAATTCAAAGGCATGGGATGCGGTGATTTGTTTGGTTATATTTATGAATAGAGGTAGTTACTAGTTTTTTGTTGGTAAAAGAACGATTTATGAAAAATTACAAGTATAGTAAAAAATAGATATGATGGATGTCATTGGAATTATACAGTTTTATTGGGGTTATATTCTTTTTTGGTTATGTTTTGAATAGTGATTTTTTTAAAAAGAATCTCCAATATAACGACCACCATAGGAACCTGCTGATCATTTTTCGCTGGAAATATTATCGACCGCTATAGGTGGTTGCTATATACTTCCCCAGTGACTAATGGCGTGACCTATTTGTGGATACATATATTGACCTCTTTTGGTGGTCACTATTGACCTTTAGAGATGGGCAATTGAAACCGCCAAAGATGGTCATTTTGCGGTCTCTAAAGTTCATTTTTATAACAGTGAAGGTACCCAAGAGAAAAAACATACAGTCAAAATGATGATAACCACATATGAATGATAACAGTTAATATAAACAGTTTGTCACAATATCTCATCAAACAGTTTTCATGATGGTTTCATCAACCTATATGGTTGATATATCATTCTTTGAACTCATCATTACACCATGACCATGGAATTTTGGACGATTGTTCTATTTCAATCAAAGGGACAATATATCAACTTACATAAAGATAGAATGTAAAAATACTACGTCGACTTATTCATTAATAACATGTCATTCGTGGATCACCTAACTTACCCTACTTCCCACAAACATATGGAATGACAGTTTTCGTTAGAAAATATAAGTGTGTGAGTCATGACATGAATTAATGATAATTTTAACATTTATGAACCATTACACATGATCACATATAGGAATATCTGATGACATAAAAATTTGCTGAATTCTTACTGGTGGGTCTGTTCTCATAATCTTCATTCATAGATATTACCAACTGTGAACATAGTGGGAAGAAGTCTCATCTATTTTCAAGTACTTTCACCTGAAGGTCTATAACTTTGTGTGTCATCATAGTATGCTATTCTACAACAAAACTATATTAAGAAAATTTTCATAGCACTTCAAGGTTCTTATCATAGCGGGGAACTACTATGACCATATCAATGAGAACAATAATCTAGGACATTGTTACTTAAAAGTTATTCAGAACTATGAAAAATGTGTAATAAATATTTAAATTTAATATTTAATAAATCAAATATTCATGTAATCAATGTAAAATTAATTTTTTGAAGGAAACTAACTCTAAAAATTAATACACGATGTGAATTTTTTTGCTCAGAAGAAGTCGTAAAACTATTTCAGTATGTGAATTCCATACAACCGATGAAATTGTTTCACGTCCTGGGAAAAAAGATTTTATGATGTCGATATGGTATTTTATACAATTTTACAATTACTCAAGTATGTATTAAAATCAAAACCTAGGGAAAAAATATCGAAACCTCGATCCTCCAAAGTAAAAGGACCCCCGCGAGGGTAGACACCCGTTGTAACACTCTGGATTTTCCACTATAATATTGAGGTTCATGCCCAAAAACTTCTGGTCGGACCGGACAGTCAATGTCATGACCCATCCCCTGGGGCCCGTACTGTGACTACCCCAATACTTCCTTCCATACGCCAGGGATTGGTGAGTATCACCCGAAAGACATATCCCTAAAACATGAATGCATTACTTTTTTATATGCACACACATTGAGACTAGGAAGAGAAAAAAAATAAACCACATAGTAAAACTACTAATGTAAAAGTGTGAAATGAAAGTAAAGGGGCCATTATATGACCCCAAATGAAATAGATACATAAAAAAGGAAAAAAATCTCATGAGGTCATCTACAAAGGATCCTACCTGAAGGGTAGGTACAACTCATCATCGGGGCTCTCCACATCAACCAGTCACCTCCGTGCACCATCTAGTCATGTCTTTCTATCCTCAGTTAATGTTGTCTAACGTCTGAACAAGAAACAAAAAGGTGTAGGTGAAGCCTATGAAGGTGTGAGTTTAACAATACCCAGTAAGGACCCCAAGACCCCTGAAGGTCTCCCATAATTCAAAAAAGGAATAACCACAAAGCATGATATCAATCACAAAGCACAAGTAAAAACTCATCTCAAACCATGAAAAACATAATTACATAATTACAAATGATTAGTCGTAAAGATATATCATATTATTCTGTTGAGAGGCAATACTGCTGACCCACATAGGATCAATAGATGCTGACCCACACAGGATCGCTAGGTGCTGACCCACACATGTTTACAGAGCGTAGACCCACATAACCCACATAGGATTGATAGTCACTGACCAACACAATATCATTGAGCGTTGATCCACACATGATCGATAGGTAATGATTTACATAGGATCATAATTAACTGATCAACACAGGGCCTTAATCCATCTATCCACATAAGGTCATAAGTCACTGATCCATGATGGACCGCTCTAAGGTTGGTCCTCGTCGGTTCACGCTACTTCTGATCCACACAGGGTCATAAGTCACTTGATATCCAGCCAAAATATTCTTGTACTTGGTGTTCTTATGTTCCTATGAAACCGCTACATAAGATAAAGGGTATACCTCAACCACTCTAAGGTCCCACAAAGTGGTCATGTGAAGAACTGCCATGTCGAAAGGGTTCCAACGTAACAGACAGTGCCTCAATCAGATGTTCGGTCTGTAAATTATAATAATTTTAGTTCTAGGGGTCCGGTTGGATTCGAGTTCGATTCAACCTGGTCGTACTCCAACTTTCTCCAAAACCCAAGTGGGGTGTCACAATGGATTGCCTCATCCCAAGGGTTCCAATGCTCTATATGATTTGTCAAACGAAGGTTCGGTTTAGGATATATCCCCCTTTAAGCAAAACTGGTCTAAAAAGGGGTTTGGGATTGGTCTGAACCAGTCGGTCAGAACCGACCTGGTCCACAGTGCCAGACCATAACCGCCTAGGTTCGACCCAGTTCACCTCGTCCCGGTCTGGCCTGCTGGGCTGCGGGGTCAACCCGTTGGCTGCGGGCTCGGCCCGACCCACCCTGCTTGGCGCGGCCCACTAGTTGGGCGGTTGTAGTTTCTCCCAAATGGACAATGTGTCCATTCAGTCTTCCATCAATAGCTCCAATTGGAACCTCTCCAACTGACCGATCTCTGTGGCCCGGTCAACATTAGGACCAGTGGGGTACGATTCTGCCCTCCACCACGGATAGAGCTGTAGTCCTCTTCCATGGCGTGCTTCCCGCCATCAACGTGGCTAGTTATGGTTGGCCTCCCCAATCCTCTATGGCACCTTCGGGCGCCGTTGTCCCCTCGCAGGTGGTAAGAGCCGGTTGCCGCCTCCTCCAGTCATCGACGCCACTTTGCCGGGGGATCTTCCGCAGATCTCTGATGTAGCTTCAGGGGTCGGTTTCGTCTTCCGATTGCACCTGCAGGATTCCTGGGACATAGCTATCGACGAGTGGCCACCCAGTTTCATCTCATGGATGTATTTTCCTTTCTCCCATGAAGAAACCAATCAATATCGAGATCATCAGAGGGTCTGAGACTTGTTTAAATAATAGAATAATCTCTTATGTTGTGTTTATTATTATTATTCATTAATTAACTGTAACTAAGGAGTTAATTAAAAACACAATGTTTGTCGTTACTAACCAAAGAAATGAGAGGTTAAGGACATTGAAAGTTTCTTATTTAATGTCTGATGTTGCACTGTGGTCTCACCACCATCACTCAACGGTTACATGGAATGAATAAATTATCTTTGGAGTTATTTTATTATTTTTTTGTAATGTCCAAAAAAAATTTACAATTTTGTTTGACCATTGACGGTCGATGATAAACTTCACCTAAGTGAATCCTGATGCTAATAATTCAACAGGACACTCAAAATTTAATCTGAGCACTGGTTCAAAAGATAGAATTTTTTTTTTGCATGTTAATTGAATGTACCTTAAAAAAGTACAAAATTATGTTTCAGTCTCTATAGGCCTCAGAATCACATGATGTCAATTTTTATAGACTCATAATAATCCCAAATAAATTAATTTTTTTGTAAATTTATGGTATTTACATTCTAGTTCCTAACGATGCAGGCCCACCCGCACCCCTTTCCCCATGTAATGCCCACTCCCCATCCCCTTCTTCATATGGCAGAATAAATTCTTCTTAAACACCTCACCAACCCACTCCACCATATCAGCTCTCTATTTTAGTCTCGTGAAATGCTTCTACGACCAGTACACCACCTACTCCCGCAGAAGCAAAAGCCACCAGTGACCGCTAATCGGGGCCTATAAATATACATAGGGATAATGCATTTTTATTGTTATTATTATGAGATAAATAGATATTTGTATATTTTATACCTGATGGATGAAAATATAACCCTCTTTTTTTCCATTGTAGGTTGAAATGGGAGTGATGGGGGCACTCGGGAAGAACTTGTGGCTCACCATAATGAATCTTGGGCAGTCTAGATTGTAGCAGCCCATATTTTTTGTAGTTTTCACCCTATGATTTTTATACACATATTTTATTTTGAAAACTATTTTATTCCCCTCGTCCTTAGTAAAAAAATAGAACAAATTTTTGTTTGATAAAATGAGATGGTGTGGTTTTGTTTGATTGTTTTATTTTCATGTCTAGTTATATTAACATGTGTCAGGTATCAAAAAATGTCTTGGAATAAAAAAATAAACTTTTTTACTTATGTTTTAGTGGTAGTGAACCAATATCACTCCCACAATATATATAAATTTGATGAAAAAAAACACATTTTGTCGGAAAATGAACCAAAATTGTTTTAAAAAATGTTTTTTGAGCCCCCATCAAATACATTTTTCAAAATGGATCTAAAAACAATGAAAAAATTTCAGACTATGACTTTATTAAATTTCCACCATATTATGAGATTTTATCTCAACTCACTTCCCCTATAGTGGAATGGTGTTAAAAAAAGGAGGAACCATACCTTATTGAACATGGTATAGTCAACAGTGAGTCACAAAAGTCTTTCATTATCCTATTGGGGTTATTTATAAGATGTTTTACTATGATTTTTGTGACTCACATTAATTAATACATATAAATGGTGCACCATTATAGTGCTCCAATTAATTGGGTAAAGAATTTAATCTCTGGAGATGACAAGTTTTACGCTACCCTAGTAAATAACATTGGTAATTTTTATGACCCCTAAGTAATTATCCTTGGTGATATGGTTATGAATGACTCAATTAAATGTGGTATACACATTTTCATGTTATTATTCATGTTTTCATTATTATGATATGCCTCTTGGTCATCCTTTCATGTATTTCTTCAAGTTATTATTGATATTAAACAAGATCACAGGTAAATTGTATCCCTTGGAATTATCTGTGGTCTAGGTTGAAAAGTGTTTATGGGAGATGAAATTATTGGGTCTATTCCTCTAATTCTTTTTGAACGAGACCAAAGTCCATGTCCACGCCCAATATTGAAATCCTGATATGAAATCCCATCGAATTACATAGGCCCTGAATTCAAAAAGTCATAATTGAAGAACTAGAAGGAAATCATTGCCAGAGGAAAAGATCATAATTTCTCGAAGTAACCATTGTCATGTATACGAATATTTAGGAGATTGTTGAAGGTACCATATTTATGAGCACTATTAAAAGTGTCATTTATGAGTGGGTTTTTTATGCTGATAAAGGAACCCCCTTTATCAGTACTTTTTTAGCACTGTTAAAGGGTGGCACTGTGAAAAAACATTTTTGTGGTAGTGCAAGTACCAAGGGGAGAAAAGTGTTACATTTGAGTTATGGAGTGGAAACAATCTTGTTTTGTCACATGCTCATGCATGGGGTAGCAAGGAGTTTGTTAAAACTAATTCTAGGAATAAACTAACACCATGTGGCACAAAGTGTATCTTTATAAGGTATAACTAACAGATAATCATCTTTACACATTGCCACCTTTTAACAAAGATAATAAGGCACTCATAAAGGTGGTACATTTATCAACGCTAAAAAAAGTGATGTTAAAATTTTCTTTTACTAGTGATAATAAAATAGTGATAAAACTACTTCTTTATCAATGCTTTTTTAGTGCTTATAAAGGTACCCCCTTTATCCGTGTTTTTAGTGCTGATAAAGGGTATTTTTATCAGTGTTTTTCTTAACTCTGATAAAAGGTATATTTCATAAAAAATTATTTATCATCAAAATGAATATATTAATATATGAATATATTTATATTGATAGAAATATAATTTATTTTATAAAATTGGATTTATATATAACTAAATACGCATTTACACAGAATATATAATATTTTTAGTGAAAATAGATTATAAAATAATTAAAAAATAATATTAATTAATAATTTTCTATCTATTATTGTGTAATATCTATTTAATAACAATTTGAAGATATAAAAAATAAAAAAACAAATTAAAAAATAGTAAAAAATAGTTTTAAAATGTGACTCAAACATTAGGGAACCGTAATTTTTTATCCAGATGTTCATTTGAGCTTTAACTTATATCAAATCGAAACCTGTGATTAGGTCTATGCCGCCATGACCAGAGGGAGGCCCAGTCACTATTTTTTGCAGTCAAAAAAGGCTTAGAAAGATTCCAAAAGTGAGTTTTTAGTCGAGGTATCCTAATTTTTTAACATTCGATGGAATTTTACCCTCGTTTAAGGGATTCTTAGGATCTTTCTCCAATGGAGACTCAATTTATTATCAAGTCATACAATTATAAGGATATTTTGAAATTCAAATTATTTTATTTTTCATAATTTAATGTTATTTATAATTAAATATACACACATATATACATATTTTTCTATATTTACGCATAAAATTTTAATTTTATAAATAAATATGTAAACATATTTACATATAAAAAAACTTTATAAATATATAAACCATATATAAATAAAATTAAAATTCATTTTATTTAAAATAAAAATTATATGAATATTTATATACCTATACTGTGTGTGTGTGTTTATTTGTGTGTGTATGTATTATCAAACTGATACACATTATCTATATATTCTAATATATTAAAATATAAATATAAATATAAATATATATAAATAAATAAATATATTAATACACATATATAATATTTATATGTATGTTATAGCTATGTTTGTATGTATTTATTTTTATTTTTAAACACACAGAAAAAAAAAATATTTTATAAATGTATTTAAAAATGATTATATAAAAATATATTAACATGTGAATAAATATATGTATAAAAGATATAGTTGAATATATATATATATAAATATGTTATAAAATGGAGAACAAAGAGACATGGAGGAGTGTTCAGGGTCAAGGCACAGAAGGTAGTGGTCTCTGATTCGAATTCAAGGGCCCGGGTGAGCCGGTGGGTGAAGGGTGGTGTCTAGTGCTGTTAAAAGGGGTGGCATGCCTAGTGATGTCAGGGGGGTACCATTGTTAAAGTGGAATTTGATCGCTGATAGGAGGGTCACCTGCAATTCAAATTTTTTTCAAATTTATCAAAACATTACTTTTATCAGTGTTTTTTTAGCACTGATAAAAGGGTTCTTTTTTAGTGTTTTTTAGCGCTGATAAAAGGGCCTCCTTTTTAATAGAAACTATATTATAATAACTTTTTAATTCTTATAAAAGATTTTTTAGCACTTTTAAACCCTATTCTGTATTATTTTATCTCAAATAAACATGGGTTTACTACATATAAAATCCTTTAAACAAGAATGTTTCTATCACAAGATAAACCGTATTTCTTGATAGGAATAAAATCCTCATGGAGTACAGTGGGATCAGGATTTAATTCAATGAAGTTGTTGTTCACAAGAAAAATGAGTTAGTATAGGAATTGATTCCATAGGTCCCCATGAAAGAAGTTGTTCCTGAAATGAAATTGCAACATAGGAGTCCTTGATAAGTAAGAGAACCAATTAGATCTTATTTTCTAGTCACTAAGGATGGTGACTCATTATTGGTGTCATACTAGTCACATCATGCATCATATTTAGGTGTGTCTCATTCCTACATGTCACAAATAACAAATATATTATTTTCCTATTGTATAAAAACATATTGGGATTCATCACAGTCATGTTAATATTTTATATTTAATGATAAATTTTATAGGAAATTCAAATTGGGGCCTTTCCATCGTGTATCTCCCAACATGAGATACATGTGATATCCAATGGTATCTTTTTAGATATATTTTAATATATCTATTTAAAATAAGATATGGTGAACACAAGAGCCTATAAAAGGGGAGATATTGAATCAAGGAATGAGACAATTTTTTTGGTGCACAAAAACACAAGGAGAGCACATACTTGGGTGACGATTTTTGGGTGTGTGTAGCAGCGAGCAATGACAAAATGGGTTGTGATGTGAGGTGCTACCATGATGCCACATGTTGGAGATTGATCTACGGAGGGTGACCTTTAGTCACAGACTATAATCATATAGGTAAAAAGAGTCATATCTAGGGGTGTTTTTTCACACAAGTTTTTCTATGTTGTATTTACAATTGATTTTTTGGGCCATTACACAAATTTTGTTTACTATTTGATTTATATCTGATTTTCTTTGAGTTGCCCAGTGGTTTCGTAATCATCCACATCAGCGGGTTTTCCACGTTAAAAATCTATGTTCCTATTTTTTATTCTGCTATTTTGGTTTTCTTCTTCACTTATGTTTGTAGTTCTAACAATTATTACTATTACAACTAAGTTTTATTTTATGAACAATCCATATATGACCCAACATCTAGAATTAGAGGAGGTTCTCAGTGTTTTATTTCTGATTAAATATGGGTTATTCATGTAGTTTTATTTCTCTCCTCCTTGACCTATTTAGTAGACAAAATGATTTTCCCCTTTGGAAGAAAATAGTTAAAAATATTTTGGTCTGTGAGAAGATAGAGATGGTGTTGAATAAAAAAAAGAATCCTGATATGATGAGTGATGGTGATTGATAGGATATATGAGAGTTTGCGATAATTATGATTCATTTGTATTTTGGTGATAATACACTATGGGAATTGATGAATCTGACAGATCTAGAGGAGATCTGGTCAAATCTTGAAAGTCAATGTGAATATAAATCCCTTAAAATACAGTAATATCTAAACAATTGGTTGTATCATTTTCAAATGCCAAAGAATGGATATTTTGGTGACTATATGGATAAGTTAACCAAACTCCTGACATGGCTGCCTTCAGTGGTAGTCACGATCGATGATAAGGGTAATGTGGTACCTGTTGATATAGAAGAAGAAGACAATTATTTCTTTCTTTTTTGTTCTTTACCTGATTCATATGATAATTTCATCACCACATTATTGTTTGGTAAAGAAACAATGATGTTGGAAGAAGTGATTTCATCATTGTTGATGAACGATACTTGACAGAAGACCAATGATGGTGAATCCTCAGGAAATGGTGGCACTCTGGTTGCGGCAGATGGGTGCAGTAATCATAATGGTTGGTCAAAGACAAGAAGAAAGGTCAAGTGCTTCTTTTGAAACATGGAGGGTCATGTGCAAAGATACTGTTATGAATTGACATAGATTACGGAGGGGAAAAGGCCCATGAAAATGATTCTGAGGATACTGATGTATGTCTTATTCAAGGTGAGGGTTGTTTTATTTTTGTTTGCATTAATTATCACAAGTCAGATCTGTATACTGAATGGGTGGTTGATTCAGCAACATCGTGCCATATTACACTGAAGAGGGATTTATTTTATACATAAAAAGAAGGTGAATTTGGTATTTTGAATATGGGTAAAAAATATTATGTTGATGTCATTGGTGTTGGTGATATTTTTATCACTAAGAATGTAGGTTTTATGCAGACGTTGAGGGTTGTGAGAAATATGTAAGGTATACATAATAATTTTTTATCTGCTTGTAAACCTTGATAATGATGAATTCAAGAGTTTGTTTGGTGGTGAAAAATGGACCTTTTCTATAGGATAGATGGTTTATCTGTTAGGCATAATTGATAACATGATTTACATGATGGATTTAAAGGCATGCTATAATGTGAAAAATGCAGTTCCAAAGAGGACTGTGTCAGGTTTGTGGCACATGCAATCATTGCACATGAGTTGAAGACCATAGAATTTGACGGGGAAGGTTTGAAAGTTGAAGCATGTTAGGTCAATTGTTTTAGGTATTACACATAATTATTTTTCTTCAAAGAGTTACATTAGTGAATAAAGAATGAAAATCAAAGATCAGGGTGATGCACTGAGAGATTTGGACTGCTCACAGGATGTCGAGTAGAGGGAGTAGTTAATTCCTACAGGTACTCTAAATTATGTGTTGATCACAATTATGGGGGATCTATATATTTTTGATTCTGGTATTGGCATTGCAGACACATGTATGAAGAAGTATTTGGAATTTAGATTTATTTTGTAGGGGGGGATTTTTGGTTTATGTCAGAGATGAAAAATAGGGATGTCATATTTTTTACGGAGGATAGAGATTGGGGAAATACCAACCAGCTTTCTTTATAAATGAATTTTTTGCATGTGATCTACTTCTTTGATGGGATAATGGGGGATATTATTGGAGTTTAGGCCACTCATGGTTATCTTTAAGATTTAAAAGTAGATTTTTTTAGGAAATTCAAATTGGGTTCTTTCCACAATGTATCTTCCAGCATGTGATTCCTGTGATATGTCATGGTATCTTTTTGAGAGATATTTTCAGATATCCATTTTAATGAAGATATGGGGCACATGAGATCCTTTAAAATATGATGCGCTGACTCAATGATGGAGATGATTTTGGTTGTGTGCAGTAACCTAAGAATAGATGATACTTGGGTGATGGTTTTTGGGTGTGGGTAGCAGCGAGCAGTGGCAGACTAGGTTGTGCGTTGAGGTGCTTCAATGACTCCGCAAGTTTGAGATTGATCTTTTACGGGTGAAATTTAGTCACATACTATTATCCAAGAGGCGATGAGAAGTGTATCAAGGTGTGGTTTTTTACAAAAAATAATTATTTAGTGTGTTCTCAATTAAATTCTCGGGATATTACATGGATTCTATAAACTCGATGATTTATAGAATATTTTCTTGGAGTTTACCTGTGGTTTTTTAACACTGCGCATCAGATGGGTTTTCCTTGTTAAAAATATGTATCCCCATTTATTATTCGGATATTTGGTTTTCCACTTCTCATACATTGGTGATTCACCAAATTATTGTTGTCACAGCTGAGTTTTATTTTGGTTATAATCCACATCTGACCCATCAAAAGAATCTGAATGTGTTTGCGTGATTTTCAGTAAGCTAGTTGTGTTTTTATACTAAAATGACATTTAAAATTGGAAACATGAATTATAAGTCATACCAGTTGTATCCTTTGTCATTTTTATGTGTTAATACATCATACACATCCCAAATTACTTATGTATCACCTTCCTAAATTATCAAGACAATCAGAGCATGTTTTCTTGGTTTTCAGTGAGTGCCTTGTTTTGAACTAAAATATCAATTTTAAATTGATAATGGACACTTTTTGTCATATCGGTCACACCATGTGTCATGTTTTGGTGGGGTTGATTCCTACACATCAAAAATGACTCGTGGATCATTTTCCTAAATTATAAAAACAATTTGAATGTGTTTTCTTGGTTTTCAGTATGTCGCTTATTGTTTTAATATAAAATTTTCTCGATTTTAAATAAAAAGACACACCTAGAGTCATACGAGTCACACCATACAACATATTGAGGGTCAGTTTAGTCCTAAACGTTATAATTGACACATGGATCATTCTCTTAAAATATCAAAATAGTCTGAATGCGTTTTCTCTATTTTTTGTCTGTCACTTGTTCTTTTTTACTTAAATTAATGACATATTTATATAAAAAGACACAATTTGAGTCATATCAATCCCATAGTGCATTGTATTGGGGTTTTTTTGACCTATAAACATCACAAATGACTCATAGATTATTTTCATAAAATATAAAAACAATCCTAATGTTTTTTCTAGGTTTTTAGTTTGTCACTTGTTGTTTTTACTTCAATTAATTCCAATTTTAAATAAAAAGAGACACTTTGAGTTATAACGGATATACCGTGCATCATATTTTTTTGTGGTTAATTCCTAAAAATAAAAAATGACTTATTTAATGTTTTAATAATGTGGAAAAAAAATCTGAATGCGTTTGGTTAGTTTTCATCATGTGAGTTGTGTTTTTTTTACTAAAATGTCATTCCAAACTTGAAACACACAATTTGAATCATAATGGTCTCATCGTGCATTAGTTTGATGTGATACTACTTTATACACATCATAAATAACTTATGAGTCTATTTATTAAATTATTAATACAATCAGAGTGTGTTTTTCTGGTTTTCAAGGAGTAACACGTTTTGAACTAAAATGACTATTTTAAACTGATAACAGACACTTTATGTTATACCAGTCACATAGCACGTCAGATTGATGTGTGGTTGATTACTACATGTCAAAAATTAATCATGGAACATTTTACTAAAGTATCAAATCAATAAGAATTTGTTTTCTTGGCTTCCAGTATGTCACTTGTTCTTTTTTCTAAATTTAATTTCAATTTAAAATAAATATACAGACATAAAGTCATATTGGCCTCATCGTGCATCAGATTGAGGTATAGTTTATTCCTACACATCATAAATTACATATGGATCATTTTATTAAAGTATTAAAAATATAAAAAGGAATTTTTTTAGTTTTTAGTATGCCACTTGATCATTTTACTAAAAAAATGTCATTTTTAAATAAAAAAACACTTTGAGTGATACCGGTCACTTGTTCTTTTTTTTCTCAGTTTTGAGTAGGTCAGTTTATCTAATACCAACTATATTGAACAATACATTTCATACTTATATATCACATCTTAGTAGATTAATATTCCTTAAATAACATAATGATCCATGCCAGAATAGTTTAGGTCTACTGCTTTTGGAAACATGGAAACATAATGAACTAGTTCATAAGAGTCTTTCATTAAGTTATTAATAAATAGAAACCTTCTTAGATGTATAATTTCTAAAACAATTCTTGATAACCTATGGATATAAACCATAATAATATGTGATCATAGATGCTCAATAAGTGTAAAAAAGCGATATGCCAATGATAATATGATGATATCATGATCATAAAGTTGGTAGAAGGTGATATTATCATTAGAAATTCAAACCCTACATATCATTGATCTTAATAAATGAGTCATGGATCAAATAATGATGGTTAAAAAGAAATGAATCATAAAAAATCAAAGAATATTATAATCTAAAAACATACAATTCGATTCATATCGAGCACACGAGGTATCAGATCGAGGTGTGGCTAATTGAGTTGCGGATAATTAATACGCTATTTAGGAAAATGTTCATGATAAATATTTTGGAAAGTCATACATTTCATTCAAATAATAATAATTCCCTCAGTAGATGCATCCTTTTGATTTACATCACATTTAATGCAACATGGGGTTTCCTCTTCCACCTAAAAGGAACATGTTCTCTCTTTTCTCACTTGTTACAGATAGTTTAAAGGAAAGTTTGACATCCCAAAAGACCAATAAATATCTAAATAAGTATTAGATAAAAATTATAAAGAAATTAAATAACAAATAATAGATAAAATCATGAAAAAGTAATCAATTACATAAGTAGTCAGAATTCACCTTTATACATTCTTGACCCATTTTTTGATATTGTTATCTGAGTTGCAACCTTGAAGTCCTATCTCTCATAGGCATGAACATATTTTAACAAACCACCCCGAATCGAACAATGGAATCCACCTATATAAGAAAAAAATTCGTATGTGCGTAATATGGAAAAAAATTAAATTAAACATAAATATTAAATAATCTTCCTTTTGTGAGACTGAGGTCTGGATTTATATCCTATGGGTTGGATATAGTTAGTGACATGCACTTACCACAATTTTATAATCAATATACTTTTCGTTGCTATATAATGTATTGGTCTTCCTAATTCTATAAAAATATAAACATAAAATATTATAGAAAAACTACATTTTATATGTCCTTTAAAAACTATTTATAAAATCATATTTTAAATAACATTAAATAAAACAACCATTTACACAGATTCCTCTTTAAAATATCACACCTTTTTTAAAATAAATCAATCAATTCCATGAAATCTTTCTAAAAAACCCAATTTCTTTTTTAATGTATTCAAGGAAACATCATGACCCAATAGTATTAGTCATATAAAATGAGTGACAACCCTGTAGATTTTACAAATTTTCATTTAAAACATCACACAATCCTTTTTAAAATGAAAACAACATTAAATATTCTTTCAAAACAATCACATCCCTTTATGAAACCCAATCAAGTGAGTTAATAAACACATGACATGGAACCTAAGTCCATGCCAAGTATTTAAATCATTATAAATATATTTTAAACAAAAAAAAGGTATGTTGATGACATATTATTTTTAAAGAAAAATTTCATAACAATTAAATCATTTTAAAATATCCTCTTAGGAATTTTCAAAATGACATAAATCCCAAGAGAGGCACTTTCTAAATGATAAATAAATAAAAAAGAACCAACATTTTATAAAATAAAATTATATAAAAGGTTTATATATGATACAAAATATAAAGTTAGAATAAAATAAATTTATTTTAATGAGAGGCACTTTATAGTAAATATATTAAAATAAAAAAAAGTGAATATTGTCTCTTTATGCACTATAGTGAACTCTACATACAATTTTCATTATATCATTAACAAGTAAATATGGAAAACCACTAAGTGTGACCCTATACTTTTACCAATATCATAGACAAATACATCTATATATGAACCAATTTGTATATGTATGGTGTGAGAAAAGAGACTAGTAGGATATCATCATAGATTTTATACCATTCATTTTATAGTAAAACCAAAAAAATCTAGTTTTAAGGAAAATAAACCATTTAGTATATAGTAATATCAAATGTAACATAAAATTTGTGGAATTCCTATTAGTGGTTCTTTCATTTGGATGATTCCTCTTAGAGATCACCAAGTGTTAACTTCATGAGAAGATGTATCAATTTCATATGATACCCCATCACCTGATTGTCAACCATTATCTATGTCATGTAATATAGATGTATCTAGACTATATGATATATTGACATAAGAATATCATTACAGAATATCTATGTTCTCATTATAGTGGGGAACTATTATAACCTATTAATGTGAATTTTATTACAATGACATTAAAAAATTAATGTTAAACAGAATAATAATATATATGTTATATATATATATATATTGGAAATTGAAAGTATAATTTGAGTTGGATCTATAGTACCATCTCTAATAATAATAATTCCAATAACTTTATTTAAGAAATTAAAATGAAAATATTCCATCATTTTGTAGGGCATGTAATTTTATGGGTCACTCTATATCTCAATATTAAGTCTTTTACCATAAATAAATTATGAATAAATGATTTTGTGGAGTATATGGAATGGAATGAAAATGTGAGTTTGGAATAATTCTACAAATATTTTGATGAATAAAGAAAACATAATATGAAGGGATATCATGTTATTGAGTTTTGGAAAGTTTATAGAGAATGTTACAACATCAAAGATGTCAAATGAAGATTCGTTGATAGACATAGAAACTTAAAATAAATAAGATATTAGAATTCCACATGATCAAAATAGTTGTATTGGATCTCAATATACTAGTTCATTTTCACAAGAGATTGGAAGGTTAATTTTAGAGGCTTTTTCAGTTTGGAAGGGGGAATGACATATTTCTAAAAGCACTCCTGTTAAGAATTCCAGAAATATTATTTTTTAAAATATAAAAAATATATTTTTTTAAATGATTTTATGATATTACTAGGTTTGTTGAATCAATTACATCCTATTTGAATGTATTTTAAGGAATTTATGAATATTAAATTTAATGTAAGGAAAGATGAAAACCAACACAAAATAGATCAACATATTAGGAATTAATAATAAGGTAGAAAAAAATGCCATACCCCTATGGTGATAGTAATAGGGTCTGGCGGTGGTTGAGTTAGGGGAGCTGGTGGTGGTGGCAGTGGAGGCTGTGGAGGGGTTCACAGCGAAGGTGGGGATCACAGAGGAGGAGGGTTTGTGGCAGAGGAGGGTTCCCGACAGAGGAGGGGTCCACAGAAGGAGGTGGAGTTCAGTGCGTGGAGGAGGTGGGATTACGGTAGGTTGAGGATGGAGGAGGGTATAGAAATGGCAGGGGATAGATTCACGGTAGTGGATGAGGACTCAGTGGTGGAGGAGGGGTCACCGATGGAAGAGGTGAGGTTGCGGTAGATGATAGGTCGGTGACGCAAGGATCAAATTCTACAAGAGCATGAGGTATTAAAAAGAATAAGTTGACTGTTAAAGGTCATTTATAAATTCGGGTGATGCTTTTATTAGCGTTAGTTAAAAAGCATTGATAAAGGTATGTTTTATCTACACTAAAAATAGATTGTACTGATAAAATATATCTTTATCAATGCTTTTTTAGCAATGATAATGATAGCCCATTATCAATGCTAAAAAACCTCTTGTGAAGATATAATGTTAATAATTTATTTATATTATTATATATATTTATAAATATATTAAAATGATTATATATATAATAAATATACTTCTTATAATTTTATTATTATTTACATGAATACATATAATTATTTATATATAATAAATATATTATTTATATATATTAATAAGATTATAGATATAATAAGTATAATTCTTATAGTTTTACAATTATTTAATTAAATACATATATTTATTTATAATGATAACTAAAAATAAATATTTATTTATTTATTAAAATAATTATAAAATTATAACAAAAATATTGATTATATTTATAATTATATTAATATATATATAATTAATATGTTTATTACAATTTTATAATTGTTTATATATATTTGTATTTATTTACAATTGTAAGTATAAATATTTTTATTTTTATTTATTTACCAATATATTTATATTTTTATAATTATATTTATTTAAATATATATAACATTATAAGAATAATAAATATTTTTTTTAAAATTTATAACTATTTATATAAATAAATATTAATTTATAATTATAACTATAAATAAATATTTATTTATTTTTGATTAGAAATTATAATAAATATATATTTATTTATATTTATAATTATAAATATATTTATTTATTTATTTAAATAATCATAAAACTATAAAAAGAATATATTTATAATTATATAATTATATATAATTAATATATTTATTGTAATTTTATTATTATTTTAATATATCTATATTTATTTAGAATTATAATCATATCTATTTGTATTATTTATAAATATTTGCATATATTTATAAGTAAATTTATTTAATTATATATATTTATAACTTTTTAATTATAATAAACATATTTATTATAATTGAATAATTTATTACAAAAATATATTCATGTATAATTATAACAATTAAAAAATATATTCATAAATATTTTTACTGAGAAGGTTCGGGTTCAAGCCCCTTATTATAAAATGAAAGACAATGAAATTATTACAAGAAAAATTGATGGGGTCATGTAAGGACAACCCACATCCATAATAGGAGAGTCAACAAATCGAGAACAGGACCATAATAATAATCAAAACCCTCATCATCATCAGAGAATTCCCACTATGACTATGAGATCCTCGAATTAAAGTGCATATAGTACTTATCTCGAAGCG